>CM060927.1:178383963-179105213 GCA_030737875.1 Allium sativum
ATTCTGATGTATGTGGTCACGTTTTCTGTCTAGATTCGTCCGCCTAATCCTATATAAACAACCTCCTAGCCTCATTCTCTTTACACCATTTTATTCTCTCCTTATGCTGCCTCTGAAATATTATAAATAAATAAAATAATGGCATCACTACTCTGCTGGAATCAAAACTAGAAATAGTGCATCTTCTTCCAAATTCGAATTAGGTTAAAAGAGAACTATTGCAACTCTTCTTCTATAATCCAGTCAAGGCAAGCACAGTTATTTTTAGATATGAATTTTAATTATGATCGTGACATGGTTGTAAATCTGAATATGAGGTTATGCATATTCTGTTCTGTTTAGATCTATCCTATTGTAACTATTCTGTATCTCTCTTCTTTCTGTTCTATAGCCAGGCTACCACGAGCCTGAGCCAAATCTCATAAGAGATTGACGCACAAATGCCAAACGTTTGGGGAAAATAATGAATGATGCATAAATTGGGCATGACTGGTCTGTGACTGATTTGTGGAAAGAATATAGGCTGTAGCTAGAACATAAATCTGAGACATATGGCTAGACATGTTTGAAACATAAAGTGTATTGAACATAAGACTTGAGGCATAGAAGAATATTGGACATATGACTTAGGATTTGGGCGTAAATATTTAACTATAATTAAGCAATTGATTTAGATACATAGCACATGTTGTAATTCAGGACATAAGTTGGAGGCATATTATATGAGATTGTTTATGACTTAGAATATAAAGGACATAAGTTGTAATTCTAGATATGGATATACTTTATATATTATAGTCTGTAATTTAGAAGAAGGAGGATTATTTTGTGCATAACTTAGGCATAAAGACCTATATTAAATAGGATAACCATAAATGTGAACTCGCCTAAAAGTGGGTTTTTGGATATATGGCGTGCATTGTAATCCATGGCTATATTTGGCATAATTAGTATGTAAGGTTTTTGGAGAATATTCTGAACTATGAAGTTTAACTAAAATTTGGGACATATGTTATATGGTGGATTATGACCATAATTTGGGCTTATTAGTTTAGGCTTACTTTATGAATTAGGCAAGATATGTGAATAGGACTTTAAGGAATGTTTAATCGACTAAAACTGTTATCTGTTTAATATGCTAAATTTTCCTAATCTGCTAAATCTGTTACCTGTTTAATCTACTGAATTGCCTAAACTGTTAAATATGTTGAATCGCCTAATCTGCTAATTGTGCCCAATCTACTAAGTCAGTTGAGTTGCCTGATTTGCTAAATCTGTTGAACCGCCTGAGCTGCTAAATCTATTAGATCTGTTGAAAAGCTGAATGATTGTAGTTTGTGTAAAACATGTTAATTTGTTTAATCTACTGCGACTTGAAAAGAATTCAAATCTGTTAAATTGGCATAGTTAGTCTGATATTTGTATCATTTGTAATGGAATAAATGGGTTATAATAAAAATGCTGAGACACGAGGTTAGACTCATGTTTATGGTAGAATCCTGTCCGGACCCAACTGGCTTAACCAGCAACCGCAAACTGCTAGTCTAATGTGAGAGGTCGTAGGCATAAATAAAATATGCTTAGACACAAGGTTAGGTCTGGCTTGTGGCAGAAGCCTGCCTGGAACCGCCCGGCTTATCCAGCGGCCACAAGCTACCGACCTAATGTGAGAGGTCTGCGCATTAATATTTAATTAATGCAAATCTGAGGTAAATATGATGTCTAAAACGTGTTAGGTAGATAGGGCTAAACCAACTGGACTGATGAATTAATAAACCTGTTTCGTGAATCTATAGGCCCAATACAAAGTTAGAAAATCTGTAAGTCTGTTAAAACTGTACATCTGATCCGTTAGTCTGAAAACCTATTAACCTGACTTTTATGATCTGTGAACTAGTTGACTTGAACTCTGTATGTCTGAAAACTTGTAAACAAGTTAATCTGAAATCTGTTAGTCTGGGGACACAAGGTTAGGAGGGAAAATACTTGTGTCATCTGTTGTTTGGACCCATATTAGTCAGTAGTCCTTTCTGGTATCAAAACTATGACCCAACAGTAGGTAGGGTCCGGGCACACTTACTGAACTAATTATAAGCGGTTCATTCTGATAATGGCGAGGGGTGTTGATGGTGCGTTCCAACTGGGTCATGTGCGTGCATGGATCCCGGTCTGCCTCTGAGAATGTAAGACGCCGTGACATCTGTAAATAGGCCTGTGTCATTTAAAGATTGCCACTTTGGGGAGTGATACACCCTTCTGTGGGGTTGGCACAGGGTATTTATGTATTAGGGAGCCGATTGCTTGGGGTAGATTTTGGGTACACTTAGTTCTGTCTGTTTCCGTTGGGGTACCGTCTGTTTCTATTGGTTGGTAACACCTGTCTATTTCTGCGTGGTACCATCTGTTGGGGTGGTAAAGGCCCATTTACTAGTGTAAACCTAATTCTAACATTTTGTTTCCATAAGGATTTTTCTGTTTCTGTACCTTTTGTTCGGGTGGTAAAGGCCCATTATTCTATTTCTGTTTAGACATTAGGGTAACACCTAATCCTGTTATACTAGTATCAGTGTAGAGAAGTAAAATATAAGTAAGAGGCATAACTTGGGCTATATCATTCTGTTTCTTCTGTTTAGCTTAAGTATATTAGATACTCCTGTTGATGTTGTCTCTTATCCAGCTTTATTTTCATGTCATGATATTATTATCTATTCATATGCTGAAAGTCACTGGACTTGCCAGACTTTATGTCTGACCTTGCTTGTTTTCTCCCCTTATCTTTCGTTCCCCCCTAGGTTTGTAGGGTGGAAATCTAGGAGCTTGATTTGGACTTTCTCTGCTTGAAGTATCGCTTGGCCTTGGCTCTATCTTTCCATGGCAGTTTATGTTGGGGATTATGATTTTAAAAACTATGTATTCTGAAGGCTTTTGTACAAGACTGATATTTTTGTACTTGAATTCTGATATTGTGATTTGAAAAGATGTAACCAAACTTACTTCGGTTTATGTTGTAATAAAGTTATAAATTTTTCAAGTACTATTTTATCTGTCTTGTAAATTTCTGTTATGTCTACTAAAACGCTCCATCAAAGTTAAAGCATTCCCTTTGTGAGTGACCTTAACGGAGGTGGGGTGTTACAGAAATTCTCCCGCCCAGGTGTGTCGACCCTCGGGTCGACCACCTAAGGGGGGAGGGGCAACCCCCCTAGGGTAGACGCGGCTGATTAGGGTTTGGGGCTGGCAGCTATATATATGGCCTCATTTCTCGTGTTTTACACACTGAAAATAATGGAGGACTAGATGTTGTAGCTGCCCAGATAGAATCAAACCTTTTTCTTCTGCAATCGAGTTAATCAAGTTTAGAGTTATTCAAGTGTAGATCTGTGATTCAACATCTGCTATCCTCCTTCTATTTTTTTACATCTAAACACTGTGAGTTCAAGTTATTTTTATATTTAAATAATCAAAATGTAAAACATAATATGACTATAATTTGGATCTATGCATGTGACTGCTTGAATCATATCAGATCTGTTATAACTTGTGCATCTATGATATTATGACATGACTATGACTTGGATCTTAACCTTTATCGTGTCAGATCTACCTTTGATTATAGATCTAATTCACTATTTAGATCACTTTATACCTGTTCTATTATGTTTATGGCCAAATCAGATTTGTTGTTATTTGGACATCTAAATCATTATTTAGATCACATCATGCCTATTCTTGTTATGCTAGAATCAGTGCTATTGTCACATGTTCATCCTATATGCTTATTTTTCCATTATGCCACTATATGTTTATGCCATTACATGTCAACCTTGTTAGTATGACCATCTCTGTCCTTTTCCCTCTATCTTTTCCCTTTTATTTTTATATAGCTAGGCTACCTTTGAGCCTAGGCATGCTGCTGAAATATGCGTATATGTTAGATTGGAAAGGAGGGGAAAACATCAATATTGGGCATAACTTGTAATTGGGAATTTGGGCATAATTTGAACAAAGTGTAATAATATGAATTTAGGGCATATAGTTTATTATGAACATAACTCGGGAAAAAGGGCATGAAAACCTATAACGACATAGGTAAATGTGGTTAATAACTGGAATGCCTAGGATTACAGTAATTAGAAACTATAACCGCGCCTAGAAATGAGTTTAGATTATATATGTGGTGGAGTTATTCCCGGAACCGCCCAACATATCCAGAGATCACAAGTGGTGAATCTAATGTGAGGGGTCTAGGTGCACAATCACGAGACGTGCTAAGACACGAGGTTAAACCCGACTTGTGGAATACGTTTACCCGGAATCGACTGACATGTCCATCATCCACAAGTGGTAGGCTTAATGTAGGAGGTCCAGCACATTATAACGATAAATGGACATGGTAATGAATTGGAATACTTAGCCTAGTTGAATCCATAGGGATTGTTTGAACATGAACCTGATTAGGGGTTAAGTAAGCTTGTTTGAAATAGTGGGTGGGTTAAGTAAATCTGGGGTGGGTGGGTAATATTTATTATAGGCCACAAACTTAACCAGTTGGGATTACGCAATTTTATGACACCAGTAGTTAGGCATAATATGAGGAAAACTTAGTAGTGGGGATGCAAGAAAAAGGGGAGAGCTTGCATCATTTTGTGTGTGGGATCGGTTTCAGTCGGTAACCCATATATAGGTACAAACAGTACTCAAACTAGGTTGGAGTTGGTGCACGCTTACTGGGCTGAGTATAAGCGATCCAAATGTGGGGACGATGTCCGACGATGCGTTCCATTGGGGTCATGTGCGTGCATGACTCCGCCTTCCCGGGAAAATAAGATGCTGTGACAACAATAGATATGGTTGTGCGCATCCGTAAATAAAGGGTTAACACTTTAGGGAGTGATACACCCTACTGTGCGGCTAGCACAGGGTATCTACGGAGTAGGGAGCCGATCGATTAGAGTAGTAATTGGGGTACACTTAGACTCCGATATGTTTATGATACCTTTATTATTCTTAGGGATAACTCTAGAACGTTGGGCTGCCTATTGATTGTATGGTGTGAAAACCTCTCACTAGAAGTACACCTAAGTCTACCATCTTACAGTTGTTGGGATCATCTCAAAATGGTTATACTAGTATCGGTGCAGAGTAATCATTAGAGAAGCGTACACACTCTATCATGTTTACCTTGTCATACCCGCCTTTTGTGATGTTATCTTTCTCATCCACTTTATATGCTTATCATGATACTTTTACTTATTTATTTGCTAAAAGTAACTGGACTCTCCATACTTTATGTCTAATCCTTTTTATTTCCTCTTCTTTCTTTTATTTCCCCCTAGGTTCTCAGGGTGGGAATACTCAAGCTTGATCATGATTCTGCTATCATTTTGCTGGAGCTGCTTAGATGTATTGCTCAAGCTCTTATCCTTGCTACTATGGCTATGTTTGGGGAATTATGCTTCTTTTATTTTTGGTACTCTAATTTTTTTAAGTGCAAGACAGAAGTTTTGATGATGTACTGGGTTTTTGTATTTTAAGACATATGATGTTTTGAACCACGATGCTTTACGATTAATTTTTTTTAATTCCGCTGCTATTTTATATCTGTCTTGTAATGTTTCAATTTCTATTGTAATGTTTCTATTTCTGTTTACCTATAATGCTTCACGAAACTTATTACATTCTCTTAATGAGTGATATTAACATACGTGGGATGTCACAACTTTTGTGGTTGTTGTGGCCTCATGTGAACTTCTGCACCTTAGTTGATACATTCATGATTCTACATGCATATATAAATATATACTAGCATGTATCATGTGCTCTTGCTATGCTATTCACTGTTTGTATTTGCACATACACTTGAATTTGGTTGCCTTGATATTGTGGCCTGCACACTTGTCATTTGTCGAGTACATCTTGTACATTTTCTTGAGCATCCCTATTTCATTTGCTATGCTTGTTTGAGTTGCTTCACACTTGAACCTCTTGAACTGTTACACATGCTGATGCATTATTCAAGTATCATATTGTACATGTCCATTTTTTTTTCATGCTGTTGTGTCCACCTGTGCATGAGATTGTCCAGTCGTGTGCATCATTAGTTCTATGCTCTGATTTGACTATACTGCCTGGTGCCTTTGCATGAACTTGGGGCTGCCGCTATTTCTTGTTGGTTCACTTGCATGATTACTGTCACTTGTGATGCAACTATGCTCATTTGTGTTATTATATTATTGTTGTTGTACCTTTGTGTTCATGGACATGTAATGCTTGACTGGTGCATGTTTTGCTTGACTATTAAATCTGCCTCCATATCCAGATCCATGTGCATTTGTTCATTTATCCAGCACCAACTTTCCCTTGCACCATGCACACTAGTGTACTTCTTCGTGTTTGTTAAGCCATGTTTTGGCCTTGTTCATAACTTGAACTCCTTACATTTGAGCTTGAGTGTGTTGGCATGTCATCTAGTTTAGTTGCACCATATATGAACTGTGTATGTGTGTGTATAAATTTTTGTACATGCATATATACTGTTTATTCAAACTTGGAGCTGCTAGATTTTCCTTTCACCATTGTCACTTGAAGCCGCCTATTGTTCAGGCAGATCACTGTGTATCTTGACTTGTACATGACTATTTGTAACTGCTTGCTCATATGTCGTGTTATATATGCATTCACTTTTTTGCACACATTATTTTAGCTCCTATTTGAAACTTAAATTTCAGTGGCCATGCCATCTTGACTATTCACTTGAGTTGCTGACTTGTGTCATGATGTACTTCACTACTGTGCAGTTAAAGCACTTAGCAGTTCTACATTGGTAGAGGTGCAAAAAGCTGCAACGGGGATAAAGCGGCGAAATAGCGGAGATGCAAAATTTTTTAATTATGTGTAAAACTATATAATTAAAATTAATTAATCATCATTCTCGCATTGTTTGTGTAACAACCTAAGATTTTAACTAAATTTAATTTGGATTTTTATTCTATAAAATGAAGTTAATAAGGTTTAAATATATAATTAGACTTGATGATCCTCTATATATAAGTTTGAATAATTTTTTTGTTTTGATTTATTTGATTTTTGGAAAAACTCGTTTTTTAGACCATGTTTGAGATTTTTGAAGATTTCCATATTTATAAGTAATGATATTATTTGATTTTGGCAATATATATTGATGTTGAAATGAGTTATTTTAAAAATGAAAACTTTATTTTTGGTTTATGTAGTGTACCATTTTGATCATATGTAGAGATATTTTATTTAAATATATTTTGGATTATGAGTTATAAGGATAATATTTTATTTGAACCTTAAGTTGTATGATAAGTTACACTTATAATTGTTCATAGAATGGCTACATATATAAATGTTGCATAAATGTCACTATAATTCAAACTTTATAAAATAAATAAATAAGTTTAAACATGCATTGGTCAAAAAATTTATAAATATAAATAGAAGCATATTTGCCCATATGCATGTGAATATTTTGCCAAGTGACTTCAATTAAAGTAATAAGTAAGATGTAATAAAAAAATATAAGAAAGCCCTTTCCATTCACTTCAGCCTCATTTTTTTCTCACGACTGTTCTTGTTTCCTCCTTTGTAGTTATTGAAAAAAGGAAAAAAAACTCCATCTCATCTCAATCAAAAATCAACACCTCCCAATCCTTTCATTTCGGCTCAAATAATCCACATGAATTTGTCCGGAACATCGTTTTTGATTTTTAGAAATTGTCAGATCCAGATTTCATCCATCATCGAGAGAGCAATCGTGAAATCACAGTAATTGAAGAATATGGGTTCAAAGAATTCGAAAAATAATATTTCTCAATCCGTGAAGAAATAGATCTCGCAGTCTGCGCCATCATAGTCAGCGAAGCATGTAGTATTTTTTCATGCGAGTTTGGTTCGATTCGGTGTTGATTATCGAGAAGTTCAAAACTAGGTTTTAGGTTTGGCGGAGGATCGAGCAGTGACAGGAGAATCAGAGGGTGGCGTAATGACGACGGAAGAGAGGGCTTCGTTGTGGCAAAATTTGATGGAGTTCGAAGGAATTTTGTGTCGATACTTTGGGTACCTGCGTACGAATTTTTTCCGCGTTCCAGGTCTCGGCAACAGGTCGGATTTTGACTAAGGACGTTGCGTTAATGGCGAGCGAGTGCATCCAAGTTTGAACGTAAAGACGAGTTTGCGAATGGCCTTAGATTTGGGTTTGGTTGTGTTTTTGGAATGTGCATGTGCACAAGGTGTGCGTGCAAATGGGTTCAGCTACAGGAGTTTCATGCAAGGAAATTAGGAGGAGAGGAGGAAGAAGCTCACGCTGGTCAGGTTTTGAATGCAAGGAGCAATTGGGCTTTGGGCCAAAGGATTTTGGGTTCGGCTACAGGAGTTTCACGCAAGGAAATTAGGAGGAGAGGAGGAAGAAGCTCACGCTGGTCAGGTTTTGAATGCAAGGAGCAATTGGGCTTTGGGCCAAAGGATTTTGGGAATGGTTATTTTGTTTTAATTTCGAAGTTTATAATAGCGTAAACTTTAAATATTAATATCTCGTTCAATTCAAATCGATTAAAACACTGTTGGGTTTGCTAGAACCATATCGGAAAATGGAACCCATTGATATATAATTTTGATAATTTTGGTTAAGGTATAAATTATAAAATTTAAAATAAAATGTCATTATATATGTATAACAATATATAACGAGCGTTGTTATTAATTTAATTTCATATAAAAATTAGCAGAAAATTTCACCAACTGCTAATGGAAAATGGATCGGAAGCAGTACGAATAGCGGGAATATTGACATTGAAGATTTTGGAGCTAAGTCGGTGATAACTTCGAATTTAATTATTTATTTAAATTAGTTGTTGTTTTGGATAATGCTCGGTTAGATGTGGATGTTATGTAAAATGTTTGAATGGATGTGCAAGTAGCTAGGAACACACAAAATACCGATTAACGTTATTATCAATAACTCTTATGCACAAGTTGAAAAGTTGTTTATGGCTGTGTTTGTAATGGATATACTCATGCTAGTACAAATGGTTGGATGATTATGATTGAATGAAATCTCACACACCATAGTTGTGGAAGCATACGGATAATTAATTTAAATTCTCCTTCCATTAAAATAAAGAGTTGTTACTTATTGTCATGTGTTGGAATTTAGTTTGAATTTAATTTTTCAAATTGGTTGCAAATTAGAACTGAGTAAACGATTTTCGTATGAAATAAAAAGGGTTTGAAATAATTCCAACCACTTGTAAGTTATTTTAGTGTTTTGTTTAAAATTTGAATTTGAAGTGATCAAATCTTGTATTGATTTTTGTACTTCTATTGGAACAAACTGGATAAAATATTATTTTATATTAAGTTCAATTTAATTAAAAAGGAGATTAGGAAATTTGAACATGGTTTTGAAATTTAATATATGTTTTGAATATTAATAATAAAATACTAAACGTCTAGAACGACAGAGAGGATGGTCTCTAGGCTTGGGTTTGGAAAATATAGTTTCCTGCTCTCCCTGGCCATCCTTAACTGGTCCAACGGACAAAAAATTCAAAAATCAAAATTTGAAGTTTTAATTGGAAACTATTTGAATCTAAATATATTGGAATATGATTTCGAAATTTATAAAGATCAACTTTTTTTAAATTAAGAAATTTATGATAAATCTTAATCTGTTATTTTAACGTGATTAAATTGCAAGTAAAATTATGAATTTCAAATGGTTTTGAATCTATTTGATTTGAATAGCTATTTTACAACACTTTAGTAGCATTTTCAAACGTTATTATTATTACATTTTCAAAAGATAAGTTAGTTTTGAAATTTATAAATCATGAACTATTATCTAAAGGTATAAAGGAAAGATTTGTCAAATAGTGGGAATGCTAAGTGGGTAATTACTTATATGGAATTATTTATCGATCGTAAGATATTGTTAAGTTGGAATTCAAAAGAAATGGTTTGGTAGAGTTGGTCTTCATGTATTTGATATGTAATTCTGGAGTTGGATGAATATATCAGAAATGTTAGGAATTTTATATCAAAGATTATGATAATGTTCGTTAGTTTGGGAATCGATATCAGATATGAGTCATCTAAGCTGTATTTAAACTTATGTTTGAATTTCAATTAGTCTGGATTATCGTAAATGAAATTTTAATCCAAATAAAGACTGGGTAAATTTTAAAGGATTATGAAAAGGAAATGAAGAGGTATGTTTTGGAGATATAAGAATTGAAGGATTATGAATGAATATCTGAGATTAAAGAAGTGTTAAGAGATAACGGAATTTATGAAATTCGAAATAAATCCAACCTTAACTTGTAAATGAATCGATAATGATTGGAAGGAGATTTGAATTGAGAATTCTGTGTGGTCCATAACTGTTGTTTTAAGTATGCTTATTACTTGGAAAGACCAGGATCGAGTACATGTTTGAAAACCATTCCAATTAATAATACGACGTTGTTCGAGACTTGGTCAACGACGAGTGAAAATCGAGGATCATTGGATGTATTCGAATTGATTGTTGATGTCTCGGTTGGGCTGATCCCCCGATACGATGTTATAAGTGGCATGAGGTCTGAATATGTTTGGATATTTTCGGATTATGTTCCGTTCAGACCAAGAATGGGCTTGTATGGATTGTGTGTCTGACATTCTAGTTGACAGCATAACACTGATTTCTGTTGATATGTATCTGGTTGTGACGTATGAGCTCGAAGTGGTTATGTATGGATGGAAATCTGTGGTCATGTTGTGAATGAACAATGTGACATACTTAAGAAATGAAATGAGCTTGTGTGATCTTGGCATTGCTTATCTAGGCATGCTTTGTGTATGACGTGACATCGACAAACCTCACACCCGGATTGATGGGAAACTGGCAGTTAGGTTGTTTACTTATATATGATTGATGATGAAGCTGCAGCGGTGGGAAACCACTTATGAACTTGGGGAAATTAGGTATGTTCGAGGGGCCGTGTCTGGTCGAAAACCATTGATCTGCCCTGCGATTTGTTGTTGGTGTCCGAGATGGACGAAAAGGGTCGTGTGGCACTTCGGTTCTTATCCCTGATTGATCTTTCGTGCCAGGAATCATCAAGTTAGAAACCCAAATCTCTAATACGAGCCATACGGATTTTGATTGTATACTTATATGTCAATATAACCAATTGGGGTTGTGGAGGCTATGATTCTATATTTATTTGCGAAATGGTTTTCCCACACTATATATTATGTACTGAAAGAGGATTTTATGTACGAAAGCATGTTTGGTTATCATATGATAAAACTCGCCCATTTAGTGTGCGCTTGCATTGTGCGATGTGGGATGAGCTTATGATAGCTTCATTTTCCAAAAGTCATTGCGAATTTTATATGCACAGGCATTCACCTGGAGTAAACCCGTTCCACGTTAGCGCCTGGTCCGGTGAATTTCCAACTTTAAAATAAATCCAAAAAACAACTGTTTTATGTTCTCACACCATTCCCATGACTGACCTGAAGTTTATTGTTCCTTCCTATACTCAGGGTGCCCACTAATTTCCACATGTGCAGCTAGTAGTTTAGTTTTGCAGTTATAGATCGTTGGAGTAGGATTCATAGCGCTTTTAGAGTTGGAGTTAATGCTAGTGTTTGGAGCTTCTGCTATATCATACTGTTTCTTCCGCTAAGAGTATATTTTCTTTTCTTCGCTGTATGTGTTGTAACTCTGATATTCTATGTAACTCTGATGTAATATTGTATTATGCAATGAAAAGTTCGGTTATTTTGTTCAATATATGTGCGTACCCATAACAATTCGTCTTTTTATGGTTTAAGTTGGTTTAATTACCGGCGAAAATCTGGCAAAAAGACAAGTCGTTATAGTTGGTATCAGAGCTTTGGTTATACAAATCTATGGGGTACGACATATTTGAACAAAAGATCGGACTCATCAGAGTTCTATTATCTCATTGGAGATAGGGTTAGAAATGCCCTAGAATGAGGTTCCGAAATATTATGATCGAGAGAGCGTATTTTGAAATTAGGATATTTTGAAACAAAAAGGAAATTGTTTTAAAACGTATCATTTTGAAATATAGCTTTTAATAATAATTTTCGAGTATTTTTCTCGACGTTGCGATAGGACAATTAGTATATATGAAGATTTCGAATATACGCAGGGTCGGCGTATGTACGAAGCCTTATATGTACGTAATAGATGTAGAGTCACACTCTAGTCTCCTGGGGATGATCTGATGATGATTGCAACATCATCAGTACTCATTTTTGATTTTCGAAAGTGGGATGACTATATGACTCCAGTTAAGACGTCGAGGAATACTTAAACTATTCCGATATGTTAGAAATATTAAAAGGGAATTTAATGTATGGACAATATGTTATAAATGCAAATCAAACTATTTTTTTAATAACCAGAAAAGGATTTTTAAAGTAAATTTCGCTTAAGATTAATAAGTGAATGTTGGGAAATAAGGAAATTCATTAAGAAATTATATTAAATATCACCCCATAGTTCAAAATGGATCAACAAATATGAATTTTGATCTAATAAGTTGAAATCGGAGAAGATATTATACTCCCCGATGAATGTTAAGTAATGGAATCTCCATTAAACTAATATCTAACATGAATTGCAAATGATAAATGCAAGTTAAGTTTTTCTCAGAAGTATATTTTAGTAAATCTAAACCCCTCAAGAAGTTAGGAAGTAATTTTGGCTTAAGTTAAGAGTCAGTTTAAAGGGTGATTTAAACTGTAACAAACATTTAAGTAGAAGAAAACTGCTCTTTCCGATTGAAATTGTGTGCATAATTCAAATAAGAATACTTAGTGAATACTCGCTTACAATGCAAAGAAAACGAAAGTTGAAATAAGACTTACTCAAAAGGAAGTTAATGAAAAACCAAGTGCTCCAAGAATAAATAACCTGTAAGTGTATCCTTAGATTCGCTCGACTTTCCTACCTTGGCTTGAGTAAGCTCCATCGCTTGGATTCAAACCGTTTATTTGACAGTAGCGTCGTTTATACCTTCTTATCTTTTGAATTTGATCAAGTATCGTAACTTGAACCATTGAACTTTGGGTATTCGTTTTAATATTGAACCTCATTTATACATCTCTACTTGTTTTGAGCACGTGCAAATTGATTTATCTCATATATGTATACTTCTTGAGCCTTTTGTAGAACAAAATCAAATTTAATACAAACTACATAACTTGTTATATGAGAAGTTATGTTAACAGAACTCAACAAATTGGACTTACATAATAAAAGAAAGGAAAAATTAGATCTTTGAAATATTAAATTTAAGATGTAGGCTCTGAAACGGTTAAGATAAATGTTGAAACAACCCTAGCTTGAACATGTATATGCATAATCAGAGTGCGCAGAGGAAGCGTGATGATATTTTAAATAAAACTGTTTTAAGAGATTTTCCGGCTTGTTGGGTAAGTGTAACACCCCACCTCCGCTAGGGTCACTCACAAAGGGAATGCCCTAGTTTTGGAGGGGTATTATCTAGTAAACAGGCACAGAGATAACACAAGACAGAGCATAGATAAAACAGAGTATATAAAGCAGCGGATATAAATTTAAAAACCAAATCTCATTACTGGAAAATAGAGTCAAAACCTCTTACATCAAATGTGCTTAAGACATTATTTCATTACATCAAGTTCTAAAGAAGCAAAGTACTTAAGACAACATAAGTAAAATATTATTCCCCAAAAAGAGCATGAGTGCAGCCATAGCATAGCTCAAGACCAAACCGTACATGAGCTGTCAGAAAGCAAGCAAAGTCCAAGCTAAGAGCTAGAGTTTCCTCTCTGAGAACCTGGGGGGGGACGAGAGACAAGAGGCGAAAGAAAACAGGTCAGTCAAAGAGACTGGTAAGCCTTAGTGACTATCAGCATAGAAACTAGTAAAGTTAACAAGACATGAATAAACTAGAATTAAACATAGGAATGATGATAAGTCTGACTTGATAACTAAGCTAACAAGATAACTCAAGTCTAACATTGCGTATTCAAGGTTCGCCATACCTGGTATACTAATCCCGTGTCAACTATAAATCAAGAAATAATCCCTTGGCCTAATATCGTGAAGTAACCCAATTCGGGGTCCAACGGTATGATCTAATCGATCGGCTCCCTACAAGTCTAGCTCGTCGTGTGTCTGTGTCATACGGCCCTATCACGAATGTAGTCACCTGTGCTAGGTCCACCATAGGGTGTATCAAGCCCTAGGGTGCAAACCACCGACACGAATCAAGAATGCACAGATAGTCCTACTGATGCCCAATGCCTGCTTTTTCAACTCCGGACTAAGTGCACGACCCTAGTCCGCCTGAACCTACAATGGCGCACCAACTCAGCCGTCGTTCTGGTCGCTTACAATCAGCCCAGCAATCGTGCCCCAACCTGCCTAGTCCCAGGGTACCGTGATACATGTAGTGGGTTACTGCTGAAAAGGACAGCGTAACTAGGGTTTCGTTCAGCAGGTTAAGTTGTCATTTAAAATTGAGACTTAACCCCATCTACGTGTCATGTCAAATTGACTAAGTGTGTCGTTCTAGTTCAAGACTTAGTCCTACGAATCATGTGTCAGGTTGGTTAAGTTTGTTCAAGCAGTTCATGACTTAACCCTATCCAATCAACGTGTCAAATTGGTTAAGTATATTCAAGTGGTCCATGACTTAACCCTATCCAGTGGCATTAATTTACTTAATGCACCCCTAACCTCTCACACTAGACTTGGTTATGGTTACTGGATGTGCCGGGCGGGTCCGGGCATTTTTACACCATAACCTAGTAAAACCTCGGGTTTCGAGTGCGATATGACCAACTACTCACATTGGGTCCTGTTGTTTGCAGTTACTGGATTTGTCGGGCGGTTCCGGGCAGATTTATACTGCAAACTCAACCCAACCTCGAGTTGGCCACGTTCAAGTTATCTAAGTGTCATGTCAGTCATGCTTAATTTTTTCATGTCAAGTTCAAGTTCGTGTTAACCATCTTCATGACTCAAGTTTTCAAGTATAATTTCATGTCAAGTTTACATGTCATGTTTTCATGTCATATCATGTTAATTTTATAGCCAATTTCAAGTTTGCCGAATCTACCCAAAACGTATCCCCAACGTATGTGAATTCGCATCAACACAAGACATCAAGATAGAGAATAACACAAAAGGGATAGTCATAGGATGGCAAAGGTGTTTACAAGTTAAGCATGACGATTACAACATTTCAGGCATATGAATAAGGGTCTCAACATCAACTTGGCAGAATATGGTGATAGAATGGTAATGGATTGACATAAGATAATATCCCCAATAATAGTTTCAACATCACAGGTAAAGTTTAGATAAAGGTCATGAGAGGTTTTAGGTTAATAACATGAATATGTCCCAAATCAAGTTCATACAATAATCCACGAGTAAAAGTTTCACATGAATAGATCTAGGGTGTACAAAATTAGATCTAAAATAGTAGGTCTAAAAAGGATAGTCATAGATCAAGGATTTACAACGATAGATCCGACCTAGTTATCATGTTTAGGCATAATTTTAGTTTACATCGTGTTCATGTTAAATTTACAGTTTAGATCTAAGAGTAACTGGGGCTTACAGATCGTGGTTTTTGAGAACTAAGAACAGAAATTGTCGTAGGATCGTTGCAGAAGCTTCAATCTCTAGTTTGAATTGAGTTGCTTAGGTTGATGTTGATTAGCTTCTAGTTTTGATTCCAGCAGAGTAGCGACGCCATTTTTATTTTATTTAGAACAGAGGCAGAGTAGAAGTAGAATAGAATTGTGTGTAGAGAAGGCTAGGTTTGGGGCTGTTTAAATAGGTTTAGGCAGATGAATCCGGACAGAAATCGGACTAGATACATCAGAACGAACACTGGCCCAAAAATGGGCTCGGGGACCAGGTCGACACCCAAGTCAACTGCGCAGTCGACCTGGTCCTGGGGGTGTCGACTGCCCAGTCGACTCCCCGGTCGACCTGGGTATGGGCGGGAAACTTCCCGCCCAGTCTATTCTGCGTTTGAAATTCGAATTTTGAATTCGAATTCAATTCGAATTCGAGCTGTTTCGAACCTCTGATTATTTCTGAAACTTTGGGGAGCCATAACTTGGTCATACGGACTCCGATTTTCGAAAACTCGGACTCGATTTCATGCAAAATTCCGAGACGAACGCAATGGCGCAACCCGTTTCCCTTGGTTCTTATTTTAAAAATTTAATTCTGCCTAGATTTATGGTTATAACACGTTATCAAAATACGGGTTGTTACATTCTCCCCTCCTTAAAGGATTTCGTCCCCGAAATCTCTAAGTTAGGAAGAACGTATCCTACCATGAATCATCCATCTACTCAAAACATCATCCACAAGCAAACATTGTCCTTAAGAGATTTCTAATGCCGTATGAACATATGCAAAAAGTGTGTGTATATGTTCCTTATCTAATGCAAATGATCAGGCCTGATTGATCTTTCTAATGCAAAATATGTTTAGTGTCATGAATCCAACATGTATGCAAATAATCCTAGTCACGTAAGCACTATATGTGTGCACAAACATTCATCCATATGCAACATTCATATGATAACACATTAAATTTCATCCATAAATAAGTATAAACACTCATGCATATGCAATATGAAAATGTGTCTGAGCCGATCTAGTGCCTAATGTGTGTTATGCAACCACGAGCAATCACTTGCAATCACTTGCAACCATTCGCAAACATCAAGCATAACATGTTTCAAATACATGTTTACATTCGTAGGATTCTACCTAAGGTTCTCAAGACAGGATCGAAAGGATATACAAGATAAAACAGAGTATCTAGGGAAAAGAAGTTAAAGATGTACCCCTAGAAGATCCTTCTTGCGGTCCTTGCCCTTGCTTCTTAGAGCAGTTCTTGCTGATGTGTCCAGTTTCACCACATTGAAAACATGCTCCTATCTTCATCTTCTTCTTCTTACAGTCCTGGACTATATGCCCGTCAATACCACAGAAGTTGCATTTTCTTTTCTCGCGTGACTTGTCATTCTTGTTGTTGCTGTTCTTTCCTCCTTTCTCGGAGTCTACCTTCTTATCTTGAGACTCATTCGCCTTGACCTTCTTCTTGCCATTCTCGTCTTCTTCATGAAGTAGGGCCATATTCACCAAGCTTTCAAAGGTCGCCCCCATGGGTACATAAGTCATGGCCATAGTGTGGAGTGGCTCGCTCAATCCTCGAGCAAAGCGTAGAGCCTTCTTCTCAGCCGTGTTGACTAAGTCCCAACCAAACCGAGCAAGCTGATTAAACTTATTCACGTATTCCCTAACTGACATGTCCCCTTGCTAGAGTGCCAGGAACCTCTCCATCTGAAGGATCGCTTCTGCGGATGATAAAACTTAAGCCCAAACCTCTCTCTAAAGTCTTCCCAAGTCTCAATTGGCCTGGTAGCGTTGGTGACTTCCCACCAAAATGCAGCTCCCTCTTTCAACAACCATGTTGCCAACTGAACTTTCCTATGATCCTCCATATCGAAAATAACAAACAAGTCTTCAGTCTCTTTTAGCCAGTTTCGCACTTCAACGAAGGTTTCAGTTCCAACGAAGTTCTTGCCGCCCATTCCTATAAAGTCCTAGCATATTTTGGCGAAGGCGGTACCCGGAGGAGGAGGAGGAACTGCGACCACCGGGGGAGGAGGAGGAGGGATTTCTGCCGGGCCCGCGCCATTGGCCCTAGCTTCCAAGTATCTTCGGAACTAGCCAGGTATGGGTACTCCCTCAGGAAGGTTAAGATCAGACATGCTGAAAAGCGAAAAGGAAAAGATTCAAACGAGGAAACAAAGGAAAATGCTAATGGCTTTTGGGGAATAGCCTTTTCTTAAAATAAAATTTTTCTTGAAAAATGCTTCTTTATAAACGGTTTTGAAAATAGTTTCAGAAGGTTTTTAAAACTTTTGCCCCGCATGGTAACCTTCTGCTCTGATACCAAATGTAACACCCAACCTCCGCTAGGGTCACTCGCAAAGGGAATGCCCTAGTTTTGGAGGGGTATTATCTAGTAAACAGGCATAGAGATAACACAAGATAGAACATAGATAAAACAGAGTATATAAAGCAACGGATATAAATTTAAAAACCAAATCTCATTACTGAAAAATAGAGTCAAAACCTCTTACATCAAATGTGCTTAAGACATTATTTCATTACATCAAGTTCTAAAGAAGAAAAGTACTTAAGACAACATAAGTAAAATATTATTCCCTAAAAAGAGCATGAGTGCAGCCATAGCATAGCTCAAGACCAAACCGTACATGATCTATCAGAAAGCAAGCAAAGTGCAAGCTAAGAGCTAGAGTTTCCTCCCTGAGAACCTGGGGGGAAACGAAAGACAAAGAGGCAAAAGAAAACGGGTCAGTCAAAGAGACTGGTAAGCCATAGTGACTATCAGCATAGAAACTAGTACAGTTAACAAGACATGAATAAACTGGAATTAAACATAGGAATGATGATAAGTCTGACATGATAACTAAGCTAACAAGATAACTCAAGTCTAACATTGCGTATTCAAGGTTCGCCATACCTGGTATACTAATCCCGTGTCAACTATAAATCAAGAAATAATCCCTTGGCCCAATATCGTGAATTGACCCAATTCGGGGTCCAACGGTATGATCTAATCGACCGGCTCCCTACAAGTCTAGCTCGTCGTGTGTCTGTGTCATACGACCCTATCACAAATGTTGTCACCTGTGCTAGGTCCACCATAGGGTGTATCAACCCCAAGGGTGCCAACCACCGACACGAATCAAGAATGCACAGATAGTCCTACTGATGCCCAATTCCTGCTTTTTCAACTCAGGACTAAGTGCACGACCCTAGTCCGCCTGAACCTACAATGGCGCACCAACTCAGCCGTCGTTCTGGTCACTTACAATCAGCCCAGCAATCGTGCCCCACCCTGCCTAGTCCCAGGGTACCGTGATACATCTAGTGGGTTACTACTGAAAAGGACCGCGTAACTAGTGTTTCGTTCAGCAGGTTAAGTTGTCATTTAAAATCGAGACTTAACCCCATCTACGTGTCATGTCAAATTGACTAAGTGTGTCGTTCTAGTTCAAGACTTAGTCCTACGAATCATGTGTCAGGTTGGTTAAGTGTGTTCAAGTGGTTCATGACTTAACCCTATCCAATCAACGTGTCAAATTGGTTAAGTATATTCAAGTGGTCCATGACTTAACCCTATCCAGTTGCATTAATTTACTTAATGCACCCTTATCATCTCACATTAGACTTGGTTATGGTTACTGGATGTGCCGGGCGGGTCCGGGCAGTTTTACACCATAACCTAGTCTAACCTCGGGTTCGAGTGCGATATGACCAACTACTCACATGGGTCCTATTGTTTGTAGTTACTGGATTTGTCGGGCGGTTCCGGGCAGATTTATACTACAAACTCAACCCAACCTCGAGTTAGCCACGTTCAAGTCATCTAAGTGTCATGTCCATGCTTAATTTTTTCATGTCAAGTTCAAGTTCGTGTTAACCATGTTCATGATTCAAGTTTTCAAGTATAATTTCATGTCAAGTTTACATGTCATGTTTTCATGTCATATCATGTTAATTTTATAGCCAATTTCAAGTTTTCCTAATCTACCCAAAACGTATCCCCAACGTATGTGAATTCGCATCAACACAAGATATCAAGATAGGGAATAACACAAAAAGGATAGTCATAGGATAGCAAAGGTGTTTACAAGTTAAGCATGACGATTATAACATTTCAGGCATATGAATAAGGGTCTCAACATCAACTTGGCAGAATATGGTGATAGATATGGTAATGGATTGACATAAGATAATATCCCCAATAATAGTTTCAACATCACAAGTGATGTTTAGATAAAGGTCATGAGAGGTTTTAGGTTAATAACATGAATATGTCCCAAATCAAGTTCATACAATAATCCACGAGTCAAAGTTTCACATGAATAGATCTAGGGTGTACAAAATTAGATCTAAAATAGTAGGTCTAAAAAGGATAGTCATAGATCAAGGATTTACAATGATAGATCCGACCTAGTTATCTTGTTTAGGCACAATTTCAGTTTACATCGTGTTCATGTTAAATTTACAGTTTAGATCTAAGAGTAACTGGGGCTTACAGATCGTGGTTTTTGAGAACTAAGAACAGAAATTGTCGTAGGATCGTTGCAGAAGCTTCAATCTCTAGTTTGAATTGAGTTGCTTAGGTTGATGTTGATTAGCTTCTAGTTTTGATTCCAACAGAGTAGCGACGCCATTTTTATTTTTATTTAGAACAGAGACAGAGTAGAAGCAGAATAGAATTGCGTGTAGAGAAGGCTAGGTTTGGGGCTGTTTAAATAGGTTTGGGCAGATGAATCTGGACAGAAATCGGACTAGATACATCAGAACGAACACTGACCAAAAATGGGCTCGGGGACCAGGTCGACACCCAAGTCGACTGCGCAGTCGACCTGGTCCTGGGGGTATCGACTCCCCAGTCGACCTGGGTCTGGGCGGGAAATTTCCCGCCCAGTCTGTTCTGCGTTTGAAATTTGAAATTTGAATTCGAATTAGAGCTGTTTTGAACTCTGATTATTTATGAAACTTTGAGGAGCCATAACTTGGTCATACGGACTCCGATTTCGAAAACTCGGACTCGATTTCATGCAGAATTCCGAGGCGAACGCAATGGCGCAACCCTTTTCCCTTGGTTCTTATTTTAAAAATTTAATTCTGCCTAGATTTATGGTAATAACACGTTATCAAAATACGGGTTGTTACAATTAGGCTGTAAACGGATGCAAACGGATGCGGATAGTGTTGTATCCGTATCCGTATCCGAAAATAAAAATCCGTATCTCAATCCGTATCTGTATCAGGCGGATACCTACTAAATAATATCCGTATCCGCTAATATTTCCGGATATCCGAAAATATCCGTATCTGGCTTAGCAAATACGGATATTTTCGGATATCCGAAAATATCCGAATCCAAACTTAAAATATGTAAGTTACAATATGATGCATATTTCATTTGGTACTAAACAATAGCTGAAAATTTTGAAATAATACATAAATGATAAAACATACCGATTTAACAATAGCACATTCAATCACATAAAATTCAACACTAAATTAAATGTGTTTTGTTACTTACTTTTTATCCATCTGTTTATAAAATAATAAATTACTATAACCTAAATATAAAAATACAAAACTATATATTTTCATAGCGGACAGATATTTATCGGATACGGATATTGCTATATCTGTATCCGTATCCGCTAAGCATTTCGGATATCGGATATCCGTATCCGCTTTTCGGATATCGGATATTTTTCGTATTTTCGGATGCGGATACAGACGGATTTCAGATATTTCGGATATCCATTGACAGCCCTAGTTACAATAAGAAAAACTTTCTAAACAAGATTTGATATTTAAACAAGAATGAAAAAGAGTTATATATTTTGGATTTTAAGGTGGATTTAGAAAAGTGTTATTCGATTAGGTAAATTAAGACAACTAAAATATAAAATACAACTATTGACGATATGGAAATTATTTAGGAAACTTGGAAATATTGAAACAGTTTGGAATTTGAGCTAAAGGAAGTTAAAGGGCATAAAAGTCTAATGATTGTTTAAAACATTGGAATGAAGAAAGGATTATTTGGAAAGGCTGTTAAAGAAATCGTATCGATCAAATTTGATTAAAGGAAAATTGTATGGTTATATGAACATTAACTTATGTAAATAGTTGTATGTTTTGAAATAAATTGAGTTTTATGAAGCTAGATAAGATTCTCAAATATCCGATTTAGTAAAATATGAATAAGATCATTTATTTTATATAAGTTGAACATTTGGAAGCTAAGATTTATTTCCAAGCAATCGAATTTGTTTTTCAATATACTTTGGATATGATGGATAGTTATAAGAGTGGTTTTCAAATAAAAAAAAAATTTGATGACTTGAGTCCCGATGATTTGAAATATTTGGAATATACATGAGTTGAAGGTATTTGTAAATTATCGATTTTCGAAAAATGATTTACAACTTCGGGATATGAAAAGATATGATTTGTTTGAGTAACCGTGACTAAAACTGGGTTGTGAAGAGTGATTGGATTTGTGTACGATGGGTGATACTCAGCTGCCCTATCATGCGGATGAACTCCTCGAACTAATAACGTATGGATTTCAGTATAGAATGTATGAGTTTTTGAAATCGAACTTAGTGTTGAAAATCCCGAAGTACAGTATGATTTTCTATATGAAAAAATATTGTATGTCAATGATTTGGGAATGAAATGGGATTCCAAGTTTGAAGAAATTGTTTTCAAATGTTTTGTAACATGAAATTGTAAATTGATCTTTAAATGGACCTCTCCAAATATATATAAATTTTTCTGGTATAACGATGTAAGTTATATAAGTTTTGATGTTAAACAAGTTTTACAAATTTAATCATATGAAATTTTAGTTCGATAAGTTTTAAACTTAATAAGTTTGTAATTTTGTTTCGACAGTAAGATTTAATTTTATAACTCTCCTTTTCGAGGACGAAAAGCCTTAAGGGGGGAGGGGTGAATGTAACAGCCTAAGATTTTAACTAAATTTAATTTGGATTTTTATTCTATAAAATGAAGTTAACAAGGTTTAAATATAAAATTAGACTTGATGATCCTCTGTATATAAGTTTGAATAATTATTTTGTTTTGATTTATTTGATTTTTGGAAAACTCATCTTTTTAGACCATGTTTGAGATTTTTGAAGATTTCCATATTTACAAGTAATGATATTATTTGATTTTGGTAATATATATTGATGTTGAAATGAGTTATTTTAAAAATGAAAACTTTATTTTTGATTTATGTAGTGTACTATTTTGATCATATGTAGAGATATTTTATTTAAATATATTTTGGATTATGAGTTATAAAGATAATATTTTATTTGAACCTTAAGTTGTATGGTAAGTTACAATTATAATTGTTGAGAGAATAGCTACATAGATAAATGTTGCATAAATGTCACTATAATTCAAACTTTATAAAATAAATAAATAAGTTTATTTTTGTCAACATGCATTGGTCAAAAATTTATAAAAATAAATAGAAGCATATTTGTCCATATGCATGTGAATATTTGCCAAGTGGCTTGAATCAAAGTAATAAGTAAGATGTAATTAAATAATTTATAAGAAAGCCCTTTCCATTCACTTCAGCCTCATTTTTTTTCTCACGACTGTTCTTGTTTCCTCCTTTACAGTAAGTGAAAAAAGAAAAAAAAACTCCACCTCCTCTCAATCAAAAATCAACATCTCCTAATCCATTCACTTTCGGCTCAAATAATCCACATGAATTTGTCTGGAACATCGTTTATGATTTTTAGAAATTGTCGGATCCTGATTTCATCCATCGTCGAGAGAGGAATTGTGAAATCACAGTAAATGAAGAATATGGGTTCAAAGAATTCAAAAAATAATATCTCTCAATCCGTGAAGAAATAGATCTCGCCATCTACGCCGTCACGATCAGCGAAGCATGTAGTATTTTTCATGCGAGTTTGGTTCGATCGGTGTTGATGATCGGAGAAGTACATAGGTTTTGGGTTTGGCGAAGGATGAGCAGTGATAGGAGAATCGGAGGGTGGCGTGATGACAAGGGAAGAGAGGTATTCGTTGCGGCAAAGTTTGGCGGAGTTCAAAGGAATTTTGTGTCGATACTTTGGGTACCAACGTACGGAATTTTCCCACGTTCCAGGTCTCGCAATAGGTTGGATTTTGATGGGGGACGTTGACTTGATGGTGAGCGAGTGCATTCAAGTGTGGACGTGAAGACGAGTTTGCGGATGGCCTTAGATTTGGGTTTGGTGGTGTTTTTGGTATGTTCGTATGCACAGGGTGTGCGTGCAAATGGGTTCAGCTATAGGAGTTTCACGCTAGGAAATTAGGAGGAAAGGAGGAAGAAGCTCATGCTGGTCAGGTTTTGAATGCAAGGAGCAATTGGGCTTTGGGCCAAAGGATTTTATATATAGTTATTTTGTTTTAATTTCTAAGTTTATAATAGTGTAAACTTTAAACATTAATATCTCGTTCAATTCAAATCCGATTAAAACACCGTTGGGTCCGCTAGAACCGTATCGGAAAATGGAACCCATTGATATATAATTTTGCTTAAGGTATAAATTATAAAATTTAAAATAAAATGTCATTGTATATGTATAATAATATATAATGAGCATTGTTATTAATTTAATTTCAATATAAAAATTAGCAGAAAATTTCACCAACTGCTAATGGAAAATGGATCGGAAGCAGTACAATAGCGGGAATATTGACATTGAAGAATTTGGAGCTAAGTCGGTGAGAACTTCTAATTTAATTATTTGTTTAAATTAGTAGTTGTTTTGGATAATGCTCGGTTAGATGTGGATGTTATATAAAATGTTTGAATGGATGTGCATGTAGCTAGGAACACACAGAACTCCGATTAACGTTATTATCAGTAACGCTTATGCATAAGTTGAAAAGTTATTTATGGCTGTGTTTGGAATGGATATACTCCTGGTACTATAAATGGTTGGATGATTATGATTGCATGAAATATCACGCACCTTAGTTGTGGAAGCATACGGATAATTGATTTAAATTCTCCTACCATTAAAATAAAGAGTTGTTATTATCATGTGTTGGACTTTAGTTTGAATTTAATTTTTCAAACTGGTTGCAAATCAGAACTGAGTAAATGATTTTCGTATACAATAAAAAGGGTTTGAAAAAATTCCAACCACTTGTTAGTTGTTTTTGTATTTAGTTTAAAATTTGAATTTGAAATGATTTAAATCTTGTATTGATTTTTGTACGGCTATTGGAACAAATTGGATAAAATATTATTTTATATTAAGTTCAATTTAATTCAAAAGGAGATTTGGAAATTTGAACATGGTTTTCAAATTTAATATATGTTTTGAATACTAATAATAAAATACTAAATGTCTAGAACGACAGAGAGGATGGTGTCTAGGCTTGGGTTTGGAAAATACAGTTTTGTGCTCTCCCTGGCCATCCCTAACTGGTCCAACGGACGAAATATTCAAAAATCTAAATTTGAAGTTTTAATTGGAAACTATTTGAATTTAAATATATTGGAATATAATTTCGAAATTTATAAAGATCAATTTTTTTAAATTAAGAAATTTACAATAAATCCTTTTATGTTATTTTAAAGTGATTAAATTGCAAGAAATTTTTTGAATTTCAAATGATTATGAATCTATTTGATTTGAATAGCTATTTTACAAAACTTTTAGTAGCATTTTCAAATTTTATTATTATTACATTTTCAAAACATAAGCTAGTTTTGAAATTTATAAATCATGAAATATTATCTAAAGGTATAAAGGAAAGATTTATCAAATAGTTGGAATGCTAAGTGGGTAAATACTTATATGGAATTATTTATCGATCGTAAGATATTTTTAAGTTGGAATTCAAAAGAAATGGTTTGGGTAGAATTGGTCTTCATGTATTTTAACGTAATTCCGGAGTTGGATGAATAATATCAGAAACATTAGAAATTTTATATCAAAGATTTTGACAGTTTTCGTTGGTTTGGGAATCGATATCAGATATGAGTCAACTAAGTTCTATTTAAACTTATGTTTGAATTTCAATTAGTCTGGATTATCGTAAATGAAATTTTAATCCAAATAAAGATTGGGTAAATTTTAAAGGATTGTGGAAAGGAAATGAAGAGGTATGTTTTGGAGAAATAAGAATTGAAGGAATATGAATGAATATCTGAGATTAAAGAAGTTGTAACAACCCGGAAAATCGAAACCAATTTAAATTTTTTGTTTTGGCAATTTTAATGAATTCTGAATATTTAAAATGAATTATTTTTAATAACAATGACGGAAAATTTAGTTTCAACGAAGTTAAAACGAATAATTTTATTTTAATTATAAAAGGAATTGGAAATGGCGCGGTAGTTTGAAAATTCGATTTCAAATCTCAAATGAATGTACATGATTCAAAATACACTGTGTAACAACCCGTATTTTGGATAACATGTTATAACATAGACCAAGGCAGAATTAAATGATAAAATCCGAATCAAGGGAAACGGGCTATGCCATTGCGTTCGTCTCGGAAAAATACGCGAAATAGAGTCTTAGTTTTCGAAAATCGAAGTCCGTATGACCAAGTTATGGCCCGTCAAAGTTTTCAGAAAATTCAAATTTAAAAACAGATTTCAAAATTCAGCTGGGCAGGGAAGGCGGGAAAAATTCCCGCCACCCCAAGTCGACTGGGGAGTCGACTTGGGAGTCGACACACCCCAGGTGGTGTCGACTGCCCAGTCGACACCCCTGTCGACTTGGGTGGTCGGCCAGTCTGGCCTGGGTGCACCTGACTTGTTTCTCAAGACATGTTTGGAGGCTAGTGACGTGAATTGATGGCTCAGATCTGATTTAGGGTTAATCCTATGGCTAAAACTAATCCTAACTCCTATAAAAATACCCTAAGACCTAGCCTAAACCCTCATTAATCATTCCTACAACTAAACTATGCCAAAATGTTTCTTGATCATGGCCTCCATCTTCATATCATGGCCTCCATCCTCTTCATGAAAATTTGAGTGTCCTAAGCTAGTAAAAGAGCCACCTTTCTTCATCAAAACAAGGATCTTTCTTCATACAAATCAAAGGAGCTTATTGTTCTCAAAACAACTTGGAGCTTATATGCGATTGGGGTTTTTTAGAGTTGCTACTGGCTTCGTCTCAATCTTATTTTATTGCATAGGTCTTCATAGCATTGTAAGCCCTATTCTACTCTTAGATTCTAACTATAAAGTTAAATATGACATGTTGCAAGTTTGAGTTTGGGCCTAAGTATGATTTGTGCTTTGATTCTATCATGTTATGCATAGATTTATTCTATGCATGTTTGTAAAGCTATCACCTTGACTTTGTGCATAGAAAGCTATGAGCTTTGATTCTATCATGATATGCATAGATTTATTCTATGCATGTTTGTAAAGCTATCACCTTGACTTTGTGCATAGAAAGCTATGAACTTTGATTTGAAATGTTGCGTAAAGCAACATAGAAACTCTCATAAACATTATGTTAACTTGCATATGATGTTATATGCGAATCTATCATCCCATGTTATTTATGGCCATGTTTCACCTATTTTGCTAAAGTTGATATCATGCATGTTTTGAGGCTTATAATGTAATATGCAAGTTTATGAACACATTTGCCTCATAAGCCACCATGTTTAACTTGTGGCCAAACCTTAACCCCTCATGTTCCTTAGTATGCTTGTGGACAAATCACCCTAATGATATTATGCATGCTTGTGGCCAAATCACCCTTATGCTATTATGCATGCTTGTGGCCAAATCACCCTTATGCTATTATGCATGCTTGTGGCCAAACCACCCTTATGCTATTTGATATGTTTGAGGCCAAGTCACCTTTTATGCTATCATACATGTTGAGACCATATGCTAGTATGTTGAACCCCTTTTGGACTCAAATATCACCATGTTTAATTTGTGATAGACTTTGCCATCTTATGCCCACCTTGTCATATAGTTATGTTCCCTCTTTGATCTATTTGCGTTGATGCGAACTTACGTGCGATGGGAATACGTTATAGGTAGTTGGGCAAACTTAAATAACATGAAAACATGACTTGAAAATATGACATGAAAGTTTGACATGTGTTTATGCTTGAAAACACGAACGTGGATATGACATGTAGAAAACATGAAAGTGGCCAACTCGAGGTTGGGTTGAGTTTGTAGCATAAATCTACCCGGAACCGACCGGCTTAACTAGTGGCTACAAACAATAGGACCCAATGTGAGTAGTTGGTCATATCGCACTTAAAACCCGAGGTTAGACTAGGTTGTGGTGTAAAGCTACCCGGACCCGCCCGGCTTAACTAGTAACCACAACAAAGTCTAATGTGAGAGGTTGGGGTGCATTAAGTTAATTAATGCCACATGGTAGGGTTAAGTCATGGACTACTTGAATACTTAACCAATTAAACACGATGGATTGGTAGGGTTAAGTCATGGACTACTTGAATATACTTAACCAATTAAACACGATGGATTGGTAGGGTTAAGACATGGACTACTTGAATACTTAACCAATTAAACCCGATGTACTGATAGGGTTAAGTCATGAACTGCTTGAATACACTTGACCAACTCAATACATGGTTAGGATAGGGTTAACCACACTTAACCCGCTTGAAATCCTAGTTACGTGGTCCTTTTCAACAGTAACCAACTTGGAAGTATCATTGGTACCCTGGACTAGGCTAGGGTGGGGCACGATTACTGGACTGATTGTAAGAGACCAAAAGAGACGGCTGAAGGGTGCACCGGTTGTTCAGGCGGACTATGGTCGTGCACATTAAGTCCGGAGTTGAACATGGGCACCAGTAGGTTTAGACTGTGCGTGCTTGAATTGTGTCTGTGGTTTACACCTTAGGGCTGGATACACCCTGGGGTGGACCTTGCACAGTTAACTACATTCCACGATTAAGCTGTATGACACCGATACACGACGAGTTAGGCTTATAAGGAGCCGATCGACTAGACCGAGTAGTTGGACCTTGATTTTGGTCACCTCATGATGTTGGGCCAGCTTTGGGCCAAGGGATCATTTCTTGTTTATAATTGACATGGATTGGAATACTAGTACACACTTGGTGCAACCTAACCTTGTATATGCGATGCCACACTTGATCTATCTTGTTAACTTCTCACTATGCCAGTTATCATCCTATGTTTCATCTCTGTTTTACATGTCCAGTTAACTTTACTAGTTTTTATACTAATAGTAGGTAAGACTTACCAGTCTTTTTGACTGACCCGTTTTCTTTCGCCTCTTTTCTTCCGTCCCCCCATAGGTTTATAGGGTGGGAACACTAGTACCTAGCTTGGATCTTTAGCTGCTTTTCTGGATAGCTCATGTACGGTTTGGACTTGAGCACGCTATGGCTTTATTCTACTTTTGGGATAGTTTACTTTATGTTATTTCCAGTTTTAAATTTATGTTTTTCTAGACTTTGTTTTGTGGAAAATAATGACTCAGTACTTTGATGTAACTTGACTATGGTTTTGAAATACTAGTTTTATCCGCTGCTTTACTTACTCTGTTTTACTTATATGTTTTGTCTTGTGATATATGCATGCATGTTTACCTCGTTTAACGCCCCTCCAAATCTAGTGCGCTTGCAAGAGTGGCATTGGCGGAGGTGGGGTGTTACATTTGGTATCAGAGCATTAGGTTTACAAGATCTGAGAAAAAGGTTTTCAAAACTTACCTTTTGAAAAACTATTTTCAAAACCAATTAACTATTTTTCCAAGAAAAGTCTAGTTTATTTTAAAAGGCTATTCCCCAAAAGCCACTAGCACTATCCTTTGTTTCCTCGTTCTCAATCTATCTTTTTCTTCGTTTCGGTATGGCCGATAATTTTGCCATTCTGGAGGGCGTACCAATACCTATTTGGTTTAGAAGGTACATGGAGGCAAGGGCGAATGGAGCCGGCCCCGCAGACATTCCTCCTCCTTCCCCCGTGGCTAACATTCCTCTCCCTCCCGTAGCTGAGGTTCCTCCTCCTCCTCAGCATCCGCAAGCGGATTTCACGGAGATTTGCAAGGACTTTAAGGCGATGGGTGGCAAGAATTTTGTTGGGACGGAGACTTTTGTTGAGGCAAGAAACTGGTTGAAGGAAACTGAAGACCTCTTTGCTATCTTTGACTTTAGGAGACTTTAGGAGAAGGTTCAGATTGAGGTTTCTATCATCGACAGAAGAGAACCTTCGGATGGAGAGGTTCCTATCTCTAAGGCAAGGGGACATGACAGTTAGGGAATACGTGGATACGTTTAATCAACTTGCTCGGTTTGGTCTAGACTTGGTTAACACAGCTCAGAAAAAGGCCCTACGCTTTGCTCTAGGATTGAATGAGCCATTACGCGGTTTGGCCATGTCTCATATACCCATGGGGGCGACCTTCGAGAGTTTGGTGAATATGGCCCTGCTTCAAGAAGAAGATAAGAGTGGCAAGAAGGAGGTCAAGGCAAATGAGTCCCAAGGCGAGAAGGTAGATTCCGGAAAAGGAGGCAAGAACAACAACAGCAAGGACAACAAGTCAAGAGAAAGGAGGAAGTGCAACTTCTATGGGATTACTGGGCACATAGCCAAAGACTGTAGGAAGAAGAAAAGGAAGTTGGGAGAATGCTTTCATTGTGGAGAGTCTGGACACTATAGTAAGGATTGCCCAAAAAAGTGAGGACAAGGGAAAAGGCAAATTCAGCAAGCAGGACCCTCTGGAGGGCAGTTGCAGGCTCCCCTCGCTCTTCCAGCTTTTGATCGAGGTAGTGTTTCTATAGAAAGTCATGATTACATTTCTGATTTCCCTATTCGTACCTTATTCGATTCTGGCGCATCGCATAGTTTTATTTCTGATCTTGTTGAAAATTTGCACCTAAGTACTAGTCTAGTTGAAAATCCCGTTAGTATTTCAAATCCGATTGGGGGTTCCGCCCATCTATCTGCGACTTGTATGGATTTGAAAATCTCTATCTTGAGCGTAGAATTCATGTGTAATGCTTATGTTCTCGGTTTTATGGGACACGGGTTGATTGTGGGCGTGGATTGGTTGTCCGGTTATGGAGCCATTCTTGACTTCGAACATAGGGTTGCGAGGCTCATGACTCGCCTCTGTAATACCCTCGAAATCTCGTGTGACCTTTAGGGTTCCGTCCTGATTAGTTATCTAGAATCCCTTGGCACTTTTTGGAAATTTGTAATCCAATCGAGTAGTGTTCGCCACTAAGGCGGATAGTCCATTCCGCTTAAGCATGGGTTATAGAAATCACCCTAGTAAGAACATTTGGCAACGTAGAGTGGCATTTGTTTTCAAGAGATAGTTCTTCTGCGTGGAATACCGTATGGTATGTAAACGAGATCCAGGATTCACTAACGAATTTTGGAAAGCTTGCATGAAACCATGAGCACGCAGTTATGTTTAAGCCAAGTATTTTAGGAAAAGAATAAGTGGAAGTGGAACGAGAGGCAACGGTGAAATAAGTTCTAACTCATGTTTTGGAAATAAGAATTAAGAAGCTACGGAATTGTGAAGTTAAAAGACGGTCAAGGCACGATAGAATTAAGCTCAAGAAAATGCGGCTTAGTAGATTGAAGACTAGATACGCGCATTATATCTCTTCCTAAGAGTATATCCTTGATCCCTATTATTCTGTAGAGCTTACTCGCATGCTATCTTTTAAGTATATCATCTCGGTCCTATTCTCAATCTTAGTTCTGTTGCAAACCCCATAAGGAGTATGACTCGCCTGTTTGTGATTTATAGTTGGGGTGAAGACGTCCATTAAGATGACCAAACTATTTGGGCCTTATGGGATATGGGTCATAGTTGATAAACTTACGAAGAGCACCCATTTCCTTCCAGTAAAGAACAAGAGGACTGTATCAGGTTTAGCATCTGTTTATCTTCGAGAGATTGTGCGATTGCATGGAGTTCCTTCCAGCATAGTTAGCAGTCGTGACCCAATCTTCACCATCCAGTTCTAGAATAGTTTGCAAGAAGCGATGGGTACGCGATTGAATCTAAGTACAGCCTATCACCCCCAGACGGATGGCCCAACCGAGAGGGTGAATAGAGTACTAGAAGGTCTGTTGAGGCTATGCATTTTTGACTTTGGTGGTACTTGGGAAGACCACCTTCCTCTTGTAGAGTTTGCTTATAATAACAGCTACCAAGCAAGCATAGGAATGACACCATTCGAAGCTTTGTATGGGAGGCCGTGCAAGCCACCAACATGTTGGTGGGAGACGATGGATAAGCTTATAATTGGGCCCGACATGATAAGGGACACATCCGAGAGGGTTGAATTGATTCGAAGACGGATGAAAACGGCCCAAGACAGACATAAATCCTATGCAGACAAGCGAAGGACAGACTTAGAATTTAAAGTTGGAGATATGGTCTTTGTAAAGGATTCTCCTCTGCGAAATGTGGTTCATTTTGGAGAAGTTAGGAAGCTGACACCAAGGTTCGTAGGACCTTCCCTATTATAGAAAGAGTTGGGAAGATGACTTATAAGGTGGAGTTGCCCGAGAAGCTAGCCGGAGTTCACAATATTTTTCATGTCTCGCATCTCCGGAGGTGCCTACATGAGTCAGCCAAGGTAGTTGAACCAAGTATTCTTGAAGACACGGAGGTTTAGAAAGAGGCGACCTTGAGGCGAGCACTGATCCGTATCTTGGGAACGGAGATCAAGAAGCTGAGGAATCGAGAAGTCAAGTTAGTAAAGTGAAAAGGACGCAACTTGGGAAACCGAGGAGAAGATGCGCGCGCTTCAACCATTTCTTTTTGAGGGAACATTCTCGATCTCTTTTCCTAGCCAGCATATCTTTCTTTTGCTATCCACGTTTATCTTGTTATCTCGGCAACCTTGTCATGAGAACCTTAGGTAGAAACCCTTTGGATGAAACATGTATTTGAAACATGTTATGCTTGATGTTTGCAAGTGGTTGCAAGTGTTTGCAAGTGAATACTCGTGGATGCATGATACACATTAGGCACTAAGATCGGCTCACACACTTTCATATTGCATATGCATGAGTGTTTATGCTTATTCATGGTTGAAACTTGTTATGCTATCACGTGGATGCTGCATATGGATGAATGTTATGCGCACTCATATAGAGATTATAAATTATGTTAGGAATCTGCATACATATGGACTCATTTCACTAACATACTTTGCATTAAGGAGGTTTACTGAATCAGTAACCGCCTGATTTTCGCATTAGATAAGTACGTATACACACACCTTTCGCATATGATCAAACAGAATTTAGAATCTTTTAAGGACAATGACTGCTCGTGGATGATGTTTTGAGTAGATGGATGATGGATGGTAGGATACGTTCTTCCTAACTTAGAGATTTCGGGGACGAAATCCTTTAAGGTGGGGAGGATGTAACAACCCTTATTTTGAATAACATGTTATAATATAGACCAAGGCAGAATTAAATGATAAAATCCGAATCAAGGGAAACGGGCTATGCCATTGCGTTCGTCTCGGAAAAATACGCGAAATAAAGTCCGAGTTTTCGAAAATCGGAGTCCGTATGACCAAGTTATGGCCCGTCAAAGTTTTCAGAAAATTCAAATTTAAAAACAGATTTCAAAATTCAGCTGGGCAGGGAAGGCGGGAAAAATTCCCGCCACCCCAAGTCGACTGGGGAGTCGACTTGGGAGTCGACACACCCCAGCTGGTGTCGACTGCCCAGTCGACACCCCTGTCGACTTGGGTGGTCGGCCAATCTGGCCTGGGTGCACCTGACTTGTTTATCAAGACATGTTTGGAGGCTAGTGACGTGAATTGATGGCTCGATCTGATTTAGGGTTAATCCCATGGCTAAAACTAATCCTAACTTCTATAAAAAGACCCTAAGACCTAGCCAAAACCCTCATTAATCATTCCTACAACTAAACTATGCCAAAATGTTTCTTGATCATGGCCTCCATCTTCATATCATGGCCTCCATCCTCTTCATGAAAATTTGAGTGTCCTAAGCTAGTAAAAGAGCCACCTTTCTTCATCAAAACAAGGATCTTTCATCATACAAATCAAAGGAGCTTATTGTTCTCAAAACAACTTGGAGCTTATATGTGATCGGGGGTTTTTAGAGTTGCTAGTGCCTTCGTCTCAATCTTATTTTATTGCATAGGTCTTCATAGCATTGTAAGCCCTATTTTACTCTTAGATTCTAACTATGAAGTTAAATATGACATGTTGCAAGTTTGATTTTGGGCCTAAGTATGATTTGCGCTTTGATTCTATCATGTTATGCATAGATTTATTCTATGCATGTTTGTTAAGCTATCACCTTGACTTTGTTCATAGAAAGCTATGAGCTTTGTTTCTATCATGATATGCATAGATTTATTCTATGCATGTTTGTAAAGCTATCACCTTGACTTTGTGCATAGAAAGCTATGAAATTTGATTTGAAATGTTGCATAAAGCAACATAGAAACTCTTATAAACCTTATGTTAACTTGCATATGATGTTATATGCGAATCACTTGCTATCATCCCATGTTATTTATGGCCATGTTTCACCTATTTTGCTAAAGTTGATATCATGCATGTTTTGAGGCTTATAATGAAATATGCAAGTTTATGAACACATTTGCCTCATATGCCACCATGTTTAACTTGTGGCCAAACCTTAACCCCTCATGTTTCTTAGTATGCTTGTGGCCAAATCACCCTAATGATATTATGCATGCTTGTGGCCAAATCACCCTTGTGCTATTATGCATGCTTGTGGCCAAATCACCCTTACGCTATTATGCATGCTTATGGCCAAACCACCCTTATGCTATTTGATATGTTTGAGGCCAAGTCACCTTTTATGCTATCATACATGTTGAGACCATATGCTAGTATGTTGAACCCCTTTTGGCCTCAAATATCACCATGTTTAATTTGTGATAGACTTTGCCATCTTATGCCCACCTTGCCATATAGTTATGTTCCCTCTTTGATCTATTTGCGTTGATGCGAACTTACGTGCGATGGGAATACGTTATGGGTAGTTGGGAAAACTTAAATAACATGAAAACATGACTTGAAAATATGACATGTGTTTATGCTTGAAAACACGAACGTGGACATGACATGTAGAAAACATGAAAGTGGCCAACTCAAGGTTGGGTTGAGTTTGTAGCATAAATCTACCCGGAACCGACCGGCTTAACTAGTGGCTACAAACAATAGGACCCAATGTGAGTAGTTGGTCATATTGCACTTAAAACCCGAGGTTAGACTAGGTTGTGGTGTAAAGCTACCCGGACCCGCCCGACTTAACTAGTAACCACAACAAAGTCTAATGTGAGAGGTTGGGGTGCATTAAGTTAATTAATGCCACATGGTAGGGTTAAGTCATGGACTACTTGAATACTTAACCAATTAAACACGATGGATTGGTAGGGTTAAGTCATGGACTACTTGGATATACTTAACCAATTAAACACGATGGATTGGTAGGGTTAAGACATGGATTACTTGAATACTTAACAAATTAAACCCGATGTACTGATAGGGTTAAGTCATGAACTGCTTGAATACACTTGACCAACTCAATACATGGTTAGGATAGGGTTAACCACACTTAACCCGCTTGAAATCCTAGTTACGTGGTCCTTTTCAACAGTAACCAACTTGGAAGTATCATGGGTACCCTGGACTAGGCTAGGGTGGGGCACGATTACTGGACTGATTGTAAGAGACCAAAAGAGACGGCTGAAGGGTGCACCGGTTGTTCAGGCGGACCATGGTCGTGCACATTAAGTCCAGAGTTGAACATGGGCACCAGTAGGTTTAGACTGTGCGTGCTTGAATTGTGTCTGTGGTTTACACCTTAGGGCTGGATACACCCTGGGGTGGACCTTGCACAGTTAACTACATTCCACGATTAAGCCGTATGACACCGATACACGACGAGTTAGGCTTATAGGGAGCCGATCGACTAGACCGAGTAGTTGGACCTTGATTTAGGTCACCTCATGATGTTGGGCCAGCTTTGGGCCAAGGGATCATTTCTTGTTTATACTTGACATGGATTGGAATACTAGTACACACTTGGTGCAACCTAACCTTGTATATGCGATGCCACACTTGATCTATCTTGTTAACTTCTCACCATGCCAGTTATCATCCTATGTTTCATCTATATTTTACATGTCCAGTTAACTTTACTAGTTTTTATACTAATAGTAGGTAGGACTTACCAGTCTTTTTGACTGACCCGTTTTCTTTCGCCTCTTTTCTTCCGTCCCCCCCCCCAAGTTTACAGGGTGGGAACACTAGTACCTAGCTTGGATCTTTAGCTGCTTTTCTGGATAGCTCATGTACGGTTTGGACTTGAGCATGCTATGGCTTTATTCTAGTTTGGGGATAATTTACTTTATGTTATTTCCAGTTTTCAGTTTATGTTTTTCTAGACTTTGTTTTGTGGAAAATAATGACTCAGTACTTTGATGTAACTTTACTATGGTTTTGAAATACTAGTTTTATTCGCTGCTTTACTTACTCTGTTTTACTTATATGTTCTGTCTTGTGATATCTGCATGCATGTTTACCTCGTTTAACGCCCCTCCAAAGCTAGTGCGCTTGCAAGAGTGGCATTGGCAGAGGTGGGGTGTTACACACTGGATTTTAGTGAAACCAGAAATATTTGAATCTATTTGAAAATATCTTTCCAACGAATCCGAAAAATTAAAATTTCATACCCGGGAAGTTCGGGTCGTTATATTTGGTATCAGAGCTTTGGTTTACAGATCTTGGAGAACAAGGCACATTAGAACCAAACGAAAGAATTCATCAGAGATTAGATTAGTATAATCCAATGGGAATGACTCGTTAGAGATAGGATCAGCCGTATCCTAAAACGAGTGTGAAGAGTAGTGTTTTTAAAACAATTTTTTTTTGAAAATTTAAATCATATAATATGTAATTGAATTCTTTATTTATATTGATTTGGATAATCGAGTATATGGAGATTTTGAATATACACGTAATTAACGTGTATTCGAAGCCTTAAATATACTGGATAGATATAGAATCACGCTCTCGTCACCCGGAGATGATCCTGATGATCGTTATAACATCATCAGTGCTTGTGTTCAAGTTTTGAAGGTAGGATACCTATATATTTCCATTGGCTGGTGTGAGAACCAAAATTAGATAGGATTATTTGTTGTGATTTGGCATCAAAAATATTTTTGAATATATATATTGAAGATATGTTTTTGAAATGATAATCAACTAATTGATTGATGATTGTGTTGTGTGATTATTCATTTAAGCCAACATATAAATGTATGGTAAATTTAGCCAGTTAGAATCCAATATCGAATTAAATTGAAAATTGATTGAAATTGCATACATGTACTTGCATATATATTAAACAGGTCATAACAAGGAGGCTAGAGAAGAGGAATAAAATTGTATGCCCGACAAATAGGTACATGTTTACTAATTTATTGGGTTTGGATGATTTTATGAGCCGATTGGCTAGTCGCTTGGCGTTTTCTTTTCCTTTTTTTGGAGATAAGAGGTCCTGTGTGGCGGTTTGGGGATTTTCCCGGTGCTCCCCGTACAAAGGAGGTTATGGTGAAATTTTTCAAAAATTTAGGGTGTTAGCCAAATTTTTGAAGTATTGGAAAATTCTTAGAAACTGAAAAGTTGAAGAATGAAAGCCAAACTGAAAGTTGAGTTGATTAGTAAAACAACTTTTAGCTGCGTTCCTTTTTGGGGACGAAATGATTTTAAGTGGGGGAGATTGTAACAACCCAGAAAATCAGAACCAATTTAAAATTTTCATTTTGGCAATTTAATTGAATTTTGAATTTTTAAATTGAATTATTTTAAATAATAACGACGGAAAATTTATTTTTGACGAAGTTAAAATGAATAATTTTATTTTAATTATAAAAGGAATTGGAAATGGCGCGGTAGTTTGAAAATTCGATTTCAAATTTCAAATGAATGTACAGGATTCAAAATAAACCAGATTTTAGTGAAACCAGAAATATTTGAATCTATTTGAAAATATCTTTCCAACAAATCCGAAAAATTGAGATTTCATACCGGGGAAGTTCAGGTCGTTATAGAAGTGTTAAGAGGTATCAGAATTTATAAAATTCGAAATAAATCCTACCTTGATTTGTAAATGAATCGATAATGATTGGAAGGAGAATTGAATTGAGAATTCCATGTGGTCCATATCTGTTGTTTTAAGTATGCTTATTACTTGGATAGATCGGGATCGAATATATGTTCGAAAACCATTCCAAGTAATAATATGAGTTTCTTCGAGACTTGGTCAACGATGAGTGAAGACCGAGGATCTTTGGATGTATTCGAATTGATTGTTGATGTCTCGGTTGGGCGGATCCCCCGATACGAGGTTATAAGTGGCATGAGGTCTGAATATATTTGGAGATTTTTGAATTTTGTTCCGTTCAGACCCAGAATGGACTTGTATGGATTGTGTGTCTGACGATTTCTGTTGATATGTATCTGGTTGTGACATATGAGTTCGAAGTGGTTATGTATGGATGGAAATCAGTGGTCATGTTGTGAATGAACAATGTGACATACTTATGAAATGAAATGGGCTTGTATGATCATGGCATTGCTTATCTAGGCATGCCTTGTATATGACGTGACATCGACAAACCTCACACCCCAGATTGATGAGAAACCGACGGTTAGGTTGTATACTTATACATGATTGATGATGAAGCTGCAGTAGTGGGAAACCACTTATGAACTTGGGGAAATTGGGTATGTTCGGGGGGCCGTGTCTGGACGAAAACCATTGATCTACCCTGCGATTTGTTGTTGGTGTCTAAGATGGACGAAAAAGCTGTGTGGCACTTCGATTCGTATACCTGATTGATCTTTCTTGCCAGGAATCATCAAGTTGGAAACCCAAATCACTAATACGAGCCATACGGATTTTGATTTTATACTTATATGTCAATATAACCAATTGGGGTTGTGGGGGCTATGATTCTATATTTATTTGCGAAATGGTTTCCACACTATATATTATGTACCGAAAGAGGATTTTATGTATGAAAGCATGTTTGGTTATCATAAGATAAAACTCGCTCATTTGGTGTGCGCTTGCCTTGTGCGATGTGGGACGAGCTTATGATAGCTTCATTTTCCAAAAGTCATTGTGAATTTTATATGCACGAGCATTCACATGGAGTAAACCCATTCTGCGCTAGCGGCGTGGTCCGTTGAATTTCCCAACTTCAAAATAAATCTTAAAAACAACTGTTTTATGTTCTCACACCATTTCGATGACTGACCTGATGTTTATTGTTCCTTCCTAAACTCTGGGTGCCCATTAATTTCCACATGGGCAGCTGGTAGTTTAGTTTTGCAGTTATAGATCGTTGAAGCAGGATTCAGAGCGCTTTTAGAGTTGGATTTCATGCTAGAGTTTGGAGCTTCCGCTATATCATACGGTTTCTTCCGCTAAGAGTATATTTTCTTTTCTTCCGCTGTATGTGTTGTAACTCTGATATTCTATGTAAATCTGATGTAATATTGTATTATGCAATGAAAAGTACAATTATTTTGTTCAATATATGTGTGTACCCATAACAATTCATCTTTTTACGGTTTAAGTTAGTTTAATTACCAGCGAAAATCGGGCAAAAAGATAGGTCATTACAGTTTATGTAGAAAAAACAAATAATAATTAATATTATATAAAGAAATCAAAGAATATCATGGTTATACATATTACATTCGAGGATTACTACAAATTTCTATCTTACATAAGGCGCTTATTACTTAAAATTAGCTCTTTACTTAAATTTTTTAATTTATTTTAAATGAAAATTGATCTAATCATCCTTTGTATATTAATATTGTTAAAGCAGATGCTAAATATTGTTGATTTACTGAACGAAGCGGAAAATAGCGGGGCTTTAAGCAGAGCTACATTTCATCACCTCTAAGTTAAAATAGCGTCGCGGCCGGAGAGCGCTATGGGCTATAGCAGGAATTTTGTAGGGCTTTAGTGGGGCTTTAACTGCATAGCCTCACTACCTTGTTTTGTACTTGTGTACATTGTCGTTGCTTCTTCATTTGTTCCACGCTCTGATTCGTGTCTATGTGCCACATTGCTGTGTTATTATTGCCATAAGAATGGTTGACAGTTCCCCTGCACATTATATATGTGTATATACATACACATGTATGTGTATACATGTATCATGAATGTGCAATTATATTCCATATACATCAGTAGACCACTATACGTTGTGTCGTGGATGGTTAAGATCAGAAAACCATAATTGTGAGTTGAGGCTGGTCTTGATCTACAGACCACTATAGCTATGTTGGGGCTGATCTACAGACACTAGATATATAGTCTACCTTATGGTATTTACAATGAATCACTGTAAATATCAAAAGCAGTATAGACATAAAAAGATGCATACGCATATTAGACCAAGGCATAGAAAGATGATGAGAAACACACCAAAATTATGAGGAAAATAAAACTTAGAAAGAAATTTTTACTTGCTAGAACTTTAACCTACTTTGTTCCAATTTACCATGTGTGTTTCTGTGACAGGTATGCAGGTGAATGGACTGACTCTGAAGTAGACTGAAGACAAAGTGATGTATTTGAGAGAGTGTGTATGTAAGATTGTGTAACTGAGTGCACTGAGAGAAATGTAGTGAAGAACCAATGTATAGAGTTTGTATATATATACAACGTAGTGAATAGAGTGTCATAGTGAAGAATCAAATATACAAGAGAAATTGAATGTATTATATCAGTGAGATGTACAATACTGGAGTTGGAAATTTATACTATTTCAAATGTTGAAATAAAATATTTATTTAAATAAAAATACTATTTGGATTATAAATTTTGTCCAATAGCATTTTATTAAAAATAAATATATTTCTGTATGAGATAAAATATAGAAGAGTACAATTACAAGCACATTTAAATAATATATTGTAACAACCCGGATAATCAGAACCAATTTAAAAAATTTATTTTAGCAATGTTAATGAATTTTGAATATTTAAAATGATTTATTTTAAATAATAACGATTTAAAATTTATTTAAATCGAAGTTAGGGCATATATATTTATTTTAATTATATAACGAGCCTGAAATGAAGCGGTAGTTTGAAAATTCGATTTCAAATTTCAAATGAATGTATAGGATTCAAAATAATTCGGATTTTAGTAAAACCAAAATTTTTTGAATCTGTTTAATAATATCTTTCTAACGAATGTGAAAGATCCTGATTTCATAGTGGGGATTGAAAGTTATGCCCAGTTTAAAATTCAGAAAAGTCGCTATGGAATCACCATATATTTCTATGTTTTTTAAAGTAACGAATTATAGAACACTAAATTGTAAAAGTGAGAATTAAGGGAAACAGGTTATGCCATTGCGTTTGTCTCAGAATTCTGCTTGAGATAGAGTCCGAGTTTGTGTGAATCGGACTCCGTATGAAGAAGTTATGGAGTTCAGAAGATTTCATGTTTAAACAAGAAATTATATAATTAAATAATTAATAAAACAAAAGTGTTCGAATTTCAAAAATCACGTAGATCAGTTGGGCGGGAAAAATCCCGCCCATAGGGGTCGACTTCCCCCGGGGTGTCGACGCCCCCATAGGGGTCAACCCCTTCGCCCAGATCCAAACAGTGACGATTTTCTGACTTGTTGCTGAGTGTTTTCTGACTTGCTGTTGAGTCACTAGGGCATAGGTGGCAGTTTCTGGATAACTCTATCTAGCCTGGACAGTTGTGATTGCTCCTTGGATGATCTAACGGTTCACATAAGTTTAAACCTCTATAAAAGCAACCCTAGTCCTCAACCCTAAATCACACAATTTCAGTCCAAGGAGCCACCATGCTGTCCATGATCGTCCGAGCCTAGCCACCATTTCTTCTCAAACTAGAAAGCAAGTTAGAAGCTACAAATCAAATCAAAATTAGATAGTCTATGTCAAGGGATTGCTTTTCGGTTTCAGAAAACAGATCCCAGAAAACAAGACTTTCTTTTGTTCATAAGTCTTGTTATTACTTAGATGTGAACAATTAAAAGTTATGATTTGTAATAAAACAAAAATAGAGCGGTGTCTAGTTTTAAAATAATGGTGATGCTGATTCATGTCTATTCTTGTAACGATTCTATCATATATGCCTATGAGACTATTGTAGTTTATTGGACTTATTATGTTGATGTTAAAACAATCGTGTATTACGTAAATTTGGTGACTTTTCATGTTATGTTACATGCAAGTTTTTAGGCTAAGTTATATATATGTTTAGATCTACATTCTCATATGTTAGATCTATGATTATTGGATCCAAAATAAAAGTTCACATTCACATGCCTAGTTAGATTTGTGTAATTCTATATGCTTAAGATTCATGTTTATTGGATCCAAAATAAACGTTCACATTCATATGCCTAGTTGGATTTGTGTAATTCTATATGCTTAAGATTCATGTTTATTGGATCCAGAATAAAAGTTTACATTTACATGCCTAGTTGGATTTGGGTAATTTCACATGCTTAAGACTCATGTTAATTGGAGCCAAAAATGCAAGTTCATTGTTTTATGCCAAATTTACATAACACATGTTTAGTTAGATCCTTATTATTTTATGTTGTATGAATGGTACATGCTCCTTTCTTTCCTCTTTTGTATATAAGTTAGGCTAAGTTGCGAGCCTAACATTTTGTGTTAATTTTGCGAACGTATAACGAGGGTACCGTTAGGAAAATCTAAAATTTCATATTATTGGCATAATTTGGCCCATAAATATATGAATGATTAGTGGCATAAAAATGGTATAATTTATATACCTAAAAATTATGAACATGATTTAGTGGGTAAATGGGGCATGACTTGAATGACAATAATTGTGGATAATTTACATATAAACATGAAAGGTAAATATATAAATTAAGTAAAAGACGAATATGCGTAACCCGAGGTTAGATTGAGTTACGGTGTAAGACTTCCCGAAACCGCCCGGCACATCCAGCAACCGCAACAATACATATCTAATGTGAGAGGATAGCGCATTAAGCCCAAAAGAACCCGAGGTTAGATTGAGTTGCGGTGTAAGACTGCCCAGAACCGACCAGCACATCCAGCGACCGCAACAATACATATCTAATGTGAGTGGTTGGTGCTTTAATGAATGAATTAAAGCTAAGACAGGAATGGTAGGGTTAAGTTAATTAAGGCAACACTTAACCAATACAACATGTTAACAAAACTGATGGGTGGGGTTAGGTTGTTTTGAGAACACTTAACCATTTTAACATGTTGATTAGGAAACCCTAGTAACGGGGACCCATTTCAACAGTAACCCACATAGATGTATCATGGTACCCTGAACTAGGCAGGGTGGGGCACGATTACTGGGCTGATTATAAGCGATCAAAACAACGGTGGGTGGTGCGTCAGTGTAGGTTCCGATGGAGTGCGGGCATGCACATACTCCGGAGTGGAAAACGCAGGCATAGGGCATCAATAGTTATACATTGTGCATCTTGAATTGTGTTGGGTTGCCACCATAGGATTTGATACACCCCATGGTGGGACCAACACAGGTATCTACAATCAAGTGGGGCCGAATGACACAAGTGGTAAACGTATGTGAGTAGGAGTTGATCGATAAAGGGGATCATTTAACTTGAACACATGGTGCTAGGTGAAACACTTGTAAGTGGGTGCAGAGAAATAGAAATGGGTGCGATAGTCAGTTTTATTATTTATTTCTAGGGTACCGTCCAAGGTTCAGTTTATTCATGTCACAATCCTTTTCCTTGTTTACATGCTAAATAATTACTGGGCTTACCAGACTCATGTCTGACCCATTTTCTTTCATCTTCTTTTCTTCCATTCCGCCTCCTCAGGTCCGCAGGGAGGGAATACTTTAGCTTAGTTCGGACCAATTCCAGCTTGAAGAGAGTAGATGTATTGCTTGGATTCTCTTTCCTTGGGCTATGGCTTTGGATACTCTCTTATTGGGGATTTATGCTTCCTTACTGTTATTTTAATTCTTCTTTATGTTTTAATTCAAACAGATATTTTTTTCTAATAATTTGGAAGTTGGTTTGAGACATTTTGTAACACCCCGAATTTCAATTAACACTAATGGTTAGTAATTAAAGTATAATTAATCTCATATTTGAGAAACAGGGGAAACGGGCTGCGTCATTGCGTTCGTCTCGGAAAAATACGCGAAATAGAGTCCGAGTTTGCGTAAAACGGGTACCGTATGAAAGAGATATGGACGAACGAAGTTAGGCAGAAAAACCCGAAACAGGCCAGAAATGCACTGGTGCACTTGTGAAGTGCGCCAGCACAAAAATACACTGGCGCACTTGGGAAGTGCGCCCATGTCGGGACAGGAAACCTGCACAGTTTCTAGAGAGTTCTGTGGTTGGGTGCACCAGTTTGGGGTTTGGGCTTGGTCTTAGGGTTGGTTTCTGGAAGGTTCCGAAATCTAAGGGTCCTAATCTAATTTAGGGTTAATCTAAGGGCCTAAAACACTCACCTAATCTATAAATACACCCTAAACCTACCCTAATCCATACTAAAAATAGAATTGAGGGCTACATGCCGCCAAATTAAATCTTAGAAGGAGCCTCCACTAATTTATGAAGAGGGTTGCAAGCTAATCACTCTCTAATCAACCTCTAATCCATTCTAAGCATCTTAATCTTCTTCATTTGGAGTGCAAATTGGCTAGTTGTGAGTTTCTATCACTCTAATGATCAATTGCTAAACTAAGTAGATGAGATATGATGAGATCATATGGTTTTGTTTGTGGATTAATGGGTTTTAAGTCATATGACATGATGTTAGTTTGCTAATGTATGTGGGTTATGCAAGTTTTGTGCTTTGTGATCATATGTTAATATGCAAGTTACATGTATGATAATATGCAAGTTACATGTATGATAATTATGCAAGTTGTATGTTTCTTTATATGCAAGTTTATGAGTTCATATGCAAGTATGTAACATGTTATGCAAGTTCATATGCAAGTTTATGAGTTCATATGCAAGTTATGTAACATGTTATGCAGGTTCATATGCAAGTTATGTGACATATTAAGCAAGTTCATATGAAAGTCATGTATTTGTTAATATGTATGTTTATGTAACATGTTATGCAAGTTAAAATGCAAGTTATGTGACATGTTATACAAGTTAATATGCAAGTTATGTGACATGTTATACAAGATTATATGCAAGTTATGTAACATGTTGTACAAGTTCATATGCAAGTTATGTGTTTGTTAATATGCAAGATGGCACCTTTGAAACATGTTCATACATATGCAAGTTAACACCTTTTATATGTGTTATGTCATGAGAACGAAATTACGTGGGAACGATGGGGTTAATTAAATGCATATGTTAATAAGATTGTGTGAAATTAATATAATTATGCATAACATAAAATAAATGAACATAGTATGGGAATTTGCCTATTAAGTTAGGTGTACCCATACTATGTGTTGGGAATTTGCCTATTAAGTTAGGTGTACCCACACTTTGGAGTTGGGAATTTGCCTATTAAGTTAGGTGCACCCATATTCCTAAAATAAACATGATAATTAACACAAATTATGGGGGTGATTAATTAGGAAAAATTAATCGATTAAGACACGAGGTTGGACCCGTTTGTAGTGTAAGACTGCCCGGAGTTTACCGGCTTAACCAGGCATCTACAAATGACGGTCCAATGTGAGGGGTCTTAATCATAAATTAAATACGTAACAAGGGTAAATGACACGAGGTTGGACACGTTTGTAGTGTAAGACTGCCCGGAACCTACCGTCTTAACCAGGCATCTACAAATGACGGTCCAAGGTGAGGGGTCCTTTACACGGTTACGGTGTTAATCAATTAAGAAACACTTAACCAGATAAGCATGTAGTGGGGCATGGGGGTTAAGTGGGTACCTTGGGTGGTATGTGGAAATTGCTAGTGGTTGCCAATAGAAAATATGATAAAATACTTAACAAAGTTGAAACATGTAATTAAACATGATTAAAGGGTTAAGTGGGAAACACTAGTGTGTGGGCCAAGCTTAGGGGGATGGCTTGTGCTGGGGGCCCATTTCAACCAGTAACCCATACGTATCTTAGTGGGCTCGACCCATGTCGAGGACGGGACACGCATACTGGGCTTGACTATAAGAGGCCAAAATGGGTTAGCGGTGGCAACGCATGACCAACGGGTTTCATATGCGTGTGTGGACCCGGGCTGGTAAATAAGACGTTGTTGCATCATGTAGATATAAGCCGTGCACCGTTAGTTTTATCAGGTTGCCACATTGGGGAATGGTACACCCCACGGTGGGGCCAGCACGGGTATCTACGTTAGGGAGCCGATCGAATGGGGAGTAGTGTGTACACCTAGTGGATTGTAGGGCCCCGTGGCGTCTACTTAGTCACCTAGGGGTACGCGAGAACTATTAAGTTAATTTTATAAGTCCATGGGTGGGATCAACCTTTAAGTTAGGAATGACTGGTGTGGTGCAGTTTAGTAATTTACCTTTGGAAGGGTAGATGCGTCTTTATCTTTTATCTTAGTTTAGTTGACTGCTTAGTGTAGCCATTCATCCCCATTAGTTACCGTATATCAGTTTATGTCTTCTCTGGTTACTTTAACGATTGTATTGTTAAAGTTATAGGACTCGCTCAGACTTATGTCTGACCCCGTTGTTTTTATCTTTTTCCCAACCCTCAGGTCCTACGGTGGATCCTAGCAGTAGTGGAGCTTGATCGGATTGCTGTTCCAGTCTTTAGGAGCTTGGATAGATGCAAAGCTCCAGTTACCCAGTTATCTTTTCTTTTGTCATGGCTATTGTATGAGAGTGGGATTATGTACTTCTTTATTTTGATGGATATTGTACTTGACTTTTATTGTGGTTTTATGATGTAACCAGACATGTTTTACTTCCGCTGTTATGAGATGATGTTTTAAATTTCAAGTACTATTTATATCTGTCTTGTTGTAATTTTTCTATTCTATATTCACTCAAATACTCCACCGATGTTATGGCATTCCCTTAGTGAGTGACCATAGCGGGAGTGGGGTGTTACACGTGGTATCAGAGCTGAAGGTTACCGGAACAGATAAATTTTCAAGAAAAATACTTTTTTTTAGAAAATAGTAAAGGTATTATTTTTGGAAAAAGTATTTTCAAAAACATGTCTTTTAAGAGAAAAGTTTTTGAAAAAGAAAAGCATAATCCCCAATAGGCATATCTTCATCTTTCAGAATCTCCTTTTTGAATCTTTCCTCTTTCGTTTCAGCATGGCTGAAGATCTTAACATCCCGGAGGGCTTAGTTATACCACTATGGTATAGGAGGTTACAAGAGGCTAGGGCCGTGGCTGCGGGTCCAGCCAATGCTACTACACCAGAGGCAACCGCTCCTCCTCCTCAGCCTAGAGTGGATAATTTTGCTAAGATTTGCAAGGAGTTTAAGGCTATAGGAGGAAAACCTTTTCTAGGTTCAGAGACTTTCGTAGAGGCTAGAGATTGGCTTAAGGAAGTGGAAGAGTTGCTAGATATCTTTGAAGTGGAAGAGGGAAACAAAGTCAAGTTGGCGGCTTGGTTAATGAAAGGAGAGGCCTCATTCTGGTGGGAGGTCACTAATGGAGAACGCCCTGTTGACTCTTGGGCAGATTTCAAGCAAAGGTTTGGGGCTAAGTTTCTCTCAAGGGCGGAAGAGAATCTATTTATGGAGAAGTTCTTGAATTTGAAGCAAGGGAATCTCACGGTGAAAGAATATGTCAACAAATTCAATCAATTAGCAAGGTTTGGCATAGAGTTGGTGAATACACCGGAGAAGAAGGCTTTGAGGTTCGTTAGAGGCTTGAACGAACCATTGCAAGGAATAGCTATGACTCACATTCCTATGGGGGCCACCTTTGAGAAGCTTGTCTACATAGCACTTATGCATGAGGATGATAAGAGTTCTAAGGCACCAGAGAAGAAGGGGGATCAGAAGAAACCGCAATAACAACAACAAGGCAAGGGTGGAAAAGGCAATGGTGACAAGGGGAAGAAGAAGAAGTGCTTCAATTGTGGGACCCCAGGCCACCTCAGCAAGGATTGTCGCAAAAAGAAGAAGACCGGTTGCTTTCATTGTGGTGAAGCAGGACATCTTGTGAAGGACTGCCCAAAGAAGGGGCAGAAGACGGGGTCTACCTCAGGAGGTCAGGTGCAAGCTCTTATGGCACCAGCTCGGGCAGGGGGGCAAGTTCAGGCTCTCTCATTTCCACCGATTCAGCAGAGAGGTAGAACTATTTCCGTTGAAAGTCTGGTTTTTCTGTTTGATCATCCAGTTCGTACTTTGTTTGACTCTGGCGCATCGCATTCTTTTATCTCATCATCATTAGTTGAGCCACTGCACTTAGACACCAGTCTAGTTGATGATCCCTTGGTTGTTTCAAACCCAATTGGGGGCTCCATATATCTGTCTATGATATGTTTGGGTTTGAAGATTTCTATACTTAGCGTTGAGTTTGGATGTGATGCTTTTGTATTGGGCTTCACGGGCTATGGTTTGATTTTGGGCATGGACTGGTTATCCAGTAATGGTGCCGTTCTTGATTGTGAAAGGAGAGTTGTCAGGCTTATGACCCGCTTGGGTAATACTCTCGAGATCTCTTGTAATCCCATGGAATCTGTTTTGCTAAGTTATCTTGAATCGCTCGATGCTTCGGTCGAGAGTTTGCGTTCTGTCAGAGTGGTCCGGGAATATCCGGATGTGTTTGAAGAGGTGAAGGGTTTGCCTCCGAAGCGGGAGATAGATTTCCGAATTTATTTGGTGGATAATGCCAAACCAGTGTCTTTGCCAGTGCGCCACAAGGCTCCTCGTGAGAGAAGAGAACTTCGTAAGCAAGTAGGGGAGTTGCTTGAGAAGGGGTTCATAAGGCGAAGTATATCGGAGTGGGGAGCTCCAGTAGTGTTTGCCACGAAGGCGGATGGGTCCCTCAGACTTTGTGTGGATTATAGAGAACTTAATAAGCTCATGAAGAAGAATAGACACCCATTACCGAGGATAGATGATCTCTTTGATCAGTTGGTTGGCGCCTCAGTGTTTTCGCAGATGGACTTAGCTACAGGGTTTCATCAGTTGAGAGTGGCGGAGGACAGTATAGAGAAGACTGCTTTCCGGACTCCGGATGGTTTTTATGAGTGGCTTGTGATGCCATTTGGGTTGACAAACGCCCCTGCATACTTTGTTGATCTGATAAGTAGAGTGTTCAGAGAGTATCTGAATAAGTTTGTAGTGGTCTTTGTAGATGACATCTTGGTCTTTTCCAAGAGTGAAGAAGAGCATGCCTTACATCTCAGAGAAGTGTTGGAGACTCTTCGAGCACATAGTCTTAAAGCTAAATTCTCTAAATGTCATTTTTGGAGAAGAGAGGTGCGATTCTTAGGGCATGTGGTCTCTAAGGAAGGGATAGCTGTGGATCCCGCAAAGATAGTATCTATCCAGGATTGGAAAGTTCCTAGAAATGCTACCGAAGTAAGAAGTTTCTTGGGGTTGGCAGGATATTATAGGAAGTTCATCAAAGACTTCGCGAAGATATCAGCCCCATTAACCCGCTTGACGAAGATGAATCTGGTTTTCTCATGGGACGTAGATTGTGATGATGCTTTCCGACGGTTAAAGAGAGCTTTGACCACCGCTCCAGTTTTAGTGCTTCCAGATGGGAGTAAGCCATTTGTTGTTTATATCGATGCTTGTGGGACAGGATTAGGCGCAGTCTTGATGCAGGAGGGAAGGGTAATAGCCTATGTAGGGAGGCAATTGAGAGTGCATGAGAAGAATTACCCTACCCATGATCTAGAGTTGGCCGCGATTGTTTTCGCACTTTAGTCTTGGCGCCATTATCTTCTTGGTGAGAGATTCGAGTTGTTCACTGACCATAAATCATTGAAGTACTTATTCTCTCAGAAGGATTTAAACTTAAGACAGCAAAGGTGGATGGAGTTCTTAGCATCCTATGATTTCGAGATAGCGTATACCCCTGGCAAGGGTAACGTGGTGGCGGACGCCTTGAGTAGAAAAAGGCTATCTTTGAGTCCATTGTTCGTAGAACGGCGAAGCTTGGAGTTTCTTTCTTTGTTCGACTTCAGACCTTCTGTTGACTTTGTACCTGGTTTGTTAGCATCCTTGGAGGTTAGACGTACTCTTTTGGGATGGATTGGCGAGGCTCAGCGAGACGACCCACAGTTGGTTGAGTTGGTAGAGAAGCTTATAAGGGGGAGTCGTCCAGCCATTTGGGTAGATACACCATAGATGATAGGGGATGGTTGCATAGAGACGGTAGACTTTGTGTACTGCAAGATGAGGGTTTGAAGAAGGCTATTTTGGATGATGCACATCGTTCAAGGATGACTATTCATCCCGGTGGAGACAAAATGGACCAAGACATGAAGAGAGTTTTCTTTTGGGCCGGTATGAAGAAAGATGTGGCCGAGTATGTGGCTAGATGCTTAGTGTGCCAACAAGTTAAAGCAGAGCAAAGGAAACCCGGTGGGTTGCTACACCCATTGGAAGTTCCGCAATGGAAGTGGGATAGTGTCTCGATGGATTTCATCGATGGGTTACCGAGATCGAGGAAGGGCAACACAGGAATTTGGGTTGTGGTAGACAGACTTACCAAGAGTGCCCATTTTATACCCGTGAAGAGTAAGAGGACCGCTCCATGGCTTGCTTCAGTCTATGTTAGAGAGATTGTTAGATTGCATAGTGTACCATCCAGCATTGTGAGTGATCGAGATCCTATCTTCACTAGTGAGTTTTGGAGAAGTTTGCAAGAGGCGGTAGGGACTCAGTTGTGTTTGAGCACCGCATATCATCCTCAGACGGACGGTCAGACCGAGAGGGTGAACCGTATCTTAGAAGATCTCTTGAGGCTTTGTATCTTGGATTTTGGAGGTACATGGGAAGAACATCTTCCTTTGGTGGAGTTCGCATACAATAACAGCTTTCAGTCTAGTATTGGCATGGCACCTTTCGAAGCTCTTTATGGAAGGCCTTGTCGATCTCCTACATGTTGGTGGGAATCTACGGATAAGATCTTGCTTGGGCCAGATATGGTTAGAGAGACTTCAGAGAAGATTGATTTGATTCGAAGAAGGATGAAGGCAGCGCAAGATAGACAGAAATCTTATGCGGATCGGAGAAGGACGGATCTTGAGTTTGAGGTTGGGGACATGGTTTTTGTCAAAGTATCTCCGTTGAGAAATGTTGTTCGCTTTGGATCCGTTGGGAAGTTAGCACCGAGGTTTGTTGGGCCGTTTCCTATTAAGGAAAGGATTGGACGGATGGCATATAGGGTGGAGTTTCCCGACAGACTTAGTGGTGTTCATGATGTATTCCATGTATCACATTTGAGGAAGTGCTTACATGAGACCGCAGAGGTGGTAGAGCCGAGCTTGCTTAGAGATGTGGAGGTAGAGCGTGATGCGACGATTCGACGAGCTCCTACTCGCATCCTTGGGTCAGAAACTAGGAAGTTGAGGAACAGAGAAGTTCAGCTAGTTAAAGTGCAATGGGGAGATGACGAAAGCAATGCTACTTGGGAGACAGAAGCGAAGATGTGTTCTTTGTACCCATTTCTTTTTGAGAGTATGTCTTTTAACTTCTCCTTTATCGCTTGTCTAGTACTTATCTTATCTTTAGTATATCCTCTCGCTAGTACCTATGACCTTTAGATAGGGTAAAACCTATGGTTGAAACATGTGTTTGAAACATGTTATGGTTGATGGAAGCATGTGGATGCAATTGTTTGCTAGTGGTTGCTCGTGGATGCATATACACACATTAGGCACTAGATCGGCTCAGTCACTTCATGTTGCATATCGCATAAATGGATGTGGTAGTTAGATTGATGGATGTATCATGGCTGTGTTATCATGTGGATGATGCATTTTTGTGTATGGTTGTGCACGCATATAGAAATTGTATGTGTCAATAGGGTTTCGCATACATATTGGATGCATGGCACTATCATGGTTTGCATTAAGGAGGTCGACTGAATCAGTAGACCGCCTGATTTTGCATTAGTATACGAACATATACACACACTTTCTGCATATGTTCATACATCATTAGAAGTTTCTAAGGATAATGGTTGCTTGTGGTTGATGGTTTAGTAGATGGTTGTTTGGTTGGTAGGATACGTTCTTCTTAACCTAGAGATTTCGAGGACGAAATCCTTTAAGTAGGGGAGAATGTAACACCCCGAATTTCAATTAACACTAATGGTTAGTAATTAAAGTATAATTAATCTCAAATGTGAGAATCAGGGGAAACGGGCTGCGTCATTGCGTTCGTCTCGGAAAAATACGCGAAATAGAGTCCGAGTTTGCGTAAAACGGGTACCGTATGAAAGAGATATGGACGAACGAAGTTAGGCAGAAAAACCCGAAACAGGCCAGAAATGCACTGGCGCACTTGTGAAGTGCGCCAGCACAAAAATACACTGGCGCACTTGGGAAGTGCGCCCATGTCGGGACAGGAAACCTGCACAGTTTCTAGAGAGTTCTGTGGTTGGGTGCACCAGTTTGGGGTTTGGGCTTGGTCTTAGGGCTGGTTTCTGGAAGGTTCCGAAATCTAAGGGTCCTAATCTAATTTAGGGTTAATCTAAGGGCCTAAAACACTCACCTAATCTATAAATACACCCTAAACCTACCCTAATCCATACTAAAAATAGAATTGAGGGCTACATGCCGCCAAATTTAATCTTAGAAGGAGCCTCCACTAATTTATGAAGAGGGTTGCAAGCTAATCACTCTCTAATCAACCTCTAATCCATTCTAAGCATCTTAATCTTCTTCATTTGGAGTGCAAATTGGCTAGTTGTGAGTTTCTATCACTCTAATGATCAATTGCTAAACTAAGTAGATGAGATATGATGAGATCATATGGTTTTGTTTGTGGATTAATGGGTTTTAAGTCATATGACATGATGTTAGTTTGCTAATGTATGTGGGTTATGCAAGTTTTGTGCTTTGTGATCATATGTTAATATGCAAGTTACATGTATGATAATATGCAAGTTACATGTATGATAATTATGCAAGTTGTATGTTTCTTTATATGCAAGTTTATGAGTTCATATGCAAGTATGTAACATGTTATGCAAGTTCATATGCAAGTTTATGAGTTCATATGCAAGTTATGTAACATGTTATGCAGGTTCAGATGCAAGTTATGTGACATATTAAGCAAGTTCATATGAAAGTCATGTATTTGTTAATATGTATGTTTATGTAACATGTTATGCAAGTTAAAATGCAAGTTATGTGACATGTTATACAAGTTAATATGCAAGTTATGTGACATGTTATACAAGATTATATGCAAGTTATGTAACATGTTGTACAAGTTCATATGCAAGTTATGTGTTTGTTAATATGCAAGATGGCACCTTTGAAACATGTTCATACATATGCAAGTTGACACCTTTTATATGTGTTATGTCATGAGAACGAAATTACGTGGGAACGATGGGGTTAATTAAATGCATATGTTAATAAGATTGTGTGAAATTAATATAATTATGCATAACATAAAATAAATGAACATAGTATGGGAATTTGCCTATTAAGTTAGGTGTACCCATACTATGTGTTGGGAATTTGCCTATTAAGTTAGGTGTACCCACACTTTGGAGTTGGGAATTTGCCTATTAAGTTAGGTGCACCCATATTCCTAAAATAAACATGATAATTAACACAAATTATGGGGGTGATTAATTAGGGAAAATTAATCGATTAAGACACGAGGTTGGACCCGTTTGTAGTGTAAGACTGCCTGGAGTTTACCGGCTTAACCAGGCATCTACAAATGACGGTCCAATGTGAGGGGTCTTAATCATAAATTAAATACGTAACAAGGGTAAATGACACGAGGTTGGACATGTTTGTAGTGTAAGACTGCCCGGAACCTACCGTCTTAACCAGGCATCTACAAATGACGGTCCAAGGTGAGGGGTCCTTTACACGGTTACGGTGTTAATCAATTAAGAAACACTTAACCAGATAAGCATGTAGTGGGGCATGGGGGTTAAGTGGGTACCTTGGGTGGTATGTGGAAATTGCTAGTGGTTGCCAATAGAAAATATGATAAAATACTTAACAAAGTTGAAACATGTAATTAAACATGATTAAAGGGTTAAGTGGGAAACACTAGTGTGTGGGCCAAGCTTAGGGGGATGGCTTGTGCTGGGGGCCCATTTCAACCAGTAACCCATACGTATCTTAGTGGGCTCGACCCATGTCGAGGACGGGACACGCATACTGGGCTTGACTATAAGAGGCCAAAATGGGTTAGCGGTGGCAACGCATGACCAACGGGTTTCATATGCGTGTGTGGACCCGGGCTGGTAAATAAGACGTTGTTGCATCATGTAGATATAAGCCGTGCACCGTTAGTTTTATCAGGTTGCCACGTTGGGGAATGGTACACCCCACGGTGGGGCCAGCACGGGTATCTACGTTAGGGAGCCGATCGAATGGGGAGTAGTGTGTACACCTAGCGGATTGTAGGGCCCCGTGGCGTCTACTTAGTCACCTAGGGGTACGCGAGAACTATTAAGTTAATTTTATAAGTCCATGGATGGGATCAACCTTTAAGTTAGGAATGACTGGTGTGGTGCAGTTTAGTAATTTACCTTTGGAAGGGTAGATGCGTCTTTATCTTTTATCTTAGTTTAGTTGACTGCTTAGTGTAGCCATTCATCCCCATTAGTTACCGTATATCAGTTTATGTCTTCTCTGGTTACTTTAACGATTGTATTGTTAAAGTTATAGGACTCGCTCAGACTTATGTCTGACCCCGTTGTTTTTATCTTTTTCCCAACCCTCAGGTCCTACGGTGGATCCTAGCAGTAGTGGAGCTTGATCGGATTGCTGTTCCAGTCTTTAGGAGCTTGGATAGATGTAAAGCTCCAGTTACCCAGTTATCTTTTCTTTTGTCATGGCTATTGTATGAGAGTGGGATTATGTACTTCTTTATTTTGATGGATATTGTACTTGACTTTTATTGTGGTTTTATGATGTAACCAGACATGTTTTACTTCCGCTGTTATGAGATGATGTTTTAAATTTCAAGTACTATTTATATCTGTCTTGTTGTAATTTTTCTGTTCTATATTCACTAAAATACTCCACCGATGCTATGGCATTCCCTTAGTGAGTGACCATAGCAGTAGTGGGGTGTTACACATTTGTTGTAATGTTTTAACTGAACCACGTACTTTTGAAATAAATTTAGTTTTTCCGCTGTTTATATGTCTATCTTGTAAATTATCTGTATCTTTTACCTATAATGCTCCACCGAAGTTAAGGCATTCCCTTCGTGAGTGATCTTAACGAAGGTGGGGTGTTTCACTTGGTATCAGAGCTGATGGTTGCCAGATCAGATAAAAAAATTTGGAAACTAACTTTCAAAAAAAAAGTTTAAAGAAGCATTTTCAAGAAAAAAAGTGTTGTTTTTATTTTAAAAGGCATAATCCCCCAAAGCCATATGCACTATCTTTCTATCCTTTGTTTTGAATCTTTTCTTTTTCATTTCAGCATGTCTGGGGATCTTAACCTTCCAGAGGCATACCAGTATCTGGCTGGTTCAGAAGCTACCTAGAGGCTAGGGCTAATGATGCAGGCCCAGCAGACGTTCCTCCTCCCCCAATTGCAGCTGTTCCTCCTCCTCCTCCTCCTCCTCGTGCAAATGCTTTCTCAAAGATATGTAGAGTTTTTCGAGCCATGGGTGGAAAGAACTTTAATGGGACTAAGTCATTTGTAGAAGCAAGAAACTGGCTCAAAGAAACCGAGGACTTGTTTGTTATCTTCGAAGTGGACGATAGGCAGAAGATACAGTTGGTTGTACGGTTGCTTAAAGACGAAGCCTCTTATTGGTAGGAAGTTACTAATGCTAAGAGACCAATTGAAACTTGGGAGGATTTCAGAATGAGGTTTGAAATGAAATTCCTCTCACAAGTTGAACATAGCCTACAGATGGAGAAGTTCTTAACTCTCAAATAGGGAGGTATGTCGGTCAAGGAATACATCAATCAATTCAACCAGCTGGCTAGATTCGGACTGGAGTTAGTGAACACTCCCCATAAGAAGGCTCTCCGTTTTGTTAAAGGGTTGAATGAGCCATTGCACAGCCTAGCTATGTCCCATATACCTATGGGTGCGACTTATGAGAGACTGGGGGATATGGCACTGTTACAGGAGGAATACAAGGATGGCAAGAAAGAGGCAAAGTTGGAAGCACCTCAAGATAAGAAAGTGGAGGGATCGCAGAATAAGAAGACAGATTCAAAGAAGGGTGGGAATAACAACAAACCCTGTGACAAGAGGAAGTGTCATTTTTGTGGCATTCCTGGACATCTGATTAAGGACTACAGAAAGTAAAAGAGGAAGATGGGTGGTGGTTTTCACTGCGGCGAGACATGATACATGGCTATGGACTGCCCAAGAAAGCAAGGACAAGGGCAGAGGACTGGATATACTTCTGGAGGGCAGGTTCACGCTCTCATAGCACCTCCGCGAGAACAAGGTAGAAATATTTCTGTTGAGGGTTTAGTTTATCTTTTTGATCATCTTGTTCGTACACTCTTTGATTCTGGCGCATCGCACTCTTTTATATCTACTGCTTTAGTTAAAACTCTGCACCTAGACACCTGTATAGTACAGGATCCCTTGCAATTTTCAAATCCAATTGGGGCTCGGCTTATTTGTCAATGATTTGTTTGGATTTGGAAATTTTTATACTAAGCTTGGGTTTAGATGTAATGCCTATGTTTTGGGCTTCACGGGCCATGGGTTGATTCTGGGCATGGATTGGTTATCCAGTAATGGTGCCATCCTCGATTGTGAAAAGAGAGTGGTTAGACTTATGACTCGCCTAGGTAACACTCTCGAAATTTCTTGTAATCCCATGAATTCTGTTATGCTTAGCTACCTAGAATCTCTTGATGCGTCTGTTGAAAACTTGCAGTCTGTTAGAGTAGTCCGTGAATACTCAGATGTATTTGAAAAGGTGAATGGCTTACCTCCGAAGCGGGAGATAGACTTCCACATATACCTTGTTGATAATGCAAAACTCGTAGCTCTACCCATTAGACACATGGCTCCAAAGGAGAGGAAAGAGCTTAGCAAGAAAATTAAAGAGCTACTTGAAAAGGGGTTTATAAGGCAGAGTATTTCTGAATGGAGTGCTCAAGTAGTGTTCGCAACCAAAGCGGATGGTTCACTTCGCCTATGCATTGACTATAGGGAGCTAAACAAGCTGACCAGGAAGAATAGGCAGCCACTTCCAAGAATAGACAACTTGTTTGTTCAGCTTGTAGGTGCATCGGTTTCCTCCCAACTAGATCTGGCTACCGGGTTTCATCAGCTAAGAGTGGTTGAAGACATCATTGATAAGACCGCGTTCAAAACCCCGGATGGTTTCTTCGAATGGCTTGTCATGCCTTTCGGTTTGACAAATGTACCAGCTTATTTCGTTGACTTGATGAGCAGGGTGTTTAGGGAGTTCCTTAATAAGTTTGTGGTGGTCTTCGTAGATGACATTTTGATTTTCTCAAAGAATGAAGAAGAGCATGCTCTGCATTTAAGGGAAGTCATGGATACTCTTCGTGCACATCAGCTGAAAGCCAAATTCTCCAAATGCCACTTCTGGAGAGAAGAAGTATGGTTTCTTGGACATGTGGTGTCCAAAGAAGGGATAGCTATGGACCCCACAAAAGTAATTGCGGTGCAAGATTGGAAGGTTCTACAGAATGCAACCGAAGTCCGAAGCTTTCTCGGGCTAGTGGGCTTTTACCGAAAATTCATTAAAGACTTTGCGAAAATTTCAGCCCACTCACAAGATTGACAAAGAAGAACCTAACTTTTGTTTGGAATTTGGATTGCGTTGTTGCTTTCCAACGTTTGAAAAGGGCTCTAACAACAGCCCCAGTTCTGACATTGCCCGATGGGAACAAAATGTTTACCGTATACATAGACGCATGCGGTACACGGTTAGGCGTTGTCTTGATGCAAGAAGGCAAGGTGGTTTGTTATGGGGGAAGGCAGTTGAAGGTGCATGAGAAGAACTACCCAACTCATGATTTGGAGCTAGCTTCCATTGTTTTCTCTCCTAAGTCGTGGCGTCATTATCTACTAGGAGAAAGGTTTGAATTGTTTACTGACCATAAATCATTAAAGTACCTTTTCTCACAGAAAGATCTTAACTTAAGACAACAAAAGTGGATGGAATTTCTAGCGTCATACGATTTTGAGATTTCCTATACCCCTGGCAAGGGAAATGTAGTAGTAGACGCCCTGAGTAGAAAGAAGCTGACCTTAAGTCCTCTCTTTGTAGAAAGGCAAAACTTGGAGTACATAGCAAACTTTGACTTTAGACCCTCCTCTGAATTCGTACCTGGTTTGTTAGCATTGCTAGAGGTGCGGCCTACTCTTTTGGACTCAATAGGAACCGCACAACGTGAAGACCCTCAGCTAGTTGATATGATGGATAAACTAATTAGGGGTGAGACTTCTAGTCACCTCAATAGATACTCCATCGATGATAAGGGTTGGTTGAGACGGGATGGAAGGCTATGCATCCCACAAGCAAGGGATTTTATGAAGATGGTTCTCGTAGAAGCACACCATTCTAAGCTGACCATACACCCAGGTGGAGACAAGATGTATAAAGACATAAAAAGGGTTTTCTTTTGGAATGGCATGAAGAGGGATGTTGCTGAGTTCGTCGCTAAGTGCTTGATATGCCAGCAAGTCAAAGCAGAGCAGAAGAAGCCTGGTGGTCTGCTTCATCCTCTAGAGGTCCCACAGTGGAAATGGGATAGCATTTCGATTGACTTTGTTAATGGGCTGCCTAGGTCAAGAAGGGGAAATACCAGTATTTGGGTAATGGTGGACAAGCTCACTAAAAGCGCTCACTTTATACCTGTTAAGAGTAGAAGGACTGCCTCGTCCTCAGCATCCATTTATCTTAAAGAGATAGTTAGAATCCATGGGATACCCACCAGCATAGCGAGTGATCGAGATTCTATCTTTACGAGCGAGTTTTGGAAGAGTTTGCTAGAGGCTGTAGGCACACAACTATGCTTAAGCACGACCTATCACCCCAAACCGATGGTCAGACGGAAAGGGTGAACAAAGTATTAGAAGACCTCTTGAGATTATGCATTATTGACTTTGGAGGAACATGGGAGGATCATCTTCCTTTGGTGGAATTCGCTAACAACAATAGCTACCAAGCCACCATAGGCATGGCACCCTTCGAGGCTTTATATGGAAGACCATGTCGATCATCAACTTGTTGGTGGGAGTCTACAGACAAGCTCATACTTGGTCCAGACATGATTAGAGAAACTTCAGAGAAGGTGGACATGACAAGAAGACGAATGAAGACTGCACAAGATAGACAGACGTCCTACGCAGACAAAAGAAGGACCGACCTTGAGTTTGAGGTTGGAGATATGGTGTTCCTTAAAGTTTCTCCTTTGAGGAATTTCATTTGCTTTGGGTTTGCAAGAAAGTTGGCACCAAGATTTGTAGGACCATTTCCTATCATTGAAAGGATTGGGACGATGGCTTACAGAGTAGAGCTACCCGAAAGACTAGCTGGAGTTCATAACGTTTTTCATGTTTCTCAACTTCGAAAGTGCTTACATGAGTCTGCGGAAGTTGTGGAGCCAAGTATACTAGAGGAAGTAAAAGTGGAACGAGAACCGAATGTGAGAAGAGTTCCAACTCATATCTTTGGTACGGAAGTCAAAAAGCTACGCAACCGTGAAGTCAAGCTTGTTAAAGTTCAATGAAGTGACGCTGAGGAAGACGCGACTTGGGAAACTGAGAGAAAAATATGCACAGCCTATCCTTTTCTTTTTGAGGGTACCTCCTTGATCTTTTTTCCATAAGCTTATACATGCTTATATCTATCTTTTTAAGTATATATCCTCAGTCATATTCTTTATCCTGAGGTAGAAACCAATGGATGTAAACATGTATTTGAAACATGTTATGATTGATGGTTGCTCGTGGATGCAAGTGGTTGCTCGTGGATGCATATACACACACATTAGGTGTTAGATTGGCTCAGTCACTTTCATATTGCATATGCATATATGTATTTGTATATGGATTGAAACTTGGAATGTTATCATATGGATGTTGCATTTATGTAGATGATTGTGAACTCACGTAGAAAGTATGAGTAGGAATAATTGCATGCATAATGGACTCATGACACCGACATAATTTGCATTAAGGAGGTCAACTGAATCAGTAGACCACCTGATTTTGCATTAGATAAAGACATATACACACACTCTGCATACAATCATGAAAGCATTAGAAATATTTTAAGGACAATGGATGCCGGTGTTTGACGATTGAGTAGATGGATGATTGGATGGTAGGATATACATTCTTCGTGACTTAAAGATTTCGGGGACGAAATCCTTTAAGGAGGGGAGAATGTAACATCCTGTATTTCTGTGTTTATTAAAGTAACGAATTATAGAAAACTAAATTGTAAAAGTGTGAATTAAGGGAAACAGGTTATGCCATTCCGTTCGTCTTGGAATTCTGCTTGAGATAGAGTCTGAGTTTGCGTGAATCGGACTCCGTATGAAGAAGTTATGGAGTTCAGAAGATTCCATGTTTAAACAAGAAATTATATAATTAATAAAAAAAAAGTGTTCAAATTTCAAAAATCACGTAGATCAGCTGGGCGGGAAAATTCCCGCCCATAGGGGTCGACTTCCCCCGAGGGATCGACATAGGTGTCGACCCTCCAAGAGGGGTGTCGACCCCCCATAGCGGTCGACCCCCTCGCCCAGATCCAAACAATGACGATTTTCTGACTTGCTGCCGAGTGTTTTCTGACTTTTTGCTAAATCACTAGTGCATAGGTGGCAGTTTCTGGATAACTCCATCTAGCTGGATGGTTGTGATTGCTCCTAGGATGATCTAACAGTTCACATAAGTTTAAACCTCTATAAAAGCAACCCTAGTCCTCAACCCTAAATCACACAATTTCAGTCCAAGGAGCCACTATGCTGTCCATAATCGTCCAAGCCTAGCCACCATTTCTTCTCAAGCTAGAAAGTAAGTTAGAAGCTAGAAATCAAATCAAAATTAGATAGTCTACGTCAAGGGATTGCTTTTCAGTTTTAGAAAACAGATCCTAGAAAACAAGACTTTCTTTTGTTTGTAAGTCCTGTTATTATTCAGATGTGAACAATTAAAAGTTATGATTTGTAATAAAATGAAACTAGAGCAGTGTCCAGTTGTAAAATAGTGGTGATGCTGATTCATGTCTATTCTTGTAACGATTCTATCATATATGCCTATGAGACTATTGTAGTTTATTGGACTTATTATGTTGATGTTAAACCAATAGTGTATTATGTAAATTTGATGACTTTTCATGTTATGTTACATGCAAGTTTTTAGGCTAAGTTATATATATGTTTAGATCTACATTCTCATATGTTAGATCTATGATTATTGGATCCAAAATAAAAGTTCACATTCACATGCCTAGTTGGATTTGTTTAATTCTATATGCTTAAGATTCATGTTTATTGGATCAAAAATAAACGTTCACATTCACATGCCTAGTTGGATTTGTGTAATTCTATATACTTAAGATTCATGTTTATTGGATGCAAAATAAAAGTTTACATTTACATGCCTAGTTGGATTTGGGTAATTTCATATGCTTAAGACTCATGTTAATTGGATCCAAAAATGCAAATTCATTGTTTTATGCCAAATTTACATGACACATGTTCAGTTAGATCCTTATTATTTTATGTTGTATGAATGGTACATGCTCCTTTCTTTCCACTTTTGTATATATGTTAGGCTAAGTTGTGAGCCTAACATTCTGTGTTAATTTTGCGAACGTATAATGTGGGTAACGTTGGGAAAACCTTAAATTTCATATTATTGGCATAATTTGGCACATAAATATATGAATGATTTGTGGCATAAAAATGGTATAATTTATATACCTAAAAATTATGAACATGATTTAGTGGGTAATTAGGGCATGACTTGAATGACAATAATTGTGGATAATTTACAAATAAATATGAAAGGTAAATACGTAAATTATGTAAAAGACGAATATGCCTAACCCGAGGTTAGATTAAGTTACGGTGTAAGATTGCCCGGAACCACCCGGCACATCCAGCAACTGCAACAAAACATTTCTAATGTGAGAGGTTAGCGCATTAAGCCCAAAAGAACCCGAGGTTAGAATGAGTTGCGGTAAAAGACTGCCCGGAACCGACCGACACATCCACCGACCGCAACAATACATATCTAATGTGAGTGGTTGGTGCTTTAATGAATGAATTAAAGCTAAGACAGGAATGGTAGGGTTAAGTTAATTAAGGCAACACTTAACCAATACAACATGTTAACAAAACTGATGGGTGGGTTAGGTTAATTTGAGAACACTTAACCATTTTAACATGTTGATTAGGAAACCCTAGTAACAGGGACCCATTTCAGCAGTAACCCACATAGATGAATCATGGTACCCTGAACTAGGCAGAGTGGGGCACGATTACTGGGTTGATTATAAGCGGTCAAAACAACGGCGGGTGGTGCGTCAGTGTTGGTTCCGATGGAGTGCGGGCGTGCACATACTCCGGAGTGGAAAAAGCAGGCACTGGGCATCAGTAGTTATACACTGTGCATCTTGACTTATGTCGGGTTGCCACCATAGGATTTGATACACACCATGGTGGGACCAACACAGGTATCAACAATCAAGCGGGTCGAATGACACAAGTGGTAAACGTATGCAAGTAGGAGCCAGTCGATAAAAGGGATCATTTAACTTGAACACATGGTCCTAGCTGAAACACTTGTAAGTGGGTGCAGACAAATAGAAATGGGTGCGATAGCATATTCAGTTTTATTATTTTATTTCTAGGGTACTGTGCTAGTTCAGTTTATTCATGTCATAATCCTTTTCCTTGTTTACATGCTAAATAATCACTGGACTTACTAGACTCATGTCTGACCCATTTTCTTTCATATTCTTTTCTTCCATTCCGCCTCCTCAGGTCCGCAGGGAGGGAATACTTTAGCTTAGTTCGGACCAATTCCAGCTTGAAGAGAGTAGATGTATTGCTTGGATTCTCTTTTCTTGGGCTAAGGCTTTGGATACTCTCTTATTGGGGATTTATGCTGCCTTACTATTATTTTAATCCTTCTTTATGTTTTAATTCAAGACATAAATTTTGTTGTAATAATTTGGAAGTTGGTTTGAGACAGTTGTTGTAATGTTTTAACTGAACCATGTACTTATGAAATAAATTTAGTTTTTCTGCTGTTTATATGTCTATCTTGTAAATTATCTGTATCTTTTACCTATAATGCTCCACCGAAGTTAAGGCATTCTCTTTGTGAGTGACCTTCACGAAGGTGGGATGTTTCAGATATATAACCCTTAAAAATAGCCATTTTGCAAACGACCTCCGTTTTTTGATGAAACCACTTTTGTTGGATCCAGATTGTCAAATTATTCCTAGATTCCAAAATTCATAATTTTTGGAATTAATATATGAGCGTGGCAAATTAAAATGTGTTTTGACAGTTTCAGTCAAATTGGATCGACCAGAAAATGGACATTTTTTCAAACAGTCTCCAAATTCGACGAAATATATTTTTTAGGACCGTATTGTCCAAACATTGCTAGATTTATTTTTCGAAAACTTTTGGAGTCAGTATGTGGCCCTAACAAATTAAAATGTACATTAAAATCTAAATTTGAATGTTTTATATTTTAATTTGAAGAAAAACTGACTAAAACAATCGAATGGGCTTACGAAACATATTTCATTGTGTTCGGAATGGGGGTATTTGGCTAGAGGCGGCAGTCGTTGGGTTTGGTTTCGAGTTCGTATGGATATATGGGTATTTTTGGAGTTAAAAGAATAAAAAAATTATATAAATATATATATCCAAACCCACGTTGACCTAATCCACTTCGATTAAAACCCGATACCTCTAGTTCGAACGGCGGAAAATGCTAAATCCTTCCGCCTCGAATTTCTTCCTATTCTCACTATAAAATTTGAAGCTCCTTTAGGGAATTTCGTAGAGAACTTCGAGATCTTCAAATCCATACGTATTTTATTGATTATAGTTGTGAATTCATCGAGATCTGATCCTCAAAAGTCACGACCTTCAATGTGTCGCCGCTCCACCATCTCGCTGTCGATTTGAGCACCACCACCAGGCGCGAATGCGCATTTCCTAGCCCCTCGATGTGGCGCAACCCGATCAGCCTCTCATGCAACGGATTGAACGCGATTTGATGACCTAGGTTTGAATGAATTAGCTGATTTAACAGCAGGTATAATTAAATAGATTTATAACACTTAAAAGCGTTGCGAAGTTCGATTTATTTATAAAAATCATATCTTTTCGTATGTTGTCAAAATACAGTGAAACAAGAGACATTGGGACCGTGACATCGTGCGCTACATTCTAGAAGTGTCCAGGGAAATTTTAGAGCTTTCTACAATTTTAGAAGGAGTGGAACCTGCTGAGTCAAGGAACTCATGAAGTTTTGATTATTGACAAAAAGATGATTCATTATCGACAAAAAGAGATGATCAATGGTTCGACAAAGACATGAAGAGCTTCATATGGTATTTTATATTAGAGATTGATTATTTGGTAGTGTTATTAATGTTAAAATCTATCCTCAAATAATCATTTTACTCAGTATTGGGAATATATATATAACTATGTGTGTGCACATTCATATGGCTTTCTGGTCAAAACCGGTCGACCGGTCAAAAACCAGCAGTCGACCGATTCTGCCCAGAAAACCCTATGAACATGTATATAACGTATATATATATTTTCAAATTCCTGTCTACTGGTGATTTTTTACCTAAAGACCATTTTTAAACGGAAGCAACTATTCTAATAGTCACTTCCATTTCTTTAAGAGTTGCTTTTTTTCCTTTTCACCAAAGATCATATCCATTATTTGTAACACTTTACTAATGGTTACAACTGTTTATCTCCTATATAAACATCTTGAAATCATCAATTCAATACATCAATTCTTTCTATCTAATCTCTATACGATTGATTTCATTCTTGAACTCTCAAGTATTCAAACGCTCATATTCTTCAAAATATCGTTCTTGAATCCTAGAATTTACATATTATTCTTTCGATTCAAATACGATATCATCTTCCAAAATCTTCATAAACACAAATTCTATTTGAGGATAAGATTATAGGAAGGTTGTACAAGAATTGACAAATTCGTGTTATTGAGAACACACATTGTCAAACTACAAGTCTACTCATCTTGTTCGAAGTCCTCCGTGTTGTAAGAGGCAAGTGTGAAGTCCTCCGTGTTGTAAGAGGCAAGTTTGAAGTCCTCCGTGTTGTAAGAGGCAAGTTGTGAAGTCCTCGTGTTGATAGAGGCGTGAAATTCCCATTCGGCTACTCGGGTGCTGTAAACCTGTTCCTTCGTGTGAAGTGAGGTTGTTGTTAGTGAAAATCCAGATAGAAGTCTGGGACTGGATGTAGGACGGTGCTCTGAACCAGTATAAAAATATCTGGAGTGATTTTTCTATTTTTACTGCATTTACTATTATATTGTTCTGTGATTTTCTGTTACTTCATACTTGAATATTGTTCGTCATATTACATGATCCTTGTGAGTGTATTATACTTGACAAGTACACATGCACATTTTTCAGAACCCAATGTGAGCAATTAAATCCAAAAATAAATGGACAAAATAATATTAGGTTGCAGACGGAGTTTAGTAGCTCCTGACACTATCGTCCACAGACTATGGACGATTTGTTTGACTATATTGTGGTGTGAAATTGATTGTGGTTGCAAAAAAATTGGTTTTGATTGTGGTAGATTCATTGTGTTTTGAAAATGAATTGTATTGAGGAAATTATGGAAATGAAACCCTTGTATCACCGCGAGGCCTAGGATAGCAGAGGAGCCGTGTTGGGCATGGTGCCGGTTTTAATTACCCTGCCATTATAAGGCCGAAATTTTCTAAAATATTCATGTGTTGTAAAATATTCATGTTTTGAAATGAAAATTGTTTGAACAATAAAAGTCACATTTTTATTGTATATATGAATCACTTAAAATATTCATGTTTCAAATAAATTGTTCGAACAATAAAAATCATATATTTATTGTATATATGAATCACTAAAAATATTCATGTTTGAAATAAATTGTTTGAACAATAAAAATCACATTTTTATTGTATGTATGAACCTTTAAAGATAACGATAGGTGGAAATAAATATCTGTTGATTGGAAATAATATTTTTAACCTGTAGATGAAGTGTTAAAAATAACGATAGGTTGAAATAAATATTTATTGATTGAAAATAATATTTTTAACCTATATACGAAGTGTTAAAAATAACGATAGGTTGAAATAAATATTTGTTGATTGAAAATAATATTTTTAACCTATATATGAAGTGTTAAAGATAACGATAGGTGGAAATAAATATTTGTTGACTGAAAATAATATTTTTAACATGTACATGAGGTGTTAGAAATAGTCAAAGGTTAAAATAAATATTTGTTGATTGAAAATAATATTTTTAACATGTATATGAAATGTTAAAAATCATCATGTATGGAAATAAATATTTGTTCGCAAAAAATATTATTTTTAGCATAGTTCTGAATATATATACACTGGATTTGCTATTGAGTAAAGAATTTATTTGCATGCCCGACAAATAGGTAAACCTTAATGAGTTGGCTATGCAATTTTATTTATTATATAAACTCCTATGAATGCCATTAGCCGCGGTGTGCTGCTTATTCTGCGTGAGATTATAAACAATACCATATGATAGTAACAATTAATTTTGAACTACACTACATGGCGGACTTCATGAAGATATCATAGCATATCATATTCCATATAAACATTTGGAGCTTATATTGCGAGGTGGGAATTACCATACAAGCGAGAGGCTTATTTGGCGATGACTGCGTTTCAGGTTGAACCGAAGATGAACTATTGGTGTCATAGCATATCATATTCCACACAAGCAATAAGTGCTTACATGACGAGGTTGAGATTACCATACGGGCAAGACGCTCGTATGACGATGATTGAATTACAGGTTGAATTGAGGACTGATATGGACTAAATAAAATATAACAGTAAATTGTCAGATTTAATAAAAATCCCTACACGGGTTTGGAGCTAACAATAATCATGTCTCTCTAGTTATTAGATATGGCACATGGATTATTTATTTTCCAACACTGGACGAGGTGACGAGATTTATCTTTGGAGTAATTTACACACTCCCTCGGGCATATAATAGTTCACTAAAAATTGCGTATGCAGTTTCTGGATTTACTAGGTGCCTAATACGACCCAATAAATTTCCAAACCCCTCAGTGTACAAAGGAGGTTATGGCGAAATTTTTCAAAATTTAAAGGCGTTAGCCAAATTTTTGAAGTAAAAATAGTTTGGAAGTCATCGAAAGAACTATATTTTTTCATATATAAATATAAATTAAATTAAACGAATAACGATGCTACAATTCGCATTTTGAAATCGTAACTTTAAACGATTATAGCGGGAGATCCGACCATCGGATTTTCCTAAAACCGAAACCTTTGTGTTTGCGTTGGACAGATCTTTCCAATGATATAAAATTTGTTAAGATCCAACGGTTAGATTTTGTGAAATGTTAAATTCAAATTTGGATGTGAGTATCGCTAGTGCCATCGAATGACCTGAAACGTCGTTCGATAAAAATGGACTATTTTTAAATAAATAAAAATAGTGATAAATGGTTATAAAATATTATAAATAATATGGAATGGAAATAATATGATTTTACTTGGTTTATGGGATATTCTGATGGTTAGATGTATTTGACATGAAATTATTATATTGAATTGAAATGTGAATGTCAAGTAGTTTAACCATGGAAAAATTGATTTGAATTCTATGTATACGTGAATTATTTGAAAAGGCCGAGTTAATTCTCATTTCAAATAATTGATCAACGATTGAAAGTCGAGTATATGAAGACAGTGCAAGACAGGTGATCTTCACATCGAAAGGATTACTACTGATGCCTTGGATTGGTTAGCTCCCAGGAAGGGGTTATAGTGGTGGTGGTCCAGACGTATTTGTTGATTGTACAGATGTGCGAGGGCCTCTCTCTTGTATTGGACATACGGGACGAGGAATAAGGTGCCTCTGGCTTCGTTCAGACCCAGAACGAACTAGTAAATGGATGTGTGTTTGACATTGGATTTTATTTTGTGCTAATTAATCTCTATTAAATATATTTGTTTGGTGGCGGAGAATTTATTATCTTGCTTAACACCCTTCTCTAAGACGTACGAGCTTAGAGGTTATATATCAATAGACATCAGTCGCATGGCATGAAATGTCAATGTGGCATGCTGAAATGCAGTGATTAGGGCTTTTGTTGAAAAGCATAGCCTTGTGGTTGATGATCAAAGCATGGCTTTAAATAGCATTGCTTTGTGTATAGCGTTAATTCGCAAGCCTCACACCCCAGTATGAACCAAAAACGGGAGAGGACTTCAGGGATGACATGCATTTCCTTCTATCTAGGAGTGGTGTCATGGTATGGAGCCTAGACATTTTTACTTATGTGGATGATGGAAAGCGAGGCGCCTCGGTTATATTGGTCACTACGGGGCCGATGGATGGTATGGTCGATATACTGACCAGATTTACGCCCCAAAGGGCGGGGAAACGCATTGTTCAGGGATTATTAATCCACTTAGGTGGATCGGCCCTGACGATCCAAAGGCTTGAGTGAGTACTTGCCTAAGACATATGCTAGATTGTCTTGAAGTCAGTAAGGACAATCCCTTGTCTTGGTTCATGATGGAAATCCAACTTCTAATACGACATTGTGCAGTTTTGATTGTAAACCTATATTGGCGGCATAGTGGCATGGGACGCTTATGTCGTCTATGATCGATACAATATGATTGAAATTGTTTTTGAAACTTATATGCACTAATAATAATATCAAATGATTTTTTTTATATGTATCAAGCATATTTTGGCCATTATAAGATAAAACTCTATTCTCCGGTTTGCGTTGCATTGTGTGATGGGACTTGAGTCTTATAATGGCTTTATTTTTCTAAAAAGCATTGCGTTGTTTAATGATTTACTTTATTTCATGCATTGGCAATCCAATGGAGTAAACCCGTTCCACATTAGCGTCGTGGTCCTGTGATTAGCCTTATTATTAAGTAAGTTAAGTAGATGTCTCATACTAGTCCCATGACTGACTCGTAGTTTATTTCACTTTGCAAACTCGGGTGCCCCTATTTTCTACACAAGCAGCCTTGTATTCTGGTTTTAGCAGGCTCATTCTAGATAGCTATGGAGCTGAAGATGGATTCTATTATTTCTATTATGCTGTTCAGACGTTATTATGTATATTATGTTTGATTCCGCTGCAGACATTTTATATAAAGCTGAAACTGTATTTTGTACCAAGTATGATCCTGTTATGTTGTGTAACTCTGATGATTATATTTGTTCTAATGTAATTTGTTGTACATTATCAGATGTAATTCTATATTTCTGTTCTGCTGTTATTGTTTATGTGTTATATTCCACTTATTGTCCTTAGTTCCGTGGCACGAGAGTTTGGGGTCATCATATTTGGTATCAGAGCTAATGGTTAATCTTAGTTCCGGAATATAACATATTAACGAACTCATTAGAAATAGAATCAGTAGTATTCGAGGGCGAGTAACTCATTATAGATAGGACCAGTAATGTCCTAGAATGAGTGTAGCAGAATAAAATACACCCCAATAGATGCATTTACCTTTAAATATATGTCTCTATGCTTTACAATATCTTTTCTATTTGCCTGACTCTTTGTCTGCTATTTGCAGACATAATAGAAAATGACTGGCAGAAACAGAAGGAGTAATTCTATGGTTCAGCAATCTAATGAGCCAATCATGCTCCCTCAGTCAGAACCTGATCTAGAAGCTCTAGTAAAGAAGTACTGAAATCTGGGTGGAGTACCATTCTTGGGCAAAGAATCTATTATTGAAACACAAGCATGGATCCGTTCTTCTGAGAGAATTTTTGAAGATTTAAAGTTGAAAGATGATCAGAAAAGATTACTAGCTTCTTAGGCACTCAAAGACAAAGCTTTAATCTGGTTGGAAACTGTTACTAGGGAAAATGCAGAAGGTAATACTACCTGGGATAGATTTAAAGAAATTTTCAAAGAAGTATTTATTTCTCCAGAAGCAACTGAGCGGTTATATGATGAGTTCTACTATCTGAAACAAGGAGATATGAACATTTAGGAGTATCGGAATAAATTCAACGAACTTTCTCATTTTAGCATGAAGCTAATTGAAGATCCTTTGAGGAAGAATCTGAAATTTATTAACGGACTTCAAAGAAAGTAAGTAGATAGAGTAAATGCACATGTGAATCTTCCTTTTTCTAAGATAATACAAATGGCTTATCGCTATGAGGATCTGGATAAGCAAGGTGGTTTAGAAGACAAAGAGGAAGGCAGTTCTAGCAACAAAAGGAAATCTAAAACTGATAGTCCTGAGGCAGGTACGAAGCCTGAGGTCAATAAGAAGCCTAAAGTCAATAACATAGGGGTTAAATCCAAGGAAGAACCATTTACGACTGCCATTTGCAATAATTGCAATAGGAAAGGGCATTTGCAAGGGAATTGCAAATCTTCAAAGAAACGAAGAAAGAATGGATCTAGATCCAATAAGAAGCAGAAGAGGAAAGAATTTGAATTCGACAAGAAACCACATGGTGAAAGGAAATGCCATAAGTGCCACCAAAGCATGTCATATTGCAAGGGATTGCCTATTATTAAAGAAATCTGAAATAGTGCATGTGAATGAAGTGGCAGAAGCTCCTGCACCCTCAGCCAGTGAAGTAAGGCCAGATGTTTTGGAAGGCACTCTTACTGTCAACAATATTCCAGTTAAAGTACTATTTGATACAAGCGCGTCACGAAGCTTTATTGTAAGTAATGTGGTTAAGAAATTGGATTTAAAATTGAAAAAGCTCAAAGAACCCATCAGTGTCCATAATCCGATTGGGGGTTCCCTCAATCTTAGTTGGATTTATGTTTAGCCTGTCTCTTATTCCAGATATTGATTCCCTTCCATCTCGGTCGTCATGAATTTTACCGAATTTGAACTTATTTTAGGATTGGATTGGTTAACCAAATACCTAGATAAAGTTAAATGCACCGAGAGAATTGTTAAGGCTAAAAGGAAATTATGGGAGTATATAACCATACCATGTGAAGATCCAAATTTAGATAGAAAAGAATTTTGGTCAGCTCTTGATGTTTCTCCTGCTCTCATAGAAAATATTCCTGTCGTCAAAAATTATGCGGACGTGTTTGAAGAAGTTGATAGCTTACCTTCGCGTGGAAAAATTGATTTCAAAATCGATCTGATTCCGAATGCCAGGCCAGTAGTGCATGCAATTTGGAGGATGACACTGAAGGAAAAAGAAGAGTTGGGCGATCAAACTCGGCAGCTTTTATGGAAATGTTTGATCAGGCCTAGTTTCTCTAATTGGGGAGCAGCCGTGGTATTTGTCCCAAAGTCAGACGGTACTCTCAGATTATGTGTTGATTATCGTGACCTTAACAAGCAGACTCTGAAGAATAGTAATCCATTACCCTGCATTGATGATTTATTGGATCGTTTGAATGGAGCGCAGATATTTTCAAAAATGGACCTAGCTACAGGCTTCCATCAGCTGCGTATTGCCAAAGAATGTGTTCCTTTGACATTTCAAAGGTCCAGACTTATTCTATAAGTGGTTAGTAATGTTGTTCGTCTTATGTAAAGCTCCAGCTTATTTTGTCGATTTAATGAACAGAGTATTCAGAGAAGTCTTGAATAAATTTGTATTGGTTTTCATCGATGATATTTTGAACTTCTCTAAGTCAGCCAGCGAGCATGCGAAACATTTGGAACAAGTGTTGGAGATTCTGAGAAAGAATGTCTTAAAAGCCAAATTTTCCAAATGTATATTCTGGCAAGAAGAGGTGAAGTTCCTCGGCCACGTAGTATCGAAGGAATGAATTTCAGTAGATCCAAGAAAAATTATAGCTATTCAAGATTGGAAGCATGCCTAGTACACCCACAGAAGTCCGAAGCTTTCTAGGATTGGCTAGTTATTATCGGAAATTCATTAAAGATTTTTTGAAGCTATCTAGTCCAATAACACAACTTACTAAGAAACATTCAAGGTTTAATTGGACTCCACAATGTGAGGCAGCATTCCAAGAGCTAAAATTAAGGTTGACCACTGCTCCAGTATTAACAATTATAGATGCCAATCAAGATTTGACGGTCAACGTAGATGCTTCTCTTGAAGGAGTAGGTGCGGTATTGATGCAAAGAGGCCAAGTAGTTGCTTATGCTAGCCGTCAGTTAAAGCCGCAAGAGAAGAGATATGCTACTCATGATCTTGAGTTGTTAGCCGTCTTGTTTACTTTGAAAATATGGAGGCACTATCCATTGGGTGAGAATTTTGAATTATATACAGATCATAAGTCATTGAAGTATTATTTCACCAAGAAAGACTTGAATCTTAGACAACAGTGTTAGCTAGAATTTCTTGCAGAGTACGTTCTAGATATTTTGTATACTTCGAGGAAAGCCAATGTAGTAGCTGATGCGCTCAATAAAAAGAATGCGATCATTGCCAATCTTATCATTACACCTTCACTGATTGATAAGATCTCTGTTCTCCAAAATGACGACGAATTTGTTCAAAGAATTAGCAAGCGGATTCAGGAAGGTAAAGCTTCAGATTTTCAGCTTGACAATAAAGGGATTCTGAGGTTACAAGGGCGAATTTGTGTTCCAGAAGTTCTAGAACTCAGAAGAGAGGTACTAGATGAATGTCACAAATCCAAGCATAGTATCCATCCTGGTGTGAGTAAGATGTATAATGACCTCAAGCGAACATTCTGGTGGAAGTCGTTGAAAAGAGACATCTCTATATATGTTAGCAGGTGATCTACTTGCCAACAAGTCAAAAGCAATCAACAGAAACTTGTCGGATTATTACAACCATTAGAGATTCCAGATTGTAAGTGGAATCAAATTTCCATGGATTTCATAGATGGTTTTCCCAGAACCAGGAAAGGAAATGACAGTGTATGGGTGATCGTAGATCGTTTCACGAAGAACGCCCATTTTATACCTGTCATATCAAATAGAACAGCTCAAAGTCTAGTGCAGATTTATTTTAAAGAAATCATTAGACTGTATGGAGTGCTCAGTAGCATAGTCAGTGATAGAGACCCGATTTTTGCTAGTAAATTCTGGGAAGCATTCCAAGATGATTTAGGAACAAAGTTAAATCTGAGCACCGCATATCATCCTCAAATAGATAGCCAAACTGAGAGGGTGAATCGTATACTAGAAGATTTATTGCAGGCATGTATTCTCGATTTTGGTGGATCGTGGGAAGATCACTTGCATTTGGCTAAGTTCTCATATAATAACAGCTACTAAGAAAGCTTGGGAATGTCACCATTCGAAGCATTGTATGGTAGACCATGTAGATCAACCGCATGTTGGGTAGAATCAGGCAATCGACTAGTATTGGGTATCGACATGATTCGAGAAGCTTCGAATAAAGTCGGTTTCATTAAGAAGCAACTGCAAACAGCTCAGAGCCGATAGAATAGTTATGCGGACTTTAGAAGGAGAGATTTAACATTCGTTGTTGGTGATTACGTATATTTGAGGGTTTCTCCAATGAGAGGAGTAGTCCGATTCGGGAAAACAGGGAAGTTAGTGCCTAGATTTATTGATCCATTTTCTATACTTGAAAGGATTGGAACTCTTGCTTATAGGGTTCAATTGCATGACTGGTTACCCGGAGTGCATGATGTGTTTCATGTGTCTCCACTTCGAAAGCATGTGGATGATCCAGATCTGATTGTAGAAGAAACAACGCAACATGATTTAGATGTAACTCCAAAACTACTAGTGAGAAGAGAGCCAATGAAGATTATTGGCAAAGAAACTAATGTGCTAAGGAACAAGAAGGTTCATTTAGTCAAAGTGCAATGGAGCAGAGATCCTAAAGACTGTACATGGGAAATAGAGGATAGCATCAAACAGGCTTATCCAAATCGCAAAGTGGACATCTATGGTTAGCTCTGGTGAAGGTATATTTACAATGTTTTGCATTTCTATTTTTTTTCCTACTTTTCTATTGTTTCCTTTACAAGGACGAAAAGTTTTAAGTGGGGGAGATTGTAACAACCCAGAAAATCAGAACCAATTAATTTTTTTATTTTAGCAATTTTAATGAATTTTGAATAATTAGAATGATTTGTTTTAAATAATAACGATTTAAAATTTATTTAAATCGAAGTTAGAACGTATATATTTATTTTAATTATATGACGAGCCTGAAATGGCGTGGTAGTTTGAAAACTCGATTTCAAATTTCAAATGAATGTACAGGATTCAAAATAAATCAGATTTCAGTAAATTCAGAAATATTTGAATCTGTTTAATAATATCTTTCTAACGAATGTGAAAGATCTAGATTTCATAACGGGGATTGAAAGTTATGCCCAGTTTAAAATTCAGAAAAGTCGCTATGGAATTTTAAATAATATATAGCCCTTAAAAATAGACATTTTGCAAACGACCTTCGTTTTCGACGAAACCACTTTTTTTGGATCCGAAATGTCAAATTATTTCTAGATTCCAATATTCATAATTTTTGGAATTAATATGTGAGCGTGGCAAATTAAAACGTGTTTTGACAGTTTCAGTCAAATTGGATTGACCAGAAAATGACCATTTTTCAAACTATCTCCAAATTCGACGAAATTAATTTTGTTAAGACCATATCGTCCAAACATAACTAGATTTATTTTTCGAGAACTTTTAGAATTAGTATGTGGCCCCGACAAATTAAAATGTACGTTTAAATCTAAATTTGAATGTTTTATATTTTAATTTGAAGAAAAACCGACTGAACAGTTGAATGGGCTTACGAAATATATTCCATTATGTCCGGAATGGGGGTATTTGGCTAGGGTTGGCAGTCGTTGGGTTTGATTTGGAGTTCATATGGATATATGTGTATATTTGGAATTAAAAGAATAAAAAATAAAATAAAAGATATATCCAAACCCGCGTTGACCTAATCCACTTCGGTCAAAACCCGATGCCTCCATTTCGAGCGGTGGAAAAAGCTAAATCCTTCCCCCTCGAATTTCTTCCAATTCTCACTATAAAATTCGAAGCCCCTTTAGGGAATTTCATAGAGAACTTCGAGATCTTCAAATCCATGCCTATTTTGTTGATTATCGTTGTGAATTCGTCGAGATCTGAATCTAGAAAGTCGAGACCTTTAATACGTCGCTGCTCCACCATCTCGCTATCGATCTAAGCGCCACCACCAGACGCGGGTGCGCATCTCCTAGCCCATCGACGTGGCGCAACCCGATCAGCCTCTCATGCAACAGATTGAATGCGATTTGATGACCTAGGTTTGAACGAATTAGCTAAGTTAACAGCAGGTATAATAAATATATTTATATCACTTAAAAGCGTTGCGAAGTTTGATTTATTTATAAAAATCATATCTTTTTCGTTTGTTGTCAAAATACAGTGAAACAAGAGACATTGGGACCGTGACATCGTGCGCTACATTATAGAAAAGTCCGGGGAAATTTTAGATCTCTCTACAATTTTAGAAGGAGTGGAACCCAATGTGAGCAATCTAAATTCAAAAATAAATGGTTAAAATTATATTAGGTTGCAGACGGGGTTTAGTGGCTCCTGATACCATCGTCCACAGACCATGGACGATTTGTTTGATTGTATTGTGGTTGCAAAAAAAATTGGTTGTGTTTGTGATAGATTCATTGTGTTGTGAAAATGAATTGTATTGAGGAAATTATGGAAATGAAATCCTTGTATCGCCGCGAGGCCTAGGATAGCTGAGGAGCCGTGCTGGGTATGGTGCCGGTTTTAATTACCATGCCGTTATAATGCTGAAATTTTCTGAAATATTCATGTGTTGTACAATATTCATGTTTTGAAATGAAAGTTGTTTGAACAATAAAAATCACATTTTTATTGTATATATGAATCACTAAAAATATTCATGTTTGAAATAAATTGTATGAACAATAAAAATCACATATTTATTGTATATATGAATCACTAAAAATATTCGTGTTTGAAATAAATTGTTTGAACAACAAAAATCAAATTTTTATTGTATGTATGAACCTTTAAAGATAATGATTGGTGGAAATAAATATTTGTTGATTGAAAATAATATTTTTAACCTGTATATGAAGTGTTAAAAATAACGATAGGTTGAAATAAATATTTGTTGATTGAAAATAATATTTTTAACCTGTATATGAAGTTTAAAAAATAACGATAGATCGAAATAAATATTTGTTGATTGAAAATAATATTTTTAACCTGTATATGAAGTGTTAAAGATAACGATAGGTGGAAATAAATATTTGTTGATTGAAAATAATATTTTTAACATGTATATGAGGTGTTAAAAATAGTCAAAGGTTAAAATAAATATTTGTTAATTGAAAATAATATTTTTAACATGTACATGAAATGTTAAAAATCATCATGTATGGAAATAAATATTTGTTAGCTAAAATATTATTTTTAGCATTGATCTGCATATATATACACACATGTTAAACAGGTAAATGGATTTGCTGTTGAGTAAAGAATTTATTTACGTTCCCGACAAATAGGTAAACCTTAATGACTTGGCTGCGCAATTTTATTTATTATATAAACTCTTGTGAATGTCATTGGATGCGGTGTGCTGGTTATTTTGTGTGAGATTATAAACAATACCATAGGATATTAATAATTAATTTTGAACTACACTACATGGAAGACTTCATGAAGATATCATAGCATATCATATTCCACATAAGCATTTGGAGCTTGTATGACGAGGTTGGAATTACCATACAAGCGAGAGGCTTGTATGGGGATGATTGCATTTCAGGTTGAACCGAAGATGAACTGTTGATGTTATAGCATATCATATTCCACATAAGCTATAAGTGCTTATATGACGAGGTTGAGATTACTATACGGGCAAGACGTTCGTATGGCGATGATTGAATTACAGGTTGAACTGAGAATGGTATGGACTAAATAAAATAAACGGTAAATTGTCAGATTTAATAAGAATCCCCACACGGGTCTGGAGTTAACCATAATCACGCCTCTCTAGTTATTATACACGACACATGGATTATATATTTTCCAACACGGGACGAGGTGATGAGATTTATCTTTGGATAATTTACACACTCCCTCAGGCATAGAATAATTCACTAAAAATTGTGTATACTGTTTCTAGATTTATTGGGTGCCTAATACGACCCAAAAAAATTTCAAACACCTTCCCCGTACAAAAGAGGTTATGGCGAAATTTTTCGAAATTTAAAGGCGTTAGCCAAATTTTTGAAATTAAAACGGTTTGGAAGTCGTCGAAAGAATTCTATATATATATATATATATAAATTAAACGAATGCCGCATTTTGCATTTTTAAATTGTAACTTAAAATGATTATAGCGGGAGATCCAACCATCGGATTTTCTTGAAATCAGAACTGTTGGGTTTGCTTTGGAAATTTCATTCCAACGATATAAAATTCTTTAAGATCCAACGGTTAGATTTTGTGAAATGTAAAATTCAAATTTGGATGTGAGCAGCGCCAGTGCCATCGAATGACCAGAAACGTCGTTCGATGAAAATGGACTATTTTTAAATAAATTAAAATAGCGATGAATTGTTATATAAACGATATGGAATGGAAATAAACCAATTTTACTTGGTTTATGGGATATTCTGATGGTTATATGTATTTGACATGAAATTATTATATTGAATCAAAACGTGAATGTCTAGTAGTTTAACCATGGAAAGAATTGATTTGAATTCTTTATATACGTGAACTATTTGAAAAGGCCGAGTTAATTATCATTTCAAATAATTGATCAGCGATTATAAGTCAAGGATATGAAGGCAGTGCAAGACAGGTGATCTTCACATTGAAATGATTATTATTGATGCCTTGGATTGGTTAGCTCCCGGGAAGGGGTTAAAGTGGTAGTGATCTGGACGTATTTGTTGATTGTCCTGATGTGCGAGGGCCTCTTTCCTGTATTGGACATACGGGACGAGGAATAAGGTGCCTCCTGTTTCGTTCGGACCCAGAACGAACTAGTAAATGGATGTATGTCTAACATGGGATTTTAATCTGTGCTAGTTGATTTTTATTAAATATATATTTGTTTGGTGACGAAGAATTTATTCTCTTGCTTAACACCCTTCTCTAAGACGTACGAGCTTAGAGGTTATATATTAATAGTCATCAGCCGCATGGCATGTAATGTCAATGTGGCATGCTGAGATGCAGTGATCTGGGCTTTTGTTGAAAAGCAGAGCCTTGTGGTTGATGATCAAATCACGGCTTTAAATAGCATAGCTTTGTGTATAACGTTAATTCGCGAGCCTCACACCCCGGTATGAACCAGAAACGGGAGAGGACTTCAGGGAGGACATGCGTTTACTTCTATCCAAGAGTGGTGTCATGTTATGGAGCCCAGACATTTTTACTTATGTAATGATGGAAAGCGAGGCGCCTCGGTTATATTGGTCACTACGGGGCCGATGGATGGTATGGTCGATATACTGACCAGATTTACACACCATAGGGCATGGAAACACATTGTTCAGGGATTATTAATCCACTTAGGTGGACCGACCCTGACGATCCCAGGGCTTGACTGAGTACTTGCCTGAGATATGGGCTAGATTGTCCCGAAGTCGGTAAGGATGATCCCTTGCCTTGGTTCATGATGGAAATCCAACTTCCAATACGACATTATGCGGTTTTGATTGTAAACCTATATTGGTGACGTTGTGGCATGGGATGGTCATGTCGTCTATGATTGATACATTATGATTGAAATTGTTTTTGAAACATATATGCACTAATAATAATATCAAATGATTTTATTTTATATGTATCAAGCATATTTTGGCCATTATAAGGTAAAACTCCATCCCCCGGTTTGCGTTGCATTGTGTGATGGGACTTGAGTCTTACAATGGCTACATTTTTTCTAAAAAGCATTGTGTTGTTTAATGATTTACTTTATTTCATGCACTGGCAATCCAATGGAGTAAACCTGTTCCGCATTAGCGTCATGGTCCTGTGATTAGCCTTATTATTATGTAAGTTAAGTAGATTTCTCAAACCAGTCCCATGACTGACTCATAGTTTGTTTCGCTTTGCAATCCCAGGTGCCCCTATTTTCTACACGGGCAACCTTGTATTCTGGTTTTAGCAGGCTCATTCTGGATAGCTATGGAGCTGAAGATGGATTCTATCAATTTTATTTTGCTGTCCAGACTTTGTTATGTATATTATGTTTGATTCTGTTGCAGACATTTTATATAAAGCTGAAACTGTATTTTGTATTAAGTATGATCATGTTATGCTGTGTAAGTCTGATTATTATATTTGTTCCAGTGTAATTTGATGTGCATTTTATGGTGTAATTCTATATTTCTGTTCTGCTGTTATTGTTTATGTGTTATATTCCGCTGATTATCCTTACTTCTGTGGCACGGGTGTTTGGGGTCATCACATACACACACACACACACACACACACATATATATATATATACATATATATTTGTTACCATAAAAAAACCATAATGTTATATTCAACAATCTCCCTCTTTTAATGGCGACAAACATACACTTAAGATTTTGAATACGATAAATGTGTTTGACAGTGAAGTGTAGTACTCCCCTTATAGGTATGCTCCCTCTACAACTAAACTCCCCGTATATACATGCATATGAGTGAATTTAAAATCAATTAAATTTCCAATATTAAAATATTCATGAAATATCAACTGATCAATCAAAATCTTAATTATCCACTAATCAATCAAAATCTTAATCATTCTCCCTCTTTTATTATCACCAAAGGATATATAGAAATCGAAATATTGATGAATATGGTCTAGAAATATAAACTCAAATCAAGAGTGAGAATGTACATCATAAGCCTAGAATAATCAAACAAAAATCATGATATTCTTCAAACTAGAAAAATTTCATATTTTAGAATGATGGATTTACGATGGATTTTATCAATTGGAGAGAGTTATAAAACATATGAACTCCAATTATGTTCAAATAAGTTTTGAAATTAAGCACAAAAAAAGTGGTGGATTTTAACTATGATTATAAATTCAAATCAAGAGACAAAATCAAATTTACTAAATCCCAAAACTATCAAAAAAGAATCATAATATATCATAAAATAGTAACACATTTCACAAATTAGAAAATGGATTGATCAGTCGATTTTTACATAACAATGAGGATTTCATATATATATATAATTTATTCTTTTCCTTTCTTTTTTTAATTTTCTTTTATTCAAGAGCATAATAACCACACATAGCATATAAGGACTTTTAAATGGTGCTAGTTGCAACTCAAAATATAAGTAATCACTAACCATACATGACCATATCTAGGTTTTCTAAATGTGGTCAGAGAAACACTTATTATATACAAAATCCCCTCAGTATATAAAACCAGTAATGAATGATTAAAATATGGTAGAGATATAGAAGGTCATGGGATAAATCTCTAGATTAATTATATTATGAAATATGTTCAATCGTACTGGGATTTTTGAAAATTTTCAACTATCACTTATTCTAAAAATTAATATAGTCACATTTCCATCACAAATTTTGAAATTGTACTTTCATCAATAAAAAAATATAAACTTTCCACATTAAATAAAAACACGATGAATGACAGAAAGATGTTACGAAAAGAAGATATTCATGAAAAAGCACTAATTCAAAGATATTATAAAATCTATTCAAACATCATGAGAATTTAAATAAAATCACCTCTAGTTGTGGAACATACTATAGTCAAAAACTCATCACAATTTCAAAAATCTGATAATAATTTTGATGATTTCCAAAAGTAGTTTAATTTGGTCAATAATTTCAATTTTTTAATTAATAATCAAAAATGATTTTAAAATTGAAAATATAAATTATAAGCGGGATTCTGTGACGACCCGGATTTTTGGTTAATTTGTTTAAATATTTAATATTTATTTTAATACTGAATCAGTAATAAAAATGAATTTTTATATTAACTTATCGATTTAGTAATCGAAATACAATTTATTTCGAATGTATATAGTTATCGTAATACGAGAACCTGAAATAATTCAATTTGAAATTAAAACGGAGTCAAATTAATTCAAATGATTTATCGAAATTCTATGTAAATAGAAACATCAACAATAACAACTTATTTTCAAAATTTCGTTATTCCAAATTTAATTTATATCGATCTAAATTAATATCTTCTCTATATGATTGAATTGGGCTTCGAAACCTGTTACGGTGTGTTCGTGATAGTGATATAACCGTACAAATGTCTGTTGTTATGTTCAAAAAGGAGTTTAGAATCACGAGGTGTTTTAAATTAAATAAAATTAAATTAGTTCAATCCAAGCTAAAAATTATATAACCAAACTATTTCCTTCCTTCCTAAGCTATCCAACATAAGGTACGACAGACTTATTTCTAGCTACATCTACTTCATCTTTTAATTCTCATACGATTGGTTCCCTACCTTCCCTCCAAAGTAATTCAATAAATAAATGGCTTGTACGGGCTTCCATTCGCAGCTATAAAAGGAGACAATCACTTCATTATTTACCATTACAAATTCATTCTTCCCCTTCGTTCTTCTCAAACAAAGTCTCTGTCTTCCTTTGATTTTTTTCTCTCCCAGTCACAAAAACATTCTGCCGATTCAATATAAAAAAGGGGATTTCAATTGAAAATGGAATTCGCGCAATCAAGTTCGACGATTGGATACACTGGCGATTTAGGGTTCGGAAAGGTGGATCGAAATCGAGGGTCGTCGGTTCCCTTGTGCTCGACATTAAGACTGGAACAATTTCTCTAGGAAGGGTTCGACGTGGAGTCGAAGCTAGTTCTAGGTTCTAGTAATTTGAGAAAGGAAATTGCAATATTTCTGAAGCTTAAAGCACTCACGAAATTAAAGAAAATGGTTGCGTTGCCAAGTTCGATTTCGATCACCAAGTTAGGGCATAGTTTGACTTTGTCTTGGTGGCGTTGGAAGGGTAGAAATGAGTATAGTTTGGTTCACGGTAGCCTGGTGTTCAAATCAATGGTAAAAGAGAGTTGATCGGAGGTCGCGGCTTTGGAAATCTCCTTTCAAAGTCAGCGCGACTTCTGGGAACAGTGGTGATTTATTTTGGGTATGCTTTAGATGATTCGAACTTGATGTGAGGTGGGACTATTTTTGTGATAATGGCATTGAAGTTGTTGGGAAGAAGGTCCATATAATTCATAGTAAGGAAGGAAGGATTTTAAACATGTTATGTTAAATTTAATTAATTCAATTTAAAGTAATTAGTGTTTAAGTGTTTAATTAAATCAATTCAGTGTAAAACCTTATTAAGGAAATTCAGTAGCTAATTTATAAAATTCGAATTTTTCTTAGGCGAGGATAAATCGAATGAAATCATCTGTGTGAAGTTCAAAGACTTAGAAAGTGATGAAAAGAAATTAAAATTGGTGCAAGTGCAAGTTAAAAATCACAGTGAATAAACTCACTCTCTGGTTCAATTATAATTTATTATAATCGAATTTATATTTAATATAAATATTTATATGTTGTCTGTTGGTTGATTGGTTGCATTGCTACTTATTGATAAATTACAGTTATTATATATATTGGTTTTTTAGGCTTGGTGGTTGTGGTTATTACATATATATATATATATTTGGTGGTTGAATATTTCCCACATTATCATTAGCGGATGACCCTATGCGCCCCACAATATGATAGTGGGTGACCTTCTGTACCGCGATATCATGCTCGAAGCAGGATGGGTATTATTTATGTTGGCTAACATATGTAGATTCAGGAAAAAACAGGTTGGAGGGATCCAACTGGATTCATCAAAATTTATTATTGTGTGATTTCATATATATTATCATATATAATGTGCAGAAAACCTGTTTTTGATAATTGGGTGTTTTGAGTGTTTAAATATCACTAGGCCTGAATGTTAATTTATAAAAATATCATGAAAACGGGATTTTGATATTTAAAAGGGGAAATCTATTTTTAAAAATAGAATTTGAATTTCGAATAGGCTATAGAAATATTAACTTGTTATGAACATATATAACTAGTATTGAATTTATAAATGATGTTTATAAATTAAATAATGTAGATATTGAAGTGAATTTATAAAAAATGTTTATAATCAAATAATGCGGGAATTGAAGTGAATTTATAAATGTTGCTTATAAATTAAATAATGCGGGAATTTAATTAAATTTATAAATGGTGTTTATAATTGAAGTGGAAAAATTATCATTTGGATAATTTGGGATGTCTAAATTCAGATGTGAATATAAAAAGGAAAATTGAAATTAGTTTCAAAGAGAAACAATAAATCTATTCTGATACTCAAAATGTAAATTGAATTAGATAAATCCGTATGGATTTATGATTTGAATTCAATTAGAACAAATTTACTCAAATAAATATTTTCAGAACAAATATTGGGATCGTATTAAATAGAAGTTTAAATTTAAAATATGAAAATAGATTCACTGTAGATATATAAGTTATAATAAATAAAATATTCCAGATTAGGAATTGGGTTTTAAATGGATTTGAAATGGAAACTTGTTCACAATTGTTAAACAAGGAACTTAAGTTTATGAACGACGTTACAAATTAAGTGAGATAAATTATCATTAGATAATTTTGAGGTTTAAATTAAAGTATGAATTTAAAATGAATTGGAAATCGTTTTAAGAAGAGGATGACGGATGTTATTCCGGAATTCAGAATATAAACGAAAATTAAATAAATCTAAGAATTTTTAATTAGAATTCGATTATATAGAATTTTAAAAATAATTTATTTATAAAGGGAATTGGAATTTAATGTAGCAAATTGAGTTATAAATAAATTTAGAACTGAGTACGAAAAATCGACAATTAGAGATAATAAGAAATGTTAAGTTGTATTTGAAATCTGGATTTAAAATTTATTAAAATACATATTAAAAAGAGATTGATATTTAAATTAAACGAAGTTAACATTTATATTTAAATGTAATTAAAACGAACTCGCCGCAGCGCGGTAGTTTGTAATTTGGCGTTTCGAACTTCAATTGAGTATATAAGACTCAATTTAAGTTGGAATTTTTTGAAACAAGAATCGTCGGGACTGATTTGATAATAGTTTTCTAATGGAAAAGAAAATTTTGAATTTCATCTTATAGATTTTGGGTTATGTCAAGATTAAATTTTCAGAAAAACAGCGACATAACCATTATAAAACCATAACGGTTTATTTAAATAAAAAAAGGTTTTTAAGTAAATAAAAATTGAATTTCCATTAGAAAAATCCAAACTTGAGATATAAAATTAATATGAACTCAGGTGGAGTAAGTGGACTGATTTTTGAAACAAAAAAATTCATATTTTTAATTATTAATATAATTAAATAATTTGGAGAATAATTAGTTAATCGAGTTTTGTTACGAAATTAGATTCCGGTTAAGAAAATTTAACTGGTGAATCCATATTTGAAATGGAATATGAAACTTGAATTGAAAATGGAATTCAATTGGTTTATAAGTCAATAAAAATATATATGAATGTGATATGTTCAATTAAATAGTGGAATAGGCAAAAGGGCTAATTAAAGAATAAATTAGCGAATTGAGTTAAAAATGATCGGATTAAGTTGGAATAAATTAGGAATGGGCGTATATGGGTTAGGTAGGAATGGAATGAAGTGTATGAAGATTTTAATTTAAAGTGCCCAACAAAAATGTACATGTTTAAATTCCATATGAGTTTTTATGTGCCGAATTGGCAAGCTGCTTGGCTTTTTAATTTTCATTTTGAATGGAAAGGGCCAAGAGAGGCGAGTTAAGGTTCGTGGTATTGACTTGTACAAATGAGGTGCTGGCGAATTTTTCTGGAAATTTAAGGAGACAGAAAAATTTAACAAAAATTAGATAACTAAAAATTGATTTACTAATTATATATGAAATTTAATAAACGAATAATGTATAATGAGATTTGTTTGAAGAATGAGAATTTATAAATTAAATCCTAGAAGATTGGAAGGAGAAACGTATATACATTTTAAAGTGAAAGATGATTTGAAAGAAAAAGATTTGCAGATTAAACTGATTGTGTTGACAAGAAGTTAAGAAATAGAGTCGAGGAAATTAGAAACTGACCGGAGACTAGTTGAGTTAAATGGCTTCTTAAGTGTCGATCTGATGTTGGTTTCGGCCTTCGGGGTTGATACTTAGGAAATTGTTCTCTTAATAGTTTACAGTTAGGGACTGATAAATGGGGAAAAAATAATGATATGTTAATAAGAAATAGAAATGTTTTGCGATGTTAAAAAGTGATATTTTCTGGAATATGGAAAATAAATAGTTATGATAAATGGAAATGTTTTTTTTTCAAGAATCGTGGGAGGCTAAGTTGGAGAAATATCCAGGTAAAGATATTGGGACATGATAAATTTAAATTAATAAAATATTAATTTTGGGGCTCAGTGATTGTTTGATGTTTTGAATGGATGTTTATATTTCTTTGATATTTAAATAACCAACTATCGAAATATTTGCCAATATCGCTGTCCATATGGGGAGACCGGTTGGATTATTATCCGAGAACCACTCCGTATTGGTAGTAGTGTTGCGAATCAGATTATATGAAGATAATCGAAGGTGGAGTAAGGTGCAAGGGCTGTTTCATTTTATCCTAGGTAGAAATCGCCTAAGATGAATTAATGGAAATTGTGCCTTCGGTTTTGTTCATTCCCAAAACGAACGTGTATGGACGAGTGTCTGACAGAGAATTTCCAATGATCACATATGTTGGACTATACAAATATATATAGTGGCAGAGAAATTATTCTCTTAGCATAAAATCCAGATATATTTGTGCAAACCAAGTAATGATTAACAGATCTGATAATGTGGTATTCAAAGTGATTGTGCTATCAATGAATGGTAAGTAATTGTAGCCTCAGGTCTCAACAACCGAGAAATGACAAAAATCGGGCAGGCAATGTGGCTAAGTGGGTAGCCCCCAATTAGGGTGTATTATCACCTATTTAAAGAAATTCATTTCACTCTTTATTCTATTCAATGTTGTCCCTTTCGGTAAAACGTTTGCTAATCCCAACCGTTGGTGATATACATTCGATACACTCAAGCGAAATAGGTGGTCGGTCATGTGTGGCCGAGTTACAAGATGTTCTTGTTGGACCCGATGTGTTCCTCTCTAGAGATACACTATCAGAATTTTTTTCCATACCTTGTAATAGTTGGAAATCCATTACCCAATAAGCGTTCGCGGTTTTGATCATATACTATGTATGTGGAACGTGAGATGCAAATTTTCTGCTAGATTGTTATTTATTTGATTTAGACATTATCATAATATCAGAATAGTATTGATTTTATAGAAATATTTTGCGTTATCATAAGGTAAAAACTATCTGTATTTCTGCATGGATCGGCCATATGATATTCTTTTCTTTTAAAAATGAGTTTTTAAAGTTAAACCAAGTAATTAGAGTTTACTCACACTAGTCCCATGAATGACCCAGAGTTTATTTTGTACTGTTTTACCCTAAACTCTTGGTTGCCCAAATTTGTATGGGCAGTCAAGCAGTTCAGGTGTTTACAAATATTCGGAGGAGCTTGGTGCAGGAGGCTTCAGCATTATCTAGTTATTGTTATTTCTGCTGTGTTGTAAGTGTTGTACTATGATCATTTTATGAATATACAGTCAAATTTTGTATTCCAAAACCTGTTATGTATTATATTTTATTCTGCTACGATATGAGATTATATTTTGTTGTTTCTGTTCTTCTTCTATCTCTATCTTCTTTATTTATAATGATTCGCATTTCTGTGCAATTTGGGTTGGACGTGTGTTGTATTTAGTCAACTCAGATTGGTCGGAAATTCAGTTCATTCTAGTTGGTTTCGGAGCTTAGGTTGAACGAATACCTAGGCTTTGGTGGGTGTCTACTCGTTAGAGATAGGATCAGTAGTATCCTAGAATGAGTTGAGTGTATATATATACGAGGTTACGTAATTATAAAATATTAAAATTGTTTAATATTATGTTAGCTTGTATATTGAGTGGCTTATGAATTCTTCTCAAATTGTGGGACGCCACGATGTCGAGAGTAATTTATAAACACATGAACAGAGGAGTTCAACATAATATTATTTTAAAGTGGGTATAATTTTGATATAAAAGGAATAATTTTCTAGGATTGCTATATTATATGGATGTGTTGATTGATATTATTATAATCAAATGTGATTATAAAATTGGAATGGTTATATGTGACCAAATATTGTATAAGAATGATATATACAAATGAAATGAACTGGAGTCGGATTCAAACCATTATTAAGAATTTAAAATCACGGGAGGTTGGAATTATTTTCTAATGTAGTATAAAACAATATAGCTTTGTTTTAGAAGTATTTCTGAATGAAAAATCATTTGGAATGGATTTTAAAATTGTTAAAGCACTGAACTCACTTCAGTTGCTGGGAAATAATTCTGATGATGACTGCAGCATCATTAGTATTCATTTTCAAGTTTCTAAGTGATAGATTGCTACCTTAGTACAAGTTTTTGATGGAAATTTGTTGAAGGAAAATAAGTTGATTTGGAAAATTAAAATGTTTTGAATTTGAAAAGATGATAAATATATGTATATATTTATGTGATTTCAAAATAATTTGAAATGAAAACCCAGGAATTTGAATTTTGGAATTTAAATTAAGCAAGTTAAATGGATTGGAGTAAATTGATTAAAATAAATTTGAATACATATAAATGGATTATGAATTGAATGTGAATATATTCGAATTGAATGAATATAAGCATATATAGTGTTAGCCTACTTTGTGGTTAGGCTACACAGAGCTAAGGGATCGAGTAATAAATGTGTTGAAGAGCAAAAAATGCGGCACATAAGATTTCAGAACGGGTCAGCCTCATCGAGCCGAAGCTAGTTCCTTCAGTGCCTCAGTGCTCAATCAAGCCCCAGATACCAGATCCCGGATCGGTTCGGTATTGTGAGTTCCCGATCCAAACCGAACGATATCCCTCCGATTAGAAACGATAGCCAACACCACATCAATTACACCCCACGTTCCAGAAGATGCGCAGCGGTTTCCGTCCATATTCCCATGTTCTTCAATGCGTTGTCACCATCTTGTTCTCTCTGAACCCGACTCTAACGGGCTGATCTCCAGGTGTACCCGAACCGGAGACTCTCCAGAGGGATTTTCCGCATATAAATACACCACCAAGCATTATTTGAAGGGATCTTTAGGCAAACTCTTGACTCAAATTATATTTGCAGTCGAATATCACTGCCTCATTCGGATCATCTTCAGTTTTTGGAGAGCATTTCTTCAAAGATTGAGTGGATTTACCAATTGTAAACGTGAGATTGAATGACAATCATCATTGTACTTTCATTTGAACTATTCATCAAAAAAGTGCAAAGTGGACGTAGGCTTTTTAACGCCGGACCACTATAAACCGTGTGTTCTCTTTGTTTTTCTCTCTTAGTTATCATTAAATTGAATGTTAGGACCATTTTTGGATCTAACATTATGGTGCTTTCACCGAGAAATCTTCGAATTCTCTACATTTTGGGCTACCATTCTACTATTTGGGTTTGTATATCCGAAGAAGATAGTCCATACAGTCAATATCTTTGAAACTTTCTCCAAAAAAGTCTCGAAAAATTGGATATTATAACAAAGGAAAAGGAAAAAAAGTGCAAAATGCGCGGGAAAATGAAATTGGTGAGAATCAACAAGCTATGGTCGTTACTAGATCGAGGGGACAAAGTTCAGGAGCTAACCGATCCGGCAGGGTGCCTCCGATCTGATCAGACCACGAAGCCCCGACCCGATCCAGTTCCTTGAATGCTGCTGGTAGCTATCCTCTGATCCGAACCACAGAAATAGCCTTGGGCCGATCCGAACGAATGCAGTTGAGGCTGGAAATTCTACTCGAGCCCCTACAAATGCTCCGATACCAGCTGTGGCAACTAATGATCAGCCTACTCCCTCTACGCTCGTCACACACGGAGAATTTTTGCGATTACTTGATATGCATGAGAGCTCTAGTGATGCTTTGGAGGATCACAAACGCTATAGTGTTCTTATGAGGGAGAACATGAGAGTTATGAGAGAAGGAATAAGCAAACTTCGTAGACAAAGAGTGTGCTCTCCAATTCATCATCATATAATTGATCATTCATCATCTTCAGACGAAGAGCGTCCGCGTGAAAGAAGGCCGTATGAAAGGCCCGAGAATCTAGACCAGTTGACATTCGGATCATTGGGGTCTCGCAAAGATGCGGCCGCATTTTGGGACCCGAAGATCCGAGTTTGAACGAACCGATGTTGTTACCGATGCGAGGATTACACGTTCTTGCCAAAGATCCAAACATCACTAATCCCACCCAGAGGCAGCTTCTTCAGTTTGTCCCGTGAATGACCGAGATCGCAGGGGCAAGGAAGTTTAGCCGCAAATCGAAACTAAAGGGCATCGCCTGACGTGGGCGCTAGACATGTTAGAAGAAATAGAAGCGTAGATCCAGAACCAGGTTTGACAAACGTAGAAGTGGAAAAAATGGTGCATCAGATCATGGCTGGTAGTCGACGCTACACTAATAAGGACTGGGGTATCGAATGAAGTCGTACCCCATTCACCGACGACATCTTGAATTTTCAATTCCCTCGACGGTTCAATCTGCCACAAATGGATCGATATGCCGGAAGAACAAATCCGGGACAACATCTAATGAGGTATGTGTGGTATATGAACGCCGCAGCTATGCCTGACGCAGTGAAATGCAAAGCCTTCTCGATATATCTGGAAGATGTTGCAATTAATGTTGTTTACTCGCTGTGACGACCCGAACTTCCCCGGTCTCCGAGGAGAAGAGAAAGAACGGATTGTCTGGGAACAAGACAAATCAGAACACAAGCAGAAGAACATTTCATTGCTTAATACAACAATTATACCAGAGTACAAGAATATGCAGAGTATTTACAAATAATATACATTGTAAAATATCAAAGATTATAATACATTACATAGCAGCGGAAAATAATACAAAGCACAACTAAAAGGAATACATGGATACAGAGCGTTCCAAATATAGCTCCAGCTGTAAACCAGGATCCTGTGAATATAATATCTGCAAAACCAAACTACTAGCTGCCCATATTGAAAATAGGAGCACCCAGAGTTTAGGTTAAAACAATAAACTCTAGGTCAGTCAGGAGACTCGTGTGAGAACTAAAACAGTTACTTAAATCTTTACTTTAAAATAAAGTAAATATAGGGACCATGCCGTATAACACAGAACGGGTTTAATCCCAAGAATACTAGTGCATAAAACAAACAACGCAATGCTTGCTGGAAAAATTAAGCTATTATAAGACTCAGGTCCCATCACATAATGCAATGCAAGCCGGAGGATAGAGTTTTACCTTATAATAGCCAAACATGCTTGGTACGTTTAAAAAAACATTTTGATACTATTATAAGTGCATAGTGTATAAAACAACTTCAAATATAAATATATCAATCATAGACAGCATAACATCCCATGCTACTATGTTGCCATACTATGCTCTATAATCAAAACCGCAAAGTCACGTACTGGAAGTTGGATTTCCATAATGAACCAAGGAAAGGGATCGTACTTACCGAATTCGAGACAATCTTGCCTACCATGTCTTAGGCTACAGTCGCAACTACACCTAGGAAAGCGTAGGGCCGGTCAACATTTTAAGTGGATTAGAAATCCCTGAACAATACGTTTCCCCGCCCAATGGGGCGTAAATGAGCCAGATGGCTAAATATCCATCAGCTCCGTAGTAACCAATATATTCGAGGCGCCTCGCTTTCCATCATCCACATAAGTAAAATATATGGGCTCCATACCATGACACCACTCCTAACTAGAAAGAAACGAATGTCCTCCCTGCCGTCCTTCATCCCGTTTCTGATTCATACCGGGGCGTGAATCTCGAGAATTAATGCTATACACAAAGCTGTGCTATATTAAAGAGTTGCTTTGGTCATCAACCACAAGACTCTGCTTTTCAACAGAAGCCTTGATCATTTGCATCTCAGCATGCCACACAAGAAATTAGTGCCATGTGACTGATGTCTATCGATATATAACCTCTGTGCTCGTACGTCTCAGAGAAGGGAGTTAAGAAAGAGAATAAATTCTCCACTGCGAAAAGATATATATTTAATAGAGATCAATAAATACAGAATAAAATCCAATGTCAGACACACATTCATTTACAAGTTCGTTCTAGGTCTGAACGAAACCGGAGGCACCTTATTCGTCGTCCCATATGTCCAATACAGGAGAGATGTCCTCACATATTCGGTAGATCTCCAAGTACGTTTGGACAATCACCACTTATTACTTCGTCTTGGGTGTACAACCCAATCAAGACATCAGCAATCATCCAAACGATGTGAATACCTCTGGTCTTCAACCACCCTCTTCATCTTCGACATATCGTCGAATCGGTTATTCAGAATGGGTATAAAACTGGCCTTTCTGAATAACTCGCGTATATAATAAATGAGTGCTAGAAAACACAACATATGCCTCATTCCAAATCTGAATATTATTTTATTGAAATATTCATATCCTTTGGGGAAAGTTTCCCATTAATTTTATCAAAGATAAATTCTTTTAAATTTATTCTTTAATCTTCCTTTGGATATCATTACAAACCATATTAAGGTTTTCCAAACTAGTCGAGATTAACGCACCTTACCGAAGTAATCATTTATTTAATTTCCCAATCCCAACCTATTGATCCCTTGGAGCAAAACTGGTAATACTCCATATCTAACACCAAGGGGTATCGATAAAATTAACTACCATTTATCGTTCAAACCTAATTAAAGATTTAACTATCATTTAGAGTAAAACTGATGATACTCCATTCTCGATCATTTCCCAAATTTGATAATTTAAATTATCAATTAACATTCCAATCTAATTAAAGATTCATTAAAACTCCGTTCATTAAAAGTCCACTTAGTTTTAGTCTTCCCAAAAATCAATATTAATGATTATTTAACTTTGGAAACATAAACATATCGCATTGGCAATCTACACCGTACTATTGATTTCTGCCGATATATAACCTCTACGCTCGTACGTCTTAGAGAAGGGTGTTAAGAAAGAGAATAAATTCTCCACCACCAAACAGATATATATTTAGCAGAGATCAACCGTATAGTTCGAAATACAATGTTAGACATGTAATCCTGTCTTTAACCGGGTTAAAGAACTAATGTCATTTAAAACACAGTTCATGTTAAACCCAAATCACATTCCATTAATTATGGATTCTTCACGGAAAATAGATCAATATATAATCGATATCAATTTTCGTATCCAACTAATAATATAAATGGAATAACAACAAAGCCTTTTGAATTCCATATATATTAACAGTCTTCCTCCACAGAAGCTCACTTCGATTATTATCAAATCGAATTCCGTTTAATCCCAATTTATTTTATTAAATTGGAAAACATTATTTTGGAAATTTTCCATAAAATCTTAATAAAAAGATTTATAAACACCAAATCACATTTCACTGTAAATCGGGTTAAAGAACGAATGTCGTTAAAAACTCAGATCACAATAAGCCCAATTCACATCCCATTCTATTCCAATTAAATGTTAATTAACTGGAAACTCTAATAATCTTAATTAAAAGATTTATTCTTTTCACATGGGGCATAAAGGTGTTCTTTAAGACAACATTCACGACAAACCCAAAATCCAATTCTTTTATTCAATTCCAATTAAATATTAATTGATTGGAAAAAACTTCACTAAATTTTAATTAAAGATTTATTCTTTTCTCAACTGGGTTTAAGAACAGTATTAATAAAGACGCCATTCATGACAAACCCAAAATCCAATTTAATATAAAATACAAGGCTCTGAATAGAAATTTTATCGGTTTATATTCAATATCAAATTCTGAAACAAACCAATATCGTATTGGGAATAATGATCTGTATATCTTCCAAATTCCTCCACAATATCCGTTTAATCACGGAATCCAATATCGAAATATTCCGAAGATAATTTCAAGTCAAATCCATCCAATTCATATATTGGAAATTCTGGTTATTTTTAAAACCATTTCAAATCCAATTTATTTATTTAAAAATATTGGATTATAATTCTAGTTCATAATTAGTTCATTTTGATAAAAATAAATTTTTATCTTTACAAACTTCGAATTTTTCTTCCCAATTCTTTTCAAAACATTTACTATGATTTTACACAAATTATTGATATTTTTAATAATTTTATTAAGGCCCTTTCAGGTGATTTCCATAAATGGTCATCGAACTACACTTACAGCGACCTTTTCCAAATTTGATTTGGATATAATTCCAAATTCAACCATTAGATTTCAAATTTCTTATATTTGTTGGAAAGCTGTTTTCGATACGAACCCAACGGTTCTGGTTTTAGGAGAATCCGACGGTCGGATCTCCCGTAATGTCAATTCGAAGTCCATGGTCGAAATTCACGAACTGCCGCGGCGCGACGCGTTCTACTTAGGCAATTAAATATATATATGTATATATATATATATAATATTTCATCGATTTCCATTTAAAACGTATTTAATAAATTCGTTTTAAAATGATTCTAACTTCATTTTCAATTTTAAATCAAAACTGAGTTATCCTTATCATTATAATATATAAATGATAATATTTTCAAAATATCAGATTTTGAAATCATTTCCTTTTCGATATTCGTCATAAAAATGAATAGAATTGATATAAATGTCGTTCGCGCCAAAATGGCGCATAATCTAGTCAACACGGCTTCGTATATTTCAATATTTTTGTGTTCATCCCAAATCGGACATCAAAATCATATTTTGATCCATTACTGAATATTATTTTAAAATATTTGTTATTTTAAAATATTTATTATTCGTCGATTTAAAATATTCATTAATTTAAATTATTCGTTCTTTCCGAATTGGAATCAGACACAGTCAATTACCATATAATTTTATTTATTTGGATTTCATACACACATGGACACAACAATAATCAAACAAGTCAACCATCATCCAGAGTGCGTTACATAACTGCATAAGCATTAAATATAAATAACTAACACTTACAATAGCTTGTCAACCAATAGATTGACATACAACTAAATATTGGGATTAGTATATGTCCAATATCATCCCCATACCCGTGTGGGATTTTCAAACAACAAACACTGGTTATTATTTGTGCAGTTCGATGATGTGTAAAATATATCGTCCCAATCAATATCAGTCTAATGTGTGCACATAAACAAATCATCCGATTTGTAAATGAATATTTATTTTATTCATATGCACGTTGAAAATTATATTTTTAACTATAAAATATTTATTTCAACACTTAAATATTTTATTAAGTTCATATATACAATAAAAATGATATTTTTATTGTTCAAATATTTTATTCCATACGTGAATATTTTATTCAGTTCATATACACAATAAAAATGATATTTTTATTGTTCAAATATTTTATTCCATACCATACAGTCAACAATCACAATACAGTCCATTCAATTCAAACAAACAATCATGGTTTGTACAATCACTGGTGTCGGGTGCTGCTAAGCACTGTCTGCATCCTAGTATATATTTTACTGGAAAATAAATAGAGTGAGAAGGAGTTCTCACCTTTGGTTTCCACTCCGCCATTTTTTACTATCGCCCATATTCGCTGTTCAGATTCCAACGCAATCTACTTCACACGATTTAAATTAAAAATCACATTTTTAAAACAACACTATATAGAATTAGAAATCACATTTTTAAACTGTTCTATATATTTATAAAAATCATATTTTTTTTAAAAATCTTTTATAACGAAAATCATATTATTATTTAGGCAATATATATAATAAAAATCGTACTTTTATTTTCAAAACTATATATATAAAAATCATATTCCTATAATGATGTCATTTATGAAAAATCATATTCTTACCACTATATATATAACACATTTTTATTTCAATGTTTTATATTTTAAAAAATCTCGTTTTAAACCAATGATATTTATATTTTTAAAAACTGTATTTTTAAACAATGCTATAATATATAGAAAAATAATATTTTTATAAAAAGCTGTTTTATTTTAAAACTAATGCTATTTTTATTTTTAAAACTACTATGATGACCCGAACTTCCCCGGTCTCCGAAGAGAAGTGAAAGAACGGATTGTTTGGGAACAAGACAAATCAGAACACAAATAGAAGAACATTTCATTGCTTATTACAACAATTACACCAGAGTACAAGAATATAGAGAGTATGAACAAATAATATACATTGTAAAATATCAGAGATCAAACTACATTACATAGCAGTGGAAAGTAATATAAAGCATAACTAAAAGGAATACACGGATACATAGCATTCCAAATATAGCTCCAGCTGTAAACCAGGATCTTGTGAATATAATATTTGCAAAACCAAAACTACTAGCTACCCATGTGAAAAATAGGAGCACCCAGAGTTTAGGTTAAAACAATAAACTCTAGGTCAGTCAGGTGACTGGTGTGAGAACTAAAACATTTATTTAAATCTTTACTTTAAAATAAAGTAAATCAAGGGACCACGCTGTATAACATGGAACGGGTTTCCTCCCAAGAATACCAGTGCATAAAACAAACAGCGCAATGCTTTTGTAAAAAATGAAGCTATTATAAAACTCAGGTCCCATCACACAATGCAACGCAAGCCGGAGGATAGATTTTTACCTTATAATAGCCAAATAAGCTTGGTAAGTTTAAAACAAATCATTTTGATACTATTATAAGTGCATAGTGTATAAAACAACTTCAAATATAAATGTATCAATCATAGACGGCATCGCATCCCATGCTACTATGTTGCCATACTAGGCTCTACAATCAAAACCGCAAAGTCACGTATTGGAAGTTGGATTTTCCATCATGAACCAAGGCAAGGGATCGTCCTTGCTGAATTCGAGACAATCTAGCCAACCATGTCTCAGGCTATAGTCGCAACTGCACCTACCAAAATGCGGCTGGTCCACATTTTAAGTGGATTAATAATCCCTAAACAATAAGTTTCCGCGCCCTATGGGGCGTAAATAAGCCAGATGACTCAATATCCATCGGCTCCGCAGTAACCAATATATCTGAGGAGCCTCGCTTTCCATCATCCACATAAGTAAAAATGTCTGGGCTCCATACCATGACACCACTCCTAGCTAGAAAGAAACGCATGCCCTCCATGTCATCCTTCATCCCTTTTCTGGTTCATACCGGGGTGTGAAGCTCGCGAATTAACGCTATACAAAAAGCTATGCTATATTAATGCTGTGCTTTGATCATCTACCACAAGACTCTACTTTTCAACAGAATCCTTGATCATTTGCATCTCAGCATGCCACACAGGAAATTCACGCCAGGCGACTGATGTCTATCGATATATAACCTCTGAGCTCGTACATCTCAGAGAAGGACGTTAAGCAAGAGAATAAATTCTCCGGCGCCAAACAGATATATATTTAATAGAGATCAATCAACACAGAATAAAATCCAATGTCAGACACACACATCCATTTACAAGTTCGTTCTGGGTCTGAACGAAACTGGAGGCACCTTATTCCTCATCCCATTTGTCCAATAAGGAGAGAGGTCCTCGCATATCTGGTCGATCTCCAAGTAGATCTGGACGATCACCACTTATTACCTCGTCTTGGGTGTACAACCCAATCAAGACATCAGTAATCATCCAAATGATGTGAAGACCTCCGGTCTTCAACCACCATCTTCATCGTCGACTTATCGTCGAATCAGTTATTCAGAATGGGTATAAACCCAGCCTTTCCGAATAACTTGCATATATAATACACAAGTGCTAGAAAACAAAACATACGCCTCATTCCAATTCTGAATATTCTTTTATTTAAATATTCATGTCCTTTGGGGAAAGGTTCCCATTAATTTTATCAAAGATAAATTCTTTTAAATTTATCCTTTAATCTTCCTTTGGATATCATTACAAACCATATTATGGCTTTGCAAACTAGTCGAGATTAATGCACCTTACCGAAGTAATCATTTGTTTAATTTCCCAATCCCAACCTATTCATCCCATGGAGCAAAACTGGTAATACTCCAAATATAACATCGCGATGTTATTGGTAAAATTAATTACCATTTCTCGTTCAAATCTAATTAAAGATTTAACTATCATTTGGAGTAAAACTGGTGATACTCCATTTTCGATCATTTCCCAAATTTGATAATTTAAATTATCAATTCACATTCCAATCTAATTAAAGATTCATTAAAACTCCGTTCATTAAAAGTCCACTTAGTTTTAGTCTTCCCAAAAATCAATATTAAAGATTATTTAACTTTGGAAACATAAACATGTCGCATTGGCAATCTACACCGTACTATTGATTTCTGCCGATATATAACCTCTATGCTCATATGTCTTAGAGAAGGGTGTTAAGAAAGAGAATAAATTCTCAACCACCAAACAGATATATATTTAGCAGAGATCAACCATATAGTTCGAAATACAATGTTAGACACGTACTCCTGTCTTTAACTGGGTTAAAGAACTAATGTCATTTAAAACACAGTTCACAGTAAACCCAAATCACATTCCATTAATTATGGAATCTTCACGGAAAATAGATCAATATATAGTCGATATCAATTTCTGTATCCGACTAATAATATAAATGGAATAACAACAAAGCCTTGTAAATTCCATATATATTAACAGTCTTCCTCCACAGAACGTCACTTTGATAATTATCAAATAGAATTCCATTTAATCGCAATTTATTTTATTAAATTGGGAAACTTTATTTTGGAAAATTTCCATAAAATCTTAATAAAAAGATTTATAAATTCCAAATCACATTCCACTGTAAATCGGGTTAAAGAACGAATATCGTTAAAAAGACAGTTCACAATAAACCCAATTCACATCCCATTCTATTCCAATTAAATGATTAATTAATTGGAAAATCTAATAATCTTAATTAATAGATTTATTCTTTTCACACGGGGTTTAAGAATAGTTTTATTTAAGACTCACAGCAAACCCAAAATCCAATTCTTTTATTCAATTCCAGTTAAACATTAATTAATTGGAGAAAACTTCACTAAATCTTAATTAAAGATTTATTCTTTTCTCAACTAGGTTTATGAAACACCCCACCTCCGTTAAGGTCACTTACAAAGGGAATGCATTAACTTCGGTGAAGTATTATACGTAAAAGATACAGATAATTTACAAGACAGACATACAAACAGTGGGAAAAACTAGAATTATTTCATAAGTAGCGTGGTTTAATCAAAACATTACAACCATTGTCTCAAAACCCAACTTCCAAGTCATTACTATGAAACCTCTATCTTGATTAAATACTCCAAATACATAAAGAAGCATAAAACAGTAGTAAGCGGCATATATCGCCAATAAAAGTGTAGCCATAGCCCAAGAAAAGAGAATCAAAGCAATACATCTACTCTCTTCAAGCTGGAAAAGGTCTGAACTAAGCTGAAGTATTCCCTCCCTACGGACCTAGGGGGAGGGGAAGGGGGTGGGGGAACAAAAGAAAAGAAGACGAAAGAAAATGGGTTAGACATAATCCAGGTAAGCCCAGTGATTTTCAGCATGTAAACAAGAAAAAGGATCATGACATGAATAAACCGAATATAAGACAATACCATAGTAACAAGATAACATAAGGCAACATAAACTGAATATGCTATCGCATCCATTTCTATTTCTCTGTACCTACTAACAATTATTTCAACTAGCCTCATGTGTTTATAGTAAAATGATCCCTTTATCGATCGGCTTCTACTCGCATGTATTTATTACTTGTGTCTTTCGGCCCCACTTGTTTGTAGATACCTGTGCTAGTTCAACCATGGGGTGTGTCAATCCCTATGATGGCAACCGGACACAATTCAAGATGCACAATGTATAACTACTAATGCCCGATGCTTGATTTTTCCACTCCGGAGCACGTGCATGCCAGTACTTCGTCCGAACCTACACTGACGCACCACTCGCTGCTATTTTGACCGCTTATAATCGCGTCCCACCCAGCCAAGTTCAGGGTACCATGATACATCTATGTGGGTTACTACTGAAATGAGTCCCCGTTACTAGGGTTTCCTAACCAACATGTTATAACGGTTAAGTGTTCTCAATTTAACCTAACCCCACCCATTTGTTTAATTAACATGTTGCATTGGTTAAGTGTTGCCTACGTTAACTTAACCCTAACATTCTTAGCATGTCTGTTCATTGGCATTAATTGATTTATTAATGCACCAACCTCTCACATTAGAACTGTTGTTTGCGGTTGCTGGATGTGCCCGGCAGTTTTGGGCAGACTTCTACCACAAACTCAATCTATCCTCGGGTTTTGGGCTTAATGCGCTAATCTCTCACATTAGATATGTTGTTGCGTTCGCTAGATGTGCCGGGCGGTTCCGGGCTGCCTTACACCGCAACTCAATCTAACCTTGGGTTAGGCATGTTCATCATTTAGCCAATTTACATATTTACCAAACATGTCCAAGTCTATATGTCAATTATCCACAAGTGTAGTCAATTCAATTTAAATAAAATTTACTTGTTATGCCCAAATTACTCAATTAAGTTATACTCAATTCCCTACGTTACAATCGCACGTACAACAAGTTTCAAACTAGGTTTCCAAATGAACCTAGTATTCATATAATAAAACGAAAAGGGCAATAGAGAAGAAACGCAAGAATTGATATGAGAATAAGTATGTAAAGGTGTACCAAACACAAGAATCATGGTTCCAATAGATTTGTTGTACATTAACAACAAATATGAGCAAACTGAGCAAGTTACATCATAAACATAAAGATTCTATAGAAATGAACATAAAAGAATCACCAATTTGATGTACAACAAGATAGATTCAATTGTATCACTAGTAACAATCTCATATGCATAGGTAATCTCAGATTTGGCAAAAGAACAGGAATGAATAAGAATTGGTTATCATTACAATTAAGCATAGTTCTAGATTCGATTCATTACAGTCATGATTTCTATTATGTGTTGAAATATGAATAATAATTGAACTTACAGTGATAGGATTAGATAGAGAGAATTATTTGACGTTGTAGCGATTCTAATCTCTCTTTGTTCATTGAAGCGGAAAATCTTTACTTTAATTTGAAGCTCTCCAATTTGATTTCTAGTTTGGAGAAGAAGGAGGCTAGGCTAGTTAAGAGATGGATAGCATGATGGCATCATAGAATAGGGTTATGAGGTTAGGGTTTAGGTTTATGTGTGCTTATATAGGTGTGTAGGATTAATTAGAGCCTTTAGATAAACATAGGATCCATCCAAACTATCCAGTCCAAGAAAATGCATTATCAGGCCAATCAGAAGTTGGCATGTAGCCCTAAGACTCAGAAAATCGTCACTGTCCAGAAAAGTCAGCAGGGGTCGACCCATACAAGGGGTCGACACCTGTGTCGACACCCCTTAAGGGGATTGACACCCTCTGGCGGGAATTTTCCCACCCACTTCTTTTCGCTAGTTTGAATTTCGAATTTTGATTTATTAATTATTTATTTAATTCTTATTTAAACTTAAATCTTCTAACCTCCGTAACTTCTTCATACTGTATCCTTTTTACGCAAACTCGCACTCTATCTCAAGCAGAATTCTGAGACTAACGCAATGGCGCTACCCATTTTACTTAATTCCCACTTTTAAAATTAAGCATTCTTTAATTCATTATTTTAATATTCACAGAAAATATAGGGTGTTACATTCTCCCCTCCTAAAAGGATTTTGTCCCCGAAATCTCTGAGTTAAGAAGAATGTATCCTAACAACCAACATCCATCTACTCAACCATCAATCATAGGCATCCATTGTCCTTAAAAAAGATTTCTATTGCTTTCATGATTATATGCACAATGTGTGTATATGTCCTTATCTAATGCAAAATCAGGCGGTCTACTGATTTAGTTGACCTTCTTAATGCGAATTATGTCAGTGCCATGAGTGTATGCAGTTATTCCTGATCATACTTTATAACTTCTACATGAGTGCACAATCATTCGTACAAATGCAACATCCATATGATAACACATCAAGTTTCAATCCATATACAAAAATCTATATATGCAATATGAAAGTGACTGAGCCGATCTAGTACCTAATGTGTGTGTATATGCATCCACAAGCAACCACTTGCAACTATCAATCATAACGTGTTTCAAGTAATGTTTACATCCATTGTTTTCTACTTAAGGATCAGGAATATGACCGAGGAGATATACTTAAAAGATAGATTACAAGCATGCATAATCTTATGGAAAAAAGATCAAGGATGTACCCTCAAAAAGAGAAGGGTAGGCTGTGCATATCTTGTCTTCAGTCTCCCAAGTCACGTCTTCCTCAGCGTCACTCCATTGTACTTTAACTAGCTCAACCTCACCATTGCGTAGCTTTTTATCTTTTGTTCCCAAGATACGAGTTGGAACTCTTCTCACCGTCGCTTCTCGTTCCACTTCTGCTTCCTCTAGTACGCTTGGCTGCACAATTTCCGCAGACTCATGTAAGCACTTTCGTACATGAGAAACATGAAAAACATTGTGAATTCCAGCCAATTTTTCGGGAAGCTCTACTCTATACGCCATCGTCCCAATCCTATCAATGATAGGAAATGGCCCTATAAATATTGGGGCCAATTTTCCTGCGGATCCAAAGCGAACGACATTCTTCAAAGGAGATACTTTATGGAAAACCCTGTCCCCAACCTCAAACTCAAGGTCGGTACTTCTTAAATCTGCGTAGGACTTCTGTCTATCTTGTGCAGTCTTCATTCGTCTTCGTGTCAAGTCCACCTTCTCTGAAGTTTCTCTGATCATGTCGGGCCTAAGTACGTGCTTGTCTGTAGATTCCCACTAACAAGTTGGTGATCAGCATGGTCTTCCATATAAAGCCTCAAAGGGTGCCATGCCTATGGTGGCTTGGTAGCTATTGTTGTAGGCGAACTCCACCAATGGAAGATGATCTTCCCATGTTCCCCCAAAATCAAGAATGCACAATCTCAAAAGATCTTCGAATACTATGTTCACCCTTTCAGTCTGACCATCAGTTTGAGAGTGATAGGCAGTGCTTAAGCATAGCTGTGTGCCTACAGCCTCTTGCAAACACTTCAAAAACTCACTCGTAAAGATAGGATCACGATCACTTACTATGCTAGAGGGTATCCCATGCGGTCGAACTACTTCTTTAAGATAAATGGATGCTAATGATGAGGCAGTCCTCCCACTCATAACAGGTATAAAGTGAGCGCTTTTAGTGAGCATGTCAACTATTACCCAAATATTGGTATTGCCCCTTCTTGACCTAGGCAACCCATCTATAAAGTCCATCGAAATGCTATCCCATTTCCACTGTGGGACCTCTAGAGGATGAAGCAGACCACCAGGCTTCTTCTGCTCCGCCTTGACTTGTTGGCATATCAAGCACTTAGAGATGAATTCAGCTACATCCCTCTTCATGCCATTCCAAAAGAAAACCCTTTTTATGTCTTTATACATCTTGTCTCCACCTAGGTGTATGGTCAACTTACAATGGTGTGCTTCTTCAAGAACTGTTTTCGCCAAATCCCTGGCTTGTGGGACACATAGTCTTCCATCCCGTTTCAACCAACCCTTGTCATCTATGGAGTATATATTGAGGTGGCTAGAAATCCCACCTCTAATTAACTTATCCATCATATCAACTATCATAGGGTCTTCACGTTGCGTGGTTCCTTTTGAGTCCAAAAGTGTAGGCCGCACCTCTAGCGTTCCTAACAAACCAGGTACAAACTCAAAAGAGGGTCTAAAGTCAAAGGTTGCTATGTACTCCAAGTTTTTCCTTTCCACAAAGAGAGGACTTAGGGTCAACTTTTTCCTGCTTAAGGCATTTGCTACCACATTGCCCTTGCCGGGGGTATAAGCAATCTCAAAATCGTATAAGGCAAGAAATTCCATCCACCTTTGTTGTCTTAAGTTAAGATCTTTCTATGAGAAAAGGTACTTTAATGATTTATGGTCAGTAAACAATTCAAACCTTTCTCCTAGTAGGCAATAACGCCATGACTTAAGAGCGAAAACAATGGCAGCTAGTTCTAAATCTTGAGTTGGGTAGTTCTTCTCATGTACCTTCAACTGCCTTCCCCCATAACAAACTACCTTGCCTTCTTGCATCAAGACATCGCCTAGTCCTGTACCGCATGCGTCTGTGTATACTGTAAACATCTTACTCCCATCAGGCAATGTCAGGACTGGGGCTGTTGTTAGAGTCTTTTTCAATCGTTGGAAAGAAACATCACAATCCAAATCCTACGAAAAAGGTTAGGTTCTTCTTCGTCAATCTTGTAAGTGGGGCTGAGATCTTCGTAAAGTCTTTAATGAACTTTATGTAATAGCCCACTAGTCCGAGAAAACTTCGTACTTCGGTTGCATTCGTGGAATCTTCCAATCTTGCACCGTAACTACTTTTGCGGGATCCACAACTATTCCCTCTTTGGACACAACATGTCCAAGAAACCTTACTTCTTCTCTCCAAAAGTGGCATTTGCAGAATTTTGCTTTAAGCTGATGTGCTCGAAGAGTATCCATAACTTCCCTTAAATGCAAAGCATGTTCTTCCTCACTTTTTGAGAAAATCAAAATGTCATCCACGAAGAGTACTACAAATTTATTAAGGAACTCCCTAAACACCCTACTCATAAAGTCTACGAAATAGGCGGGTGCATTTGTCAAACCAAAAGGCATGACAAGCCATTCGAAGAAACCATCCGGAGCCTTGAACGCAGTCTTATCTATGATGTCTTCAGCCACTCTTAGCTAATGAAATCCGGTAGCCAGATCTAATTGGGAGAAGATTGATGCACCTATGAGTTGGTCGAACAAGTTGTCTATTCTTGGAAGTGGGTGCCTATTCTTCTTGGTCATCTTGTTTAGCTCCCTATAATCCACGCATAGGCGAAGTGAACCATCTTATTTGGTTGCAAATACTACTGGAGCACCCCATTCAGAAATACTTCGCCTTATGAACCCCTTTACGAGCAACTCTTTAACTTGCTTGCTGAGCTCCTTCCTTTCCCTTAGAGTCATGTGTCTAACAGGTAAAGCAACTGGTTTTGCATTATCAACTAGGTATATGCGGAAATCTATCTCTCGCTTTGGAGGTAAACCCTTCACTTCTTCAAAGACATCCGAGCACTCACAGACTACTCTAATAGATTGCAAATGTTCAACAAACGCATCAAGAGATTCTAGGTAGCTAAGCATAACAGAATTCATAGGAGTACAAGAGATTTCGAGAGTATTACCGAAGCGAGTCATAAGTCTAACCACTCTCTTTTCACAATTAAGGATGGCACCATTACTAGATAACCAATCCATGCCTAGAATCAACCCATAGCCCGCGAAACCCAAAACATAAGCATTACATCTAAACCCAATGCTTAGTATAGAAATTTTCAAATCCAAACAAATCATTGATAAATAAGCCAAACCCCCAATTGGATTTGAAACAACAATGGGATCCTCTACTATACTGGTATCTAGTGCAGAGACTCAACTAAAGCAGTAGATATAAAAGAGTGTGATGCACCAGAATCAAAAAGAGTACGAACAGGATGATCAGAAAGGTAAGCTAAACTCTCAACAGAAATATTTCTACCTCTTTCTTGCGTAGGTGCTGTTAGAGCATGAATCTGCTCTCCAGAAGTAGATCCAGTCCTTTACCCTTGTCCTTGCCTTCTTGGGCAGTCTTTGGCCATATGTCCTTTCTCACCACACTGAAAGCAACCACCCATCTTCCTCTTCTTCTTTCTGCAGTTCTTAATCAGATTTCCAGGTATGCCACAAAAATTACACTTCCTCTTGTCACGGGGTTTGTATTTCTTCCCGCCCTTCTTGGAATCCATCATCTTATTCTGCGATCCCTCCACTTTCTTGTCTAGAGATTCTTCCATCTTCGCCTCTTTCTTCCCAACCTTGTCTTCCTCATGTAACAGTGCCATGTCCACCAATCTCTCATAAGTCGCGCCCATAGGTATATGGGACATAGCTAGGCCATGCAGCGGCTCATTTAACCCTTTAGAAAACGAAGAGCCTTTTTATGTAGAGTGTTTACCAACCCCAGTCTGAATCTAGCCAACTGGTTGAACTTGTTGATGCATTCCTTAATCGATAGGCTTCCCTGTTTGAGTGCTAAGAACTTCTCCATCTGTAGGCTTTGTTCAGCTTGCGAGAGGAACTTCATTTCAAACCTCATTCTGAAATCCTCCCAAGTCTCAACTGGTCTCTCAGCATTAGTAACTTCCCACCAGAAAGAGGCTTCGTCCTTAAGTCACCATACAGCCAAATGTATCTTCTGCCTATCGTCCACTTCGAAGATAATAAACAAATCTTCTATTTCCTTAAGCCAGTTTCTTGCTTCCACGAATGATTCAGTCCCATTAAAGTTCTTTCCACCCATAGCTCGGAAGTCTCTACATATCTTCGAGAAAGAATTCACAAGCAGAGGAGAAGGAATTATGGGTACAGCTGGAGGAACGTTTCCTTGGCCTTTGGCGGGTGTCGTGGCCCCCAAATACCTACGGAACCATCCAAGTATTGTGATTCCCTCTGGAAGATTAAGATCCCCAGACATGCTGAAACGAAAAGAAAAGATTCAAAACAAAGGATATAAAGATAGTGCATATGGCTTTGGGGAATATGCCTTTAAAATAAAACAACACTTTTCTTGAAAATGCTTCTTTAAAACTTCTTTTTGAAAAAAACTTTTCAAAAACTTTTATCTGATCTGGTAACCATCAGCTCTGATACCAAGTGAAACACCCCACCTCCGTTAAGGTCACTCACAAAGGGAATTCATTAACTTCGGTGAAACATTATATGTAAAAGATACAGATAATTTACAAGAAAGACATACAAACAGCGGGAAAACTGGAATTATTTCATAAGCAGCGTGGTTTAGTCAAAAAATTACAACCACTGTCTCAAACCCCAACTTCCAAGTCATTACAATAAAACCTCTATCCTGATTAAAAACTCCAAATACATAAAGAAGCACAAAACAATAGTAAGCAGCATAAATCCCCAATAAAAGTGTAACCACAGCCATAGCCCAAGAAAAGAGAATCCAAGCAATACATCTACTCTCTTCAAGCTGGAAAAGGTCTGAATTAAGCTGAAGTATTCCCTCCCTGCAGACCTGGGAGGGGGGAGGGGAACGGAAGAAAAGAAAATGAAAGAAAACAGGTCAGACATAAGTCTGGTAAGCCCAGTGATTTTTAGCATGTAAACAAGAAAAAGGATCATGACATGAATAAGCCGAATATAAGATAATACCATAGTAACAAGATAACATAAGGCAAGATAAACTGAATATGCTATCGCACCCATTTTTATTTCTCTGCACCTACTAAAATTTTTTCAACTAGCCTCATGTGTTCATAATAAAATGATCCCTTTATTGATTGGCTTCTACTCACATGTATTTATTACTTGTGTCATTCTGCCCCGCTTATTTGTAGATATCTGTGCTGGTTCCACCATGGGGTGTATCAATCCCTATGATGGCAACCTGACACAATTCAAGATGCACAGTGTATAACTACTGATGCCCAGTGCCTGATTTTTCCACTACGGAGCACGTGCACACCGGTACTCCGTCGGAACCTACACTGATGCACCACCTGCCGCTATTTTGACCGCTTATAATCAGCCTAGTAATCATGCCTAACCCTGCTTAGTTCAGGGTACTATGATACATCTATGTGGGTTACTGCTGAAATGGGTCCCCGTTACTAGGGTTTCTTAATGAACATGTTATAACGGTTAAGTGTTCTCAATTTAACCTAACCCCACCTATTTGTTTAATTAATATGTTGCATTGGTTAAGTGTTGCCTGCGTTAACTTAACCCTACCATTCTTAGCATGTCTGTTTATTGGCATTAATTGATTTATTAGTGCACCAACCTCTCACATTAAAACTGTTGTTTGCAGTTGCTGGATGTGCCGGGTGGTTCCGGGCAGACTTCTACTGCAAACTCATTCTAACCTCGGGTTTTGGGCTTAATGCGCTAATCTCTCACATTAGATCTGTTGTTGCGGTCGCTGGATGTGCCGGGCGGTTCCGGGCAGCCTTACACCGCAACTCAATCTATCCTCGGGCTAGGCATGTTCATCATTTAGCCAATTTACATATTTACCAAACATGTCCAAGTCTATATGTCAATTATCCACAAGTGTAGTCAATTCAAGTTATATCACATTTACTTGTTATGTCCAAAGTTACTCAATTAAGTTATACCCAATTCCCCGCGTTACAATCGCACGTGCAACAAGATTCAAACTAGGTTTCCAAATGAACCTAGTATTCATAAAATAAAACGAAAAGGGGAATAGAGAAGAAACACAAGAATTGAAATAAGAGAATAAGCATGTAAAGGTGTACCAAACACAAGAATCATGGTTCTAATAGATTTTTTGTACATTAACAATATATATGAGCAAACTGAGCAAGTTACATCATATGCATAAAGATTCGATAGAACTGAACAAAAAAGAATCACCAATTTGATGTACAACAAGATAGATTCAATTGTATCATTAGTAACAGTCCCATAGGCATAGGTAATCTCAGATTTGACAAAATAATAAGAATGAATCAGAATTGGTTATCATTACAATTAGGCATAGTTCTACATTCGATTCATTACAGTCATGATTTCTATTATGTGTTCAAATATGAATAATAACTGAACTTACAGTGACAGGATTAGAAAGAGAGAATTATTTGACGCTGTAGCGATTCTAATCTCTCTTTGTTGATTGAAGCAGAAAAACTTTACTTTAATTTGAAGCTCTCCAACTTGATTTCTAGTTTGGAAAAGAAGGAGGCTAGGCTAGGTTAGAGATGGACAACATGGTGGCATCAATAAATAGGGTTACGAGGTTAGGGTTTAGGTTTATGTGTGCTTATATAGACGTGTAGGATTAATTAGAGCTTTTAGATCAACATAGGATCCATCCAAACCATCCAGTCCAAGAAAATGCGTCATCAGGCCAATCAGAAGTCGCCACGTAGCCCTAAGACTCAGAAAATCGTCACTGTCCAGAAAAGTCAGCAGGGGTCGACCCCTACAGGGGGGTCGACACCTATGTTGACACCCCTTAAGGGGGTCGACACCCTCTGGCGGGAATTTTCCTGCCCACTTCTTTTCGCTTGTTTGAATTTCGAATTTTGATTTATCAATTATTTATTTAATTCTTATTTAAACTTAATTCTTCTAACCTTCATAACTTCTTCATACTATATTCGTTTTACGCAAACTCGGACTCTATCTCAAGAAGAATTCCAAGACGAACGCAATGGCGCTACCCATTTTACTTAATTCTCAATTTTAAAATTAAGCACTCTTTAATTCGTTATTTTAATATTCACAGAATTAATGGGGTGTTACGGTTTAAGAATAGTGTTAATAATGACACTATGCATGACAAAACCAAAATCCAATTTAATATTAAATACAAGGCTCTGAATAGAGATTATATCGGCTTATATTCAATAGCAAATTCTGAAACCAACCAATATCGTATTGGGAATAACGATAGATATATCTTCCAAATTCCTCCACAATATCCGTATAATCACGGAATCTAATATCGAAATATTCCGAAGGTAATTTCGATTCAAATCCATTCCGATTCATATACTGGAAATTTTGGTTATTTTTAAAAGCATTTCAAATCCAATTTATTTATTTAAAAACATTGGATTATAATTCTAGTTCATAACTAGTTCATTTTGATAAAAATATATTTTTATCTTTACAAAGGTGGAATTTTTCATCCCAATTCTTTCCAAATCATTTATTATGATTTTACACAAATTATTTATATTTTTAATAATTTTATTAAGGCCCTTTCAGTTGATTTCCATAAACGGTCATTGAACTGGACATAATTCCAAATCCAACCGTTAGATTTCAAATTTCTTGTATTCATTGGAAAACTTTTTTTGTTACGAACCCAACGGTTCCTGTTTTAGGAGAATCCGACAGTCGGATCTCGCGTACTGTCAATTCGAAGTCAATGGTCGAAATTCGTGAACTGCCTCAGCGCGGCGCGTTCTATTCAAGTCATTAAATATATATATATAATATATAATATATATATTTCGTTGATTTCCATTTAAAACGTATTTTATAAATTTGTTTTAAAATGATTCTAACTTCATTTTCAATTTTACATCAAAATTGAATTTTCCTTATCATTATAATATATAAATGATAATATTTTCAAAATATCAGATTTTGAAATCATTTCCTTTTTGATATTCATCATAAAAATGAATAGAATCGATATAAATGTCGTTCCGTCAAAATGGCGCATATCTAGTCAACACGGCTTCATATATTTCAATATTTTCGTGTCCATCCCAAATCGAACATCAAAATCATATTTTGACCCACTACTGAATATTATTTTAAAATATTTGTTATTTTCAAATATTCGTTATTCTTCGATTTAAAATTTTCATTCTTTTCGAATTGGAATCAGACACAGTCAATTACCATATAATTTATTTATATGGATTTCATTCACACATGGACACAACAATAATCAAACATAGTCAACCATCATCCAGAGTGCATTACACAACTGCATAAGCATTAAATATAAATAATTAACACTTACAACAGCCTGTCAACTAATCGATTGACATACAACTAAATATTGGGATTAGTGTATGTCCAATATCATCCCAAAACCCGTGTGGGGTTTTCAAACAACAAACACTGATTATTATTTGTGCAGTTGGGTGATGTGTAAAATACATCGTCCCAATAAATATCAATCTAATGTGTGTACATAAACAAATCGTCCGATTTGTAAATGAATATTTATTTTATTCATATGCACGTTAAAAATTATATTTTTAACTATAAAATATTTGTTTCAACACATGAATATTTTATTCCGTTCATATGTACAATAAAAAAGAAATTTTTACTGTTCAAATATTTTATTCCATACATGAATATTTTATTCAGTTCATATATGCAATAAAAATGATATTTTTATTGTTTAAATATTTTATTCCATACCATACAATTAACAATCATAATACAGTCCATTCAATTCAAACAAACAATCATGATTTGTACAATCAATGGTGTCGGGTGCTGCTATGCACTGTCTGCATCCTAGTATATATTTTACTGCAAAATATGCAGAGTGAGAAGGAGTTCTCACCTTTGGTTTCCACTGCGCCATTCTTTACTGTCGCCTAGATACGCTGTTCAGATTCCAACGCAATCTGCTTCACACGATTTACATTAAAAATCACATTTTTAAAACAACACTATGTAGAATTAGAAATCACATTTTTAATCTGTTCTATGTATTTTTAAAAATCATATTTTTAAAACAAATCTTTTATAACAAAAATCATATTTTTATTTAAGCTTTATTTATAATAAAAATCATATTTTTATTTTTAAAACTATGTATATAAAAATCATGTTCCTATAATGAAGTCATTTATGTAAAAATCGTATTTTTACCACTATATATATATATACACACACACATACATACATACATACATACATATATATAACACATTTTTATTTCAATGTTTTATATTAAAAAAAATCTCGTTTTAAACCAATGCTATTTATATTTTTAAAAAATATATTTTTAAACAATGCTATAATATATAAAAAAAATTATACAAAGCTATTTTATTTTAAAACTAATGCTATTTTTATTTTTAAAACTAATGCTATTTTTATTTTTAAAACTAATGCTATTTTTATTTTTAAAACTAATGCTATTTTTATATTTATTTCTAATGCTATTTTTATATTTATTTCTATTGCTATTTTTATTTTTATTTTTTAAATCACATTTATCTTTAATGTTTTTTTTAAATAAAAAAAATTGATTTAACAACAATGCTAATTACATATAAAAATAATGCTAATTACATATAAAAACGATTTTAATCAATACCAATTATATTTTTAACATAATTAAATATTAACTAATTAAATTAATCACTAATCATTGTGGTTAAGGGTTTAATTACCCTTCCTCTTTGTTCAGACCGATTCACCATCGAAACCCATCCTCAATAGAAGAATTCCGTCACTGCCGTCGCTCTGTTCACCGTGACCCCGATCCAGGCCCACCAAGCGACGCGCCCTTCCTCGCTCCTCCTCCTCCTCTACTGGCGCCAAGCTCGGCGGTCCCACGCACCTCCAATTCCGCTCCAAAGTCGGTTGCTTCCCACCCAAAAATCGAATGTTTCAATTCACAATAAATGATCAACCTAGTATGGATCGAATGATCTTGCCAAGCTTGATAAAATTGCAGCCGGAAGTTTTAAGAATAATGGAACGGATTTTGTGAAAATTTTAGGAGAAATTTCGAATGATTTAGGCTGTCTTTTTTTTGCCTGACGCGGCTCTGGAAATAATGAACGAGGGTTTCCCATTTTTATTGAACATATATATATATATATATTTTATATTATTGTAACAACCCGGATTTTTGGAACAAAAAGAATATATTGTTTTTGGTTATTTTAATGGATTTTGATATTTAAAATGATATATTTTAAATAATAACGATTAAAATCTATTTAATACGACGTTACAAATTATAAATTATAATAATTCTATACTGAACTTTAAATAGCGCGGTAATTTCAGTTTTCAACTTTGAGCTTTGGAATATCATATAAAATCAATATTAAATTGGAATTCGATGAAACTGGACACATTGGGAACGTATTGAAAATATTTATCCAAAGAATTTTAGAAATTAAAATTCCAGTTTTTATTTTGTAAGTTATGAAAAATTCAAGTTTTTAGAAAAACGCTATAGAATTTAATAATATAATATTATTTAAAGGCCCAAAACTTTACTTTTTGCATATGACCGAATCTGGACTCGAAACTACTTCCATTGAGTCCAGAATGACGTTTACATAAAGAAAAAGTATAAGCATCGAGATATTTTGAGTTTAGGAAAATTTTCATTATTTTATGTATTTTTAATATTAAAATATATGCGCCAAAAATGGAAATTTTGCAAATAGCCTCTAAATCCGACGAAACCAGTTTCCATGGATCAGGAATATTTAAATATAGTTAAATTCCAAATTTCATAATTTTTGGAGTCATTTTGTGGCAGTTATTGATTTTTTTTCTAGAAACGGTCAATTTTAATAAATAAAAAAATTCACCAAATATTCATATGGACTCGAAATTTAACGAAACCAGTTTTGTTGGGTTTGTAATGTCAAATATTATTTATGTTTAAATTTTCATTAATTTCGAAATTAGTATGTGAGCGTAGTAATTTTTAAACAGTCAAAAATGCAAAAAATTGAATTAAAGAATGGACATGGGCCTATTATCCAATAAGTGAAAATAAAAAAGGGTTTTAAAACCCAATTACACCAGCCTATATATTATCTTATTTCAGCCATAACCTAGAGAAACAAACCGTAACCACCTTCTTCCTCATTTCAATTTCAATGGCTTCTCCACCTAAAACCTTCTTTGCAAAAAGAACCCTCAAACTGAAAATTTTATTTCTCCCAAACCAAAGCAAAACAAATCAAACCCCTTCTGAGTATTGATCATCATCTTATTATCTACCTTCCACGAAAAATTCAGCGTCTAATGTCGCACGGATTCGCCGGAATCTCAGATCAACGGCAAAACTGATAAAACGGAGCAGCAAACACAAATGAATTTTTTCCTGCAAATCAGAGAAGAACTGGACGAAGTCACCAACAGGAAAGTTGTTCGTATGCGCGAGAGGAAGGTGCTGTAAAAATTTCAGGTAGAACGGAGCAAGGATGTGGCCTGTAGGGCCCGCAATCTGACGAACGGAAATCAGCGATTTCCGGCCGTCGGCTGCGGCCTGGGGGGGCACTTCCGGCGAAGCTTCGCCTAGTCGAGGCGGTTCCGATGGTGGGTGGCGGCGGCGGTGCAGGTCAACGGTGTGGCGGGAAAGTCTGGTCAAAGTTCTAAAAGCACTGGTTTGACCAGAAAATGAAGAGAGAGAAAAGGTTGATTATTTGATTAATTAATCTAATATCCAATGTTCGAACGCGCATAACTTTTGCATACTAAGTCGAAATTCGACGATTTCAGGTTCGCCGCGATCGTGGTGACGAGAGCTTCGCGTGGACACTAATTTCTTCCAATTTGGAGACAGTCAAATTTTTAGGTATTTTTATGAATATAAATAAGTGAATATTAGGCTCACATCCCTATTTTGAAACTTAATTAGGCTCACATCCGGTCATAAACTTAATATGAATTAGGTCCCTGTTTTCAAAACTTATAAAATAATAATTAAAAAAATAAAAAAAATCGTAAATTAGTAATAAAATATATTATGCATTATACAAAAAATTCAGTTAAAAAAACAACAAAAATAATGTCAGAAAGAAGAAAACAGCAAAAAAACAGAAAAAACTGCAGTTAAATGCATAATATTATGCACGTTTTTGATTTTATTGCATGCATATGTGCAATTATTGCAGTTCTTCCAGCGCATAGATTTAAGTTAATATTTCAGTTCATTTTTATTTGCATCCAAATGTGCAAATTTCTCAGAAAACATGCACACATGTGTGTAACATTTTTATAGGATAACACACTGGCTAAAAGTAGGGACCTAATTTATAAAAAAAAAAAGTTTTGAAAATTTTAAACCCGCCCCCTATTTTATTACTTCCGCCTTTTTTTATTTTTTTAAAAAAAATGTGCTTTCGTTTATAAAAAAAAAATCTAAAATCTGGAAATAACGTCAGGATTGTACGGAAATAAAAAAAAACAGTTGCATACATTTATGCAATTATTACTGATAATTGCATATATGTATGCAACTTTTCCGTAAGCTGTGTTCAGATTAAAATCTGAAAATAAACCTGCACAAATGTGTGCAAGTATTTGAAATATTTGCACACATGTATGCACGTATTTGCATGAAGAAAAATCAACGAAGATGAATGTAGTGAAAAATAAGCCCGGATGTATGCAGGAAAATGATATATGTGCATACTATTATGCATTTAACTGGAAATTTCGTTTTTTTTTTTCTGTTTTTTTTATTTTTGACGCCTTGTTTGATGATTTTTTGTTCTGATTTTTTTTAGCGTTTACATGTTTTATTTAAATACGAATTTACATGATTTTTTTATATTTTTTTGATGAATTTTCAGAAAATAGGAACCTAATTTACAATAAGTTTATGACCGGGTTTTTTTTTCTATTTTGAAACTATAACAGGGACCTGTAAAAAATGCACCCTATAAATAATTATTTAAAATTGTCCAAACTTTAGTAAATCATAACTTTTCATAACGAACTCGAAATGACTCAAAACAGGGTTTGCCATGATCGGTATATTTTTAGCAATGCATAGACATCAACTTCGCTAAATTCTGAGGAAGTTGAATTTTGGGCTAAAACTGGGTCCAAAACCACCCAATTGGACCCGATAAAGTCAAATCTCGGTGAGAACTCTTTTCTCACTCAATTTTTATTTTCAGTAATTATTTATTTTCTGAAATAAATATATTTTAAATGTCTGTGATGAATGTCTGAGAATTAATTCTGTGATATGCATGTTTGGTTGTAAATTGTTGCTATGGAATGCCTGATTTTTGTGTATTGATTCAATGTTTGAATTGAAATTCTGTAATTAACTAATTTATGATAATTCATTATGATAATTGGAATTTGCTACACTGCCATATATGAGTTACCTGTTTCATATGTGTTGATTGGGCTGATATTTTCACACATCGCCCAAGTGCACAGTTAATAAATTATTCCTTAAATGTTGTTTAAATGTGATGTGGACATTGTATGAATGTTATTATGTGATGAATGTTATTGTTGATTACATGTATGATTTAAAATCCATCATTTAATGGTTTTTGATGTGAGTCTCATTCCAAGGTGGGAATTTCAAAAGTTTTCAAAAAAAATTACAATTAAAGAATTAAATGTTTGTTAATAAAAGTTATTCTTTTATTAAAGATTAGAAATGCTAAATAATGTTTTGTTAATAAAAGTTATTCTTTTATTAAAGATTAGAAACGCTAAATAATGTTTGTTAATAAGAGTTATTCTTTTATTAAAGATTAGAAATGCTAAATAATGTTTTGTTAATAAAAGTTATTCTTTTATTAAAGATTAGAAAAACGCTAAATAATGTTTGTTAATAAAAGTTATTCTTTTATTAAAGATTAGAAATGCTAAATAATGTTTGTTAATAAAAGTTATTCTTTTATTAAAGATTAGAAACGCTAAATAATGTTTTGTCAATAAGAGTTATTCTTTTATTAAAGATTAGAAATGTTAAATAATGTTTTGTTAATAAAAGTTATTCTTTTATTAAAGATTAGAAACTCTAAACAATGTTTTGTTAATAAAAGTTATTCTTTTATTAAAGATTAGAAATGCTAACGAATGTTTGTTAATAAAAGTTATTTCTTTTATTAAAGATTAGAACGCTATATAATGTTTTGTTAATAAAAGTTATTATTTTATTAAAGTTAGGAACGCTAAAATATGTTGGTTTAGAATTTAATATTGAATATAGGTCGATATACTTTATTCAAAGTTTTATATTTAATATTAAATAAGAGGTTGGGTTGGTCGTGAGTGGTGTCTTAAATAACACTGTTCTTGAATCCTACTTAAGAAAGAATAAATCTTTTAATAAAGATTTAAAGAAGAGGTTTTTCAATTATTAAACAAAATTGAAAATTTATTTGGAAATTAACGGTGGGTTGATTGTGAATAATGTTTTAAATGACATTAGGTCTTGAAACCCAAATCAATATTGAAATTATGATTTTTCATTCATTAATCTTTTAACTAAAGATTTAATGAAATTTTATAGAGCGAAGTTTCCTATTTAATACATTAAATTGAAATTTAAAGAAATTGGATTTTGGGGTTTGTCGTGAACAATGTTTTAAGCGACATTTGTTCTTTAACCCAATTAAGATAAGATAAATTTCTTAAAGTTGAAAAATCATTAAATAATAATTTATGGAAGATTAATACCAAATAAAGTTTTAACGAACCTTTAATCAGAATTAAAGAGGAATTAAGAAATTGAATTTACTAAATTCAATTAGTGATCGAGAATGGAGTACCACCAGTTTTGCTCCATGCGTTAGTTAAATCTTTAATTAGATTTAAACGATAAACGGTAATTAAATTTACCGTAACCTATTGGGTCTAGATAAGGAGTACCACCAGTTTTACTCCATGGGTTAAATAGGTTGGGACTGAGCTAATGAAATAAACGATTTATTCGGTAAGACGTAAATTCCGACTAGATGGATAGGGCTTAATGTAGTTGAGAAAAGATTAAATCTTTTGAAACGATATCCAAAGGATTATTTAACTATATGTTTTAAAGGAATTTTATCTTTAATAAAATCAAAAGGAAAATTTCCTAGAGAAAAGATCATTTAATCAAAAGAATATTCTTGATTTGGAATGAGGCGTTTTTTTTTGTGTTCCCTATAACACATGTTTTTAAATTGCTCGAATTATTCGGAAAGACCGGGTTTAACCAATTCCGATTAATCCATACGACGATTAGAGATAGAAGACGAAGACTACGGTTGAAGACCGTGAAATATTCGAGTCATGCGGATGATTATTGATATCTTGATTGGGCTGTACACCCAAGACGATGGAATAATTGGTAATCATCTAAACGAACTTGGATAGATTACCGGATTTGACTTTCGCTCAGACCCAGAGCATAAGTTTTAAATGGATTGTATGTCTGACGTTGTACTCCTTTTGCTGTGTTTGTTGAACTCTACTAAATATATATATATATATCTGTTTGGTGGCAGAGAATTTATTCTCTTGCACAACACCCTTCTCTGAGACATACGAGCTTAGAGAGTACATGTATTGGTAGATTGATCAACGATATGACATGGATGGACAATGTGGCATGCTAAGATAAAAATGATCAAGGCTTTTGTTGAAAAGCAGAGCCTTGGGGTATAGCGTGACTTCGCGAGCCTCACACATCGGCGGAGTCTAAAATGGGAGAAGGGAACGCAGGGAGAGCAGCACGTTTCTTTCTAGCTAAAAGTAGTGTCGGTGCTTAAACTGGCTGATATTTACTTACGTGGATGATGGAATGAGGTGCCTCGGATAGGTCCTATAGGACTGGGAAACGTGTGTTCAGGAATAACTAATCCGCAACTCATATGGTAGACCGACCTTGCAGCTTTCCAAGGGTTAACTGCGGGGAACCCTGAGACATTAGCTAGAGTGTCTCGAATCGGTAAGGAGCTCCTCCCTAGCCTTGACTCATGATGGAAACTCAATTTCCAATACGCCCCATGCGGTTTTGATTGTATTACTAGTATTGAGGCATAGTATATGGTAGCTATGCTTCCTAGGATTGATATTATGATTGAAACTGTTTTTAAAACATATACACACTATAATAATATAAAATCCGCTTTTATCGTACTAAGCATGTTTATTCACCATAAGGTAAAAATCTATCCTCTGGTGTGCGTTGCATTGTGTGATGGGACTTGAGTCTTATGGTGACTTCATTTTTCTAAAAGCATTGCGATGTTTTATGCACTGGTACTCTTGGAGGAAACCCGTTCCGCATTAGCGGCGTTGTCCCTTGATTTACCCGACTTTAAAATAAAATATTAATAACGGTTTTTGAGTTCTCATACCAGTCCAATGACTTACCTGGAGTTTATTGTTTTAACCTAAACTCTGGGTGCCCTTATTTTCCACACGGGCAGTTGGAGTTTTGGTTTTTGCAGATTTTCATTTATAACAGGATTCTGGGTTGAAGCTTAAAGCTGTGTCCAGAGCATATTGGTATTCCGCTGTATTATTTTGTATTATTATCTTTCCACTGCAATGTATTATGTAATAACTCAGATTTTATATTTTCAAGTTGTAAAGTATTTATTGATGTACTCACATTCTTGTACTCTGATGTAATTGTTGTAAAAAGCAATGGAAATGTTCTCTTGTTTGTGTTTTGATGTGTTCTGTTCTCAAAACAATCTTCATTCTAGTTCGGTTTATGGCCGGGCCGGACTGAGGGTCATTTCAGTTGGTATCAGAGCTTTGGTTTTACAAAGCTCGAGAACAAAACATATTAGAACCGAACAAAAGAATTCATCAGAGATAGGATTAGTAATATCCTATAAGAATGACTCGTTAGAGATAGGATCAGCAGTATCCTAGGATGAGTCTAAAGAGTGCCATTTTCTTAAAACCAAAATTAGTTTTGAAAATCTATAACTTACTATACGTAATTGATTATTATATTTTGGACTATCAGGTATTAGTAGGTTTTGCATATACGTATGATCAACGTGTATTTGAAATCTCAATATACTGGGTAGATATAGAATCACACTCTAGTAGCCCGGAGATGACCCTGATGACACTAGTGATTGACATGTCAGCATCATTAGTTCATGTTCGTGTTTCGAAAGTGGGATTTCTATATATTTCCACATTGACTGGTATGAGAACCAAAACCTAGCTATTGTGTGACATGGCAACAAAAACATGATTTTTTGAATATATATATATATATGAAAGTTATGCATTTGAAAAATTAATCCACAAATTGATTGCTGGCTGTGCTGATTGCTTGTCGATTGAACCAATAAAATATTGAAATTGCATGCAAATATATACATATGCGTTGAACAGGTCATGGCAAGGCTAGAGCAGAGGAATAAAATTGTATGCCCGACAAATAGGTACATATTTACTTTATTTTGTGGGTTTTGATTTTTTGAGCCGCTTGGCATTCTCTTTGTTCTTCCCCCCCCCCCTTCTGTTTTCTTTTTCTTTTTGGGATGATGAGAGCCCTATGAGGCAGTTTGCGTTTTTCCAATACTCTCCGTACGAAGGAGACTCTGGCGATTTTTTTTTAGAATTTAGGGTGTTAGCCAAATTTTAGGAAAATTAATAAATTATTATAAGTTGAAAATTTGATGAACTTAAGCCATATTAAAATTATTGAAAGTTGAGTTGATTTATAAAATAATTTTTAACTCTATTCCTTTTCAAGGACGAAAAGATTTTAAGTGGGGGAGATTGTAACAACCCGGATTTTTGGAACAAAAAGAATATATTGTTTTTGGTTATTTTAATGGATTTTGATATTTAAAATGATATATTTTAAATAATAACGATTAAAATCTATTTAATACGACGTTACAAATTATAAATTATAATAATTCTATACTGAACTTTAAATAGCGCGGTAATTTCAGTTTTCAACTTTGAGCTTTGGAAAATCATATAAAATCAATATTAAATTGGAATTGGATGAAACTGGACGGACCGTATTGAAAATATTTATCCAAAGAATTTTAGAAATTAAAATTCCAGTTTTTATTTTGTAAGTTATGAAAAATTCAAGTTTTTAGAAAAACGCTATAGAATTTAATAATATAATATTATTTAAAGGCCCAAAACGTTACTTTTTGCATATGACCGAATTTGGGCTCGAAACTACTTCCATTGAGTCCAGAATGACGTTTACATAAAGAAAAAGTATAAGCATCGAGATATTTTGAGTTTCGGAAAATTTTCATTATTTTATGTATTTTTAATATTAAAGTATATGCGCCAAAAATGGAAATTTTGCAAATAGCCTCCGAATCCGGTGAAACCAGTTTCCATTGATCAGGAATATTTAAATATAGTTAAATTCCAAATTTCATAATTTTTGGAGTCATTTTGTGGCAGTTATTGAGTTTTTTTTTAGAAACGGTCAATTTTAATAAATAAAAAATTCACCAAATATTCATATGGACTCGAAATTTAACGAAACCAGTTTTGTTGGGTTTGTAATGTCAAATATTATTTATGTTTAAATTTTCATCAATTTCGAAATTAGTATGTAAGCGTAGTAATTTTTAAACGGTCAAAAATGCAAGAAATTGAATTAAAGAATGAACATGGGCCTATTATCCAATAAGTGAAAATAAACAAGGGTTTTAAAACCCAATTACACCGGCCTATATATTATCTTATTTCAGCCATAACCTAGAGAAACAAACCATAACCACCTTCTTCCTCATTTCAATTTCAATGGCTTCTCCACCTAAAACCTTCTTTGCAAAAAGAACCCTCAAACTGAAAATTTTATTTCTCCCAAACCAAAGCAAAACAAATCAAACCCCTTCTGGGTATTGATCATCATCTTATTATCTACCTTCCACGAAAAATTCAGCGTCTAATTTCGTACGGATTCGCCGGAATCTCAGATCAACGGCAAAACTGATAAAACGGAGCAGCAAACACAAATGAATTTTTTCCCGCAAATCAGAGAAGAACCGGACGAAGTCACCAACAGGAAAGTTGTTCGTATGCGCGAGAGGAAGGTGCTGTAAAAATTTCAGGTAGAACGGAGCAAGGATGTGGCCTGTGGGGCCCGCAACCTGACGAACGGAAATCAGCGATTTCCGGCCGTCGGAGGCGGCTTGGGTGGGGGCCCACTTCCGGCGAAGCTTCGCCTCGTCGAGGCGGTTCCGATAGTGGGTGGCGGGGGCGGTGCGGGTCATCGGTGTGGCGGGAAAGTCCGGTCAAAGTTCTAAAAGCACTAGTTTGACCAGAAAACGAAGAGAGAGAAAAGGTTGATTATTTGATTAATTAATTAATCTAATATCCAATATTCGAACGCGCATAACTTTTGCATACTAAGTCGAAATTCGACGATTTCAGGTTCGCCGCGATCGTGGTGACGAGAGCTTCGCGTGGGCACTAATTTCATCTAATTTGGAGACAGTCAAATTTTTAGGTATTTTCATGAATATAAATAAGTGAAAATTAGGCTCACATCCCTATTTTCAAACTTAATTAAAGCCACGTCCACCAATACTTTTATTTATAAATCCGGTCCCTAAAATCAGATGCCGCCCAAACTTTTGATCCCTTCCGCCTGCTCCTCAATCCCCTTCGCCTTTTTCAATTTGTGGCAAAAAAAAATGCCCTCATGCATAAAATAAAAAAAAATTCTAAATTCTGGAAATAATCCCAGGAGCCCACGCAAACTGAAAAAAAAAAGTTGCATACATGTATGCAACTTTTTAAATACACATGCAAAAAAGATCCGCAAGCCTGCTGAATAATTGCATACAAGTATGCTGTTATTCAAAATAGCTGCATACTTGTATGCAGTAATGTGTTGAAAGCCGAAGGCGTGACAATATGTGCATACTTGAATGCATATTTTCTGCATAACTGCATACTCGTATGCACATATGCAAGCATGCGTGTTTTCCATGCAAAAATCGAATAGATGCATGAAATCATGCATGTATTTCGGAAAATCTGCATACATGTATGCATATATGCTGCTGTATGATGCAGAATTGAAATAGATGCACACATGTATGCAACTATTTGAAATATGTGCATGTTTTTATGCATTTTACTGCATTTTTCGCTGTTTTGTGTATTTTTTGATTTTGACGTGTTTGTTGATTGATTTTCCACCTGATTTTTTTGGCGTGAACATGTTTTATTTAATTATGAATTTACGTGATTTTTTTATATTTTTTTATATGTTTTTGAAAAATAGGGACCTAATTTACAATAAGTTTAGGACCAGATGTGAGCCTAATTTTGAAACTTAATAGGGACCTGTGACAAATGGACCCTATAAATAATTATTTAAAAATGTCCAAACTTCAGTAAATCATAACTTTTCGTAACGAACTCGAAATGACTCAAAACAGGGTTTGCCATGAGTATATTTTTAGCAATGCATAGACACCAACTTCGCTAAATTCTGAGGATGTTGAATTTTGGGCTAAAATTGGATCCAAAACCACCCAATTGGACCCGATAAAGTCAAATCTCGGTGAGAACTCTTTTCTCACTCAATTTTTATTTTCAGTAATTATTTATTTTCTGAAATAAATATATTTTAAATGTCTGTGATGAATGTCTGAGAATTAATTCTGTGATATGCATGTTTGGTTGTAAATTGTTGCTATGGAATGCCTAATTTTTGTGTATTGATTCAATGTTTGAATTGAAATTCTGTAATTAACTAATTTATGATAATTCATTATGATAATTGGAATTTGCTACACTGCCATATATGAGTTACCTGTCTCATATGTGTTGATTGGGCTGATATTTTCACACATCGCCCAAGTGCACAGTTAATAAATTATTCCTTAAATGTTGTTTAAATGTGATGTGGACATTGTATGAATGTTATTATGTGATGAATGTTATTGTTGATTACATGTATGATTTAAAATCCATCATTTAATGGTATTTGAAGTGAGTCTCATTCCAAGGTGGGAATTTCAAAAGTTTTCAAAAGAATTTACAATTAAAGAATTAAATGTTTGTTAATAAAAGTTATTCTTTTATTAAAGATTAGAAATGCTAAATAATGTTTTGTTAACAAAAGTTATTCTTTTATTAAAGATTAGAAACAATAAATAATGTTTGTTAATAAGAGTTATTCTTTTATTAAAGATTAGAAATGCTAAATAATGTTTTGTTAATAAAAGTTATTCTTCTATTAAAGATTAGAAACGCTAAATAATGTTTGTTAATAAAAGTTATTCTTTTATTAAAGATTAGAAATGCTAAATAATGTTTGTTAATAAAAGTTATTCTTTTATTAAAGATTAGAAACACTAAATAATGTTTTGTTAATAAGAGTTATTCTTTTATTAAAGATTAGAAATGTTAAATAATGTTTTGTTAATAAAAGTTATTCTTTTATTAAAGATTAGAAACGCTAAATAATGTTTTGTTAATAAAAGTTATTCTTTTATTAAAGATTAGAAATGCTAAATAATGTTTGTTAATTAAAGTTATTTCTTTTATTAAAGATTAGAACGCTATATAATGTTTTGTTAATAAAAGTTATTCTTTTATTAAAGTTAGGAACACTAAAATATGTTGGTTTAGAATTTAATATTGAATATAGGTCGATATACTATATTCAAAGTTTTATATTTAATATTAAATAAGAGGTTGGGTTTGTCGTGAATGGTGTCTTAAATAACACTGTTCTTGAATCCTACTTAAGAAAGAATAAATCTTTTAATAAAGATTTAAAGAAGAGGTTTTTCAATTATTAAACAAAATTGAAAATTTATTTGGAAATTGATGGTGGGTTGATTGTGAATAATGTTTTAAATGACATTAGGTCTTGAAACCCAAATCAATAATGAAATTATGATTTTTCATTCATTAATCTTTTAACTAAAGATTTAATGAAATTTTCTAGAGCGAAGTTTCCAATTTAATACATTAAATTGAAATTTAAAGAAATTGGATTTTGGGGTTTGTCGTGAACAATGTTTTAAGCGACATTTGTTCTTTAACCCAATTAAGATAAGATAAATTTTTTAAAGTTGAAAAATCATTAAATAATAATTTATGGAAGAATAATACCAAATAAAGTTTTAACGAACCTTTAATCAGAATTAAAGAGGAATAAAGAAATTGAATTTACTAAATTCAATAAGTGATCGAGAATGGAGTACCACCAGTTTTGCTCCATGCGTTAGTTAAATCTTTAATTAGATTTAAACGATAAACGATAATTAAATTTACCGTAACCTGTTGTGTCTAGATATGGAGTACCACCAGTTTTACTCCATGGGTTAAATAGGTTGGGACTGAGCTAATGAAATAAACGATTTATTCCGTAAGACGTAAATTCCGACTAGATGGATAGGGCTTAATGTAGTTGAGAAAAGATTAAATCTTTTGAAACGATATCCAAAGGATTATTTAACTATATGTTTTAAAGGAATTTTATATTTAATAAAATCAAGGGGAAAATTTCCTAGAGAAAAGATCATTTAATCAAAAGAATATTCTTGATTTGGAATGAGGCTTTTTTTTGTGTTCCCTATAACACATGTTTTTAAATTGTGCGAATTATTCGGAAAGACCGAGTTTAACCCATTCCGATTAATCCATACGACGATTAAGGATAGAAGACGAAGACTACGGTTGAAGACCGTGAAATATTCGAGTCATGCGGATGATTATTGATATCTTGATTGGGCTGTACACCCAAGACGATGGAATAATTGGTAATCATCTAAACGAACTTGGATAGATTACCAGATTTGACTTTCGCTCAGACCCAGAGCATAAGTTTTAAATGGATTGTATGTCTGACGTTGTACTCCTTTTGTTGTGTTTGTTGAACTCTACTAAATATATATATCTGTTTGGTGGCAGAGAATTTATTCTCTTGCACAACACCCTTCTCTGAGACATACGAGCTTAGAGGGTACATATATTGGTAGATTGATCAACGATATGACATGGATGGACAATGTGGCATGCTAAGATAAAAATGATCAAGGCTTTTGTTGAAAAGCAGAGCCTTGTGGTATAGCGTGACTTCGCGAGCCTCACACACCAGCGGAGTCTAAAACGGGAGAAGGGAACGCAGGGAGAGCAGCACGTTTCTTTCTAGCTAAAAGTAGTGTCGGTGCTTAAACTAGCTGATATTTACTTATGTGGATGATGGAATGAGGCGCCTCGGATAGGTCCTATCGGACCGGGAAACGTGTGTTTAGGAATAACTAATCCGCAACTCGTATGGTAGACCGACCTTGCAGCTTTCCAAGGGTTAACTGCGGGGAACTCTGAGACATTAGCTAGAGTGTCTCGAATCGGTAAGGAGCTCGTCCCTAGCCTTGACTCATGATGGAAACTCAATTTCCATTACGCCCCATGCGGTTTTGATTGTATTACTAGTATGGAGGCATAGTATATGGTAGCTATGCTTCCTAGGATTGATATTATGATTGAAACTGTTTTTAAAACATGTACACACTATAATAATATAAAATCCGCTTTTATCGTACCAAGCATGTTTAATCACCATAAGGTAAAACTCTATCCTCTGGTGTGCGTTGCATTGTGTGATGGGACTTGAGTCTTATGGTGACTTCATTTTTCTAAAAGCATTGCGATGTTTTATGCACTGGTATTCTTGGGAGGAAACCCGTTCCGCATTAGCGGCGTTGTCCCTTGATTTACCCAACTTTAAAATAAAATATTAATAACAGTTTTTGAGTTCTCATACCAGTCCCATGACTGACCTGGAGTTTATTGTTTTAACCTAAACTCTGGGTGCCCTTATTTTCCACACGGGCAGTTGGGGTTTTGGTTTTTGCAGATTTTCATTTATAACAGGATTCTGGGTTGAAGCTTAAAGCTGTGTCCAGAGCATATTGGTCTTCCGCTGTATTATTTTGCATTATTATCTTTCCGCTGCAATGTATTATGTAATAACTCAGATGTTATATTTTCAAGTTGTAAAGTATTTATTCATGTACTCACATTCTTGTACTCTGATGTAATTGTTGTAATAATCAATGGAAATGTTCTCTTGTTTGTGTTTTGATGTGTTCTGTTCTCAAAACAATCTTCATTCTAGTTCGGTTTAGGCCGGGCCGGACTGAGGGTCGTTTCAATTATTTAATTCCAAAATAGTTGTTTATCAATCCGAACTCCAAATTGAACCCAATGGCTGTCGCCTCCAGCCAAATACCCCCATTCCAAACACAATGGGATATGTTTCGTAAGCCAGTTCAACTGCTTCGATCAGTTTCCGTTAAATTTAAAATATAAATCAGTATATATTCAATTTGAATGTATATTTTAATTTACTGGGGCCACATACTGACTCCAAAAATTTCAGAAAAATCTAGCTATGTTTTAACGATACGGTCCTAACAAAACTAATTTTGTCGAATTTGGAGAACGTCGGTAAAACGGTCATTTTCCAGTCTATTAAATTCAAACTGAATTGACCAAGCACATTTAAATTCACCAGCTCACATATTACTTCCAAAAATTCTGAAAAATGGAATCTAGCAATAACTTAACATTCTGGATCCAACAAATGTGGTCTCATCGAAAATGGAGGTCGTTTGCAGAATCGTAATTTTTAAGGGCAATATATTATATATATTCTATAACGACTATTCGGAATTTCCAATTGGGCATAATTTTTTATTCCCGTTATGAAATCTGGATTTTTCACATTCGTTGGAAAGATATTTTCAAACAGATTCAAATATTTCTGGTTTTACTTAAATCCGGTTTATTTTGAATCCTGTACATTCATTTGAAATTTGAATTCGAATTTTCAAACTACCGCGCCATTTCCAACTCCTTTTATAATTAAAATAAAAATTTATATTCTAACTTCGATTTAAATAAATTTATACATTCTAATTGTATTCAAAATAAATTTCTAGTCGTTATTATTTAAAATAAATAATTTCAAATATTCAAAATTCATTAAAATTGCCAAAAAAAAAAAAATTAGTTCCGATTTTCCGGGTTGTTAAAGTCAACCTCCCCCACAATCGATGTCGAGCTTTAAAGAGCTAAGCGAGCGTTTTATGAATCAGTTCCGGCTCCATGCCCCGAAAGCTAAAAGTGTCATTGAACTATCCAGAATCAAGCAGGCCCCTGGAGAATCTCTGAAGTCATACCTGGACCGCTTTAACTTAGCAGTCAAAGAAATAAGCGATCCCCACGAACCAACCATTTTGATGGCCTTAATAGATGGGGTCGATCCAGACACTGAATTCAGAGGATATCTAGCTGGAAAGCTGCCATTGAGTAGGGTGGCATTCTATGAAAAGGCAAATATTCACCTACGCCAGGAAGAGATGCTAGTCGAAAATGAAAGTCTGATGGAGCTTCAAAAGGAGATATCCATAGTAATTTGCTATGAAACAATTCGGCAATAGTTCGGGAAAGGTCCAGGTTAACATTGGCAACAAAAACAGAGGAGGCAGCAATAGGAATGGAAACGACAATAAAAGAAAGAGGAACTGCGGAAACAATTCCGGGAAAAACCTCGATTCCAAACTTTTGAAAACTACAAATTGTTGAACGATACATTGGAAAACATCTACCTTGATACTTACAATGTCTTGCAATATAAGAAGCCTCCTCCCAGAGACTCTACTGAGAAGGAGCTTGCGACTAGAAAATTTTGTCTGTTTCGTGGAACCCACGGTCACTCTACTAATGAGTGTCGACATATAAGATACATCGTGGAAAAACTGTTACGGGAAGGAAAGTTAGATGAATACAAGGTAGCCCCAAGAGATAGGGGCAAGGAGGACAAACCCCGAATCAAAATCAACTTGTCCTAAACCCACAGCTCAAAAGAAAGGTAAAGGAATCATTATCAATACCATAGTAGGGCGGCCCCATCCAGCTGGCCATAGCTACAGGGCAATTGACCAATATGTTAATGCGGTCAAGCACCTCGAAGTAGGGTGTGTAGTAACTTCGAAGATGCCGCCGCGGTGAAGCAATAGAAAACGATGCCGCACTACACCATATCAGCGAATTTGGCACACATGGATGCGAATATACAATTCGGCTATAAGCCGTATCAAATTTGAAAGTGCTCAAAGCCGTCTCAAACTACATTTTGCGATCTGCACCGCCCTAAACACCCTTAATATGACCGTCCATCGATGAAGCCCTGGATCAATTAATTTGTTATAGCTTTGGACCGTATGAAATGCGTATCAAATTTTTTCCTCCATACCTCCACTGATGCACAATTGGCTTTTGCCACATCAAAACTTTCGGCCTAATTATCCTCTTTTTATTTTGCAATGGTGACCACCGAATACCCAAATTAGGGTTTTGGAAATCGACCGACTTCCTTTATCCATAAGCCATCCTCCGCAGTCCATGAGTTATTGTCAACTCGCGCTGTCTTCAGCTGACTGGCGAAGGCTCAGTCCACGGCTGTCCTTCCTTCTCGTCGCCACTGGAGGTGAGTACTAGATCACGGTTAAATTTAAATATGCATTGGTTTAATTTGGGTTTAATTTGAATTCGAATTCGGTTTAAATTAGGTTTAATTTGAATTTCCATGCCTTAGTTCAAAAATATGGATGATAGATAGCTGGCTTGCTACCTAGAATTCATGCTGCTATTGTGTTTAAATTGGGTATTATCGCCAGTTTTATAGTGCGGCAGTGTATTTGCTATCATTTACTTGTGCTGTATTTGTCTCAGATACTTTTACTTGTGCTACCCTGCTAATTTGTGTGTATTATTACACCATATACCCTGATCCTTACTAATCTGAAGTTGAAGCTTTGACTAAGGGAGAGATTCTTACTGGAAAAGGATTGAATCCAGAAACAAGTTTACAAAGACCTGGTGACACTCGATGGGGATCACACTATGGTACACTTATTAGACTTATTACTATGTTCACTTCTATGTGTGAGGTGTTAGAAATTATTGTGGATGATGGTATTAGTTCAGAACAGAAGGTCGATGCATAAGTTTTGCTAGACACAATGCACTCATATGACTTTGTGTTTACCAAGCACTTAATGAAAAATATCTTAGGAATAACTAATGACTTGTCATTGACATAGTAAAACAAGGATCAAGAGATTGAAAATGCATTGAATTTAGTAAAAATATCAAAAATGTGCCTACAAGACATGAGATTTAATGATGTGAAGTGGGAATCTTTATTAGAGGAAGTGTTATTATTTTGTTATTTGAATGGAATTGTTGTACCTAACATGGATGATGAGTATGTAGCTCATAAACATTCAAGACGAAGGGCTGAAAAAATTACAAATTTACATCACATACGAGTTGACATTTGCAACATCATCATAGATTTGCAGCTTTCGAAACTAAACAATTGGTTTACAGAGCAAAATAATGAGTTGATTTTGTGTATGGGAAGTCTTAATCCAATCGATTCATTTTCTTCTTTTGACATTGCACTGTTGATTAAATTTGCTCGATTTTATTCAAAAGATTTTTCTATGTATGATATTGTGGTACTTGAGATTCAACTTGAAACTTATATTATGGATATGCGTTCAGATGATGAATTTTTGTATATCAGTATATAACTTTTTTAAGGATGATTATTGTTGCCCCTTCTCATATATATTCCTGTATTCGCCCCTGACTATTATAACATGTGTGTGCATGTAGCAACCTCCATTATTTGGATGAAGCTAATAAGCATGGATTTGGATGACGCTAATATGCATGGATTTAGTTATCGGTTTTCTTTGCTTTGATTTTTAGTTGCTGGCTTTTGGATGAAGCTAATAAGCTTGCTTTTGCAGGTGGTTCTTTTTTGGGTTGAGATTACCTTGATATTGTTTTATAACAGAATGCAGTGTTGCTTGGTTGCTTTATGATCTTTTGTCTGTTTTAGAGGATGTTCATCTTGAAAGAAGCATTAATTCAATATGTGGATGCATTTTAATGTATCTTCTTTAATGTAATAAAACAATGTGTATCTTATTTATTGTAGTGTGATCAAATAGCATGTATCATTATATAATGTAATGTAATGAAATATTTCATACATTTGTTTCATTTACTATTACAATTGTGAATTAGTGTATCTTGTGTTATATATGCTTTTTGTTACAAATAATATGTGCTGCAGTTTCTGCTTATATATATATATATATATATATATATATATATGTGTGTGTGTGTGTGTGTGTGTGTGTGTAAGATATGGTTTATAGTCATATCAAATTATACTTTAGATACGACCAATAGCCGTATGTTATCACATTCAGATATGGTTTTGAGCCATATTTAAAAATTTAACATGCCTTATTTTGATACGGCTTTTTGCCATGCCTATATGTTTTAGATGCGGCTAAAAACATAGCCTATTCAGCATATATGGTGTAGTGTCGTATGATGTTATATTTCATGACAGAGATGATATTAGAGTTCAATCGCCTACGGAGGACCCATTGGTGATCACCACCACTATCGGTCCTGCTCAAAATCACAAGGTATTAGTGGACAATAGGAGTTCAGTTAATATTCTCTTTAAGAAAGCATTCGATCAGATGAAACTCGAAGCGAAAGATTTGAAGCCTTGTGAGGGATGGATACACAGCTTCAATGGGGCCTCGATAGCTCCAATGGAATATGTAGGCTTGTCTGTGACATTTGGACAGGGAAACCGCCAGAGAGTGAGAATCCTCCCGCTTGTAGCTTTAAACATCGACTCACCTTATAATGCCTTTTTGGGCCGACCGGCCCTCGCAGAATTCAGGGCCTGCGTCGTGCCCTGGTGCCTATTTTTGAAATTCCCAACCGAAGCGGGAGTGGGAGTAATGAGAGGTAACCAAGCCATCGAACGAGCTTGCTACATGGTGGAATTGAAGATGTTGCTAAAAGGGTTTAACATCGAACCTAAAGACACTTCCTCTCCTGCTAAGGAGAATTCAGCATAGCAGCTAAGGAATATACCGCCTAGGGAACCGCCCAACGAAATTACCAAAGATGTCGATCCCAGGGAAGACGAAGAACCAGGAATTAGACAGGCGACACCCAATGAGGCGACTATTGATATCCCAATCGATAATGATGACCCGACAAAGGTCTTGAAGATTGGGTCTCATTTGGATTCTTTACGGATGAAAGAACTGACTAATTTTTTAAAAGAAAACGGACTCATGCAGACATGTGTGGAATTTCTCCCGCGGTTAGATGCCATTCGCTAAGTTTAAGCCCAATCCATCCTACGGTCAAGCAGAAAAGACGTATGTTGGGACCTGTAAAGGTCAGCAGCCTTAAAGGAAGAAGTAGAGAAATTAAAGAATAATGGGTTTATTAGAGATTCGACATATCCCGACTGGATATCGAATCCCGTCTTAGTTAAGAAATCAAATGGAAAATAGCGGACGTGCATTGACTTTTCCGATTTGAATAATGCTTGTCCAAAAGATAGCATCCCACTTCCCAAGATTGATCACCTAGTGGACTCAACAGCCGGACATGAACTTCTCTTCTTCATGGACGCATACTCGGGATACAACCAGATCCCTTGCATGTACCGGATCAAGAGCACACAAGATTTATTACAAACTTGGGATTATACAATTATGCGGTGATGCCATTCGGATCAAAGAATGCTGGAGCCACGTATCATCGTCGGGTGAACTGAATGTTCTACAATCAGATTGGAAAAACAATGAAAGTCTATGTATATGACATGCTTGTGAAGTCTAGGTAGTTTCCGATCATACAAAAGATTTGGCAGAAATTTTCTGGCATTTTCCGGAAATACGGAATGGAACTGAACCCCTTAAAATGCTCATTTGGGGTTGCACCAGGAAAATTTCTCGGATTCTTTGTAAGTTCTTAAGGAATTGAAATTAATCCTGACCAAATAACAACAATCAGGAAAATAAAAGACCCACGGAAGATTAGAGACGTCCAAAGCTTAACTGGGAAGATTGCAGCATTGAGCAAATTCATTTCCAAAGCCATAGACAAGTGCACCCCATTCTTTGATTTAATCAAACGAGGGAAACGTCATTTCGAATGGACTCCCGACAGTGTAGAGGCCTTCCAAAATTTGTTGAACTTGTTAGAGAAGCCCCCAATATTGTCAAAGCTGGTGGATCATGAGGTTCTGTTCGTTTATTTGGTAGTACCATCTCATGCTATCAGCACAACTTTGGTGCATGAAGAAGACAAGATCCGGAGGCCAGTATACTATGCAAGCAAGAAGTTAGCAGCTGCAAAACGCAATTATCCAAGAATAGAAAAAATCGCTTATAATCTCTTAATTGCATCCCGAAAGCTCTGTCATTAATTTCAAGCTCATCCGATAGTCATATACACTGATCAGCCACTGAGACAAGTGTAATAAAGACCCGAAGCATCAGGACGATTACTTAAGTGGCATACCAAGCTGAGCCAATTTGATTTAAATTTTAAACCAAGGAGATCAATAAGGGGCAGGCCCTAGCGGACTTCAAAGTAGAATTCACAATTCCCTATGAAGAAGCATTGGATGATAACATTGCCACTTCAGAGCATAAATTACAACTTAGTCCATGGAAATTATATACGGTCGGGGCTAAGAATGATTGAAGGTCCAGCATTAGAGTTGTTTTAAGTACTCCTAAAGGACGATCCATTTACTACGCCCCGCGGTTGCAATTCTCTGCCACCAACAATGATTCCGAATACAAGGCCCTGATTGCCGGGCTGAAACTCGCTAAGGAATTAGAGGTAAGGACACTTGACACATTCTATGACACCCACACAGTTGTCAGCCAAGTTCGAAAGGAATTTGAAACCAGAGGACCTCAACTTGTTACTTATCTTGAAAAAGTAGAGGAGTTACTAGGTAACCTAGAACATTATAGCATAATAGAAAACCAAAAGGCAGATCAACTGGCTAATTTAGCAAATTCTGACAATCCAAAAGAAACCGAGATGGTTCCAATAGAGATAATGGAATCACTAAGCTTTGACCAAATGGAAGTTGACTTATCCCTGGAAGCTGAACCAGAAAGGGAGTCATGGATGACACTGATTAAGAACTTCCTTAGGAGCAGAACTCTCCCATCAAAAAAGAGCGAGAGACGAGCTATAATACGTAAAGTCGCAAGGTACGTCCTGCAGGTTGACATCCTTTATCGCCAAGGATTTTCTATGTCTCTACTTCGGTGTATAGCGCATGATGACATCAAAGGTGTATTGAGAGAAGTACATGAGGGTGAGTGTGGAGATCACACTGGAGGACAAACTTTGGTAAAGAAAGTATTACAATATGGCTATATATGGCCTACTATAAATAAAGATGCAACTGATCATTCACGACGCTACGATAATTGCTAATGATTCAATAAAGTTCCAAGCGCACCTCCAAGACAGCTTAACCATCATCGGGACCCTGCCAATTGCTAAAGGTGGAGCTAAATATGCAATTGTGGCCATGGACTATTTCACAAAATGGGTGGAGCCGAACCCTTAACCACGATCACAACAAAATGAGTGATAAACTTCGTAGTCTGGAATATCATCTACCAATTTGGGATAATAAAAACCATTATAACCGACAAAGGAACCAATTCGATAACATGGCATTCAGAAACTTCTGCCAGAAGTATAAAATTGACAAGAGATATATAGTCGTAGCCCACCCACAGTCAAACGGACAAGTTGAAGTGATAAATAAAGTTATCAAATCTATTATTAAAAAGAGGTTGGAACAAGCAAAAGCCATGTGGGTTGACGAACTACCATTAGCTTTGTGGGCCTATCGGATGACCTTCAAAACAGCGACTGGTCAAACCCCATTTTCACTCTTCCTTGGATCGGAAGTGGTAATTCTGGTGGAGCTTAAAGTCCCCTCTCATAGGGTGACGTATTATGACCCAATGATAAACAAACCACTCCTATGAGAGTCCCTGGACATGATTGAAGAGAACATGGATGAAGCGGACTTGCGTGCTCGAGGCACTGATGCCAAGTGGCATGCTATTATGACAGAAAGGTGCACCCTCGGACCTTTGAACTTGGATATTAAGTATTAAAGCGAGTCTTCCTGCCTCCAGTTCATTTAGGTCCAAAGTGGGAAGGACCATATACCATCCAACGGAAGCTTGACACGGGAGCTTTCAAGCTAACGACCGTTGATGGTGAAGAAATTCCTAGAGCTTGGAACGCCCAACATTTGCGTTGATACTTGACTTGAATTTGTATTGTTTTCTTTTTTTTTATACGCCATGTAAAAAGGCACAACTTGCCTAGAAAAGTATGGTTAATATAAACAAAACATTATAAATGGATGTAGGTAACGACTTGACCGAACCACTATAAAATACTATGCGTGATTTACTTTTCCCGTTCGAATTTTGTTTTGTGTATATTCTGTGATTGTCATAGCATAAGTCGAAAACATTAGAAATTTGAATCAACACCAAAGCAAATGATTGACGTTTCAAACTCTAACTCTAAAGACTTAAGAGAGAGAATAAAGCACGGGAAGATGACATCCTTAAGGCATGAAGGTGCACCATGACAAAAGACCACCTCGAATCCACTCTAACCTGAGCATACGACGGGAGAGTATAAAGGTACTAGGAATAAGTACCAATAAAGAAGAATTTTAGTCCTATCAAAAGAGCTAGGGGCACTTTAATGTTGAACCTAATCAATCTCGAACAAGCCCTGGCCAAATGTTATATTCGAGATTGATTGGGGGCATACACATAACACCTTCAGTTATCAATCATTTATTTTAGCGGCAATTCCTGTGAATAATATTTTCCCTATCTGTACATTTGCAGAGGAACGTGATCATGACTTAATTTTTTTATCACTTATGCTTGTTAACCTCTTGACATTAACAAAGACAAATTTACAAGTATTTGACATAGTGGGAAACAAACTACTTTATTTACATAAGTGCAGGTTTATATAGAAGAACTAAACAAATAAAGGCGAGGGCTGCACTCGCTACAACAATAGTGACCAGGGGATAGGCCAAAAAAAGGATAGATGTTGCCTTTCATTTGGACTTCGGAGTGGACTTTGCTTTCTTGGTAGCTTTAAGCTTTTCCTTCTCCTCTTTTTCAGCCTCGGTCATGATTCTTTTTGGCTTCTTCTTCCCTGGAACTGGAGCGCTAGGATCAGTAGAAGACTTTTTAGCAAGCTCTTCAGTAATCGACCTGGTTGAGAGTTTGACAATTAACCTGGATCAAAGAGGGATTGTCGCAAGAGGTTTAACAGCCTCGGGATCATCCTTCTCAGCTTTGTCTTTTAAGAGCATGTCCTGCTTGGCTTTCATATCAGGCAAAGTCATGTCATCGACATTCATCAAATCCCCGGTCACGACAACATCGTCCTCCTCCTCATGCCTATCATTACCGCCTGTAACACCCCGTATTTTCTGTAAATGTATAAGTAACAAATCAGAGAATAATTAATTTTTAAAATAAGAATCAAGGGAAATGGGTTGCGCCATTGCGTTCATCTCGAAATTCTGCTTGGAAACAAGTCTGAGTTTTCGAGAAATGAAGTCCGCATGAGGGAGATATGACCCTCCAAAGTTTTAGGAATTTTCAGAACTGAAAACATCTTGAAATTCGAATTCAAATTTCGAATTCAAACGCCAGCGCAGACTGGGCTGGAATTTTCCCGCCCAGGACTAGGTCGACCTGGGGGTCGACACTCTGGTCGACCTCCCAGGGACCAGGTCGACCCTATGGTCGACCTGGGGGTCGACCTGGTGACAGAACCCAGTTCTGAGCCAGGGTTCATTCTGATGTATCTGGTCACGTTTTCTGTCAAGATTTGTCCGCCTAATCCTATATAAACAGCCTCCTAGCCTCATTCTCGTTACACCATTTTATTCTCTCCTTATGCTGCCTTTGAAATATTATAAATAAATAAAATAATGGGGTTGCTACTCTGCTGGAATCAAAACTAGAAATAGTGCATGAAATAGTGCATCTTCTCCAGAAATCTCTATTGTATTGTAATTTTCCTATAGTAGAAAACCGCTTTCAAGCCATACCTCATAGGTAGCCATCCATGAAGGCATGAATGGAAGACTCAAGGGAAGACTCCTCCAAATCAGAATTAGGTTAAAAGAGAACTACTGCAATATTCTTCTATAATCCAATCAAGGCAAGCACAGTTATTTTTAGATATGAGTTTTAATTATGATCGTGACATGGTTGTAAATCTGAATCTGAGACTATGCATATTCTGTTCTGTTTAGATCTATCCTATTGTAACTATTATGTATCTCTCTTCTTTCTGTACTATAGCCAGGCTACCACGAGCCTGAGCCAAATCTCATAAGACATTGATGCACGAATGCCAAACTTTTGGGGCAAATAACGAATGATGCACAAATTGGACATGACTGATTTGTGACTGATTTGAGGAAAGAATATAGGCTGTAGCTAGAACATAAATCTGAGACATATGGCTTGACATGTTTGAAACATAAAGTGTATTGAACACATGACTTGAGGCATAGAAGAATATTGGACATATGACTTAGGATTTGGGAGTAAAGATTTAACTGTAAATAAGCAATTGATTTAGATACATAGCTCATGTTGTAATTTAGGACATAAGTTAGAGGCATATTATATGAGATTGTTTATGACTTAGAATATAAAGGACATAAGTTGTAATTCTAGATCTGGACTTACTTTATATATTATAGTCTGTAATTTAGAAGAAGGAGGATTATTTCATGTATAACTTAGGCGTAAAGACCTATATTAAATAGGATAACCATTAATGTGAACACGCCTAAAAGTCGGTTTTTGGATATATGACATGCATTGTAATCCATGGCTATATTTGGCATAATTTATATGTAAGGTTTTTGGATAATATTCTGAACTATGCAAGTTTAACTAAAATTTGGGACATATGTTATATGGTGGATTATGACCATAATTTGGGCTTATAAGTTTAGGCTTACTTTATGAATTAGGCAAGATATGTGAATAGGACTTTAAGGAATGTTTAATTGACTAAAAATGTTATCAGTTTAATATGCTAAATTTGCCTAATCTGCTAAATCTGTTACCTGTTTAATCTACTGAATTGCCTAAACTGTTAAATATGTTGAATCGCCTAATCTGCTAATTGTGCCCAATCTGCTAAATCTGTTAAGTTGCCTAATCTGCTAAATCTGTTGAAACGCCTGAGCTGCTAAATCTGTTAGATATGTTGAAAAGCTGAATGATTGTAATTTGTGTGAAACATGTTAATTTGTTTAATCTACTGCGACTTGAAAAGAAGTCATATCTTTTAAATTGGCATAATTAGTCTGATATTTGTATCATTTGTAATGGAATAAATGGGTTATTATAAAAATGCTGAGACACAAGATTAGACTCATGTTTGCGGTAGAAACCTGCCCGGACCCAACCGGCTTAACCAGCAACCGCAAACTGCTAGGCTAATGTGAGAGGTCGTAGGCATAAATAAAATATGCTTAGACACGGGGTTAGGTCTGGCTTGTGGCAGAAGTCTGCCCGGAACCGCCCAGCTTATCCAGCGGCCACAAGCTACCAACCTAATGTGAGAGATCTGCGCATTAATATTTAATTAATGCAAATCTGAGGTAAATATGATGTCTAAAACGTGTTGGGTAGATAGGGCCAAACCAACTGGACTGATGAATTAATAAACCTGTTTCGTGAATCTGTAGGTCCAATACAAAGTTAGACAATCTGTAAGTCTGTTAAAACTGTACATCTGATCCGTTAGTATGAAAACCTGTTAACCTGATTTTTCTGATCTGTGAACTAGTTGACTTGAACTCTGTATGTCTGAGAACTTGTAAACAAGTTAATCTGAAATCTGTTAGTCTGGGGACACAAGGTTAGGAGGGAAAATACTTGTGTCATCTGTTGTTTGGGACCCATATTAGTCACTAACCCTTTCTGGTATCAAAACTATGACCCAACAGTAGGTAGGGTCCGGGCACGCAAATTGAACTAATTGTAAGCGGTTCATTCTAATAATGGCAAGGGGTGTTGATGTTGTGTTCCAACCAGGTCATGTGCGTGCATGGATCCCGGTCTGCCTCTGAGGATGTAAGACGCTGTGACATCTGTAAATAGGTCTGTGTCACTTAAAGGTTGCCACTTTGGGGAGTGATACACCCTTCTGTGGGGCTGGCACAGGGTATTTATGTATTAGGGAGCCGATCGCTTGGGGTAGATTTAGGGTACACTTAGTTCTGTCTGTTTCCGTTGGGGTACCGTCTATTTCTGTTGGGTGGTAACACCTGTCTGTTTCTGCGTGGTACCGTCTGTTGGGGTGGTAAAGGCCCATTTACTAGTGTTCACCTAATTCTAACATTCTGTTTCCGTAAGGATTATTCTATTTTTGTTTCTGTACCTTCTATTCGGGTAAAAAAGGCCCATTATTCTTTTTCTATTTAGACATTAGGGTAACACCTAATCCTGTTATACTAGTATTAGTGCAGAGAAGTAAAATATAATTAAGAAGCATAACTTGGGCTATATCATTCTGTTTCTTCTGTTTAGCTTAAGTATATTAGTTACTCCTGTTGATATTGTCTCTTATCCAGCTTTGTTTTCATGTCATGATATTATTATCTGTTCATATGCTGAAAGTCACTGGACTTGCCAGACTTTATGTCTGACCTTGCTTGTTTTCGCCCCTTCTCTTTCATTCCCCCCCACCAGGTTTGTAGGGTGGAAATCTAGGAGCTTGATTTGGACTTTCTATGCTTGAAGTATCTCTTGGCCTTGGCTCTATCTTTCCATGGCAGTTTATGTTGGGGGATTATGATTTTAAAAACTATGTATTCTAAAGGCTTTTGTACAAGACTGATATTTTTGTACTTGAATTCTGATATTGTGATTTGAAAAGATGTAACCAAACTTACTTCGGTTTCTGTTGTAATAAAGTTATAAATTTTTTTCAAGTACTGTTCTATCTGTCTTGTAAATTTCTGTTCTGTCTACTAAAACGCTCCATCAAAGTTAAATCATTCCCTTTGTGAGTGACCTTAACGGAGGTCGGGTGTTACACTTGGTATCAGAGCTGAAGGTTACCAGATTTGATAAAAAGTTTTGAAAACTATTTTCAAAAAGGTTTTAAAAATGAAGTATTTTCAAAATTAAAGCTTATTTTTGAAAAACATAATCCCCAAAAGTCATATATCTATCTTTTGATCCTCTGTTTGAATCTTTGTTTCCTTCTTTCTTCGGGGCTCCCAGCTTTCTGGGAGGTAACCTCATCGCGGCATGGTTCTGTAGGCTTGATAAAACTACGACACCGGTCAAAGGGCAAATAAGCGCCCGACTTCAATCTATAGCAGCAGTAGTCTCACCTACGGCTAATTTTCTTTCGAGCTTTGTAGATTTTTCCGTGCGATGGAGGCCGCTTTCGAGGGACTTGTCAACGTGTTACACACGGATAGCAAAGATGAGAATGAGGGAGTTTGGCTAAGGAGCACAACCCAAGGATGAGAAACTCATGTATATGGAATTGGTTCACAAAGGAGGCAAAAAGGAAACACAAAAGAAGGAAGAAAAGTCTGAAGATAAAGGAGGAGAAAAGTGCTTTACTTATGGAAGCTTGACTCATCTGAACAAGGATTGCCGAAAGAGGAAGGACACTCACTTCAACTGTGGTGAGATGGGACACTTCACTAGGGACTGCCCGAAGAAACGGGGGCAAGGACAGAGGACATGACCTACTTCGGGAAGGCAGGCGAATGCTCTCATAGTTGGTGGATAGGATAGAAGTAGGAAAGGTTCCGTAGAGAGTTTAGTTTCCTTATCTGATTATTGAGTTAGAACTCTTTCCGATTAAGGCATTCTGATTCTGTAGTCGAGTCTTTGCACTTTAATACCAGTCTTGTTTCTGATCTGGTTATAGTATCAAACCCCATAGGGGTTACGACTCATCTGTTGGTGATAGGTTGGGGTTTGAGGGTATCTGTGTTGGGCGTCAAGTCGATTGTAATGCATACATTCTGGGTTTTTGAGGGATATGGTGGGATTTTCCCATGCTTAGTTTTCTAAGAATCATTCGATAATCTGATCTGTACTAGTAGTCTGTAAGCATCTGGTTATTTCTGAAAAGGTTAAGATTTCCAGTTTTGACATTGTCTAAAGAGGCTAATCCTCTGGGTGTCAACCTGATGTTGATCTCGGTCTTCGGGGCTGATACTTAGGGAATTATTCTCTCAACCAATGTCTGATGGGAACCAAGTGTTTGTTTTATCTGTACTCGCTTCCATCACTCGACTGTATCCTATTGATCTAGTATTCAACCTATAGATAGGAATCCTATGGATGTAAACATGTGTTTGAGACATGTTATGTTTGATGGTTGCAAGTGGTTGCTAGTGGTTGCTCATGGATGCATATACACACACTAGGCACTAGACCGGCTCAAAAACACTCTCATACTCCATATGGATGTGTGTGCATTTTTCAATATTTGTGGATGTAGAATGATTGACTCCTCACATGGATGTTGCATTTGGATGAATGGTTATGCACTCATATAGAAATGATGTGTATCAAATAGGATTTCTTGCATACATATTTGGACTCATGGCACTAACAAGATTCGCATTAAGGAGGTCAACTGGATCAGTAGACCACCTGATTCTGCATTAGAAAAGAAACATATAAACACACTTTGCATCTGTTCATATGGCACTAGAAACCTTTTAAGGACAATGGATGTCTGTGATTGAATGGTTGAGTAGATGGATGTTGGATATTAGGATACATTCTTCGTAACTTGAAGATTTCGGTGACGAAATCCTTTAAGGAGGGGAGAATGTAACACCCCGTATTTTCTATAAACGTATAAGTAACAAATCAGAGAATAATTAATTTTTAAAATAAGAATCAAGGGAAACGGGTTGCGCTATTGCATTCTCCTCGAAATTCTGCTTGGAAACAAGTCCGAGTTTTCGAGAAACGGAGTCCGTATGAGGGAGATATGACCCTCCGAAGTTTTAGGAATTTTCAGAACCGAAAACATCTTGAAATTCGAATTCGAAATTCGAATTCAGACGCCAGCGCAGACTGGGTGGGAATTTTCCCGCCCAGGACCAGGTCGACCTGGGGGTCGACACTATGGTTGACCTCCCAGGGACCAGGTCGACCCTATGGTCGACCTGGTGATAGAACCCAGTTCTGAGCCTGGGTTCATTCTGATGTATCTGGTCACGTTTTCTGTCTAGATTCGTCCGCCTAATCCTATATAAACAGCCTCCTAGCCTCATTCTCTTTACACTATTTTATTCTCTCCTTATGCTGCCTCTGAAATATTATAAATAAATAAAATAATGGCATCGCTACTCTGTTGGAATCAAAACTAGAAATAGTGCATCTTCTTCCAAATCCGAATTAGGTTAAAAGAGAACTACTGCAACTCTTCTTCTATAATCCAATCAAGGCAAGCACAGTTATTTTTAGATATGAATTTTAATTATGGTCGTGACATGGTTGTAAATCTGAATCTGAGATTATGCATATTCTGCTCTGTTTAGATCTATCCTATTGTAACTATTATGTATCTCTCTTCTTTCTGTTCTATAGCCAGGCTACCACGAGCCTGAGCCAAATCTCATAAGAGATTGATGCACGAATGCCAAACTTTTGGGGCAAATAATGAATGATGCATAAATTGGACATGACTGATCTGTGACTGATTTGAGGAAAGAATATAGGTTGTAGCTAGAACATAAATCTGAGACATATGGCTAGACATGTTTGAAACATAAAGTGTATTGAACACATGACTTGAGGCATAGAAGAATATTGGACATATGACCTAGGATTTGGGAGTAAAGATTTAACTGTAAATAAGCATTTGACTTAGATACATAGCACATGTTGTAATTCAGGACATAGTTGGAGGCATATTATATGAGATTGTTTATGACTTAGAATATAAAGGACATAAGTTGTAATTCTAGATCTGGACATACTTTATATATTATAGTCTGTAATTTAGAAGAAGGAGGATTATTTTGTGTATAACTTAGGCGTAAAGACCTATATTAAATAGGATAACCATTAATGTGAACACACCTAAAAGTGCGTTTTTGGATATATGACATGCATTGTAATCCATAGCTATATTTGGCATAATTTATATGTAAGGTTTTTGGAGAATATTCTGAACTATGCAAGTTTAACTAAAATTTGGTGCATATGTTATATGGTGGATTATGACCATAATTTGGGCTTATAAGTTTAGGCTTACTTTATGAATTAGGCATGATAAGTGAATAGGACTTTAAGGAATGTTTAATCGACTTAAACTGTTATCTGTTTAATATGCTAAATTTGCCTTATCTGCTAAATCTTTTACCTGTTTAATCTACTGAATTGCCTAAACTGTTAAATATGTTGAATTGCCTAATCTGCTAATTGTGCCCAATCTGCTAAATCTGTTGAGTTGCCTAATCTGCTAAATCTGTTGAACCGCCTGAGCTGCTAAATCTATTGGATCTGTTGAAAAGCAGAATGATTGTAATTTGTGTAAAACATGTTAATTTTTTTAATCTGCTTCGACTTGAAAAGAATTCAAATCTGTTAAATTGGCATAATTAGTCTGATATTTGTATTATTTGTAATGGAATAAATGGGCTATAATAAAAATGCTGAGACACGAGGTTAGACTCATGTTTGCGGTAGAAGCCTGCCCGGACCCAACCGGCTTAACCAGCAACCGCAAACTGCTAGTCTAATGTGAGAGGTCGTAGGCATAAATAAAATATGCTTAGACACGAGGTTAGGTCTGGCTTGTGGCAGAAGTCTGCCCGGAACCGCCCGGCTTATCCAGTGGCCACAAGCTACCGACCTAATGTGAGAGGTCTGCACATTAATATTTAATTAATGCAAATCTGAGGTAAATATGATGTCTAAAACGTGTTGGGTAGATAGGGCTAAACCAACTGGACTGATGAATTAATAAACCTGTTTCGTGAATCTGTAGGCCCAATCCAAAGTTAGACAAACTGTAAGTCTGTTAAAACTGTACATCTGATCTGTTAGTCTGAAAACTTGTTAACCTGATCTTTCTGATCTGTGGACTAGTTGACTTGAACTCTGTATGTCTGAAAACTTGTAAACAAGTTAATCTGAAATCTATTAGTCTGGGGACACAAGTTTAGGAGGGAAAATACTTGTGTCATATGTTGTTTGGGACCCATATTAATCAGTAACCCTTTCTGGTATCAAAACTATGACCCAACAGTAGGTAGGGTCCGGGCACACTTACTGAACTAATTGTAAGTGGTTCATTCTGATAATGTCTAGGGGTGTTGATGGTGCGTTCCAATAGGGTCATGTGCGTGCATGGATCCCGGTCTGCCTCTGAGGATGTAAGACGTCGTGAAATCTGTAAATAGGTCTGTGTCACTTAAAGGTTGCCACTTTGGGGAGTGATGCACCCTTTTGTGGGGCTGACACATGGTATTTATGTATTAGGGAGCCGATCGCTTGGGGTAGATTTAGGGTACACTTAGTTCTGTATGTTTCCGTTGGGGTACTGTCTGTTTCTGTTGGGTGGTAACACCTGTCTGTTTCTGCGTGGTACCGTCTGTTGGGGTGGTAAAGGCCCATTTACTAGTGTACACCTAATTCTAACATTCTGTTTTCGTAAGGATTATTCTGCTTCTGTTTCTGTACCTTCTGTTCGAGTGGTAAAGGCCCATTATTCTGTTTCTGTTTAGACATTAGGGTAACACCTAATCCTGTTATACTAGTATTAGTGCAGAGAAGTAAAATATAAGTAAGAAGCATAACTTGGGCCATATCATTCTGTTTCTTCTTTTTAGCTTAAGTATATTAGTTACTCCTGTTGATATTGTCTCTTATCCAGCTTTATTTTCATGTCATGATATTATTATCTGTTCATATGCTGAAAGTCACTGGACTTGCCAGACTTTATGTCTGATCTTGCTTGTTTTCGCCCCTTCTCTTTCGTTTCCCCCCAGGTTTGTAGGGTGGAAATCTAGGAGCTTGATTTGGACTTTCTCTGCTTGAAGTATCGCTTGGCCTTGGCTCTGCCTTTCCATGGCAGTTTATGTTGGGGGATTATGATTTTAAAAACTATGTATTCTGAAGGCTTTTGTACAAGACTGATATTTTTTTACTTGAATTCTGATATTGTGATTTGAAAAGATGTAACCAAACTTACTTCGGGTTCTGTTGTAATAAAGTTATAAATTTTTTTCAAGTACTGTTTTATCTGTCTTGTAAATTTCTGTTATGTCTACTAAAACGCTCCATCAAAGTTAAAGCATTCCCTTTGTGAGTGACCTTAACGGAGTTGGGGTGTTACACCACCGTTGTCTTTTAAGGCATCTATCACATCCGCATCTTAGGGATTTTCAGTGCTAGATGGTATAGGAGCTTTCTCAGCAAATTCTTCCTTATCTTCGACACTCTCCACAGGTTTTGAGCCAGTGATTTCAGTGTGTTTCTCTTAGGTCTCTTTAGTAGACTTTGTATCCGTGATCTCTTCTCATCGCTTACCGGCCTTTCCAACTGGCTGTGCACCTATAGAATGAGAATTAACTGGTATTAGCTCAAGAGAAACAATAGGGTCTTCGATTGTTTGTCCAATAACGTAGTTAAAGGTTGAAATGACCCTAACAAATTGAGGAGAAAAGGTAGAGATACCTTTGGATGATTTATCGATTGGGTAGCAAAAGTCTCTGATGTTGCTTCAGGAATAGGAGATAAAAAGGATGTCTTAGAGATTCCCAGATTCTCTGGATCATATTCCTCCATTCTGGTATCCCTAGGGGCATCAGAAGAACCAGTTTCAAGGACATTTTTCCCTTTAGCCTGACGTTTCTCTTCTTCCATAGACGTAGTAATGAGTCCGCGTCCTTCAACCAAGCGCATCGGTTCTTTACCCTTAGAAATTTCTCCATAAGTTTGTTTTCATCGATGGAGTCCATCTTGAGCTTTTTCTTCTCCCATTCAATGATTTGGTCCCACACATAGACAAAGATCTTCGGATAATCTTCGATCCAAGCAATGTCCCGATGACAGATCACTTAGGCAAAGAACTTTATCATTAGCTCACGTAACCATCCAATTCCTTATGGGCCACAGAAAGCTGTGTGTGGGCCTCTTCCGCAGATTTAATGGCAATGCTCGTATTCCCCTTGGCCAAGACCGCTCTGGATTCAGCTTCTATCAGTTTGGCTCCCAATTCAGCATTCCATTTTGCCAACTCAGTATTTTTCTATGCCAACTCAACTTTCTCATGTTCAAGAGTAGTGCAGCCAACTGTACTTTAACACTCTCAGATTTAGCATCCTCGGCTTGCCTCTTCATATCTAAGCGTTCTTGTCTATGAGATTCCAATAAAGTGTGATAATGCTTTTGTAGGTCCTCATGTTGTTTCTTGTACTTGTCTGCATCCCATTGAGCAAGAGCAAGCTGAGCCTGTGCATCTCCCAAATCCTTCTCTGAATTTTTCAAGATGCTTTGGTCATAATCGGCCATTTCCTTCATGTGATCAATATCAGTAATTAAGTCCCGAATAATTTTAGAAAGATTGCACGAATATCTATACATCTCCATATATTGCTCGTCTACTAAATCTATCTTCGCTTTAGCATCATCCACCCACTTCGAAGGAATAGGCTCAAGTGCAGGGACAAACTGCAAATGATCAAAATAATGATCCGGAAATTGTTTCCTTAAATATGCCAGTTTTGCTTTGTTCTCAGAATCGAGTGGCATGAGTTTGGATATGGATAACTCAATATTTCTTCGCTTGGCTGGTGCAATGGATATTAAACCTTTTCCTGACCTTTTCTCAGAAACTTTATGTTTATCCTGCAAATCAACGCACTTTGACGGTGGCTTCTCTTAAGGCTGCTTCTCTTTAAGAGGAATCAGAGCTTTGGAATGTAGCTTGTCCCCTCACGACGATCTTGATAGCTCTTGTGCTTGTCCGGATCTGACCGACAGGGAGAACAGGAGCACGAAGAATGAGGATGACTAGAATCATAATGCCTCCGGTCATCCCTGCTACGGCTCTCGTGGCGATTATGTTCAGTGGCGAAATCAAATCTAGGCTTGCTGGCATGGACTTTCCTTACATCATAACAGGGCATGTCATCATTCCTGCAAAACAGTATAAGCGAATTTCAAAGCCAATACTTAGGTAAAGCATGGGTGGTGTGACGTGCAGTGATAATGTGTTGTGCATATCCTAAGTGATATCCCCCTAACCAACTAGAGCCCGGAGTTATGCAAGTATGTGCAGTTTCCCCAGTCTTCACGGGTGTAACTTCTTCTTCGGAAGTGAAGGTAAGAGGATTCGTTCTAAGATCTTCTAAAGTGTAAAGGGTCTCGGGCAAAGGAAGATTTCCTAGACCCCAAAAGATAGAATTATATACAGTGAGATCATCTCTTTGGGGAATGACTGACGACAACTCTTTTGGGGAGATTGGTTTTTCAGGAGTGGCCGCATCCTCAGGGGTGATGTATTTATCTCTATCTTTTTCTGCTATATTTGCTAATACGTCATCTTGAGTCAAAGTGGGAGAAGGACTCCTTTGAGGCATCGTCGGATCCTTCGAACTCTCTCCATGCTCAGGTAAAATTCAATTAGACCCTCGGCCAGAGGTATATATACGTAAGGACCTTCTCCATGACCTATGCTACGAGTGATGGCCAATAACCAGTGACGCTGAAGATAATCGTCCACCAAGCAATCTTTGATGGTCAAGAATTTTTGATCGCCATTGAGTAGTGGGTTTAAATAACCAAAGTACGTCTGATACTTCTGCTATGGAGGATTGGGAGCTGCAAGTTAAAACGAATAGAAATCAATACCTCAATGATAGTGAAAGAGAGAAAAATGAAAGAAAAGTTAGAGCTTTACTCGATTGAAGCCATCTTCTAGCACACCCAGGTTGTTGTTTAATGTAAAACCATTCGGGTTTGGGATCACCAACCTTACTGGTAAACGGAACGCTAATGATTCTCCTTTTTGGCACTGATTTGAAATACACAAATGATGGAGAATCTTGGATCCGATGCTTGAAATTGTAGAAGAAGTGAACATCTTCAAAGGCGGGTTCAATACCTAGGATTTCCTTAGAAGCAATATATAATGTATGTTGATAAGCATAGGAGTTGGGCTGGAGTTGCATGGGAGAAATACGCAATCGTCTTAGAAAATCGACTACGAATGGTGAGAATGGAGGTATCTCCCTAACGAGGCACATTAATCTACTAATGGCCAGAAACCCTTCGGGTGTATTATAGGGCCGATCTGTTTTAGAAGGCAACTCCATATCTCTTCGGAGGATCACATGCTTCAAACATATTCATGCAAGTTTGTCATTGACAACTATTGATGATACAGAATCATTGTGTTTTTCTAGAACTACGACATTCTCAAGCTCATTAGGAGCACGATTATCTCCAACTCCCCCTTCATCCTCTTCATCCATGGAGACATCACCCTCGGATGATACTTCAATATCATGGGTCCCCATTTCGTAATCTGGACCCTCACTATCCCATTTTGGATCTGAGGTGGAGGATATATCTTTAGTAGTAAGTTTTTTAGATGTTCCCATAGCTTCTCTTCTTTTTGCTAATCTAGACGAACGCCTCTCAGCCATATTTGTTGTACTGTTGAGGAAATAACAGAGTTAGAGAATAATCGCCCGTGTCCCCTTGTGCATGTGTTTGAGCTAAAGTGTGCAAGTGTGTATACAATAATATGAGATAATTATACAGAGGAGAGCAATGCAAAGTTAGACAAAGCCATTATATGTTCATTACAATCTGGGAAGTTGAATCGGTTCGGAAGGCTCTATCCTAACTGTTCATGGTGTCACAAACCATATTTAGTATTTGATGAGTTAAGTTTATTATGATCGCATTGCATAACATATAATTGGGGATCGACTCAGGTATGCTTGCTAATTGAGGATCGGCTCGTATACGCTTATTAACTACGGATCGGTTCGGGCGCTTCTTTCAAGTAAATCAGATCGGATCTGAGTTTGTTAACATAACAGATCGGTTCGAGTAGACACAGAGAATAGTGGCTTCATTCGAATCGGTTAGCTCCGAACCGAACAACACAACCATTCTGAAAATCGAGTTCATTCACCTAACGTTTTCTCCTTCGTCCCGAACTGAGTTTGCATACTTTATCCCTACCATTTTGGTAGGCACCTCACAGCCCCAAACCGATCACACTCCTTTAAACACCTTCTTTTGCTTCTCCCTCTCACCCATTTCTCCAGGAGCAATGAATCCTAAGGCTCTCACCTACAAGTTTCCAGCGAGACATTTTTGGGGCATGCTTTCTGCTTTGGTTCACAAACCCCTCAAATGCCGCATCGAGGTGGTGACTAAGTCACCAACGAAGGCGATAGAGTGATGACCACAACGTTGGATTTGACGTTAAATCGAGCAAAATTATGTGAATATACTTTAAATTCAAGTTTAAATCAGTACAAAATTGAATCATAAGAAATCTCGAACCGACCTATGAATTCGATTTTAAAGCTTGGAAGGATTCTTTTTTCAGATTTGGGAATTAGGTTCAAGGTTTTAAATCTCGGATATCGGTCGCATTTCGTCCCAGGGATTTTATAGACTCGGCCTCGTATCGGGGGAGATCTCGGACGAGATGAGTCTAACTCGAGAGTTCGTCTCGAATTTTCATCTCGGGTCTAAAAGTTCATATCGGAACAGTCTCGGGGTACAAAATATGTTAAAAATGATATTTTAACAAAATGATTTTTATGAATGCTATCAAAAACATAGTAACTTAAACTTAAAATGCAAAATAACTTTATTATTCTTTATTTTGTGAAAGATCATTCGTACTCTAAATTGTAATATTCTTAAAACAGGAAAATTGTTAGACAGGAAACATTAAAAGGATCCAAAACATTAAAAAAATCCAGCATAAATAGGCCATAAAATACATAATTTCATAAGTAACATGTATGTCAAAAGACGAATATGAAAATCATAATCATTGTAAAACATATACAAACATACGATTTAGTCCTTTAACATGCAAAATGTAAAATAACAAAACACTGATATGGCTAGATTTGAGTTTTTTAATTATAGTTTTAGTTCAGGCACAAATTTAAATTTTAACCAAAAAAACTAAGATCTCGGACGATATTCCAATATTTTGTGTCGGACGATATGCCGTTCGATATTGCAATATCTCGAGCGATATATTCGAAAGGAGATTTAGAGTGATATTTGCTGTTTCGTTTTGGAAGGGGCCCAAAACGAGATCTGGACGGAGATCTCCGATGATATTTGCGAGATTTGAAACAGTGATTAGGTTTTGTTTAGAGTTAAGAAAGCGAAAGTGAAAGAAAATAGGAGGAAAGAGAAGGACTTTCACGAATTTATATAAGGTCAGAGAGCTATTCGTATTCCAATGGGCCACAATGTCCCATCCAACCCGTCCAGAAAACAAGTAAAAAGCCCTTCAGCTAATTAGTGAGATTGTGAGCTAGAAACACACAAGATAAAACTGAGTTGATTCGAACTGAGATACCATTGCCGGTCCGGCGGTTATGATAAACGAATGAAATCAGAAAGAATTAATGAAATATATGCATACATACACCAGAAAGATTACCTAGGGGAACTTCTCAGATCTTAAATGAAGTGTTGAGAACTAATGAAGAATAACAAAGATGATTATTAACCCCATATCGTATTTATAGGCTCCATAAATATCAAGAGAAACGATTTCATGAAGTGTCACGACTCTATGGATCGATGGAAACAACCACCAAACAGCATTGATTCGTAAGAAAACAAGTTGACCATTTTGAAGCACACTTTTATTTTCAATAAAGGTGTACTTCAAGGGGCAAAATGCTAGCCTACTTTGTGGTTAGGCTACACAGAGCTAAGGGATCGAGTAATAAATTTGTTGAAGAGCAAAAAATACAGCAAGCTTTCAGATCAGGCTAGCCTCATCGAGCCGAAGCTAGTTCCTTTAGTGCCTCAGTGCTCAATCAAGCCCTAGATACCAGATCCCGGATCGGTTCGGAATTGTGAGTTCACGATCCAAACTAAACGATGTCCCTCCAATCCAAAATGATAGTCATCATCACATCAATTACACCCCACATTCCAGGAGATGCGGAGAGGTTTCCATCCATATTCCCACGTTCTTCAATGCGCTGTCACCATCTTGTTCCCTCTGAACCCGACTCTAACGGGATGATCTTCACGTGCACCCGAACCGGAGACCCGCCAGAGAGATTTTCCGCCTATAAATACACCACCAAGCATCGTTTAAAGAAAAATTTGAGCAAATTCTTGACTCAAATTCACTTTTCAACCGAATATCACTGCCTCATTCAGATCATCTTCAGTTTTTGGAGTGCATTTCTTTAAAGATTAAGTGGATTTACTAATTGTAAAAGTGAGATTGAGTGACAGTTATCATTGTACTTGTATTTGAATTATTCATCAACAAAGTGTAAAGTGGATGTAGGCTTTTTAACCCCGAACCACTATTAACCGTGTGTTCTCTTTTCTCTCTCTTAGTTATCATTAAATTGGGTGTTAGGACCAATTTTGGATCTAACATATATTGCATAATATGAATGAAAACCAAGCGTTTTGGTAGAATTAAATTTGTTGAAATAAGAAATGTTTGAGTTTCAACATCGATGGGTTCTTGAAAAGTAATGGGTTTGTAACATTTTTTCTACCTTAGTCATTTCAGGGACGAAATTCTTTTTGGGGGGAAGAATGTAACGACCCGGTTTTTTGGTTAATTTATTTTAAATGTAATATTTATTTAAATATTGAGTTGATAATATAAATGAATTTTTGTATTGAGTTATCGATTCGAAAATTGAAATACGATTTATTTCGAGTATATATAATTATCGTAATACGAGAACCTGAAATAATTCAACTAGAAATTAAAATGGAGTCAAATTAATTCAAATGATCTGTTGAAATTCTATTTAAATAGAAACGACAATAATAATAATTTATTATCAAAGAATTAATTGTTTCAAATTTAATTTATATCGATTTAAATTAATATCTTCTCCATATGATCAGATTGGGCTTCGAAACCTGTTCCTATCAGGATAGTGGTATAACACTAAAAATGTCGGTTGTTGTATTCAAAAAGAAGTTCAGAATCAAGGGGTATTTTAAATAAAATAAAATTAGATTAGTTCAAAACAAACTAAAAATAATATAACCAAACTATTTCCTTCCTTCCTAAGCTATCCAACATAAGGTACGACAAACTTATTTCTATCTACAACTACTTCATCTTTCACATCTTGTAAGATTGGTTCCCTACCTTCCTTTCAAAGTAATTCGAGAAATAAATGGCTCGTACTGTCTTCCATTCGCAGCTATAAAATGAGACAATCAATTCATTATTTAACATTCCAAATTCATTCTTCCCGTTCGTTCTTCTCAAACAAAGTCTCTATCTTCCTTCTTTTTTTTTCTCTCCCAGTCACAAAAATCATTCTGCCGATTCAATATAAAAAAATGGGATTTCGATTGAAAATGAAAGTCGCGCAATCAAGTTCGATGGTTGGATGCACTCGCGATTTAGGGTTCGGAAAGGGGGATCGAAATCGAGGGTCATCAGTTCCCTGATGCTTGACATCAAGACTAGAACGCTCGCGTTAGGAAGGGTTCGACGTGGAGTCGAAGCTAGTTCTAGGTTTGAGTAACCTGAGAAAGGAAATCGCGATATTTCCGAAGCTTGAAGAACTCGCGAAATTAAAGAAAATGCTTGCACTATCGAGTTAGGTTTCAATCAGCAAGTTAGGGTTTAGTTTGACTTTGTCGTGGTGGCATCGGAAAAGTAGAAAGGAGTATAGTTCGGTTCATGGTAGCCCGGTGTTTAGATTGATGGTGAAAGAGAGTTGATCGATGGTCGTGGCTTTGGAAATCTCAGTTCAAAATCAGTGCAACTTCTGGGAACAATGGCGATTTTTTTGGGTATGTTTTAGATGGTTCGAACTTGATGTGAGGTGGTACTATTTTTTGTGATAATGGTAGTGAAGTTTTTGGGAAGCAGGTTCATATAATTCATAGTAAGGAAGGATTTTAAACATGCTAAGGTAAATTTAATTAATTCAATTTAAAGTAATTAGTGTTTAAGTCGGCATAAAACCTTGTTAAGAAAATATAGTAGCTATTTTATAAAATTCGAATTTTTCATTGGTGAGGATAAATTGAATGAAATCATCCGTGTGAAGTTTGGAGATTCGGAAAGCGATGAAAAGAAATTTTAATTATTGCAAGTGCAAGTTAAAAATCACGGTGAGTAAACTCACTCTCTAGTTCGATTAAAATTTATTATAATCGAATTTTTATTTAACGTAAATATTTGTATGTTGTCTGTTGGTTGATTAGTTGAATTGCATTATTGGTAAATTACGGTTATTACATATATTAGATATTTAGGCTTGGTGGTTGTGGTTATTATATATATATATATATATATATATATTGGTGGTATGATATTTCTCGCGGTATCATTAGCGGATGACCTTATGCACCCCACAATATGATAGTGGATGACCTTCTATACCGCGATATCCTGCCTTGAAGCAGGATGGCTATTATTTATGTTGGCTAACATCTGTGGATGCAAAAAAAAAAAAAAAAAGGTTGGAGGGATCCGAGTGGATTCCTCAAAATTTATTATTGTTTGTTTTCATATATATTATCATATATGATGTGGTAGAAGACCGGTGTTTGATAATTGGGTGTTTTGAGTGTTTAAATATCAGTGGGCCTGAATGTTATTTATAAAAATATCGTGAAAAAGGGATTCTGAGGCATAAAAAGGGAAATCTATTTTTAAAATGGAATTTGAATTTTGTATGGGTTATAGAAATATTTACTTTTGAATATATAAAACAAGCATTGAATTTATAAACGATGTTATAAATTAAATAACGCAAGAATTGAAGTGAATTTATAAACAATGTTTATAAATTAAATAATGCAGAATTGAAGTGAATTTATAAACGATGTTTATAAATTAAATAATTGAGGTGTATGAAGATTTTAATTTGAAGTGCTCGACAAAAAGGTACATGTTTAAATTCTATATGAGTTTTTATGCCCCGAATCGGCAAGCCACTTGGCTTTTTAATTTTCTTTTTGAATGGAAAGGGCCTAGAGCGGCGAGTTAAGGTTTGAGCTATTGATCGGTACAAAGGAGGTGCTAGAAAAAATTTCTGGAAATTTAAGGAGATAGAAGAAATTAACAAAAGTTAGATAACTAGAATTTGACTTATTAATTATATATGATATTCAATAAACGAATAAATGTATAATGAGATTTATATAAAGAACGGGAATTTTTAAACTGAATCCTAGGAGATTGGAAGGAGAAACATATATACGTTTTAAAGTGAATGATGATTTAAAAGAAAACAATTAGCGGATTAAAATGATTGTGTTGACAAGAAGTTAAGAAATGGAGCTGAGGAAATTAGAAACTAATTGATGACTGTTGAGTTGAATGGCTTCTTGTGTGTCGATCTGATGTTGGTTTTGGCCTTCGGGGTTGATACTTAGGAAATTGTTCTCTTACTAGTTTACTGTTAGGGACTGATAAATGGGGCAGAATAGTGATACGTAAATAAATGGAAATGTTTTTAAACGTTAAAAAGTGATATTTTCTGGAATATGGAAAATAAATAGTTATGATAAATGGAAATGTTTTTTTCAAGAATCGTGAGAGGCAAAGTTGGAGAAATATCTGGATAAAGATATTGCAGAGATATTGGGGCATGATAAATGTAAATTAATAAAATATTAATTTAGGGGCCTAGTGATTATTTGTTGTTTGAATGGATGCTTGTTTTTCTTCAATATTTAAATAACCGACTACTGAAGTATTTACCAATATCGTTGTCAATATAGAGAGACCAGTTGGATTATTATCCGAGAATCCCTCTGTATTAGCATAGCGTTGCGAATCAGGTTATATGAAGATAATCGAAGATAGAGTAATGTGCAAGGGCAGTTTCTTTTAATCCTAAGTAGAAATTGCCTAAGATGGATTAATGGAAATTGTGCCTTCGGTTTCATTCAGTCCCAGAACGAATCTCTATGGACGAGTGTCTTACAGAGTATTTCCAATGATCACATATGTTGCACTGTACAAATATATATGGTTGCGGAGAATTTAATCTCTTAGCATAAAATCCAGAATATATATGTGAAAACCAATTAATGATTAACGGATCTAGAAATGTGGCATTAAAAGTGATTGTGCTAACAATGAATGGCAAGTAATCGTAGCCTTAGGCCTCAACAACCGAGAAATGACAAAAATCGGGCGGGCAACATGGCTAAGTGGGTAGCTCCCAATTAGGGTGTATTATTACCTATCTACAGAAATTCATTTCACTATATATTCTATTCGATGTTGTCCCTTTTGGGAAAATGATTGCTGATCACAACCGTTGGTGATATACATTCGATACACTTAGGAGAAATGAGTGGTCAGTCATGTGCGGCCGGGTTTCAAGATGTTCTTGTTGAACCCGGTGTATTCCTTTATAGAGGTCCACTATCAGAAGGTGGTTCTATACCTTGTCATAGTTGGAAATCCATTACCCAATAAGCACTCGCGGTTTTGATTGTATACTATGTATGTGCAACGTGAGATGCTAACGTTCTGCTAGATTGCTATTTATTCGATTTATATGGATCGGTCATATGATATTCTTTTCTTTTGAAAACGATTTTTAAAAGTTAAACCAAGTAATTAGAGTTTACTCACACTAGTCCCATGACTGACCCATAGTTTATTTTATTTTTGTTTTCCCCTAAACTCTTGGGTGCCCAAATTTGTACGGGCAGTCAAGTAGTTCAGGTGTTTACAGATACTTGGAGGAGCTTGGAGCAGGGGGCTTCAACACTATCTAGTTATTGTTATTTTTGCTATGTTGTAAGTGTTGTAATCTGATCATGTTATGAATATATAGTCAAATTTTGTATTCCAAAACCTGTTATATATATATATAATATTTAATTCCGCTCCGATGTGAGATTCTGTTTTGTTGTTTCTATTCTTCTTCTATCTCTTTCTTCTTTATTCATAATGATTCGCATTTCTATGCAATTTGGGTTGGACGTGTGTTTTTTTAGTCAACTCAGATAGTATGGAAATTTGGTTTGTTATAGATTCTTAATGAACTACACGAGCTGAAAACCAGTTTTAAAAAATATCAATTAATTGAATGAGAAATTTTTCAATACTTCTAAGACTGATACTACTTGTAGCTCCTAATTGTCCATAGTGGCACTCCAATGTATCTCAAACAAATCATCTAACCACCATGCCTAAGCAAATGAATCTAGAAATTCTATTCTTGTCAGAGTAACAATCTTTCAATTTAAAAATAGGATTCGCAAGAGATTTTTTTAACAATTATTTACAACAAGCCTACGAGATAGTTAGTGATCCAAGATTAAAAACAATTCAATTGAAATCACGTGATGAAATTTATTTTCAAAAAAAAAAGTATGGTGTCCATGAGATTATATACAATCAATCACAAATGATTTCAAAATCAAATAGTCAAGCCTAGCAAAAAAATAATGAAATTTTCACAATATGTTAAGAATAGTTTTCAAATATTGTATTATATTGAGTGCAGTTTTTCCGGACTTTCCAAGATGGATTAGAAGAAATTCAAAACAACAAAGATATGTGAAATTTCATTATCTCTTCAATTCCAAAAAAAATTCAGAATCCCAAATAAATTGTTAAGATATGCACAAGATACCACCGCATTGTTAGAAATTCAAGGATTAGTCAAAAAATTAAACTTCAAAAAAATTGCAAAATTTTACAATTTTTAGTTCAAAGTCTGGAAATCAAAACATGAAAGTTTTAGATAAAGAAACTAATTTCCAGAAAATCAAAAGTTTTGCAATTTGATGTTATAAAGACCAAGAAATGTCAAAAAAAATTATGATAGTGTCAAAACAAATCAGAATAAACAGAAGGAAGAATGAAGGAAGAAAAAAAAGAAAAAAAATAAGTTCATAGATCATACCTGATTTACTAGTGACAATGTTGATTCTCTAACTCGACAATCATGGCTAAGGAACATATGTCAATTAGCTTTGATGTTGATATGGAACAACTTTGATTATGTCGGAAAGTTGTTCCTTAGCCAACCTCCAGTACATAAGTGTTTAGAGGGTCAAATGGTCTAATAAAATTTGTAAAACCACTCTTAACGGTGTATGTGACTTTTTATACCCAAACTTGTTTGTACAATAATATATTAGAATCCAATAGAGTACCCTTAGGAACCCAAATTTGTTTGATCTTTGTCGATTCATTTTATTTCCTTTAGAAATCCAGACTAGTTTAATTGAATTATTACTAAACAAGTTCTCGTCACATTTATGATTTAAAAATCCTTTGAGATGATGAGATTCCAAAATTCCAGTTCGAACTTTTCCAAAGCTATCTGGAGGATTTTTAAGATGATTTGAATTTCGTTTTCAAACTCATCAATTTTCCAAAACTAAGACCATTTTCATTTCCAATAGAAAATTAATTTTTCAACAACATGTTCAAAGATTTTTGTTCAGCTGAAAAACTTTTCAAACTCAACTCAAGACCGTTGATTTTGGATTTCAAAAGATCATTCTCGTTTATTAGCTTTGAACATCGATTTATAGCAAATTCTCTTTTTTCAGCATCATTTTGTTCCAAAATCGAATTTTTCATTTTCAAGCAATTTGATTTTATACTTGAGTTCAGAAATCTCAAATTTAGTGTTTGCACTTTTCAAATTGATATTTTCAAGATCGTTGAATTTATCAATTTCATTTTCAAGCTCATTCAAGATAGTTTCAGTTTTTAACAAACTTCCTTTTTGAAAAAAAAATATGTTTGGAATTTTCATTCGTCTTAAAAATTTCCAACTCCTTTTACAAAATTTGTTTTTACTTTTTAGTTTAATCTCATTTTATTTTAAAATCAGAACATCTTTTTGAATATTTTCATTGAGATGAACTACAATATTTTCCAAATTTAAAAATTTGTTGCAATCAGAGTTTGAAAATCTTTTAACGCTTTCGAGTTTTAGTTCCAACACGACAAATTTTCCATCAACTCAAGATTCTCAGATTTTAAGTTTTTATTTTTAGATTTGAGACTATCAATAAATTTAGTTAAACCAGTACAAAGATGAACTAAGTCTTCATATGAAAAGTCTCTATCGTTGTCGTCATCCATTTCTTCATCTATAAATCCGGTTAAGCACAAATCTAAATTTAAGTTGACTTTCCGGGGTTTTGAGTTATTGTTGTCCTTCCTTCCATACAATAAGTCAAGAGTTTTCCAAATATCCTACGCAGTTAAATAGTGAGAGATAAGTTTAAGTTGATCGATACTAAGATAAGAATGAATAATATGCATAGCACGAACATTGATAACTCTATTCTTTTTATCTAACATATTCCCCACATTTATAATAATATCCCAATATTTAACATTAACATATTTTAAATAGAATTTCATTTTGGATTTCCAATTTAAAAAAATTTGATCCATCGAAAATAGTTGGAATATGACTGGACTGACTCTCGCAAGACTGACAACTAGAACAATCATCATTTGGGAGATCCATAGTATAAAGTTTATAAAATACCAGGCTCGGATGCCACTTCTTGGATCTAGATTAACCCTAAAGGGAGGTAAATTGGGTTTATTGCAGTTTTGAGGAATATAAAAACATCACAGCTCAGATCGAAGCAGAGAAAATAAATGCATAAAATAAATGACATAGATCTTACCCAGCTCCGGTAAACCCCTGCTACTACTGCATCCCCCAAGGTTTCTACTAGAATTAAAACAATCTTTACACTTACAATTTCCCTGTAAACTCGTGACACCTACTACCAACTGTTCTAACCCTATGCTTAAAACCTTGCACTGATCTTTATCCCCAAGATCATATTTTCCCTGAATTACAAATCCGTAAACACTAGTTTAGAAAAATAGAAAACATTCGAAGAGTTTACTAAAAATAAAAACACTTAAAAACAAAACAACTCAACACCCTTGTTATAACACCAATAAACAAAATAGGTTGGCCTCCTTTTATTTTCTTTGCCCTTGTCTCTTTTGAAAAAACATCGGCTTTCTCCTTATATTCCACGATGGCCACCGAATAAAAGAAACTAGGGTTTGAGCTTTTCTCTCAAATCGTGAATCTTGGAAATTCAATAGAATTGTTTTTCTGATGGCTTGAATGACGTCTTGCCCTTGGTCAATCAATTTGATATTAAGATCGAAAAAAAATCTTGCGAGTAATTCTGATTTGAATTTTACTTATACTCGAACTTGTTACTTTATTTTTCGATAATACCGACGATGAATTGCGTGAATTTATAGGGTTAAGAAACCCTTAGTAGTCTCTGATTTCATTTGCATGACTTTGCCTTGATTTGCTTGATAACATGCCTTGAAAGTTTCTTGATTAATTGTTGTGTACACCTGCTGGAATTCTGGAAATTCTTGATAAAAAAATATTGCCCAAAAATGCTATCTGATTCCCCTTGAATGCGCCGATGAATTCTTGTATGGTTGAAAAAACATTTCCAAATATTTGTTTTCCAATTTTAACCAAATTAAAATATGGAAACTTTGAAATTTCTTTGTGTATTTAAAAACGGAATCTTTGAAATGTTTATAGATCCATGCGTGATTACCCAGTGTTGCATTCTTTACCACTTTCTGGAATTACCCTTTTGTAGCAAAACATGCTCAGTGTGTATTTGAAAAAAAATGACAATCCATTTTTGCTGATTATACATTTGCCAAATATATTTGAATTGATTTCTAGAGACGTGCATTCGCTCGAGATACTTTCAACCTAATTTCAACAATAATATTTCCCAAATATTTTGTCCTTTGATAATTTAGCCCTGATGCCATGCACACTACCTGCTCAACATTTTCATATTTCCTTGCTTCGTGCTTTTATATACACAAATATGTAAATGTACACTTGAAATACTCCGCTAAACATATGCAAATGTAGTTGTAGTATTTCCTTGAATTGTGCACTTTATTTAAAACTGTTGCGTGCAACCAATTATATGTTCTTTGTATATTGGCATCAACTTGTCTTCTCCCCTGTCATGTATTTTTGTGGTTGTTGTGGTCTCTTGTGAACTTCTATACTTGAGTTGATGCATTCATGATTCTGCATACATATATTAATATATACTGGCATGTATCATGTGCTCTTGCTATGCTATTCACTGTTTGTATTTGCACAACATTTGAATTTGAGCTGCCTTGATATTGTGGCTTGCACACTCGTCATTTGTTTAGTGCATCTAGTACAATTTCTTGAGCATCCTTATTTAATTTGCTATGCTTGTTTGAGTTACTTCACACTTGAACCACTTGAACTGTCACACATGTTGATGCATAATTCATGTACCATATCGTACATGTCCATTTTGTTTCATGATGTTGTGCCCACATGTGCATGAGATTATCCAGTTGTGTGCATCATTAGTTTCATGCTCTTATTTGACTATACTTTCTGGTGCCTTTGCTTGAACTTTGGGTTGTTTCTATTTCATGTTGGTTCACTCGCATGATTACTGTCACCTGTGATGGCACAGTGCTCATTTGTGTTGTATTGTTGTTATTGCACCTTTTTGTTCATGGACTTGTGATGCTTGACCGGTGCATGTGTTGCTTGGCTATTTAATCTGCCTCCATATCCAGATTCATGTGCATTTATTCATGTATCTATCTTGCACTTACTTTCCCTTGCACTACGAACACTAGTGTACTTCTCATGTTTGCTGAGTCATGCTCTGACCTTGCTTATAACTTGAATTTTGTACATTTAGGCCATAGTGTGTTGGCCTGTCATCTAATTCAGTTGCACCACATATGAACTGTGTATGTGTGTGTATTAATTTTTGTACACACATATATACTGGTTTATTCAAACTTGCTGCTACTAGATTTTCCTTTTGCCAATGTCACTTGATGTTGCCCATTGTTCAGGTATATCACAATGCATCTTGACAAGTACATGACTAATTGTAACTACCTGCTCATATGATGTGTTGTATGTGCATTCTATTGTTTACACCCTATGTTTTAGCTCCTGTTTGAAAGTTGAATTTCACTTGCTATGTCATCTTGACTGTTCACTTGGGTTGTTGACTTGTACCATGTTGTACTTCACTGCCTTGTTATGTTTACATGTACATTGCCATTGTTGCTTCATTCGTTCGATGCTTTGATTCATGTCCATGCACCACATTATTGTGATGTTATTGCTTCGTGCATGATTGACAGTTCCCCTGCATATTATATATATATACATACACATGTGTGTATACATGTATCGTGCATATGCAATTATATTTTCTATATACATCAACAAACCTCCATACGCTGTTTATGGCTGGTCAAGATTAGCATACCACAATTGGGAGTTGAGGCTGATCTTAATCAGCAGACCACTATAGTTGTGTTGAGGCTGATATGCAGAATTAGATATATAGTCTACCTTGAGGTATTTACAGTGAATCACAGTGAATATCACCAACGGTCTAGAAACAAATAGATGTATTGTAACACCACATTATTTTGAAACATGTCATAAGAGATAATTAAAGAATAATTAATTTTAAGAGAAGAATTAGGTAAAATGGGTTACGTCATTGCGTTCGTGGCTATTTTCTAGTCAATTCAGCCCAATGGTTTGCAGAAAACCAATTTAGGATGAAAAAGATATCTTTTGATTAAATATTGAAACAAAACATGAAAAAAAGAGGAATGAGAAAAAAATAATGGATATCATTGTCCTAAGTCTTGTTAACAAAAGACTAAGTAGCCCAATTGGTTAGAGCATGTGACTTACATACAAAAGGTACAGATTTCGATCCCCACCAGCGCCATATTTTTGTTTTAGGGGAATGGCTAAAAAGTGACTTAGTGCGAATGCAGTTCAATTAAAAAGCGGTTTAGTGCGAAAAGGGTTAATTGGAGGATTAATTGGAAAAATGGGTAAAAAAGAATATATATATATATATATATATATATATATATATATATATATATATATATATATGACGTGTGGGTATCAACACCCTGTTGCTGCACGTCATGTTACACACATGGCTCATTTTAATTGGTTAATGATCGTTTTTTTCGCAACATGGCTATTAATGTAACGACCCGCATTCTACGCATAGAAGGATCGTAGAATATTTATTTCTTTCACATACGAAGTCGTATGGTCATGTAACTTTGGGAAATGACTATTGGAGTCATTTCCCATGTTCACGATTTTTCCAGATTTTTAAATGACCGTTTTGCCCCTAGCTGATCTTGTTTCGGCCATAACTTTTGTTTGGGAAGGAGTTTTGACCTAAAACCACTTCCATTAAATCTGGATGATGGTTTACCTTTCCGTAGAGTGGTCACATTAGCCAAACGGACTCACCGTTTGGGAGATATGTCTGAAACAAGGTTCAGAAGGTGAAAAACAACTTAACTGGGCCTAATTAGGGTGATTAGCAAGAGGGCCCATAACCCATTTCGGGATTAGGGTTATGGGAGGGCTGAGATGAGTTAGTAAATCAGTTTTTATTTCATTTCTTAGCCGCCACGTACAACCTTTGAACCCTAGCAATGACCTCCACTTGCTAAAACACCCCAAATCACCTTATAATCGCTAATTAAGCCAAATCTACATCAAATCAAAGCGGATTAGCACAAAAATCGAGGTAGAGTTGCTGGAGTGTATTGGGATCTGAACCATTTTGTCCGAAAGTTTCCGATCTGAGTTTATTTGTGGCTAAGGTGAGTGATTAGCCTTGTTTTTACACTAATTAAGGATAATTAGTGATAATTAGTGAATTTATACATGATTAAATTCTGGAAAAATATTTATAAATTTTGAAATATTGTTTTAGGCCTCTGTTAGAAATTTGGGTTACTTTGGTTAAGTTTTGTTAATCCTATCATTAGTTCTTGTTAAACATGATTAAGAGAAAACAAGGGTTTTGGGTGTGTTTGATCTGTTTTAACATATCAAATTGCGATTTTGATGTTTGTGGTCAATTCTACATGTTGCTATGACTGTATGGTATGCTTGGTGATTATTTAGAACAGTTAGAATGGTCGAAAATGCCGTCGTGTGGCGTAAAACAGTTGTTGGAAAAGTTGCAGGAAATGACCCAGAACAGGACGGGATTGGATCGCCCCTACTCGACCCCGACCCGCTCGTGAATGGTGACATCAAACCGACCCACCCACCTAGATAGCTCCACGACCCAAACCGCTAGTCATGAATTTCTTTTATTTGGAGTTCTCTGAACCGACCTGCTCCTGAACGATGACCATGAACCGATCCGACCGTGGCATGATGGCACGACTCGACCCGGTGGAAGGAACATGAACTGACCTGAACCACTCTGGGGAGTACGACCCGAACCATTTGGTGGACCACGAGTCATGCTTGCACACTCGAACCGACCCGATGCTATGAAGCTGGCATCATGAACCAAGCCGCTGGTGGAGCCACGACGCCTGGAGAACGGTCCAAACCAATGGGGTATCACGACCCGATGCGATGACCACAAACTAACCGTAGTTCACGTATAGGAGAGAGGAACTTACAACTCGATCTGAATAAGGAGAAGAGGACTGATCAGAATGGAAGCTTGTTTCTGAACCGATCCGGAGGAGACCAAAACCCGAGATGCAAAGGTAGTCCAAACGAGAGGTTGTAACTCAGGATCCAGTTGGGAACCAACGAGTTAACTTCATATTTGGGCTTTGCTTCGAGACGTGTGCTAAGGGGTTACCGATGTCCATGACTTTGATTCACCACTAGACGGATGTTAGGCTACGTATCAGTGCAGTGGGGTAGTTATTACTCCATGGGGCAGAGTGATCGTAGCATGTCTGTGAGCCAGTGCAGTGGAGTCATCATGACTTCATGGGGTAGAGTGGACATAGCAAGGATTAGTGGTTATGGATCAGTTCAGTGGAGTCGCCCTGACTCCATGAGGCAGAGTGATCATAGCGAGGATTTGGGTGATCAAAGTGGTGGATATCGTATGCTTTACGCACTGAGTAAGAGATGTGAGGATGGTTGCTATGCTTGATTGTTTGACATCACTATGACATGCACACCCCACCCCCGTATCTTTACACCATATGTTAGTGTCACCTTCGAGTATTATGCATCTTGTTGTGCTAACTCTTTGGTTGCAGTCCAGGTTCAAGTATGATTTAGTATACCTGTTATTGTTCTATTCTGTTGCTTATTGCTCATACCAGACTTTTGTTTGACCCAGAGTTTTATGTCTCTTCTTATTACTCTGGGTGCTCCTAAACGAGCATACTAGAGACATTTTAGCTGGTTATGCACGAGTAGTTGAACCAGAGACGAGCAGGAGCTCCTACGTATTACCTACATATATTCTCCTTGTGTTGTTGACGGTCACTGCTTTGGCCATTTGTAGTGTACATTTCCTTTCTTTTGCTTTAGAGACAATATTTTGAAGTTGTAATAATGGTTATGGATCATAAGCTGTATTTTGGATTTTCGCTGCTATAATGATTATGGTTTAGTTTTCAGCTTATGCCCTGTCTTGCCTGTTTTATGTCAAGTATGTTATTATTATATTTTATTCCATGTGCTGTGAGATATCCTACAGGTTCCTTGTTAGTTCAAATTCCTTTCTTTGGCGACCGTCCTGTGCTAGTCAGACACTAGCACAACGCACTTTCATTGGAAATGTCGGCTAGTGCGGGTTGTTACATTTCGTATCAGAGCTCTAGTTTGCGTAGTTAACCTAGGGAAAGAATCCAGAGAGAGATAGTACACGTATATGAGAGCGCGTATTTGTGATATTTTGGTTTTCAAAAGCTATATATATACTATTAGTACATTTAAGGATTAAGTCGCATTGCACTGGCACCACTGAAGAGATGGTTGATCATTTTCTCCTTACAGATTGAACGATGAGCCGATATACAAGGGGTATTGGTAGAGGAGCTAATAATGGGAATGATCCTGATATGAGGACGATGTTCACTGACCTCATGAGAGAGATGCTTAGGGATGTTCAGAGGGCAGCTCCTAGTGCTGCAAATGGTGGTGGTGCAGCGGTGCAGGCGCCTAGGGCCGATTTCGCCAAGCTATGCAAGGATTACACTAGCCTTGGTGGGAAGCCGTTCCACAGAACGGAATCAGCTACAGAAGTTTAGGATTGGCTTGATAGTTGTGAGCGCATCTTCGAAGACTTGGGTATCGAGGATGCGATGAAAAGGAAGCTAGCATCCCGTCAGCTGCAAGGACGGGCTATGAATTGGTGGAATGCTATTAAGGAAGCCACTCATGAGGATCAAGTTACTTAGGATCGGTTTAAGGCCCAATTCAGTGATAAGTTTATCCTAGCTACTCAGAAATCAGAATTGTTTAGGAAGTTCTTGGAGCTTAAGCAGAATGGTAGAACAGTCTCGGAGTATATTGATGAGTTCGATACTTTATCAAAGTATGGATTATCTCTTATTGACACTCCGGAGAAGAAGAATGAAAAGTTCATAACAGGCTTTGATCAGTACTTGGGGGAAAGACTTATAAACCATATCGATGAGACGTTTGAATCAATTGTAGGAAAAGCTTTGAGATCAGAGAGTCTATACCCTAAGTCGAAGACTGAGGTTGCATCTGCAGAAGAGCCAAAGCTACAAGCAAGCAGTGGAGGCAAGAATAGTTCTCAGAACAAGAGAAAGCAGAATCAAACCAAGGAGTGCCAGAAGAAGAAGAATGAGAGAGATGTTGAGTGCTTTAGCTGTGGCAAGAAGGGCCATTATGCTAAAGAATGTCAAGCAAAGCCAACGGAAAGGAAGTGCTTCAACTATGGCCAAGTGGGACATCACAAGGATAAGTGTCCGCAACCCCCAAAAGAAAAGCAGATTGTGAAAGCATATGTTATTAATGTTGTTCCTTCTTCGTCGAATGCCCCAACTACGGCGGAGAAGGGAAAGAATGTCGTCATTCAAGGTATCATGTCTATTTATGATGTTCCTGTTTGAGTATTGTTTGATACAGAGCTTCCCGTTCCTTCATATCTAGTGACCTGGTAGATAGGTTGGGATTAGAACCCAAGATAGTGGATAGACCTTTAGCGGTGACGAACCCGATTGGTGGTTCAACTAGCCTTAGCATGATTTGTTGTAATGTGGTCTTATCGAGTCATGGATGCATGTTTATTTGTGATTGCTTTGTTTTGGGCTTTACTGGGTTTGGCATTATTTTGGGAGTCGATTGGCTCTAAAAATACAGGGTGGTGGTAGATTGTGAATGCTTTTTGGTGACAGTTAGAGCGGATGATGGGCGGAGGGTAGTGTTTTGTGGTCTACCTAGTGATGGGGTAATGGTTAGTTTTCTAAATTCCCTCGACATCCCACATGATGAGTTGTCAGATGTGCCTGTGGCTGGCCTGTATCCGGACGTCTTCGTGGAAGTGACCGAACTTCCACCACACCGAGAGATTGAGTTCTGTATTGATTTAGTGAAAGGTGCCAGACCTATAGTGATGCCACTTCATCGTATGGCACCAAGGGAACAGCGAGAGCTCGGGTGCAAGTGAGCGATCTTTTGAAGAAGGGATTTATCAGAAGAAGTGTTTCTGAGTGGGGAGCACCAGTTGTGTTTGCTACCAAGGCAGATGGTTCCCTTCGGTTGTGTGTGGACTACCGCGAGCTGAATAAGGTGACGAGGAAGAATAAGTATCCTCTACCGCGGATAGATGATTTGTTTGATCAGTTGAATGGCGCGAGAGTTTTCTCCCAATTGGATCTCGCGACAGGTTTCCATCAGCTTAGGGTGGAGGCCGAGTGTATAGCTAAGACGACCTTTTGGAAGCCTTCTGGATTCTATGAATGGTTGGTCATGCCATTCGGGTTGACCAATGCACCAACATATTTTGTGGATCTTATAAATAGGGTATTCAGGGATAAATTGAATAGGTTTGTTCTTGTGTTCGCAGATGATATCTTAGTTTATTCGAGGACAGAGGAAGAACACAAGGAACATTTGAGGATAGTGATGGAGGTGTTGAGAAAACTCCAATTGAACTTTGTTCTCCAAGTGTCACTTCTGGACGAGGGAAGTGAGATTCTTGGGCCATGTTTAGGGGCTATGTTTCTACAATGGAAGCAACTGGAGTACATCGCTGGGTATGATTTCAGACCAAAGTGTGAATTGGATCCAGAAGTATTAGAAAGTTTGCCGATCAGACCCACTTTGATTGAGCGGATTGGTTCCAATCAGAAGGACGATCCTAACTTATTGGAAATCATCTCCAAGTTAGAGATGGGTATCGATAAGGGGATGGACAAGTATGGGCTTGATCGAGATGGATGGCTTCGAAAGAATGGAAGACTAGTTGTGCCCAATGTCAATGGATTGAGAGATGAAGTGCTTAGAGAATGTCATCACTCAAAACTGACTATACATCCCAGTGGTAACAAAATGTATCGAGACATGAAGCAAACGTACTACTAGGGAGGAATGAAAAGAGACGTCGGGAAGTTTATATCCAAATGCATGAACTGTCAGTTGGTTAAATCTAAGCAAAAGAAACCTAGTGGTTTGTTGCAACCATTAGAAGTTCCAGAATGGAAATGGGAACAAGTCTTAATGGATTTCATTGATGGGTTACCAAGGACTAGATCGGGCCATGATAGCATTGAGTGATTGTGTACCGATTGACCAAGAGTGCAAGGTTTATACCGATCAAATTGAATAGAACAGCAGCTAAATTAGCAGAACTATATATGAAGTGGGTAGTGAGATTACATGGAGTACCCAAGGGCATTATGAGTGAGCGAGATCCATTGTTCACTAGTGGATTTTGGAAGAGCTTACAAAAGGCGTTAGGATCAGAAATACATCTCAGTACCGCGTATCATCCTCAAACTAATGGTCAAACAGAGAGGGAAATCGTATATTAGAAGATCTCTTGAGAGCTTGCATATGGGATTTTGGTGGATCATGAGATGACCATTTTCATCTGGTAGAGTTTGCATATAATAATAGTTATTAGTCCAGTATTGGTATGGCTCCATTTGAAGCTTTGTACGGAAGACCGTGCAACTCACCGTCATGTTGGTTAGAAACTGGTAAGAAGTTTGTGCTCGGACCAGATGTGATAACTGAAACTTCAGACAAAGAGATTTAAAATTCTCTATTGGTGACTTGGTATTTGTCAAGATTTCTCCATTAAAGAGCGTGATACGATTTGGTAGGAGAGGCAAGTTAACACCAAGATTTGTTAGTCCATTCCGAGTTCTCGAGCAAGTTGGGAATTTGGCATATAAAGTTGAATTACCAGAGAAGATGGTAGGAGTTAATAACGTATTTCATGTTTCACAAATAAGGAAATTCGTGCACGACCCCGATATGACTATTTCACTTGATCAATTAGATGATATCGAAGTAGAACCCGAGGCGGTTGGGAGCCCCAAGCCAATTCATATTATCGAGCACGATACAAAGCAACTTCGAAAGAAAGCAGTGGATCTAGTCAAAGTTCAGTGGGGCGAGAATAAGAAAGACTGTACTTGGGAAACAGAGGAGAATATGAGGAGGACGTATCCAGAATTCTTTGCCTGGTAAGATATTAATCTCAATTTAGTTTTCTGCATGCTAAGATAGACGTGTTTGTTGTTTTGTATGTTTGATTGTTGTGAATGGTTGATAGGCATGGGGGATACTTTGCTTGTTTCTTAGTTAAGGAATTTTGGGGGCAAAATTTCTTAAGGAGGGGGGGGGGGGGAGGGGAATGAAAAGACTAGCATTCTACGCATAGAAGGATCGTAGAATATTTATTTCTTTCACGTACGAAGTCGTATGGTCGTGTAACTTTGGGAAACGACTACTGGAGTCATTTCCCATGTTCACAATTTTTTCCGATTTTTAAATGACCGTTTTGCCCCTATCTGATCTTGTTTCGGCCATAACTTTTGTTTGGGAAGGATTTTTCACTTAAAACCACTTTCGTTAGTTCCGGATGTTGGTTTAGCTTTCCGTATAGTGGTCACATTAGCCAAACGGACTCACCTTTTGGGAGATATGGCTGAAACAAGGTTTGGAAGGTGAAAAACTGCTTAACCGGGCCTAATTAGGGTGATTAGCAAGAGGGCCCATAACCCATTTCAGGATTAGGGTTATGGGAGGGCTGAGATGGGTTAGTAAATCAGTTTTTATTTCATTTCTTAGCCGCCACTTACAACCTTTGAACCCTAGCAATGGCCTCCACTTGCTAAAACACCCCAAATCACCTTCTAATCGCTAATTAAGCCAAATCTACATCAAATCAAAGCGGATTAGCACAAAAGTCAAGGTAGAGTTGCCGGAGTGTATTGGGATCCGAATTTTATCCAAAAGTTTCAGATCAGAGTTTATTTGTGGCTAAGGTGAGTGATTAGCCTTGCTTTTACACTAATTAAGGTTAATTAAGGGTAATTAGTGATAACTAGTGAATTTATACATGATTAAATTCTGGAAAAATATTTATCAATTTCGAAATTTTGTTTTAGGCCTCTGTTAGAAATTTGGTTATATTTTGTTAATCCAATCATTAGTTATTGTTAAACATGATTAAGAGGAAAACATTGGTTTTGGGTATGTTTGATCCGTTTTAACATATCAAATTGTGGTTTTTATGTCTGTGGTCAATTCTACATGTTGCTATGACTGTATGGTATGCTTGGTGATTGTTTAGAATAGTTAGACTGGTCGAATACACCGTCGTGTGGCGTAAAACAGTTGCTGGAAATGACCCAGAACGGGACCGGATCGGATCTCCCCTACTCGACCCCGACCCGCTCGTGAATGGTGACATCAAACCGACCCGCCCACCTGGAGAGCTCCACGAACCGAACCACTAGTCACGACCAGCTTGCATCTGTAGTTGTCTCAACCAACCTGCTCTTGAACGATGAACACGAACCGATCCGACCGTGGCATGATGGCAAGACTCGACCCGGTGGAAGGAACATGAACTGACTTAAACCACTCTAGGGAGCACGACCCGAACCGTTTGGTGGACCACAAGCCATGCTTGCGCACTCGAACCAAACCGATGCTCTGAAGCTGGCATCATGAACCGAGGCGCTGGTGGAGCCACGACGCTTGGAGAACGATCCGAACCAATGGGGTATCACGGCCCAATGCGATGACCACAAACTGACCGAAGTTCACATATAGGAGAGAGGAACTCACAACTCGATCCAAATAAGGAGAAGAGGACTGATCAGAATGGAAGCTTGTTTCCAAACCGATCCGGAGGAGACCAAAACCCGAGATGCAAAGGTAGTCCAAACGAGAGGTTGTAACTCAGGATCTAGTTGGGAACCAACGAGTTAACTTCATAGTAATGCTTTGCTGCGGGACGTGTGCTAAGGGGTTACCGACGTCCATGACTTTGATTCACCACTAGAAGGATGTTAGGCTACGTATCAGTGCAGTGGGTTAGTTATTACTCCATGGGGAAGAGTGATCGTAGCATGGCAGTGAGCCAGTGCAATGGGGTAGTTATTACTCCATGGGGCAAAGTGTTCGTAGCATGGCTATGAGCCAGTGCAGTGGAGTCATCATGACTTCATGGGGCAATGTGGACATAGCAAGGATTTGTGGCTATGGATCAGTGCAGTGGAGTCGCCCTGACTCTATGGGGCAGGGTGATCATAGCGAGGATTTGGGTGATTAAAGTGGTGGATATCGTATGCTTTACGCACTGAGTGAGAGATGTGAGGATGGTTGCTATGCTTGATTGTTTGACCTCACTATGACATGCACACCACACCCCTGTTTCTTTACACCATATGTTAGTGTCACCTTAGAGTATTGTGCATCTTGTTGTGTTAACTCTTTGGTTGCAGGTTCAGGTATGGTATAATATAGCTGTTATTGTTCTGTTCTGCTGCTTATCGCTCATACCAGACTTTTGTCTGACCCAAAGTTTTATGTCTCTTCTTATTACTCTAGGTGCTCCTAAACGAGCAGACTAGAGACAGGTTAGCTGGTTATGCACGAGTAGCTGATCCGGGGACGAGCAAGTGGCTCCTACGTATTACCTACATATATTCTCCCTGTGTCGTTGATGGTCACTGCTTTGGGCATTAGTAGTGTACCTTTCCTTTATTTTGCTTTAGAGACAGTACTTTGAAGTTGTAATAATGGTTATGGATCATAAGCTGTATTTTGGATTTCCGTTGCTATGACGATTATGGTTTAGTTTTCAGCTTATGCCCTGTCTCGCTGTTTAATGTCAAGTATGTTATTATTATATTTTATTCCATGCGGTGTGAGACATCCTACAGGTTCCTTGTTAGTTAAAATTCATTTCTTTGGTGACCATCCTGTGCTAGTCGGGCATTAGCACAACGTATCCGCTGGTGCCGGGCGGGCTGTCACAATTTTCTATTGGTCGGATGACGTGGACGATTCCTATGGCCCCTGATATAATCTGCTGGCCCTAATTAACTCACTATACCTATATGAACACACTTAGACCTAAACCTAATTTCACTACACTAATTCATGGAGCCTCCATGTTGCTCAACCTAAACTATTCCTTCTTCTTCAACCAGTCAAAGTAAAGGAATTCTGTAAAGGGGATCAAATCTACAACAAGTACAACACCTAATTCTCTTCCTTAATCCAATCTTTGTGAGTTCATTGATTATTTTTAGATTAAAATAAAGCTAAAGCAATTATGACATGTTGTAAATTGCATTTGGGAATTATACATGATAATAAGATTGAATCTCATCAATTCTATCTTAGCATATAACATCAGATTCATGATTCTTATATGCCCTTGTTGATATTATCATCAATTTTATCATATCTTTATGATCAGTCCATACTTATGCCTATTGTTATTATTATGCCCGTTCTTTATCTTATCCCTTCCTCCTTCCCTTTTTGGTTTTTACAGCCGGGCTACTTCGAGCCTAGGCCAAATCTCATAGAGATGAAGGTACGAACGGTATTTTAGGGAACGATGGGAAATTTGGCATAATATACATTGGGTTGGTTTAGGCATGACAAATGTAAAATTTGGCATAATATATGTTAATTGTTGGGCATGATATAAAATTGGGAATTTTGGGTAATTGACATAATTAGCCTAAAATTGGCATAAACTGCAAATGAATAAATTGGCTAAGATAAGCTTGCTGAGACACGTGGTTAGACTCCGTTTGCGGTAGAAGCCTTCCCAGAACCAACCGGCCTAACCAGCAACCGCAAATGGTCAGTCTAATGTGAGAGGTCATAGGCATAACTAAAAGATGCTTAGACACGAGGTTATGTCTGGATTGTGGCAGAAGTCTACCCCGAACCGCCCGGCACATCCAACGGCCACAAGCCATCGACTTAATATGAGAGATCTGTGCATTAATAACTAATTAATGCTGATCAAAGATGAATATGATACCTAAAACATGTTAGGTGGGTGATGTTAAGTTAACCTATGTAAGATGACAACTTAACCAACAATACAAGGACAAAGTGGATAGGGTTAAGCCAAGCTTAACCAATAATGCATATTGATTTGATAAGTGGATGGGGTTAAGTCAACTGGGCTGATAGACAACACTTAACCAATATAAGTTTGGGTTAGGATCAACCCTGGGGGAAAACCTAGTAGTGGTTGGGACCCATTTCAGACAATAACCCACTTAGTGGTATCAGGAACTCTGAGCTAGGCAGGGTTGGGCACGCTTACTGAGTTGATTATAAGCGGTCAAATAAGAGCGAGGGTGTGACAGTGCAGGTTCCAATGGGTTCGCTAAGATTGTACAAGGTGTTCTCGTCATTGGAAGAATTAGCCAATTTACATCAGTAGGTATAAAGCTGTGCACCCACAAGTTGCCACTTAGGGAATGATACACCCTAAGCTGGGACCTACACAAATATCTACAAGTTAGGGAGCCGATCGATTAGGGGTAGTGTGGGGACATCTAGTATCTATTATGGGCAAGTGGACTTTTAAGGATTATATGAGGTGGATACCTCTTACTAGATGTTACGCCTGAGTGCTACCAATTGGGGGGTTGGAATCATTTCGTTAAGAATTACTAATAGGTGGTGCAAAGAATTAAATTAAGTAAGAAATCTGGGAAGGGCACTAAACATTCCTTTATAGTCATCCTGTTATCCTGCTTTACCTTATATCATTGTTATACTTTCCATCCTGTTTATTCCTGTCATATTTCTTTACTTATTTTCATGCTAAAAGTTGCCGGACTCGCCAGGCTTTATGTCTTACCTTTTTGTTTTCGCCTCTTTTTCTTCCGTTTCCCCCTTCCCCTAAGGTCCTCAGGGAGGAAACACTGAAGCTTGACTTAGATTTCTTTCTTCTTGAAGCACTTGTAAGTGTTGAGAGTAATGCTTAGCTTTATCTCTTTACATTATGGCTATTTGGAGTGGGATTATGATTTTACTTTTATGTACTCTGATAATAATAATGTTCAAGATGGGTATTTATTTACTTGACTCTAGTATGTGGTTTTGAAGTTGTAATCAAACATGTTTTTCTTTTCCGCTGCAATGAATAAAGTTTGAATTTTCTTAAGTACCATTTATATATCAGTCATGTGATATTCTGTTCTATACTTTTATAATAATCCATGGAAGTTAATGCACTCCCTTCGTGAGTGACATTAATGGACGTGGGTTGTTACATGTATATACATATCAGACCAATTCATGTAAAGATGATGAGAAACACACCAAAATTCTAATGCAAATAAATTTTAATAATAAAATTTTACTTGTAAGAATTTAGATCTATTTTGTTCCAGTTCAATGTGTGTGTTTCTGTGATAGATATGTCGGTGACTAGACTGACTCCGAAGTAGACTGAAGGCAAAATGATGTATTTGAGAGAGTGTATTCGTAAGATTGTGTAACCGAGTGAAATATAGTGAGGAACCAACGTATATAAGTTTGTATATATGTACAACTAAGTAAATAAAGTGTTGTAGAGAGGAATCAAATATACAAGAGAAACTGAATGTATTATATCAGTGAGATGTACAATAGTGGAGTTGGAAATTTGTATTATTTCAAATGTTGGAATAAAATATTTATTTGAATAAAATTACTGTTTGAATTATATATTCTGTGCAATAGCATTTTATTCAAAATAAATATATATTTCTGTATGAGCTGAAATATAGAATATTACAATTATAAACACATTTAAATAATATATATATAAATATATATATGTTTGTTATCATCAAACAAAAATCATACTATTATATTTAACATTACAAAAGTGAAGAATATGGATAATAGGACTGGATCTGGATAAGTTATGGAAATTTGGTGTGCTTTAGAGGGTGAGTGGATCAAATTATATTTATTTTATGATAATTGTACATGATGTTGCCAGATTACATTTATTTGATAAGAATTGTTACATTTAATTTTATTAGAGAAACTAGTTCATTTGTAGTTGTTCTTATTAAACTGTAAATTTAAAGCTAATTACATCTAAGTTCAAAGATATATAAGCTGAGATAAGATGAACCTACAAGTGAATATGGACTTAAGTGTAAGATAAATGGCATAAGCTTTAAGAAGAAAAGAATTTACAGTAATTATCTGGAATTCATAAAATGAACCAATAAAAAGTTATTTATAGCTTAATTTGGGAAACTTGTTGTGATGAACCTAATTACATGAATAAAAAGGATAAGTATAAAATAGAGGTGGTTATTATATCTTGTACTACCTATAAAAAAGAAATATATCGGCTAATTATGGACCATTGCACAGAAGCTTGTTTTATTGTAAATATGGAAATAGATTTCAGTAAAACCTCAGCTCTCAACCCATTAGAATATGCCTAGCCCTGTAGGATAATGCTAAAGACAATAATAAGAGAAGGGGAAAAGCAACAATTAAGGTAGTGATAAAAAGAAAAGGTAGCAACCAAGTTGAACATTTGGTTAACTAGAGAAAAGATAGAATCTAATTAGAAGAAATGCGAAGATAGATAAACTATAAAAAACATCTACTTTCAGATATGTAAACAAATAAAGAAAAAATGGTATTATTATTGTGAGTATTTCATGATAGATAGATGCTAACTTTACAAATAGTGACTATCATGAGAAAGTAAAAAAATATAAAAAGATTATACATATATATAATAATAATAGAAAATAACATAGTATGGGCCGTCCAAACAATAAATTATACATTTCTCGGCATGGAAAATAAGCGATCCATAGCAACATGTAACACCCCGGATTTTTGAATAATCGAATTAACTAAATTAAAGAATAAATGTTTAGTATTGTTCTAAGGTTTGTAAACAAAAGACTTAGTAGCTCATTTGGTTGGAACATGTGACTTGCATACAAGAGGTACTGAGTTCGATCCTCGCCAACGCCATTTTTTTTAGGGGAATGGCTAAAAAGCGGCTTAGTGTGAACGCGGTTCAAAAAGTAGTTTAGTGTGAAAATGATTAATTAGGAAGATAGAAATATATATATATATATAAATAAAATAAAATAAAATTCAACCTAAAATTTAAGAAAAAAATTCAAAACAGCGGAAGCGGGAAGGCAGAACACCAAACCGACCTATTTTATGGGTCGACCCGAGACCCGCCGGGTCGACCCGAGACCCGCCGGGTCGACCCGAGACCCGCCGGGTCGACCCGAGACCCGCCGGGTCGACCCGAGACCCGCCGGGTCGACCCCCAGGGTCGACTCAGGAGGTTTGGAATTGGTCCCGTCGGCCCTAAATGGTCTATGACGAAATTTTATGTTTTAGGGCTTAGGTGGTGATTTCTGGTTGGTCTGTTGACATCATTTCTTGGTTTCTAAGGCCTAGATGGATCCCAGAGTGATCTGACGGCTTAAATTAATTCAAAGCTCTATAAAAAGACCCATAGACTCAAACCCTAAATCGGAATTAAAGCTAAAACTATGGCCGTCATGCTGTCGTCTTGAACCCTAGAGTAGCCGCCACCAATTAGAAGAAGATCAATCCAACAGCAAATTCAACTACAACAAAGGGACGCTAATAAATTCCAGAACTTCGTTGAATGGTGATTTTGATCACTTTAACAAAGTAATTGCTAAATTAATTATGTTGTGATATACGTTGGATTATAAGTTCTGGTTGTGAATCTAATTCATATGTTTAATCATGTATGTTAACTTGATTCATATTATATGATATATGATGTTATGCAAGTTTCATGTATGATGTTATGCAAGATTAATATGATTATGCAAGTTAATATGATTATGCAAGTTTCATATATGATGTTATGCAAGTTAATATGATTATGCAAGTTGTACATATGATGTTATGCAAGTTAATAGGATCACGCAAGTTGTATGCGAGTTATATGATGTTATGTAAGTTTGGATCTAAAATATATGCTAGTAGTTCATGATGTTAACTTGTGTCAATGAATCCCTTTTTATAATCCAATCACCTAGGTTTATAACATCAGTTTTTATGCGAATATGGATGTGGAACATATGCTAGTTTGTATAAGTATTATGTTCATATCCAAGTTTATCTGATAATTGGATTCACATATATACAAGTTCACACCTTTAAAGTTTAGATCCATATTCAAGTTGACATTTTTATGCTGAAACTATGACATGCATAGTTATGCAAGTTTACACCTATATGTGGATTCATAGTTTACTCAGGTTAACACCTTTTATTGGATCCATAGTTATGCAAGATGACACCTTTATGTTTAGGTTGACGACATACATAGTTTATGTAAGTTTGTGATAATTACCTAGGCTAGTTGGTTGTAAAACTATGTTCATACATGAAAGTTGACACCTTTTAGATCTATGATTTTTGGATCCTTGATAATACAAAGACTATGCAAGTATGTTGTAATTCTTAAATGCAAGTTAGATGCAAATTATATCTATTATTGTGTTTATGTGACTTTGTGACGTTTATTCCTTTTTTTTAAGTATTAGACTATTTGCTAGTCTAATATGTACATGTCAAGTTAAGTGAACGAATGACGGGGGTACGATGGGGATAATAGTGGATACACACATATTGTGAATTTGGCATGTAATGGCCTAAAAAGGCATGTAATTAATTTTAAGGAATAATATTAATTAGTGATGAAATTGGTATAATTAATATACTATAAATAGATGAGCATAATTTAGGTGATAAATTATGGACATAAATAAATATGGAAATTTGAATAGGGAAAGTAATTCAAATTTGAGGAAAATTAATTATGTATAATTAATTGCCTAAGACACGAGGTTGGACTCATTTGTGGTGTAAGACTGCCCGAACCCGCCCGGCTAATCCAGCAGCCACAAATGGTAGCCCAATGTGAGAGGTCAAAGGCCCAAACTAAGTGCGTAACAATTGTATGGACACGAGGTTAGGCTCGTTTGTGGTGTAAGACTACCCGGACCCGCCCGGCAAATCCAGCAGCCACAAATGCCAGTTTAATGTGAGACGTCCTATAGGGGTTATGGTAGTAATAAATTAAGAAACACTTAACCAAAGTAAAACATGTAGTGGGACATGGGGGTTAAGTGGGTGCCTTGGGTGGCACGAGGAAATACGATTAGTAACACTTAACCAAGGTAAAACATGTAAGTGGGACATAGGGGTTAAGTGGTTGCCTTGGGTGGCATGTGGAATTACTAATAGAAACCCTTAACAAAATTTAAAACATTTAGGTGGACATGAAGGGGGTTAAGTGGGATGTACTAGAGGGGACCAAGCCTAGGTGGAAAGCTTGTGTCAAGCATGGGGGGCCCTTTTCAGTCAAGTAGCCCATTAAGTATCTTGGGAGCTCGAACCAAGTCGAGGACGGGACACGCCAACTGGGTCTGATTGTTAGAGACCGAAACAGGTTAGCGGTGGCAACACAAGTCCAACGGGGTCACATGCGTGCATGGGTCCGGGCTGGTAGGTAAGACGTTGTTGCATCGTGTAGTTATAAGCCATGCATTCCTTGCGTGGTATAAGGTTGCCATATTGGGGTGTGATACACCCCACTGTGGGACCTGCACGGGTATCTACGAGTTAGGGAGCCGATCGAATGAGGCAGGGTAGTGGGTACACCTAGTGGGGATAGGAGCAGGCGGCACCTATGACGTCAGCTAGGAGTACATGGAATTACCATTATTACTTATTGAAGGAGCACATCTAGTGGGGATAGGTACACGCTGGGTACCTATGATAACAACTAGAGATATACAGTCAAACATGGAGGATAGTGGGTACATCTAGTAGTACATGAAGCTATCATCGTTCTATTTAGCCAAGAGGGATCAAATTTCTTGAGTGACTAGTAGGGGTGCAGTTAGTGTTAGTACAGTACAGTACAGTACGGTAGAGTATAGTAATTATCCTGTATTGATTAGGAAGCGCCATTAACGTTATCTCTATTTCTCTTGATTGCCTTGCCATACCCATGTGGTTCACACAGTCATTACCTTATTCTCTAGCTTATATCTTATCATATTGCTTTAATAATTATGTTGTTAGAGTTATCGGACTCGCCAAACTTTATGTCTGACCCCCTTTGTTTACACCTCTTTTCTTCCTTTCCCCCCAGGTTCTAAGGGTGGGACTAGTACTAGTGGAGCTTGATTGGGATCTCTTTAGGAGCACTTGGATTTGGATTGCTGAAGTAAAGTTCAGCCTATCATTTTCTTTATGGCTATTTGTAGTAGTGGGATTATGTACTTTGTTTTATCAAGATGGATATTATGTACTTGACTTTGGTTTATAGTTTTTGATGATGTAACCAAACATATTTACCTTCTGCTGCAATAATTAAAGTTTTAAATTTTCAAGTACTGCTTTATATCTGTCTTGTTGTGATTTTCTGTTCTATATTCGTTTAAAATGCTCCATGTAAGTTAATGCATTCCCTTTGCGAGTGACATTAATGGACGTGGGGGTGTTACACGTGGTATCAGAGCTGAAGGTTACCAGAACAGATAAGATATTTTGAAAAACTATTTTTCAAAAGCATTTTTATAAAGAATACTTTCAAAAATATGTTTGTAGAAGAGTGTTTTTGAAATAAAGGCTTATTTTAAGAACATAATCCCCAAGAGCCATATATCCTTCCTTCGATTCTCTGTTTTGAATCTCTTCCTCTTTCTCTTTTTGAGTTTTCCCTCCCTCCCCCCTCCGCGTATATATGCTTTTTCTAAGATAAATAAGGACTTCCGTACGAAGGACGGAAAACCACTTCAAGGGACTTAGACGTTTGTCGGGCTAGAAGTTAGTCCAAGGAAGTGGAGTACTTGTTGATACCTTTAAGATAGACGATGGGAGGAAGGTTCAAATAGCTGTTTGGTTAACAAAGGACGAAACCTCATCTTGGTTGGAGGTCAAGAATGGAGAATGTGAAGAAGAAGGCTAGTTGTTTTGGAGAAAAAGGACACCTTAGGATTGTCTAAAGAGGCACGGACAAAGTACAGGATCTTCTGGAGGGTAGTTGTATTCCCTCACGGCTGGTATACTTGATGGGGGTAGGACCGTCTAGGTTGAAATTTGGTTTTCTTTATCATCCTGTTTGAACTTTGTTTGATTCTGGCACTTCATACTCCTTAGTATCTGCTTCGTTAGTTAAAACACTGCACCTAAATACTAGTCTAGTTTAGGATCCCATCCTAGTCTCAAATCCTGTTGGCGGTTCGGCTCATCCTTCAATGGTTTGTCGGGATTTGAGAGTGTCTATCTTGGGCGTTGGATTTGAATGCAACGCCTTCGTCCTTGGTTTCACGGGCTATAGTTTGATTCTAGGGGTGGATTGGCTAGCCAGGCGGGGTGCCATCCTAGATTGTGAAAGGAGGGCAGTTAGACTATTGATTCGTTATGGAAAGACCCTCATATTTCTTGTGACCCTAGGGGTTCAGTGATGCTTAGCTGCCTAGAATCTTCTGACGCATCCAACGATTATTGGGAGTTTGTTTGTGTGGTCCGTGAGTATGGAGACGTCTTTGATAAAGTGCGGGGTTTACCAGAGGCGCGAAATAAGTTTTCGTATGTGCTAAATAGATTAAGCAAAGCCAATTATGTGATCAGCGGTGGTTTTGGAGCAAGACTGGCAAGGACAGCCAGAGTCGGTCAAGTGCTCAATTGGTTGGTCGTCTTACTAGTATCATCTCACGTAGGTCGTTTGAATTCGAAGGAGGTATCCCTTGGGTGTTGGTCTGATATTGGTTTAGGCCATTGGGGCTTGCACTTGGGGGATGTCGAGTTCGACTAGGATGGTCTGTGTAAGAGATGGATAGTTGTGACGATTTTGCATGGGATAATATCCTGGTTTTCTCTAGAAGTAGAGAAGAGCATGCCCGACATCTTAGGGAAAGCTTAGGGACCCTACAAGCGCACTAGCTTAAAGCTAAGTTCTCCAAAATACCATTTTTGGAGGAAAGAAGTGAGGATTTTAGGGCATGTGGTCTCTAGGGAAGGGTGATATGTTATGGTGGAAGACAGTCGAAAGTCCATAAGAAGAATTACCCTACCCACGACTCAGAATTGGCTGCCATAGTTTTTGCGCTCAAGTCTTGGCGTCATTATTTGCTTGGTGAGAATTTTGAGTTGCTTGCAGACCATAAGTCGCTAAAGTACTTGTTATCTCAGAAAGATCTAAACCTCAGGCAACAAAGGTAGATGAAGTTCTTGGCGTCCTACGATTTCGAGATAGCATGTATCCCTGACAGGGTAACGTTGTGGCGGATGCCTTGAGTAGGAAAAATTTGACATTGAGTCCTTTGTTTGTCGAGCAACGTAGCTTAGAGTTTATCTCTACCTTTGACTTTAGACCATCCATTGATTTTGTACCCAGTTTGCTAGCGTCCTTGAGGTCAGACCTACGCTTTTGGGACGGGTTGGAGAGGCACAACATGATGACCCACAGTTGATGGAGTTAGTAGAGAAGCTCATAAGAGGGGAGTCATCAAGCTACCTAAGTAGGTATACCCTAGATGATAAGGGTTGGTTGCGTAGGGACGATAGACTTTGTGTATCACGGGATGAGAACTTGAGGAAGGCTATTCTTGATGATGCACATCGTTCGAAGATGACCATTCATCCCGGCGGGGACAAGATGTACAAAGACATGAAGCAAGTTTTCTTTTGGCCCGGTATAAAGAGGGATGTGGCCGAGTATGTCGCTAGATGCTTGGTGTGCCACCAAGTAAAAGCAGAACAAAAGAAGCCTGGTGGATTGCTTCACCTATTGGAGGTCCCACAATGGAAGTGGGAAAGTGTTTCGATGGACTTTGTTGACGGATTACCAAGAAGATCGAGGAAGGGTAATACGGGATTTTGGTCGTGGTAGACAGACTTACTAAGAGCGCCCATTTCATTCCTGTGAAGATTAAGAGGACTGCTCCTTGGTTAGCCTCCGTATACATTCGAGAAATAGTTCGTTTGCACAGTGTTCCTTCTAGCTTAGTGAGCGACCGCGATCCTATCTTTACTAGCGAATTTTGGAAGAGCTTGCAAGAGGCGGTAGGGACTCAGTTATGTTTGAGCACCGCATATCATCCTCATACGGACGGCCAGACCGAGAGGGTGAATCGTATTCTAGAGGACCTATTGAGGTTGTGTGTCTTAGATTTCGGAGGAACATGGGAGGAACATCTTTCATTGGTGGAGTTTGCATATAATAACAGATTTCAGTCTAGCATTGGCATGGCACCGTTCGAGGCTCTTTATGGACATCCGTGTCGTTCGCCTACATGTTGGTGGGAGTCTACAGATAAGATCTTACTTGGGCCCGATATGATTAGAGAGACTTCGGAAAAGATCGATTTGATTCGAAGGAGGATGAAGATGGCGCAAGATAGGCAGAAATATTATGCGGACAAGAGGAGAACAGATCTTGAGTTTGATATTGGGGACATGGTCTTTGTCAAGGTGTCTCCATTACATAACGTCATTCGCTTTGGGTCCGTTGGGAAGTTAGCACCAAGGTTCGTAGGACTGTTTCCTATTAAGGAGAGGATTGGGCAGATGGCGTATAGAGTGGAGTTGGCCGAGAGACTTAGTGGCGTACACGATGTATTCCATGTGTCACATTTGAGGAAGTGCTTGCACGAGACCGCGGAAGTGGTAGAGCCGAGCTTGCTTAGAGAGGTGGAGATAGAGCGTGATGCGACGATTCGGCGAGCTCCTACGTGCATTCTTGGGTCGGAGGTTAAGAAGTTGAGGAATCGAGAGGTCAAGCTAGTCAAAGTGCAATGGGGATATGATGAGAGCAACACTACTTGGGATACGGAAGAGAAGATGCGTTCGTTATACCCTTTTCTTTTCGAGGGTATGTCTTTTAGTTTCTCCTTTATCGCTTATCTTATACTTGTCTTATCTTTAGTATGTCCTCTCGTTACTACCTTTGACCTTTAGATAGGGTAGTCCTATGATTGAAACATGTGTTTGAGACATGTTATGTATGATGGATGCATGTGGATGCAAGTGTTTGCTAGTGGTTGCTCGTGGATGCATATACACACACTTTAGGCACTAGATCGGCTCAGTCACTTCATATTGCATATTGCATATAAATGTGTGTGCATATTTAAGCTAATGGATGTATAATGGTTGTGCTATTATATGGATGTTGCATTTTGGTGAATGGTTGTGCACACATGTAGAAATAATATGTATCGACAGGGTTCTTTCGCATACATAATGGACGCATGGCACTATCATGGTTTGCATTAAGGAGGTCAACTTAATCAGTAGACCGCCTGATTTTGCATTAGATAAGGAACATATACATGCACTTTTTCCATATGTTCATACTGCATTAGAAATTCTATAAGGACAATGAATGCCTGTGTTTGATGGTTGAGTAGATGGTTGTTTGGATGTTAGGATATGCATTCTCCTTAACTTGGAGATTTCGGGGGCGAAATCCTTTAAGGAGGGGAGAATGTAACACCCCGGATTTTTGAATAATCGAATTAACTAAATTAAAGAATAAATGTTTAGTATTTTTGTAAGGTTTGTAAGCAAAAGACTTAGTAGCTCATTTGGTTGAAACATGTGGCTTGCATACAAGAGGTACAGAGTTTGATCCCCGCCAACGCCATATTTTTATTTTAGGGGAATGGCTAAAAAGAGGCTTAGTGTGAACGCGGTTCAAAAAGTAGTTTAGTGTGAAAATGGTTAATCATGAAGATAGAAATATATATAGATATATATATATATAAATAAAATAAAATTCAACCTAAAATTTAAGAAAAAAATTCAAAACAGCTGAAGCGGGAAGGCAAAACACCAAACCGACCTATTTTATAGGTCGACCCCAGGGTCGACTCAGGAGGTTTGGAATTGGTCCCGTCGGCCCTAAATGGTCTATGATGAAATTTTATGTTTTAGGGCTTAGGTGGCGATTTCTGGTTGGTCTGTGACATCATTTCTTGGTTTTTAAGGCCTAGATGGATCTAGAGTGATCCGACGGCTTAAATTAATTCAAAGCTCTATAAAAAGACCCATAGACTCAAACCTTGAATCAGAATTAAAACTAAAACTATGGCCGTCATGCTTTCGTCTTGAACCCTAGAGTAGTCGCCACCAATTAGAAGAAGATTAAAGCAACTCAATTCAATCCAACAGCAAATTCAACTACAACAAAGGGACGCTAATAAATTCCAGAACTTCGTTGAATGGTGAGTTTGATCACTTTAACAAAATAATTGCTAAATTAATTACGATGTGATATACGTTGGATTATAAGTTGTGGTTGTGAATCTAATTCATATGTTTAATCATGTGTGTTAACTTGATTCATATTATATGATGTTATGCAAGTTTTATATATGATGTTATGCAAGTTTCATGTATGATGTTATGCAAGATTAATATGATTATGCAAGTTAATATGATTATGCAAGTTTCATATATGATGTTATGCAAGTTAATATGATTATGCAAGTTTCATATATGATGTTATGCAAGTTAATATGATTATGCAAGTTTCATATATGATGTTATGCAAGTTAATATGATTATGCAAGTTGTACATATGATGTTATGCATGTTAATAGGATCACGCAAGTTGTATGCGAGTTATATGATGTTATGTAAGTTTGGATCTAAAATATATGCTAGTAGTTCATGATGTTAACTTGTGTCAATGAATCCCTTTTTATAATCCAATCACCTAGGTTTATAACATCAGTTTTTATGCGAATATGGATGTGGAACATATGCTAGTTCGTATAAGTATTATGTTCATATGCAAGTTTAAGTGATAATTGGATTCACATATATACAAATTCACACCTTTAAAGTTTAGATCCATATTCAAGTTGACATTTTTATGTTGAAACTATGACATGCATAGTTATGCAAGTTTACACCTTTATGTGGATTCATAGTTTACTCAGGTTAACATCTTTTATTGGATGCATAGTTATGCAAGATGACATCTTTATGTTTAAGTTGACGATATACATAGTTTATGTAAGTTTGTGATAATTACCTAGGCTAGTTGGGTGTAAAACTATGTTCATACATGCAAGTTCACACCTTTTAGATCTATGATTTTTGGATCCTTGATAATACAAAGACTATGCAAGTATGTTGTAATTCTTAATTGCAAGTTAGATGCAAATTAGATCTATAATTATGTATATGTAGCTTTGTGACGTTTATTCCCTTTTTTTAAGAATTAGACTATTTGCTAGTCTAATATGTATATGTCATGTTAAGCGAACGAATGACAGGGGTACGATGGGGATAACAGTGGATACACATATTGTGAATTTGGCATGTAATGGACTAAAAAGACATGTAATTAATTTTAAGGAATAAAATTAATTAGTGATGAAATTGGTATAATTTATATACTATAAATAGATGAGCATAATTTAGGCAATAAATTATGGACTTAAACAAATACGAAAATTTGAATAGGGAAAGTAATTCAAATTTGGGGAAAATTAATTATGTATAATTAATTACCTAAGACACGAGGTTGGACTCATTTGGGGTGTAAGACTGCCCGGACCTGCCCGGCAAATCCGGCAGCCACAAATGGTAGCCCAATGTGAGAGGTCAAAGGCCCAACTAAATGCGTAACAATTGTATGGACACGAGGTTAGGCTCGTTTGTGGTGTAAGACTGCCTGGACCCGCCCGGCAAATCCAGCAGCCACAAATGACAGTCTAATGTGAGAGGTCCTACAGCGGTTACGGTAGTAATAAATTAATAAACACTTAACCAAAGTAAAACATGTGGTGGGACATAGGGTTTTAGTGGGTGCCTTGGGTGGCATGAGGAAATACGATTAGTAACACTTAACCAAGGTAAAACATGTAAGTGGGACATAGGGTTTAAGTGGGTGCCTTGGGTGGCATGTGGAATTACTAATAGAAACCCTTAACCAAATTTAAAACATGTAAGTGGACATGAAGGGGGTTAAGTGGGATGTACTAGAGGGGACCAAGCCTAGGTGGAAAGCTTGTGTCAACCATGGGGTGGGGCCTTTTCAGTCCAGTAGCCCATTAAGTATCTTTGTGAGCTCGACCCAAGTCGAGGATGGGACACGCCTACTGGGTCTGATTGTTTGAGGCCAAAACTGGTTAGCGGTGGCAACACAAGTCCAACGGGGTCACGTGCGTGCGTGGGTCCGGGCTGGTAGGTAAGACGTCGTTGCATCATGTAGTTATAAGCCGTGCATTCCTTGCGTGGTATAAGGTTGCCATATTGGGGAGTGATACACCCCACTGTGGGACCTGCACAGGTATCTACGAGTTAGGGAGCCGATCGAATGTGGCAGGGTAGTGGGTACACGTAGTGGAGATAGGAGTAGACGGCACCTATGTAGTCAGCTAGGGGTACACGAAGCTACCACTATTATTAATAATTATTAAGGGGGCACACCTAGTGGAGATAGGAGCAGCCGGCACCTATGACGTCAGCTAGGAGTACATGGAATTACCATTATTACTTATTGAAGGGGTACATCTAGTGGGGATAGGTACACGCTGGGTACCTATGATAGCAACTCGAGATATATAGTCAAGCATGGAGGATAGTGGGTACATCTAGTAGTACACGAAGCTATCATCGTTCTATTTAGCCAAGAGGGATCAAATTTCCAGAGTGACTAGTTGGGGTGCAGTTAGTATTAGTACAGTACAGTAAGGTAGAGTATAGTAATTATCCTATATTGATTAGGAAGCGCCATTAACGTTATCTCTGTTTCTCTTGATTGCCTTGCCATACCCATGTGGTTCACACAGTCATTACCTTATTCTCCAGCTTATATCTTATCATATTGCTTTAATAATTATGTTGTTAGAGTTATCGGACTCGCCATACTTTATGTCTGACCCCTTTGGTTCCACCTCTTTTCTTCCTCCCCCCCCCCCAGGTTCTAAGGGTGGGACTAGTACTAGTGGAGCTTGATTAGGATCTCTTTGGGAGCACTTGTATTTGGATTGCTGAAGTAAAGTTCAGCCTATCATTTTCTTTATGGCTATTTGTAGTAGTGGGATTATGTACTTTGTTTTATCAAGATGGATATTATGTACTTGACTTTGATTTATAGTTTTTGATGATGTAACCAAACATATTTACCTTCTGCTGCAATAAATAAAGTTTTAAATTTTCAAGTACTACTTTATATCTGTCTTGTTGTGATTTTCTGTTCTATATTCACTTAAAATGCTCCATGGAAGTTAATGCATTCCCTATGCGAGTGACATTAATGGACGTGGGGTGTTACATAACAGAACTAAGCAATCAAGAGAAAAAGAAAGATGAATTAAATGCATAAGAAAAGTGATAGATATAAGGTCTAATAAAGAATGAGATCACGATAATAACCTCATATGATGCGTTTAGAGTAGTCTAAAGGAAATCTTGTTATAATTAGTCATATGTAGGCCGTTACCAGTCGTTTAGGATATAGGGAAGCCCATCGCAATGATGAACCAGATATTCATTGATGCGAGAAATAAGCGATTGCGTATAAGAAGAAGGATTGGAAAGCCTATCCTAATGGATTTGCAAATAATTCTGGAGCTGAAAACAAGTAACCAATTAGGTCAGTCCTAATGGGGCTATTTAGCAAATACGAGCATTGGAAATAAGTGATTTCAACGATATGCAAAAGATACCCCCATATGGCCCTTCGATGTAGACATAGTTGGCAGTCCTTCAAAGACACGGTCTAAAGTTTTCATCAAGGGGATATCATCATGACTTCGTTAGGCAGTCTAAAAACCAATGGATGACTAGGTAATCATGCAACCCACATTCAGTAGTGCCAATTACTGGGGAAACCTAAAAGTATAGTGGTGGCATGAGCGCAGTTCATCATTAGGCAGTAGCGAGCATGGAGAAGGACATGTGTTAGAACTCTGTAGGCCAGGTGATTTTTCTCTATTAGGATGCCTGGGTTGGGTATACAATGCAAAATGATTGCATTTGTTTGCTTGTTTGGGGGCAAGGCTAGCTATTAACCCATTAGTGATATCTTCCAACTAGTAAAAAGTGGATGTGCGACACCTAGACATGATTGAAAGGACAGACTATAGTTTACGGTAAGTCCCTGATTGAGTATCATACAGAGTGGGCGCTAGCTCCTTCTGTGAGCGGAATTCAGAAGTGCAGAAAAAATGATTGCAACACCCCATAATTTTAAAATGTGACATAAGAGATAATTAAAAAATAATTAATCTTAAAAAGAATAATTGGGTGAAACGGGTTACACCATTGCGTTTTTCACGGAATTCTGCTTGAGATAAAGTCCGAGTTTGCGTAAAATGGATGATGTATGAAGAAGATATGGACGAACGAATTTGGGCAAAAAAACTGGAAACAGGCCAGAATACACTGGCGCACTTGTGAAGTGCGCCAGTACAAAAATGAACTGGCACACCTGCCAAGTGCGCCCATACCGAGGGTTGTCCAGCACAGCATTCTGGAGTGTTCTGTGATGACGTATCTTTTTTGATTTGCTGGATGACCTGTCTTCGAGCTGTGTGACTCTGATGACTCCTAGACTAATCTAAAGGCTAGAATTAATTCTAGACATCTATATATATGTAGCTAAACCTAAACCCTAACCTCATAACCCTAAAACTATGGTGCCGTCATGTTGTTCGTCTACAAGCTAGCCTACCCTTCTACATCTTCTCCAAACTAGAAAATCAAATCCAAACTAGTAATCGATTAGAAGAACTTCAAATCAAACGTCTACATCAATGGATAGCTTAACAAATTCAGAAATCAGATCCCAAAATACAAGATCCGTCCTTTTTTCTGTAAGTTCAGTTATTATTTAGATTTAAACATCTAACGTAAATCACGACTGTAATAATCGGATCTAGAATGATGCCTAATTCAGATTCGTGCCTATCCTTTTGTCAAATCTGAATGCTTATGCCTATGAGACTATTGTGATTGATGTAATGACACCTATCATGCCTATAAGACTGTTGGACTGACATAATAGAACCTATCGTGCCTATGAGACTGTTGGATTGACATAATAGAACCTATCATGCCTATGAAACTGTTGTGACTGGCATAATAAAACCTATCATGCCTATGAGACTGTTCGATTGACATAATAGAACCTATCATGCCTGTGAGACTATTGTGATTGATATAATGCTACCTATCATGTTGTACATCCTATGCATATGAGAGTATCGCGATTAAAATAATGGGACTTATCATGTTGTACATAAAAATTAGTGATTATCTTAAGTCCAATTCTATCCAATCTTTATACCTATGGTGTAAATTGCTTAGCTTGTCTACCCATATTTTTAATGTACAACATTGAAACATGATTCCTGAATTGGGTACATCTTTGCTTTCCTATTTTTCCTTATGTTAATTCTTATGCCCCTTCTCTATTTTTTTCCCTTTTTACTTGCTTTTGTGAATACTAAGTTCCTTCGAAACTTAGATTGAATCTTGTTGTACGTGTGATTATAATGTGGGGAAATTGGGTATAATTTAATTGAGTAAATTTTGGGCACAGCATGGGAATGTGGCATAAACTTGTATTGGCTAGACTGGTGGAAAATTTTGACACATAGATTTGGACACATATGACAAATATGTAAATTCGCTAAAGATTAGCATGCCTAACCCGAGCTTAGATTGAGTTGCGGTGTAAGACTGCTCGGAACCGCCCGGCACATCCAACGACCGCAATAATATAGATCTAATGTAAGAGGTTAGCGTATTTAAGCCCAAAACCCGAGGTTAGATTGAGTTACGGTGTAAGGCTGCCCGGAACCGCCCGGCACTTCCAGCGACCGCAACAACATAGATCTAATGTGAGAGGTTGGTGCTTTAATGAATAAATTAAAGCTAAGAAACAGACAGGCTAAGTATAATAGGGTTAAGTTAATCAAAGCAACACTTAACCAATATAACATGATGTGTGATAGGGTTAAGTAACACAAGAGTGCAACACTTAACCAATGTAGCATGACAAGTGGTAGGGATAAGTAACTTAAGAGGGCAACACTTAGCTAATGTAACATGACTAGTCGTAGGGTTAAGTTAACACTTAACCAATGAACGAGTGGGGTTAAGTTAATGGGAAACACTTAACCAATATAATACGATTAATGAACAGGGTTAAGTTAATAGAAAACACTTAACCAATTACAACGTGATGAATGAGAAGGGTTAAGTTAATAAGAAACACTTAACCAACATGACATGGCATGTGGATGGGTTAAGTTAACTTGAATTGATGGATAACACTTAGCCAATTTGGGGGATATACGAATAGACCCTAGAAACCCTAGTATCGGGGAACCATTTCAACAGTAACCTACATAGATGTATCACGGTACCCTGAAACTAGGCAGGGTGGGGCACGATTACTGGGCTGATTATAAGCGGACAAAGTAGCGGCAGGGGGTGCAGCAGTGTAGTTCTGACGAGTATGGGCATGCACGTACTTCAGAGTGGAAAAGCAAGCACTAGGCATCTGTAGTATACACTGTGCATCTAGAATTTGTGTTGGGTTGCTATCATAGGGATTAATACACCTTATGGTGGGACCAGCACAAGGTATATACATGCAAGAGAGGGCCGATTGACACAGACACAAGGAAAGTTAATACAAGTAGGGAGCCGATCGATAGGGTAGTAAGGGTACATCAAACATCTTCATGGCAATTAGGCTGGTTGAGGTAAGATCCTCATACTAGATGTACACCTGAAGGATAACACAATTGCAGTGTTGGGATCACCTTATTTTACAACACAGGATACTTGTTGGGACACTAGTAGGGAATACGAATCATCCTATAAAAGACACTAGTTAGGATGCTAGTTGGGCGGTGCAGAGAAAATAGGAAATTAGAGAAAGAACCGAAACACATTCAGTGTATCTTACCTTGTCATATCTAACGATCATCATTTGTTGTCTTGCTATACTTATTGTTACACCCCACCTCCGTTAAGGTCACTCACAAAGGGAATGCCTTAACTTTGGTGGAGCGTTTTAGGTAAAAGATGCAGATAAATTACAAGACAGACAAATAAAGCAGCGGAAAATAAAGTCATTTTATAAACAATGTGGTCCAGTCAAGCTTTTACAACAATTTATCTCAATCATACTCAAAAATAATACATATAACTTCTGTCTTGATTCAAAAACTTCAAGTATAAAAGAAGCATAAAAAAACATTGATATTCCCCAATAAAGCATGAACCATCCATAGAGTGGAAGAGAGAGTCCAACGCAATACATCGACTATCTTCGAGCTTGGAAAGAAAACTGAGCTAAGTGGTAACATTTCCTTGCTATGAACCGGAGGGGGGAACGGAAGAAAAGAGGCGAAACAAACTAGGTCAGACATAAGTCTGGTAAGTCCAGTGACTTTCGACATGAAAATAGGCAAAAGCATCATGACATGAATAAACTGAATAGAAGACAATACCGTGATAACTAGGATAACAAGACAACAGAAGATTAGCATAGATATGATAAGGCAAGATAAACTAAATGTGCTTCTGCTCTGATTTCTGCTTCGCTACTACCTTACTATTCTGATTTTTATATCTCTGCACCGCCTAACTAGTGTCCCAACTAGTAATCTGTGTAAAATGATAATATTACAATGAGATCCCAATCCCCGCAATTATGGTAGCCTTCATGTGTACATCTAGTACGAGGATCTTACCTCAATCAGCATAATTGCCATGAAGATGCTAGATGTACCCTTACTGCCCTATTAATCGGCTCCTTACGCGTATTAATTTTCGATGTGTCTGTGTCAATTCGGCCTTCTCTTCCGTTTAGATACCCTGTGTTGGCCCCACCATAAGATGTATCAATCCCTATGATAGCGACCCGACACGATTCAAGATGCACAGTGTATAACTACTGGTACCCAGTGCCTACTTTTTCCCACTCCGGAGTACGTGCATGCCCGTAATCCATTAGAACCTACACTGACGTACCCCCTGCCGCTATTTTGACCACTTATAATCAGCCCATTAATCGTGCGCCACCCAGCCTAGTTTCAGGGTACCTTGATACATCTATGTGGGTTACTGCTGAAATGGGTCCCCGTTACTAGGATTTCTTACTAGTTAAGTTTGTGGGTCTATATTTACTAATATTACCCACCAACCCGATATGTACTTAACCCTAGCACTAATTCAAACATGCTTACTTAACGGTTAAGTCTGTGGGCCTATATTTACTAATATTACCCACCAAACCGATATGTACTTAACCCTCCCACACATTTTGTCATATTGGTTGTGTTGTCCATTCATGTTAACTTAATCCACCCACTCATCATGTTATGTTGATTAAGTGTTCCTCATTAACCCTTCTCACTTGTCATGTTGGATTGGTTAAGTGTTTCCTATTAACTTAACCCCATTCATTCATTATGCTATATTGGTTAAGTATTTCCCATTAACTTAACCCCATTCGTTCATCAAGTTTCATTGGTTAAGTGTTTCATATTAACTTAACCCCACGCGTTCATTATGCTGTATTGGTTAAGTGTCCTCAATCAATGCAAGTTAACTTAACCCACCCACTTTTCATGTTACATTGGTTAAGTGTTGCCTTCTTGTGTTAACTTAACCCTTCCACGCATCCTGTTATATTGGCTAAGTTTTGCTCTCTTGTTTTGACTTAACCCAACTGATTCATCACATCATATTGGTTGAGTGTTTCTTATTAACTTAACCCTTCTCATTCAACATGTTGTACTGGTTAACTTAACTCTGCTCACTTGTGTAATTAACATGTTATAACGGTTAAGTGCTCTAATTTTACTTAACCCCACCTCATTGTCTAATTAACATGTTATAACGGTTAAGTGTTCTAAATTTACTTAACCTCACTTTCTTGTCTACTTAACATATTATAACGGTTAAGTGTTATAAATTTACTTAACCCCATCTTCTTGTCTAATTAACATGTTATAACGGTTAAGTGTTGCCTTTGTTAACTTAACCCTACCATTCTTAACATATCTTGTTCATTAGCATTAATTGATTTATTAATGCACCAACCTCTCACATTAGATCTATGTTGTTGCAGTTACTGGATGTGCCGGGTGGCTCCAGGCAGTTTTACACCCCAACTCTGTCTAACCTCGGATTTTTCTTGGGCATGATGCACTAACCTCTCACATTAGATAGGTGTTGTTGCGGTTTCTGGATGAGCCGGGCGGTTTCAGGCAGTTTTACACCGCAACTCAATCTAACCTCGGGTTAGGCATGTTTATCTTTTAGCATACTTACCATACATGTCCAAGTCTAGATTTCATATGCTAATTATCCCAAATTCACAAAACTAGTCATGTTCCAATTCTCAAGTTATACTCCAACAAAGTTGATTTGTAAGTTATTCCTCACAAATTCAAATTCAATTTATTACTCAAAATTGCTTACACCCAATTTTCCCAAATTTGCAATCATAGTCATGCCCCAAAAATCACAATATAGCACACGCCTTATGGTTTAGTCATACTGCACCATACAAAATATTCTCCAAAAACCCCTAATCATGATTCATAGTATAAACTATGCCAAATTATAGCCTTTAATTACAGTGCATGCCAATTTACCCAAAATCCAAATTTAGGCATGCTCACATTTAACAGTTATCCCTATCTTACTATAGGTTTTCATGCATAATCTCCTTCTTCCAAGTCATAAACTATCATATATAATATGCCCCAATTTTAGGTCTTAAACCACAACATGTACTATGCCTTACATGTTTCCAGTTCAATTTACGCCCCAAACCCCATATGTCCAATATACTTTATGCCTAAATTTTCAAGTCAAATGTTCGATCCACTTTATGTTTTAAATATAACATATGTTATGTCCTCAAATCAGATACAAATCAGTTATGCCCAATTATACATAATTTAATACTTTTCCCAATTTTAGCGCTGGTCATGTCCAAATCATATATTATGCCCAATTTTAGCGCTGGTCAGGTTCAAATCATATATTATGCCCAATTTTATTTCAAACGTACGCTCATCTCTTATGAGATTTGGCTCAGGCTCGCAGTAGCCTGGCTATAAAAACAAAAAGGGAAGAAGGAAAGTAGAGACAAAGAATGGACATAATAGTATCAAATGAGATAGATCCAATGGTTATAGAAAGACAAACAGAAATAGGCATAATCTCAGATTCAGATTTATTATAATGTCAGAATCACAATTGAATTTTACTTATGAAAGTAACATGAACTTACAAATTACAAAATGGTCTTGAATTCTGGGATCTAATTTCTGAATTTTTTTAGCTATTCCTTTGATGTAGATCTTGATTGTTAACTTGAAAACTCTAATTTGATTGATTAAGGTGGAGGCTAGGTCACTTTAGGTTTTAGAAACATATAAACTCTTATGAATTCGTGTGGAGAAAACAATAGGTTAGGGGTCTTTTTATAGGTGTATAGGAAGATTTAGAGCCTTCAAATCAGTCTAGAAGTCATCAGAATAGTCCATAGAAGAATTCCAAGTCACACAGCGAATCAGAAAGCGACACGTGGCGAATCACGTCATCGGCCAGATCTGGGCCAACAGGGGTCGACTCTCCTATGGGGGGTCGACACCTATGTCGACACCCCTATAGGGGGGTCGACACCTATGTCAACTCCCCCTGGGGAGGTCGACACCTTGAGCGGGAATTTTCCCACTCAGCCTATTCTTCTTGAATTTCAAATTTCGAACTTGGTTTGAGATTTTTAATTATTATTTATATTTTCTGTTTAAACATAAAATCTTCTTAACTCCATAACTTCTTCATACAGAGTCTTATTTACACAAACCCGGACTCTATCCCAAGCAGAATTCCGAGACGAATGCAATGGCGTAACCCGTTTCCCTTAATTCCCACTTTTAAAATTAAGTATTCTTTAATTCGTTACTTTAATATCCACAGGAAATACGGGGTGTTACATTCTCCCTTCCTTTAAAGGATTTCATCCTTGAAATCTCCAAGTCAAGGAGAATGTATCCTAACATCCAACATCCATCTACTCAACCATTCAATCATAGGCGTTCATTGTCCTTAAAAATATGCTTTCATGATCATATGCATAGTGTGTGTACATGTCCTTATATTATGAAAAATCAGGCGGTCTACTGACTCATTTGACCTCCTTAATGCAAATTATGTCAGTGCCATGAGTCCATCATGTATGCAATTATTCCTAACCGTACTTTATAACTTTTACATGAGTGCACAATCATTCATACAAATGCAACATCCATATGATAACACATCAAGTTTCCATTCATATATACATAAATTCACTCATGCATATGCAATATGAAAGTAACTGAGCCGATCTAGTGCTTAATGTGTGTGTATATGCATCCATGAGAAACCACTAGCAAACACTTACATCCACTTGCATCCACCAAACATAACATGTCTCAAAAACATGTTTACATCCATTGGCTTTTACCTAAGGATCGAGGATAGGATCGAGAGGATCGAGAGGATGTACTTAAAAGATAAAGACTAGCAAATAAACTTTACAGAAAAAAGAGATCAAGGATATACCCTCAAAAAGGATATGATGCGTATATCTAGTCTTCAGTTCTTATAAGTCGCATCTTCTTGAGCTTCATTCCATATTGCTATGACTGTCTTAACTTCACGATTGTATAGCTTCTTAATTTCTGTTTCCAGAATATGCATTGGAACTCATTTCACTATCGCCTATCGTTCCACCTTTTCTTCGTATAGTATACTTGGCACTACAACCTCTGCCATGTCATGCTAACATTTCCAGAACTATCTCTTGAAAATAAACAGATGCTAACCATGTTACCAAGTGTATATACTAAGATGATCAGATTCTTGTTCGTCAATCTAGTAAGTGAGTCCGATACCTTCATAAAGTCCTTAATTAGCTTCCTATATTTGCCTGCTAGTCCAAGAAAGCTTCTTACTTCTGTGTATTCCTTGGGGCCTTCCAGTTTTGCACTGCAACTACTTTTGCGGGATCTACTGCTATCCCTTCTTTGGGCACCACATGTCTTAGAAACCTTACTTCTTCTCTCCGAAAATGGCATTTTTGGAGAATTTCCCCTTAAGTTAATGCGCTTGGAGGGTATGCGAGATTTCCCTTAGATGCAAAGCATGTTCTTCCTCATTCCAAAATATCATCTATGCACAAGAGAAGTGAACCATCCGCCTTTGTAACGAAAATGACTGGAGCACCCCATTCAGAAATACTTCACTTTATGAACCCTTTTTCAAGTAACTCTTTTACTTGTTTACTGAGCCCTTCCTTTCCCTTAGAGTCATGTGTCGTACAGGTAATGCAACTGGTTTTGCATTGTCAACAAGATATATGCGGAAGTCTATCTCGCGTTTTAGTGGATAAACCGCTAACCTAATCAAAAACATTTGCGCACTCATGGACTACTCTAATGGATCGCAAATCGTCGATAGATGAATCAAGTGATTCTAGGTAGCCAAGACAAACTGATCCCTTAGGATCGCACGAAATCTCGAGGGTATTCCCGAGGCAAGTCGAAAGTCTAGCAACTCTCCTTTCAAAATTACTAGCTAACCAATCCATGCCTAGAATCAACCCATAGCCCAAGAAACCCGAAAACATAAGCATTACACTTAAACTCAATACTTAATATTGCTATTCTCAAATCCTTACAAATCAAAGATAAATGAGCTGAACCACCAATTGGATTTGAGACAATAATGGGATCTTCTACTATACAAGTACTAAGGTGCAGAGACTCAACTATGGAAGCAGATATAAACGAATGTGAAGCGCAAAAATCAAAAGAGTACTAACAGGATGATCAAAAGAAAACTGAACCACCTCTCTCTCAGGTACGCTGGCGGTGAGAGCATGCACTTGTCCTCCAGAAAATCTTGTCCTTTGTTCATGCCCTTGTCCTTAATTATATGACCCGTTATACCAAAATAACGACACTTCCCCTTGTCCTGGAATTTTCTATTCTTTCCTCCTTCGTGAACCAAGTCCATATCCCTGAGTTTCTCATCCTTGGGTTGAGTTCCTTAGTCCAACTCCCTCATTCTCATCTTTGCCATCTTTGTGTAACTTGTCGACAAGTCTCTTGAAAGCTGCCTCTGTCGCACAGAAAAACCCTACAAAGCTTGAAATAAAATTAGCCGAGGGTGAAACTACTGCTGCTATATATGGAAGTTGGGCACTTCTTCACCCTTTGACAGGTGTCATAGTCTCATCAAGCCTACAGAACCATGTCGCGATGAGGTTACCTCCTAGAAAGCCGGGATCCCCGGAGCCTCAGTAAAGAAGGAAACAAGGATTCAAACAGAGGAAACAAGGAAAGAAGGAAACAAGGATTCTCATCTTTTAAAATTGTTTTGAAAATAATTTTTCAAATCTTTTATCTGATCCAGTAACCTTTAGCTCTGATACCAAGTATAACATGTCGTCTCCGTTAAGGTCACTCACAAAGAGAATGCCATAACTTTGGTGGAGCGTTTTAGGTAAAAGATGCAGATAAATTACAAGATAGACAAATAAAGTAGTGAAAAATAAAGTCATTTTATAAACAATGTGGTTCTATCAAGCTTTTACAACAATTTGTCTCAATCATACTTAAAAATAATACATAGAACTTCTGTCTTGATTCAAAAACTTCCAAGTATAAAAGAAGCATAAAAAAACAATGATATACCCCAATAAAGCACAAACCAGCCATAACAGTGGAAGAGAGAGTCCAAAGCAATACATTGACTATCTTCGACATTTCCTCCCTGTGAAACTTGGGGGAGGGGGGGGGGAACGGAAGAAAAGAGGCGAAACAAACAAGGTCTGGCATAAGTCTGGTAAGTCCAGTGACTTTCAGCATGAAAATAGGCTAAAGCATCATCACATGAATAAACTGAATATAAGACAATACCATGATAACAAGGATAACAAGATAACATACGATTAGCAAAGATATGATAAGGCAAGATAAACTGAATGCACTTCTACTCTGATTTCTGCTTCGCTACTACCTTACTATTCTGATTTTTATATCTCTGCACCACCTAACTAGTGCCCCAACTATTAATCTATGTAAAATAATAATATTACAACGTGATCCCAATCCCCGCAATTGTGGTAGCCTTTAGGTGTACATCTAGTATGAGGATCTTACCTCAATCAACCTCATTGCCATTAAGATGTTAGATGTACCCTTACTACCCTATCGATCGGCTCCTTACTCGTATTAATTTTCCATGTGTCTATGTCAGTTCGGCCCTCTCTTGCGTGTAGATACCCATTGCTGGCCCCACCATAAGGTGTATCGATCCCTATGATAGCGACCTGACACGATTCAAGATGCACAATGCACAACTACTGGTAACCAGTGCCTGCTTTTTCGCACTTCGGAGTATGTGCACGCCCGTAATCCGTCGGAACCTACACTGACGTACCCCTTGCCGCTATTTTGACCGCTTATAATCTGCTCGGTAATCATGCCCCACCTTGCCTAGTCTCAGGGTACCTTGATACATCTATGTGGGTTACTGCTGAAATGGGTCCCCATTACTAGGGTTTCTTACTGGTTAAGTTTGTGGGCGTATATTTACTAATATTACCCACCAACCCGATATGTACTTAACCCTACCATTGATTCAAACATGTTTACTTAATGGTTAAGTCTGTGGGCCTATGTTTACTAATATTACCCACCAACCCGATATGTACTTAACCCTCCCACACATTATGTCATATTGGATAAGTGTTGTCCATTCATGTTAACTTAACCCACCCACTCATCATGTCATGTTGGTTAAGTGTTTCACATTAACCCTTCTCACTTGTCATGTTGGATTGGTTAAGTGTTTCCTATTAACTTGACCCCGTTCATTCACCATGCTATATTGGTTAAGTATTTCCCATTAACTTAACCCCATTCATTCACCAAGTTACATTGGTTAATTGTTTCTTATTAACTTAACCCCACGCGTTCATCATGCTGTATTGGTTAAGTCTCCTCAATCAATTCAAGTTAACTTAACCCACCTACTTGTCGTGTTACATTGGTTAGGTGTTGCATTCTTGTGTTAACTTTACCCTTTCACGCATCCTGTTATATTGGTTAAGTGTTGCTCTCTTGTTTTAACTTAACCCTACCCATTCATCATGTCATATTGGTTAAGTGTTTCTTATTAACTTAACCCTTCTCATTCATCAGGTTGTACTGGTTAACTTAACCCTGTTTAATTGTCTAATTAACATGTTATAACGGTTAAGTGATCTAAATTTACTTAACCCCACCTCCTTGTCTAATTAACATGTTATAACGGTTAAGTGTTCTAAATTTACTTAACCTCACTTTCTTGTCTACTTAGCATGTTATACCGGTTAAGTGTTCTAAATTTACTTAACCCCATCTTCTTGTCTAATTAACAAGTTATAACGGTTAAATGTTGCCTTAGTTAACTTAACTATACCATTCTTAACATGTATTGTTCATTAGCATAAATTGATTTATTAATGCACCAACCTCTCACATTATATCTATGTTGTTGCGGTTACTGGATGTGCCGGGCGGTTCCGGGAAGTTTTACACCACAAATCAATCTAATCTCAGGTTTTTCTTGGGCATGATAAACTAACCTCTCACATTAGATAGGTGTTGTTGCGGTTATTGGATGTGATGGGCGGTTCCGGGCAGTTTTATACCGCAACTCAATCTAACCTTGGGTTAGGCATGTTTATCTTTTAGCATACTTACCATACATGTCCAAGTCTAGATTCTATATGCTAATTATCCCAAATTCACAAAACTAGTCATGTTCCAATTCTCAAGTTATACCCCAACAAAGTTGATTTGCAAGTTATGCCTCACAAATTCAAATTCAAGTTATTACTCAAAATAGTTTACACCCAATTTTTCCAAATTTGCAATAATAGTCATGCCCGAAAAATCACAATATAGCACACGCCCTAAGGTTTAGTCATATTGCATCGTACAAAATATTCTCCAAAGACCCCTAATCATGATTCATAGTATAAACTATGCCAAATTATAACCTTTAATTAATGTGCATGCCAACTTACCCAAAATCCAAATTTAGGCATGTTCACATTTAACAGTTATCCCTATCGTACTATAGGTTTTCATGCGTAATCTCCTTCTTCCAAGTCATAAACTATCATATATAATATGCCCCATTTTTAGGTCTTAAACAACAACATGTACTATGCCTTACATGTTTCAAGTTCAATTTACGTCCCAAACCCCAAGTCATATGTCCAATATACTTTATGCCTCAATTTTCAAGTCAAATGTTCGATCCACTTTATGTTTTACATACAACATATGTTATGTCCTCAAATCAGTTACAGATCAGTTATGCCCAATTGTACATAATTTAATACTTTTCGCAATTTTAGCGCTGGTCGTGTCCAAATCATATATTATGCCCAATTTTAGCGTTGGTCATGTTCAAATCATATATTATGCCCAATTTTATTTCCAACGTACGTTCATCTCTTATGAGATTTGGCTCAGGCTCACAGTAGCCTGGCTATAAAAACAAAAAGGGAAGAAGGAAAGTTGAGACAAAGAATGGACATAATAATATCAACTGAGATAGATCCAGTGGATATAGAAAGACAGATAGAAATAGGCATAATCTCAGATTCAGTTTTATTACAATGTCAGAATAACAATTGAATTTTACTTCTGAAAGTAACATGAACTTACAAATTACAGAACGGTCTTGAATTTTGGGATCTGATTTCTGAACTTGATTAGCTATTCCATTGATGTAGACTTTGATTGTTAACTTGAAAACTCTAATTTGATTGATTAAGGTGGAGGCTAGGTCACTTTTGGTTTTAGTAGCATATAAACACTTATGAATTTGTGTGGAGAAAAAGGTTTATGGGTCTTTTTATAGGTGTATAAGGAGATTTAGAGCCTTCAGATCAGTCTAGAAGTCATCAAAATCGTCCAGATCAGAATACCACGTCACACAGGAATCAAAAAGCGACACATGGCGAAACACATCATCGGCCAGATCTGGGCCAACAGGGGTCGACTCCCCTATAGGGGGTCGACATCTATGTCGACACACCTATAGGGGGTCGACACCTGTGTCGACTCCCCCTAGAGGGTCGACACCCTAAGCAGGAATTTTCCCGCTCAGCCTATTCTGTTTGAATTTAGAATTTTGAACTTGGGTTGAGATGTTTAATTATTATTTATATTTTCTGTTTAAACATGAAATCTTCTGAACTCCATAACTTCTTCATACTTAGTCCGATTTATGCAAACTCGGACTCTATCCAAAGCAGAATTCCGAGACGAACGCAATGGCATAACCCGTTTCCCCCACTTTTAAAATTAGGTATTCTTTAATTCGTTACTTTAATATTCACTGGAAATACTTGTTGTTACACTTATTATCATGGTTATGGTATGGTATCCAATTTATTCATGTCATGATCCTTTTACTTGTTTACATGCTGAATAATCACTGGACTTACCAGGCTTTGTGTCTGACTCTGTTTTGTTTCGATCACTTTTCTTCTGTTCCCCCCAGGTTCACAGGGAGGGAATATTACCACTTAGCTCAGTTTTCTTTCCAGGCTCGAAGATAGACGATGTATTTCTTTGGACACTCTTTTCCACTGCTATGGCTGGCTCATAATTTGTTGGGGAATATCATTGTCATTTCATGCTTCTTTATTTTTTTAAACAAGATAGATGCTTTGTTGTAATGGGTATTGATGTTTTGGTGTTGGAAAACAATCTTTGTACAAGCTGCTTTACCAAGCTGTTGTTTTATCAATAAAGTAAAGTTTTATTTATTTTCCACTGTTTAAATTTTGTCTGTTTTGTAATTTATCTATTCTATACACTTATGAAGCTCCACCGAAGTTAATGCATTCCCTTTGTGAGTGACCTTAACGGAGGTGGGGTGTTACATGTGGTATCAGAGCTGAAGGTTAGCAGAATAGATAAAGGATTTTGAAACTCATTTTCAAAAGCATTTTTATAAATAGTATTTTCAAAAACATGTTTTAAAGGAGCGTTTTTCAGGAGAAAAGTATTGTTTTTAAAAGGCATATTCCTCAAAGCCATGAGCACTATCTTTCAATTCACTATTTGAATCTCTTCTTCCTTTCTTGCCGCCATAGTTTCGAAGGCATACGGCACATGTCGAGGGTGAAGTAGTGCCCAACCTCCATCTGTAGCCGTAGTAGTTTCACCTACGGCTAATCTTCTTTCAATCTCTGTAGGTTGTCGTGCGGTGGAGGTAGTTTCAAGGAAGTTGTCAACAAGCTACAAAAGGATAGTAAGGATGAGAATAAGAGAGTTTGGGCTAAGGAGCACAAGCCCAAGGATATGAAGCTTGTTGATATGGCTTAATCCACGCAGAAGGAGAAAGGTAACAAGAAATAGGCCAATGTGGAGGAATCACAAACAAGGGATTAGAATATAAGAAGGGTGTAAGAAATAATAGATCCCGCAACAAGAGGAAGTGTCTTTTCTGTGCTATAGCGGGTCATTTAATTGTAGGATGAAGAAGACAGGTGGTTGTTTCCAGTATAGTGAAGCAGGGCATCTTATCAAGGATTGTCAAAGGACAAGGACAAGGGCAAAGCACATAATCTTCTAGCGTGCAATTGCATGCTCTCACTGCTAGTGTACCTAAGAGAGGTAGGAATGTTTCTATTGAAAGTTTAGTTTTTTTTTCAATCATCCTGTTAGAACTTTGTTCGATTCTAGCGCTTCACCTTCTTTTCTATCTACTTCCATAGTTGAGTCTCTGCACCTTAGTACTTGTATAGTAGAAGATTCCATTATTGTCTCAAATCCAATTGGTGGTTCGGCTCATTTATCTATGATTCGTTTGGATTTGGGAATATCTATACTAAGCGTTGAGTTTAGATGTAATGCTTACATTTTTGGTTTCATGGGCTATGGTTTGATTCTAGGGATGGATTGGTTATCCGGTAATGGTGCCATTATCAATTGTGAAAGGAGGATAGTTAGACATTTGGCTCGCCTCGGTAATACCCTCGAAATCTCGTGTAACCCTAAGGGTTCTGTCATGCTTAGTTACCTAGGATCTCTTGATACACCTGTTGATAATTTGCAATCTGTTTAAGTAGTCCACGAGTATCCCGATGTCTTTGATGAAGTGAAGGGTTTGCCCCCAAAACGTGAAATAGATTTATACATATACTTGGTTGATAACGCCAACCCAGTTACATTACCCATATAACACATGGCTCCTAAGGAGAGGAAGGAGCTCAGCAAGCAAGTTAAAGAGTTGCTTGAGAAGGGTTTTATTTGGCGAAGTATTTTTGAATGGGGTGCTCCAGTAGTGTTCACTACTAAGGCAGACGGTCCACTTCGCTTATGCGTGGATTATAGAGAATTAAACAAGCTGACTAAGAAAAATAGGCACCCACTTCCAAGAATAGATGATTTGTTTGACCAGCTTGTAGGTGCGTCTATTTTCTCCCAATTAGATTTGGCTATAGGGTTTCATCAGCTAAGAGAAGCTGAGCACAGTATAGACAAGACTGCTTTTAGGACCCCTAACGGTTTCTTTGAGTAGCTCGTCATGCCTTTCAGTTTGACGAATGCACCCGCTTATTTTGTTGACTTGATGAGTAGGGTGTTTAGGGAGTTCCTTAGTAAGTTTGTAGTATTCTTCGTGGACGATATCTTTATTTTCTCAAAGAACGAGGAAGAACATGCTTTGCATTTAAGAAAGTCATGGATACACTTCGAGCACATCTACTTAAGGCGAAGTTCTCCAAAATGTCATTTTTGGAGAGAAGAAGTAAGGTTTCTAGGACATGTGGCATCCAAAGAAAGGATAGCAGTAGATCCCGCAAAAGTAGTTTCGGTGCAAGACTGAAAGGTCCCAAGGAATGCAACAGAAGTAAGAAGCTTTCTTGGATTAGCGGGTTAATATAGGAAGTTCATTAAGTACTTTGCGAAGGTATTAGCCCTACTTACTGGATTAACGAAGAAGAATTTAACCTTTGCTCGGGATATTGATTGTGATGTCGCTTTCGAACGATCGAAGAGGGCTCTTACAACGACCACAGTTTTGACTTTTACCTTACGGTAGTAAAAAGTTTAAGGTATACATGGATGCATGCGGCATGGGACTAGGCGCCATTTTGATGTGAAAAGGAAGGGTAAGGTCGTAGTGGATGCCTTAAGAACAAAAAGGTTGACTTCAAGTCCTCTTTATGTGTAAAGGAAAAGTTCAGAATACACATCAACCTTTGATTTTAAAACCTTCGATTAAGTTAGTAGTTGTCATCTCTAGGAGTAAGACCTACGCTTTTGGATCAGATAGGGACTTCACAAAGAAAAGACTCTCAGATAGTTGACACAATGGTTAAGTTAAGTAGAGAAGAGGCCTCTAATCACCTTAATAACTACACTTTGTAACATGGTTAGCATCTGTTTATTTTTAAGAGATAGTTCTTCCACATGGAATACCCTCTAGTGAATTTTGAAGACCTTTTGAGGAAATGTTAGCAAGACACAGCAGAAGTTGTAGTCCCGAGTATACTAAAAGGAGAAGAGGTGGAACGAGAGGCGACAGTGTAATGGGTTCCAACTCATATTTTGGAAACAGAAATTAAGAAGCTACGCAATCATGAAGTTAAGACAGTTAGAGCACAATAGGGTGAAGCCCAAGAAGAATATGCCACTTAGAAGGCTGAAGACTAGATACGCGCATCATACGCTTTTGAGGGGATATCCTTGATCTCTCTTTTTCTGTAAAGTTTGTTTCCATGCTAGTCTTTATCTTTTAAGTATATCCTCTCTGTCCTATCCTCGATCCTTAGGTAGAATCCAATGGATGTAAACATGTGTTTAAGACATTTTATGTTTGGTGGATGCAAGTGGATGCAAGTGTTTACTAGTGGTTGCTCGTGAATACATATACACACACATTAGGCACTAGATCGGGTCAATCACTTCCATATTGCATATGCATGAGTGGATTTATATATATATATATATATATATGGATGGAAACTTGATGTATTATCATATGGATGTTGCTTTTGAATGTATGGTTGTGCATTCATATAGAAATGATATGTATCAATAGGGTCCTTTTGCATATATAATGGACGCATGGCACTATCATGAATTGCATTAAGGAGGTCAACTGAATCAGTAGACCGCCTGATTTTGCATTATATAAGGACATATACACACACTATGCATATGATCATGAAAGCATTTAGAAACCTCTTTATGGACAATGGATGCCTGTGATTGAGTGGTTGAGTAGATGGCTGTTGGATGGTAGGATACACATTCTTCTTGACTTGAAGATTTCGTGGATGAAATCCTTTAAGTAAAGGGGAATGTAACACCCCGTAATTTTATAACGAGACATAAGAGATAATTAAAAAATAATTAATCTTTAAAAGAAGAATTAGGTGAAACAGGTTACGCCATTGCATTCATCTCGGAATTCTGCTTGAGATATAGTTGGAGTTTGCGTAAAATGGATGCCGTATGAAGGAGATATGGACGAACAAAGTTAGGCAGAAAAACCGGAAACATGCCAGAATACACTGGCGCACTTGTGAAGTGCGCCAGTACAAAAATGCACTGGCGCACCTGCCAAGTGTGTCCATACCGAGGGTAGTCCAGCACAGCATTCTAGGGTGTTCTGTGATGACGTGTCTTTTTCTGATTTCCTAGATGACCTGTCTTCGAGCTGTGTGACTCTGATGACTCCTAGACTAATCTAAAGGCTACAATTAATCCTAGACATCTATATATACGTAGCTAAACCTAAACCCTAACCTCATAACCTTAAAACTATGGTGTCGTCATGCTGTTCGTATACAAGCTAGCCTTGCCTCCTTCATCTTCTCCAAACTAGAAAATCAAATCCAAACTAGTAATCGATTAGAAGAACTTCAAATCAAACGTCTACATCAAATAGCTTAACAAATTCAGAAATCAGATCCCAAAATACAAGATCCATCCTTTTTTCTGTAAGTCCAGTTACTATTTAGATTTAAACATCTAATAGAAATCATGACTGTAATAATCGGATCTAGAACAATGCCTAATTGTGATTCGTGCCTATCCTTTTGTCAAATCTGAATTGCTTATGCCTACGAGACTATTATGATTGATGTAATGACACCTGTCATGCCTATAAGACTATTGGACCGACATAATAGAACCTATCATGCCTATGAGACCGTTGGATTGACATAATAGAACCTATCATGCCTATGAAACTGTTGTGACTGACATAATAAAACCTGTCATGCCTATGATACTGTTGGATTGACATAATAGAACCTATCATGCCTTTGAGACTGTTGTGATTGATATGATGGAACCTATAATGTTGTACATCCTATGCCTATGAGACTATCATGATTAATATAATGGGACTTATCATGTTGTACATAAAAATTAGTGATTCTCTTAAGTCCAATTCTATCCAATCTTTATACCTATGGTGTAAATTGCTTAGCCTGTCTGTCCATATATTTAATGTACAACATTGAAACATGATTCTTGAATTGGGTACATCTTTACATGCCTATTTTTCCTTATGTCAATTCTTATGCCCCTTCTCTACTTTTCCCCTATTTACTTGCTTTTGTGAATAATAAGTTCATTCGGAACTTAGATTGAATTGGCGAAAATTGGGCATAATTTAATTGAGTAAATTTTGGGCATAGCATGGGAATGTGGCATAAACTTGTATTGGCTAAACTGATGGAAAATTTGACACATAAATTTGGACACATATGACAAATATGTAAGTTAGCTAAAGATGAAAATGCCTAACCCGAGGTTAGATTGAGCTGCGGTGTAAGACTGCCTGGAACCAGCCGGCACATCCAGCGACCGCAACAATATAGATCTAATGTGAGAGGTTAGCGCATTTAAGCCCAAAAACCCAACGTGAACTGCCCGGCACATCCAGTGACTGCAACAATATAGATCTAGTGTGAGAGGTTGGTGCTTTAATGAATAAATTAAAGCTAAGAAATAGACAGGCTACGAATGTTAGGGTTAAGTAAATCAAAGCAACACTTAACCAATATAACATGATGTGTGATAGGGTTAAGTAACACAAGAGGGCAACACTTAACCAATGTAACATGACAAGTGGTAGGGTTAAGTAACACAAGAGGGCAACACTTAACCAACGTAACATGACCAATGGTAGGGTTAAGTTAACACTTAACCAATGAACGAGCAGGGTTAAGTTAATGGGAAACACTTAACCAATATAATATTACGAATGAGCAGGGTTAAGTTAATAGAAAACACTTAACCAATTACAACATGATGAATGAGAAGGGTTAAGTTAATAAGAAAAACTTAACCAACATGACATGGCGTGTGGATGGGTTAAGTTAACTTGAATGGATGGATAACACTTACCAATTTTGGGGGTATACGAATAGACCTTGGAAAACCCTAGTAACGAGGACCCATTTCAGCAGTAACCCACGTAGAAGTATCACGGTACCATGAAACTAGGTAGGGAGGGACATGATTACTGGGCTGATTATAAGTGGTAAAAATAGTGGCATGGGGTGCAGTAGTGTAGTTCCGACGGAATATGGGCGTGCACGTGCTCCGGAGTGGAAAAGCAGGCACTGGGCATCAGTAGTATACATTGTGCATCTAGAATTTGTGTCGAGTTGCTATCATAGGGATTGATACAACTTACGGTGGGACCAGCACAGGGTATCTACACACAAGAGAGGGCCGATTGACATAGACACAAGGAAAGTTAATACAAGTAGGGAGTCAATCGATAGGGTAGTAAGGGTACATCTAACATCTTCATGGCAATTAGGCTGGTTGAGGTAAGATCCTCATACTAGATGTACACCTGAAGGCTACCACAATTGCAGGGTTGGGATCACCTTATTTTATAACACAGGATACTAGTTGGGACACTAGTAGGGGATACAGATCCTTTTTCACAGGATACTAGTTGGGACACTAGTAGGGAATACAAATCGTTCTATAAAAGACACTAGTTAGGATGCTAGTTGGGTGGTGCAGAGAAAATAGGAAATCAGAGAAAGAACAGAAGCCCATTTAGTGTATCTTACCGTGTCATATCTAACGATCATCATTTGTTGTCTTGCTATGCTTATTATCATGGTTATGGTCTGGTATCTAGTTTATTCATGTCATGACCCTTTTACCTGTTTACATGCTGAATAATCACTGGACTAACCAGGCTTTATGTCTGACTCTATTTTGTTTTTCTCTCTTTTCTTCTGTTCCCCTACCCCCCTCAGGTTTACAGGGAGGGAATATTACCACTTAGCTCAGTTTTCTTTCCAAGCTCGAAGATAGATGATGTATTACTTTGGACTCTCTTTTCCACTGTTATGGCTGGCTCACGTTTTATTGGGGAATATCATTGTCATTTCATGCTTCTTTATTTTGTTAAATAAGACATATGCTTTGTTGTAATGGGTATTGGTGTTTTGGTGCTGGAAAACAATCTTTGTACAAGCTGTTTTAACAAGCTGCTGTTTTTCAATAAAGTAAAGTTTTATTTATTTTTCCCTGTTTAAATTTTGTTTGTTTTGTAATTTATTTGTTCTATACACTTATGATGCTCCACTGAAGTTAAAGCATTCCCTTTGTGAGTGACCTTAACGGAGGTGGGGTGTTACAATGATCACATATAGATCCATAATGTACACATGGTGATGCACTCCTATGGTTATTCACAATGTAGGCATGAAGGGGAAGACCTTTCTGGATGCTGTTTACACTGTTTTGTACCAAACGACGAAACATCTGTAGTGTAGGAAATCTTATGCAGTCCATTAAAGATGTAGCTTCGGCGCTTTTATAGCGGGATAGTGGAATCCTATAAAGGAGCATATGAAGGATACCTGGGGTAATACCCAGGAACAAGGCGGCTAAGTGTATGCAACTATATATATGAGTATTTTTTATTATGTTTAATCTACTGGAGAGTAGATGGGTGCGATCTGTGCATGGAGATGAGAGTTCAGTAATCTTAATAAACCCAGTATAACAAGGACAGTAATTAAATGTTATATGTTGTGTTAGGCGTAAAAGTATATAATTTTCCAGTCTCCAGAACTTTAGTGCTGATCCCCTCTTCAAAACAAACCTCAAGTTCGATAGAACGCAAAGTTTGTTTAGCTTAGTGAGACTTAATCTTAAAGGTATTGATTTGTTAATGAGTATTTAATTATGATTATATTTTCAAATACCTCTGTTGTGAGTTATTTACTTAAGCTCCAATATATTTATCTTTATCTATTTGCAGGATACCAATCCCATTACTCATGTTTTAATGGATTTAGGTTTTAGATTTTTGCGAAATATCCGAGTTTGCTGGGACGTGGGCTGTTACATTTGGTATCAAAGCATAGGTTTATTAGGCCCTATAAAAATAGAGAGTGAACATATTTGTATTATTAAGAATTTAAATATATTGTATATACCAAAATCCTTGAAACCCATTTATAAAAGAATAACAATGGTAAGTTTTCGAGAAGCATTTGTACATCAAGAAGAGGTTAAGAGGAGACACATGGTAAGTTCTTGAGTGACCATAAGATAGAATGTACAATGAGCCCAGTTATAAAGTTAGTACCCATATGTTAAGTAGCTGCAATAAAGAATTTGTATAAGAGTGATGGGAAAGGAAATAGTGCTTTAATATAAATTAATGAATTGTGTGTACATATATTGAGTATAGATGCCCGATAGATGCGGATTTTAGTGTAAAAACATAGTCAGCTTAGAAGAGTATGCATAGTGAACAACTGGATTAGGAAAATAATCTTTGAAATGGTAAAAAAAGTTAACTAAGAATAATAGATTGAGAATCCACTTCGAGTCTAGCCCCATGAATGGATTTCAAAAAATAGTATATTTTAGAATAATGAATTTTAAATTTAAAACCCATGATTTCAAGTCATTAAAAGATATGGAACTTTTCGGAAATAATTTTGAATAAGTAAAGAATTCGAAAAGCAAAAAATAATTTACGGGCTGGGATATATAAGTGGAAAAGGATTAACATTAGAAAGAAAAGGGATAAGACATTGATTTGGAATACAAATATAATCGAAGATTAGGGGCTTTACTTGGAGGGTTGAGTAAACCCAATGTTTTCAGGCGAATTCGTAACAACGACCGAGCTATCCGGAGTAAGGTTAGAATAGTCTAAGACTGAGTTAGGGTTGAACAAACTTAGCTTAAGCCGGAGGCGAAAAAATCAGCAGCATGTAAACCCCTAAATTGGGTCGGTTAACCTGAGGCTGTTGACTACCCCAATCGGTTGTCAACCAAGGGTGGTAAATTTTCCCGAAGTTGGGTCAACCCGCCATGAAATCGGGTCGACCCACCCCAAAGTCTATTTGACCCATCCCATTCAATTTTTCTCCATAAGTATGACATTTCGTTCATTCTTGCTCTATCCTCTCCCCTAGAGATCCGTTTCACCAAACCCATCCAGTAGTCGAAAATAGCTCTTTTCAACCTGAATTGGCCCCTAAAGTCCATCTAATCACTACAAAAATTATACCAAATGGAACAATGCGTCCTAATCAATCCATTTCCACACTTCATTTTCCAAAATCTATCATTTTTTGCCATGCTTCTAAGGGGACCCTTGGATGACCTTCTTCCAGGGATTTCACCATAGAAGATAGCCTAATGTAAGGGCAGAAGGAGCATTCTGATGGCCTATCGAAAGACATCCGCCTATCGCATTTTATAGGGTAGAGCGACTAGGTTTGAAGACATTGGGTGTAATATAGTAAGAAAAGCTTTTCAGGGGTGCGAGTATAGTTCAGATTCTCTACCATGATACTTTTGGGAGGTTAGCCTACCCAAGGTTATTGCATCTATTTGTCCTTAATTTAGATTATGATTTTACACCCAATGCGGCGACCTTCCAGTCAAAGGTCAAGAGGACTAGAGTAGATTTTAACACTACCCAACTTGGGATGACACTCCATATCTGTGGGCATAGTCAGGATCTGGGCGACGTCCAGATGACGGATGATGTCGTTTTAAGGCAGATTTTCGTAAACCCCCAGTACGCTACTTGGCACGTTAAACGTTTGCGCATTATAGCTCGACTGGTGATACACATCCTATAGTACAAACTTATCCCACGATAGGGAGTCTCGACCGGATTTATCCAGAAGTCAGGAAGCCATCTTTGGGGGCATTCAGGAGAATTGAGCTAGAGCGATCATGACCCATCATGACCCATCATGTAGGAGTAGGTCGCACTCGTAGGACTTCGCTCCCTTTTAGCAACATTAGGACTGGGGGTAGGCACGGTTTGGACTGCATTAAACGGTTGATCAAAAATACAAACCATTATATTAACCATTCAAATGGTTTGGTTTCAGTTCGGTTTTATTATAATATGGTCCAATTTGGTTCGATCCCATTTGAACCTGTATTAAGCATGAAATAAGAGAATTACTTCCATCAACAATCAATTTACAATTATGTGATGTTGTTGCTTAAAGGTTAAAACTCACAATGTTATACTAAATTGAAAGATTGGCTTCTAATTGTATAAATACTTCAATCTTACATTAAATGAAAAGAAAGCATTAACCAAACATCAACGTTAATTAATGCATAAATATTAGGTAAGATAACTTAAAATTATAATTAGTATTACTCAAAAAAGCGATATGGAAACTATTATACTAAAACAAAAGAAATTCTCTATGATAATGATTATTATTAATATAACAACAATATATGCTTAAAATAGAATATATATTATTAAAATGAAAAATTAGGTAGGAATTACTTATTTTTATCATAAGATTAATAGTGCAGTTTTCGGTTTGGTTTACTTTATTACGGTTGGGTCAATAGTTCAAACCGCAATCGAACCATATCATTGTGGATTGGTTCGGTTTTGGGTATTTTCTTTTGAAGGGAGGATTCGATTTGGTTTTCCATACATTTTTTCGGGTCTGGTCTAGGCGGTTTTCGTATTGTATTAAGGTTCAAGTCCACCCCTACTTTGGATTATAGTGTTTGGAAGGTGTGACACCCGACCGCGAGACCCACACTAACAAATAGTATTACTAAGTAATACCATGTGCTAGTGCAAGGAATTAGGTGACTAGAAGCAACCATCAGTGAACCTCATATGAAACAATTATCGAATATGATGATTTGGTGCTCTTAATCTTTTCTTACTGCAAGTGGGTTGACATGTACGATTCAAGCTTAATACAATACTATGATGGCTAGTGATCTATTCAGAGTAAGGTATAACAATATCACATAATATATATCATAGAATAGTAGTCATATCCATATATGTGGATACATCATAAGTACAATACATAGTGATACATAAGTGAGTCATATACGAATCACATGTGTACATTAAGTCCCTAACGAAATAATTTGTACATCAGAGTTATGAAAATAACTATAGGATGACTACATAATATATGCCTAAGAATCCCAAAAATTCGATAAGAAAGTCCATATTAGAAGCCAAGAGGGTACTAGTAAGAGTCTATCCTGAAATAACTCGATTTGACCCAAGTACATAAAATACATGGGTCAATCTAGCTTAAAGAAGATAGTTAGTGTATGAGAGGTGAAATATAATGTAACACGGGATATAGTTCCCTCTTATTAGAAAAAGGGTAATATAGACTCAGATCTATGGGATTTAAAATAACCCTAGAGGGGGGAATAAGGTTTATTGTAAATTAAAATAACTATCACAGAATAACAAAGAAACTGCATAAAAGGTAAATCACACACAAGAATTACCCAGCTTCGGCAAACCATGCCTACTGTTATGTTCCAAGACTTCTACTAGGTATTAAAATAGTTTCTGCTTATAAACTCGCAAACCCTGCTACTACTCAAACCTTATGCTCAAAATTTTGACATGACTTAACTCCTAAGTTGTGATTTTCTTAACTACAAAATCCTATAGTTACAAGACACAACAAGTTTTAACAAGTGGAAAACAAAGAAGATAAGACACTTGTAGATAACTCAAAATAAACATTAAAAGGGAAGAAATGAAAATGACCCCTTTTGCTTTGTCTTTTGAAATCGTGGATGCCTTCTTTTCCCATTTAATGGTGACCTAATGGAAAACTGGGGCTTTTGATTCTACAACAAATCATGGTTTCCTTAAATGAATTGATAGGCGATCTTTGATTTCTTTAACATTGTTTGTCTTTCCATCTTTCCATGATCTAAGTTGCAAACACTCTCTCTCTCTCAATCAAAAAAGTCGTATACTCTCTGAATTTGTTTCTTTGATTACATGAGTTGTTTTCTTTAATTGGGTGCATTTTCCTATAATGAATGGGGGGTATTTATAGGCTTTTCAAAACCCTAATCTCTCTAATTTCATTGATGACTTATAGTGATTCTCTAATTTATTTTGTGGAAACTTTCAATGATCTTCTTGCTCAAAAAATGCTCTTGCGATTTTTATGGAAATTATTGAAATCGTGAATCTATTCTTGCCTAAAAACAACACCTTTGATCATGTTGATAATTTTGTACATGATTTTCATTAATGATTCTCTATAACTTTCTAGAAAAAGGCATTTGTGCCGAGTTTAGCACATTGTGTATTTGGAAAATAAATTAATGGATATTCTTGGTTGTGATTCCTGGCATCTTTGAATAATATTTGTTTAAATGAAATGCTTTGTCTAAGATGTTTACTTGCCGACTATACATTTGCCAAGAATACAAATTAAGTTCTTTCCCCTTTTTGAACAGGTCAACTTTTATTTGAAATTAAGAAGAATTCTGCATTTTTTATGAATCCATTCGAACTGCTTTCACTATTCTCATGTTTGTCTTGGCATTCATGTTTGCTCTCTTCCTTATTGCTTAATGAATGTACCATTATTCTTTTAAGTATGTTGTTAGTGTTAGTCTTTTATGTATGTAGTAATCAGTATGCTCATATATTCTTTTGTATGCAGTTATATTTTACTAATTTATTCTTGTATGGTGTAGTTATATTCTACTTACAACAACTATATCTCTTCTATCATGTTTGACCCTTTTGTTTCCTCTTCTTTCTTCCGTTTTCCCCTGGGTTCCTAGGGAGGAAACACTCAGGCTTAGTCAAGACTCAGATATCATCTTGCTAGAGCTGCTTTTGAAGTTTGGCTCAAGTTCTTATCTCTACTATGACTTTATCTCTTTTATTTGGGGAATTATGTTTTCTTTTAAGTATTTATGTAATCTGATGGTAAAAGACCGAAGTTGTATTTTTATAATGGTTTTTGTGACTTATGGAATTTTGGACCACGATGTATGATTTTAGTTTGAAATAAAAATTTGAATTTCCGCTGCTATCTTAATTATATTTGTCTTGTAATATTTTGTGTCTGTTTACCTATAACGCTTAACGAAACTTAATGCATTGGGTGTAACACTTAGTATCAAAGCTGAAGGTTACTAGATTGGATAAAGTTTTTGAAAATTATTTTCAAAAAGGTTTTAAAAGAAAGCATTTTCAAATAGAAAAGTCTGTTTTTAAAAACATTCCCCAAAAAGCCATATGTAATATCCTTCGGTCCATTATCTAAATCTCTTCCCTTTTTCTTTTTAGCATGTTTGGGGAGCCAAACATTCCTAATATTCCGGAGGGCGTTACAATACCCGGATGGTTCCGTAGGTATCTGGAGGCCACCGCACCTGCCAAGGGCCAAGGAAACGTTCCTCCCCCGCTACACCAGCCATTCCTCCTCCCCCTCCAAGAGTAGATAATTTCGCTAAGATCTGCAAAGACTTCCATGTTATTGGAGGGAAGCCATTCCATGGGAACGAGACATTCGTAGAAGCGTGGAATTGGCTCCGAGGACTTGTCGTAATCTTTGAAGTAGAGGATAGAAGGAAGATTCAGTTAGCCACCTGGCTACTGAAAGACGAAGCCTCATTTTGGTGGGAAGTTACCCAAGCTAGACGTCCAGTGGAGAATTGGGAAGATTTTAGAAAAAAATTTGAAATAAAGTTTCTTTCCCAAGCCGAGAAAAGCATGCAGATGGAGAGGTTCTTGTCACTCAAATAAGGGAACTTGACGGTGAAAGAATATTTAAACAAATCCAACCAACTAGCAAGGCTCGGGTTAGAATTGGTGGATACTCTGCACGAAAAGGCATTGCGATTTGCTAAAGGGCTAAATGAACCCCTTCGTAGGTTAGCAATGTCCCATATTCCAACAGGAGCCACTATTGAAAAGCTTGTCGATATGGCCCTAATTCATGAGGAAGACAAAGGAGAAAAGAAGGAAGTAAAGGCTGGGGAAACATCGCAAAATAAGAAGGTGTGGCCAAGAAGGGGCAACAACAACAACAACAGCAGAAGAAAGGTGGAAAGAATGACAAAGGCAAGGATAAGAGAAAATGTCACAATTGTGGGAAAGAGGGTCACTTGGTCAAAGACTGTAAGCGAATGAAGAACTCTTGCTACCACTGTAGAGATGTCAGACACTTTGCTAGGGAGTGCCCGAAGAAACAGGGATCACATATGTGCATGCTCTCGTGATCAGTGCTCCTGATATAGGTAGAAAAACTTCTATGGAAGGTTTAATTTCTCTTTCAAATCATCCTATCAGAAAACATTTTGATTTTGGCACTTCACATTCATTTGTATCTAGTTCTGTGGTTGAATCTTTGCACTTAATTACTAGTATGGTAGTGGATCCCGTGGTTGTTTCAAACCCCATTGGTGGTTCGACTCATTTATCTATGATTTGTCGGGATTTGAAAATATCTGTATTAGGCGTCGAGTTTGAGTGTGACGTATATGTGCTCGGGTTTATGGGCTATGGGTTGATTCTACGAATGGATTGGCTTACAAAGTATGGTGCCATTCTGGATTGCGAGAGGAGGGTCGTTAGGCTTCGGACTTGCCATGGGAGGACCCTCGAGATTTCTTATGACCCCAAAGGGTCGGTTATGCTTAGTTTCCTAGAGTCTCTTGATGCAACTATCGATGATCTGCAATCTATTCCAATGGTCCGAGATTATTCTTATGTCTTTGATGAGGTACGGAGTTTACCTCTGAGGCACAAGATCGATTTTCATATATATCTAGTGGACAATGCAAAGCCAGTTGCATTACCAGTGCACCAAATGGCTCCAAGGGAAAGAAGGGAGACTAGTAAGCAAGCATGGGAGCTACTTGAGAAAGGATTTATCAGATGAAGCATATATGAATGGGGTGCTCCAATTGTATTCACAACTAAGGTGGATGGTTTGCTTCGTTTGTGTGTTGACTATAGAGAGTTTAATAAACTCACCAAGAAGAATAGGCACCCACTCCCGAGGATTGATGATTTATTTGATCAGCTTGTTGGTGCCTCGGTATATTCCCAGTTAGACTCGTCCATGGGGTTTCATCAGTTGAGGGTGGCTGAGGACAACATAAATAAGACTGCTTTTAGGACTCCAGATGGTTTCTTTGAATTGCTAGTTATGCCTTTTGGGCTGACGAATGCACCCGCCTATTTTGTTGATCTGATGAGTAGGGTGTTTTGGGAGTTTCTAAATAAATTTGTAGTGGTCTCTGTTGATGATCTTTTGGTCTTTTCCAAGATCGAAGAAGAGCATGCCTAGCATTTGAGAGAAGTCTTGCAAACTCTCCGTGTGCATCAACTTAAGGCGAAGTTCTCCAAATGCCATTTTTGGAGAAAAGAGGTGAGATTATTAGGGCTTGTGGTCTCCAAAGAAGGGATAGCTATAGATCCCGCAAAGGTGGCTGCAGTGCAAGATTGCCAGATTCCTAAAAATGTAACCGAGGTGAGAAGCTTTCTTGGGTTGGTAGGTTATTATAGAAAGTTCATTAAGGACTTTCCAAAGATATCAACCCCAATCACCAGGCTGACGAAGAAGAGCTTTGCATTTTCATGGGATATAGACTACGATATTGCTTTCCAATGTTTAAAGAGGGCTCTGACAACAGGCCCAGTCTTGACTTTGCCTGATGCGAACAAAATGTTTATGGTTTACACTGTTGCGTGTGGTACAGGGCTAGGTGCGGTTTTGATTCAAGAAGGGAAAGTAGTGTGTTACGGGGGTAGACAGTTGAGAGTTCATGATTAGAACTACCCTACCCATGATCTAGAGTTAGCTGCCATAATATTCACACCAAAGACGTGGTGTCATTATTTACTTGGAGAGAAGTTCGAGTTTTACATCGATCATAAATCTCTCAAGTATCTGTTCTCGCAGAAGGATCTCAATTTAAGGCAACCATGGTAAATGGAGTTCCTAGCTTCTTATGATTTTGAGATTGCTTATACCCCTGGTAAGGGTAATGTGGTGGAAGGCGCGCTAAGTAGGCAGAGGATGGCCTTGGAGATACGACACACTCTTATGGATCATATAGGAGCTTTGCAACAAGGTGGCCCACTGATTTTAGACATCATGGAAAAGCTCAGAAGAGGGGAGACTACTAGTCACCTCAGTAGATATGCCATAGATGAAAAGGGGTGGTTGCGACATGATGGAAGGCTTTTTATTCCTCAAACTGGAAGCTTGATAAAGGCAGTCCTAGAAGAAGCCCACCATTCTAAGATGACTATTCATCTAGGTGATGATAAGATGTACAAAGACACAAAAAGAGTTTTCTTTTGGGTTGGGATGAAGAAAGACATGGCCGAGTTTGTTTCTCAATGTCTAGTTTTCCAGCAAGCTAAAGCTAAGCAAAAGAAGCCTGGTGGTTTACTTCATCCTTTGGAGGTTCCTCAATGGAAATGAGAGAGCATCTCTATGGATTTCATAGATGGGTTGCCTAGATCGAAGAAAGGCAACACCAGTGTCTAGGTTGTGGTAGATTGACTCGCTAAGAGCGCTCACCTTATTCCAGTTAAGAGCAAGAGGACGACATCGTGGAGAGCATCAATTTATGTTCGTGGGATAGTTCGTCTTTATGGAGTACCTTCCAGCATCATGAATGATTGTAACCTCATCTTTACCAGTGAATTTTGGAGGAGCTTGCAACGTTAGGTACACAGTTGTGTTTGAGCACCGCTTATCATCCTCAGACCAATGGGCAGATGGAGAGGGTGAACATAATTCTAGAGGATCTTTTGAGGCTGTGTATCCCAGATTTCGGAGGAACTTGGAAAGAGTACCTTCCTTTAGTAGAGTTTTCTTATAACAACAGTTATGAATCTAACATCGGCATGGCACCCTTCGAAGCATTGTATGGACGACTCTATAGATCACCAACTTGTTGGTGGGAATCTACAGAAAGACTTGGACCAGATATGGTTAGGGAAACGTCCAAAAAGATTGACCTTATTCTACGGCGGATGAAGACAGGTCAAGATAGGCAGAAGTCCTATGCAGACAAGAGGAGGACTGATATCGAATTTGAAGTGGGAGACTTGGTTTTTATTAAAGTGTCGCCTCTGAGGAATGTGGTTCTCTTCAGATCAGTAGGGAAGTTGGAACCTAGGTTTGTGGGACCATTTCCCATAACCGAGAGGATTAGTCAAATGTCCTATAGAGTAAAGCTCCCAGAAAATCTATCCGGTATTCATGATGTTTTCACATTTCTCATCTACAAAAGTGTTTGCATGACACCGCAGAAGTCGTTGAGCCGAGTGTATTCGAAGAGGTAGAAGTGGAATGGGAGGCGACAGTTAGGCGAGTCCCTACCCGTATTCTTGGATCAGAAGTTAACAAGCTACGCAATAAAGAGATCAAGTAACTAAAGGTTCAGTGTGGAGATAACCCAGAGGACGCGACTTGGGAGACCAAAGCCAAGATTCGTGCTTTATAACCTTTTCTTTTTGAGGGAATGTTCTTAACTCCTTTTCCTAAGTTTTATTTGTGCTTGTTTCTATCATTTGAATACATGTGTTTGAGACATGTTTTGTTTGATGTATGCAAGTGGACGCGACTTGGGAGACCAAAGCCAAGATTTGACCTTTAGATAGGAGTCTTATGGACGTAAACATGTGTTTGAGACATGTTTTCTTTGATGTATGCAAGTGGATGCAAGTGTTTGCTAGCGGCTACATGCGGATGCATATACACACACATTAGGCACTAGATCGGCTCAATCACTCTCATATTGCATATGGATGTGTGTGCATTTTCTTTTCTTTTATGGATGAAAATGAATTTATTAGCATATGGATGTTGCATTTGGACGAATGAGTGTGCACACATGTTATAATAGGATTATTTGCATACATATTGGATTCATGGCACTAACATACATTGCATTAAGGAGGTCAACTGAATCAGTAGACCACCTGATTTCTGAATTAGTGTTGGGACATATACACACACCCTTGCATATATTCATATAAGCATTAGAAGTATTTAAGGACCATGGATGCCAATGATTGATGGATGAGTAGATGGATGATGGATGGTAGGATATGCATTCTTCTCAAATTAGAGATTTCGGGGACGAAATCCTTTGAGTAGGGGAGAATGTAACAACTCTAAATTTTAACAACGCTTAAAGAGAATAAATTAAATTATAATTAATTTAATATTCATAATTAAGGAAAATAGACAGCGCCATTGTGTCCATCTCGAAATTCTAGTCAATATAGACATTTGGGTTGCGCAAAACGGACACCGTATGAAGAAGTTATGAGGGTTTTTTTTAATTTGTATACGCGTAGAAGAAATATGTTTATACACCTAAGTCAGGGATGAGTTAGAATTTTATCCAAAACCATTCGAATTTGAAAAAGAGAAAGTGGCGGCAGTTTACCGCTCTAGGGTTTCGACCCCCCTAGAGGGGTGTCGACATTGGGGTCGACCCACCCACAGGGGTGTCGACACCCCTAGGGCTGACGTGGCAGTCGGTTTTAGAGGGTCTAGCAACTATATATACGTGGTCATTTCTCTTGTTTTCTTCATTGAGAATTCTTGGGGGCCAAACTTTGTTGTTATCTGAACTAATCTAGATCTGTTATCTTCTAAAGCAAATCAATTGGAGATTCAAGATTCAATCTTTTCAAGTTCTATCTTCTTATCCAAACTCTGTGAGTCTCTAGTTGCTTTTAGATTTGAATATTTAAAAGTAAATATGACATGACTATGACTTGGATTTGTTCATGTGCCTATATTATATTGGATCCATTGTAAATTGCGAGCTGTGACGTCCTAAATCATGTATAATTGGATATAAATCCTTATCTTGTTGGATCTGTTGTAACTTTTGTGGCATTTTATGATGTGGATCTCGACCTTATTTGTGTTAGATCTATTTTTATCTATTGGATCTAAATCTCTATCTTATTGGATCTATTGTAACTTCTATGACATGCTATGATGTGGATCTTGACCTTATCCGTGTTAGATCTATTTTTCTACTATTAGATCTGAATTATGTAGACATCTAAATTGTTAATCAGATCTAGTTTATCACCTTATACTTATCATATTAGATCTAAACCAATTGGACATCTAAATTGTTAATTTAGATCTTATTATGCTTCTTATGACATCATAGTTATGTTAGAATCAATTAAATGTGACAAGTTCATCAGATTTATGCATATATGTCCACCTTATCACCATGCTAGATTATGTTTATAACAAAACAGTCACCTTTGTCATATTCCCATCACTTTTCTTTTTATTGTTTAGGACTAGGCTACTTTCTATCCTAGATGTCGTCAAATATATGCGAATGCGTTAGTGAGGAAACGGGGGAAAAAGGGTTAAATTTTGCATAATTTAAATAATGTTTATATGAATTGGACATATAATTCAAATTGGGGAAGGGGGACATAATCACCTATAAAGACAAAGGTAAGAAATGGATAAGAGTGAAATGTCTAATAATTACAATTAGGAAATGTAATTGAACTTATGACACAAGGTTAGGTTGCATTAGTGGTGGAAGTCTACCCGGACCCGAGAGGCATATCCAGCAGCCACTAATGTTGAACCTAATGTGAGAGGTCTAAGTGCGCAAATATGAATCTGGCTATGACATGAGGTTAGGCCCAACTTATGGAATAATACTGCTCGGACTCGACCGACATATCCACATCCACAAGTTGTAGTCCTAATGTGGGAGGTCTAGCCCATTATACACCATAAATGGACATGGTAATAAATTGGACTACTTAACCAAATCTAATCCCTAGGGATTGTATTATTGTGAACTAAAGTTAGGTTAAAGTAAAATTGATTAGATAGTGGATGTGTCAAGCACATCTGGAGGGGGTGGGTAATATTTACATGTAAACGCACAAACTTAACCCGATAAGGTTATGTAATTAAAGACACCTAGTGGTGTACATGACTGGTTGGAATAATAAAGCTATGTAATTAAAAACACCTTTTAGGGTAAACATAACTAGTGGAAAAGATTGGGGTTATATAATTAAAGACACCTTTATGATAAATATAACCTGCGGAAAACCTAGTGGGGGGATACAAGACAAAAGGGAGAGCTTGTTTCATATTGTGTGGGACCCGTTTCAGTCAGTACCCCAGAGTATGTATCGAGTGGAGAACTCCGAACTAGGTCGGAGAAGGGGCACGCTTATTGTAACAGATCCAAACATGGAGGCAGTGTTGGCGGCGCAAACCATCGGGCCGTGTGCGTGCATAAGTCAGGCCAAAGGGGATAAGACGACCGTGACACCTGTAGATATGGGCTTGTGCATACCAGTGAGGGGTTACCAGTTTAGGACGTGATACATCCTACTGTGGGGCCAACACGGAGTATCTACGGAGCAGGGAGCCGATCGATTAGGGTAGTAGTTATGGTACATTTGGATGTGTGCCTAATTCTACCATCTTGAAGGGTAAGGGAACATCTCATTCGGGTGATACTAGTAACAGTGCAGAGTAATTATTAGGGAATCGTATATACCTTATCCTATCTACCTTGTTACACCTGCCATTTATGTAGTGATCTCTCTTATCCACTTTATATGCCTGTCATGCTACTTTTATTTATTATTTGCTAAAAGTAACTAGACTCGCCAGAATTCATGTCTTACCCTTTTATTTCCTCTTCTTTCTTCCGTTTCCCCCTAGGTTCTTAGGGAGGAAACACTCAGACTTAATCAGGACTCAGATACCATCTTGCTAGAGCTGTTCTCGAAGTATGGCTCAAGTTCTTATATCTACTATGGCTTTATCTCTTTTATTTGGGAAAATATGTCTTCTTTTAAGTATTTATGTACTCTGATGGTAAAAGACATAAATTATATTGTTGTAATGGTTTTTGTGACTTATGGTATTTTGGACCACGATGCATGATTTGTGTTTGAAATAAATATTTGAATTTCTGCTACTATCTTAATTATATTTATCTTGTAATATTCTGTGTTTGTTTACCTATAACGCTTCACGAAACTTAATGCATTCCCTTTGTCAATGACATTAACGGACATGGCGTCACACCCTATAGTAAGATACCAACAAGGATACTAACTGATATGGGTTCCAATTAGCAGATTGACACATGCTAAACCACCTAAGCTTGTGCCCCTAAAACTAGGATTTAAGAGTTCCTAAAACCGATACAACAACAAGAACGAGGGACCTCTGAGCTTATTAATACTCATGTTTAATCTAGCAGGTTTAGGTTTACTAACAGGCGTGGTTGTAATATTACATGTCATTATGTGTGTACAACCCTTCCCCAAAACAACTGCCCAGATGTATATAATTTCTACAACATTTCAGTTTATTAACCTACATATGGTACTTACAATATTCCGACATGTCATTTACTTAATGTTAGTATTAAGTCAAATTTAACATGTCCAACTCATGTGCATATTATTCATCAACTATGTTCCCAAATTACAGCAAGTACAGGTTTATGCATATTATCCATTTTTATCAATTTACAGCAAGTGTATACACATTATCCCTTTTTATCAGTTTACAGCATGTAACACCCCGTATTTTCTATTAACGTTATAGTAACAAATTAAACAATGCTTAATTTAAAATCTGAGAATTAAGGGAAACGGGTTACGCCATTGTGTTCGTCTCGGAATTCTGGTTGAGATAGAGTCCAAGTTTGCGTAAATTGGACTTCGTATGAGGAAGTTATGGCTGTCGGAAGTTTCCAGAAAATTCAAATAAATTCAAACAACTCGAAAACAGATTCAAAATTTCAAATCAAAAGTCAGAAGCGGGTTGGGCGGGAAAATTCCCGCCCAGGACCAAGGTCGACCCTAATGTCGACCTCTTCCCTACAGGTCGACCTGGGGGTTGACCTGCCCTTCCCCCCCCCCCCGGGCAGATCTGAAAGATGACGATTTTGTGACTTAGTGCTGAGGTGTCACCCTATCTTGACTGAATGGTTGCGGTTAACTCTAGGATCATCCGACGGCTATAATTAAACCGAAATTCTATATAAACAACCCAATGCTCAACCTAAAAATCACACAAAAATAATCCTGGAACTATCATGCCGTCAATAGAGAACTTAGAGTAGTCGTCACCAATTCAAAGAAAAGATAAGAACCTGAATCAAAATAAAATTAAAAGTAATCAAATTCAACGATCTACATCAAAGGCGAGCTAACCAATTTCAGAATTCAGATTTCAGTAATCAAGAATTCCTTTTTAGTTTGTAAGTTGGTTATTACGTAGATTTAAATGTTCTTTCAAATGAATCATGACATGTTGTAATTCGAATATAGAATGATGCTTATGTATAAGATAAATAAATTTTGATTCTCGATTATCTTAAAGTACCGTTGCAATTGATCATGTCTATATTCTTGTGGTGATGAACATATTGTATGTTATTGGAATCTATTATGATTGGGTAATGGATTTATTATGCCAACTAAATGGTGAAACATGTCATGTTATAATTTGGTGGTTACTTGCAAGTTTATGATCTAAAGCACATGCATATATGTTAGATCAACACTCATGTATATTTAGACCCATGTTAAGTTGAATCTATTTTTGTTGTAAAATTGGAATTGTAGTTCTCTTATGTTTTAACACATAAGTATCATGTTAAGTTGTGATTCGAATATGCTTATAGTAGCTCTCTTATGTTTAAAACGTATAAGTCATCATGCTAAGTTGTGATACGAATATGTTGATAATAGTTTTCTTATGTTTAACACACATAAGTTAATATGCTAAGTTGTGATTTAAAAATGATTATAGTAGCTTTCTTATGTTTTGACATACATAAGTTAATATGCTAAGTTGTGGTTTAAAATTGTGATTATATGTTAAACCTCCATGCTAGACCTTTATCAAGCTTACATGAAAATTAGACCCAACTTAGTCACAAGTTCACCTTTACCCGTTTAATTAAGTTAATGATACTTCTATGCCAAGTTACACATGATAAGTTAAATGTATGCTATTATATGTTTGTTTCATGTCCCTTGTTTATTACCCTTTTTGTATATGAGTTTGGGCTAATTCTCTAGCACAACATTTTATGTGATTCATGCGTACGTTCTATGTGGATAACAATTGGAAAATATGAAAATTCATGGCATAGATTTGTTCATAAAATGGTATATTTGATATAGCATTTATTGTGAGCATAATCAAAGGATAGCTATGGCATGATCAAATTAAAATTAATTTACATAAAGAAATTAGACATATATAGAAAATATGTGAATTTAGAAAAGATGAATATGCCAAACCCGAGGTTAGACTGAGTTGCGGTGTAAATCTGCCCGGAACCGACCGGCATATCCAGTGACCACAACAAAACCTGTCTAATGTGGGTGGTTAGTGCATCAAGCCCAAAAAGAACCCGATGTTAGACTGAGTTGTGGTGTAAATCTGCCCGGAACCGACCGACATATCCAGTGACCACAACAAGACCTGTCTAATGTGAGTGGTTGGTGCTTTAATGAATAAATTAAAGCCAAGTCAGGATTGGTAGGGTTAAGTAAATTAGGGAAACACTTAACCGATCCAACATGTTAACTAAAAGAATGGGTGGGGTTAGGTAAACTTGGACACTTAACCAAATAAACATGTTGATTAGAAAACCCTAGTAACGGGGACCTATTTCAGCAGTAAACCACATAGATGTATCATGGTACCCTGAATATAATAACCCAGAAAATCTGAGCCAGTTTAAAATTTTTATTTTGGCAATTTTAGCGAATTTTGAATATTTAAAATGAATTATTTTAAATAATATTGACGAGAAATTTATTTTGAATATAATTCGAACGTATATATTTATACGCGTCGTCGTTAGAATATAAATAATTATATATAATTATATTAGGAATTGAAAATGGCGCGGTAGTTCGATAATTCGATTTCAAACTTCAATTGAATGTACCGGGTGCAAAACAATCCGGATTTTAGTGAAACCAAAAATATTAGGATCTAATTGAGGATATCTTTCCAACGAATTCGAAAAATCGAAATTTCATAGCGGGAATCAAAAGATATGTCCAGTTGAAAATTCTGAATAGTCGCTATGGAATTCAGGCCCTTAAAAATAGACATTTTGCAAACGACCTCGGATTTCGACGAAACCACTTTTGTTGGGTCCGCTATGTAAAATTATTGCTAGGTTTTAAATTTCATAATTTTTCGAATCAATATGTGAGCGTGGCAAAGGAAAACGCGTTTGACCAATTTTAGTTGATTTTAATCGACTGGAAAATGGCCATTTTTCCAACGGTCTCAGAATTCGACGAAATTAGTTTTGTTAGGACCGTATCGTCAATACGAAGCTAGAAAATATTTTTTTGGAATTTTTCGAGTTAGTATGTGACCCCGGTAAATTAAAATACGCGTTCAAATTCAATATATAGAGTTATATGTTGATTTTGACGAAAACTGATCGAAACGATCGAATCAGCTTGCGATACATATCCCATTGGGTTCGGAATGGGGGTAAAATGCTATGGACGACAGGCGGTGGGCCTCGTTTAGAGGTCGTATGTAAAAGTCAACTTTTTGGCAATAAATTAAGTATAAAAATATAATTAAATAATTAGACCCACCCCTTATTTCCCTACGATCCCTCCCTCTCATCTTATTTCAGATCGGACGTTGAGATTATAAAAAAAGAAAAAAAGAAAAAAAAATATACGCGATCGAAGAGACGAACGGAGGGCGCTCCCCTTCGCCCATTGCCAGACTCCGCCACCTCGCAGTCAACCGCCAGCCCCCACCGCTCCTCCCTCTCTCCCTTTGAACGCCCAAAGCCCAAAGCCCCAAACCCTAAATCGTGCAGCCACCTTACCCCCTTCGTAGCCCGCCACCGCCCAGTTCCGGCCGGCCACCCCTCTGCCAAGGCCGCGACACTTCCCCCTACCCCCCCTCTGACCATAGGTGGTGCACAACCCCCCCCCCTCTTGAACATTTTACTGTAAGTATTTTTATTTAGTTAAATCTATGATTTTTATTTAGTTCAAGCTATGATTTTTAATGCTTTAAAAATACGATTTTTATTACTATGAAATGCGAACAAAGATTTGATCTTTATATGTATAGTGAAGAAAGGAAGGTGATATTTTTAATTAGAGAAAGGCGATATTTTTATATGATAGGAATAATAAAAATATGATTTTTATATTATATAGATAGTAAAAGTTCGATTTTTATTATGTAGGAGATATAAAAATATGATTTTATTCATGTAGAGTAATAAAAATATAATTTTCATTATAATACTGGCTATAATAAAAATATAATCTTTGTTTTGTAGAAGATGTAAAAATATGATTTTTCTTTATGTAGAGAATTAAAAATATATTTTTTACATGATAGGAATATTAGAAATATCATCTTTATATGTGTAGCAAAATAAAAATGTGATTTTTATAATGATGAAAAGAAAAGGCGAAATATTTATTTTAGAAAAGGCGAAATCTTTATATAGATAATAGCGTGATAAAAATATAATTTTTATCTATATAGTAGCATTAGAAAAATATAATTTTTATCTATATAGTAGCATTAGAAAAATATAATTTTTATCTATATAGTAGCATTAGAAAAATATAATTTTATCTATATAGTAGCATTAGAAAAATATAATTTTTATCTATATAGTAGTGTTAGAAAAATATAATTTTTACCTATATAGTAGCGGGGGAAAAATTCGATTTTTATATATTGAATAGCATAGTAAAAATTTGATTTTTATATATTTAATAACAAAGGAAAAAATCGATTTTTATATATTAAATAGCGATGTAAAAATTCATTTTTTTAATATATGAAGTGATTATAAAAATATGATTTTTAAATTGAAAGTGAACAAATAAAAATGTGATTTTTATTTTAAAGACATCAGTATATAAAAAAGTGATTTTTATATATGTAGAGAATACAGGCAACGAAGGTGACAAAAAGGCGAGAACGACGAAGATCTCTACAATAGAAGTGCCGTGGAGTTGGGATAGCTTTCGGTGAGAACTTCTCACTCTTCAATTTCTTTTTCTTCTAGTTATATATATATATATACTAGGATGCAGACGGTGTTTAGTAGCACCTGACACTCGTCATCCACAGACCATGGATGGCTTGTTTGTTTAATTGTTTGGTTGTGTTGTTGGTTAGATTATTTGTTTGGAATTGAATTGTTTGGTGAAATTGAATAGATTTGATTGATGTGTGAATGGCGTTGGCCTTCACTAGACCGGGGATAAGGCTAGGCCTCGTCCCGTTTCTAGTATTGTGCCGTTATGCCGCCGAAATTTTCTAAAATATGTTAGAAAAATAAAAATATCATTTTTATTGTGTAAATGAACTGAATAGAAATTCATGTGTTGAAATAAAATATTTTATCGTTAAAAATATAATTTTTAACGTGGAAGTGAATAAAATAAAATATTCATTTACAAACCGGACGGTTTGTTTATGTACACCGATTTGAAGGACATTGATTGGGAGGATAAATTTTACAGATCGCCCAACTGCACAAATAAAATCTGTGTTTGTTGATTTGAAACCCCACACGGGTTTTGGGATGAAATTTGAAGTTCACTCATCCTGATTGATTAAATATGTCGATCGATTGATTGACAGGCTGTTATAAGCGTTAGATATCTATATTTGATGCTTATACAGCGTAGTGCACTTTGGATGATGGTTGATTGTTTATCGTTGCTATTATATACATGTGTTGTATGGAATCCATATAACTAACTTTATATGGTAATTGATTGGGCCTCATTCCAATTTAGAAAATAAAAAATATTATAAAATAAAGGTTCATGTGGTGACAGTACTCATCCGTTGAGATTAGTCATGTGTTGAACGAAGTATTTTAACAATAAAATTTATATCTTTATCACTATAAAGTAAAGGTTCATGTGTTGACTGTACTCATCCGTTGAGATTAGTCATGTGTTGAACGAAATATTTTAACAATAAAAATCTACATCTTTATCATATATAAAATTAGAAATTAATTGGAAAATAGATGAGATGAGTGGTCTCCTGGATATTGATCTGATGCCGGTTTCGGCCTTCGGGGTTAATATTCAGGGAATCGTTCTCTAACTAGTTTACGGTTGGAGGCTGATTTAATATCAAACGATAGATTCCATAATTTTTATAAAATATATTAAATAACAAAAATAGTCACACGTGGACAGTACTCATTCGTTGAGATTAGTCGTGTGTTGACAAAGATATAGAGTCGCGTATTGAAAGAAATATAGATCCAATTGTTGAATATAAAGCCGTGTTGATTAGAGATGCGCTATTTTGACGCGAACGATATTTATATCGATTATATTCGTTTTTAAATTTGAAATGAATTGATTTGAATAGGAAACCAATTTGAATTGAATCGAATAGAAAACCAATTTGAATTGATTTGAATAGCAAACCAATTTGAATTGAATCGAATAGAAAACCAATTTGAATTGAATCGAATAGAAAACCAATTTGAATTGATTTGAATAGGAAACCAATTTGAATTGAATCGAATAGGAAACCAATTTGAATTGAATCGAATAGAAAACCAATTTGAATTGAATCGAATAGCAAACCAACTTGAATTGAATCGAATAGGAAACCAATTTGAATTGAATCGAATAGAAAACCAATTTGAATTGAATCGAATAGAAAACCAATTTGAATTGATTTGAATAGGAAACCAATTTGAATTGAATCGAATAGGAAACCAATTTGAATTGAATCGAATAGAAAACCAATTTGAATTGAATCGAATAGAAAACCAATTTGAATTGAATCGAATAGAAAACGAATTCGAATTGAATTGAAAACGAATTCGAATTGAATTGAAAACGAATGCAAATTAAATTGAAAACGAATTGAAATGAATTCAAATTGAATTGAAATTTGAAATGAATTTTAAAACGAATTTATAAGGAAAAAATCAATTTTGATTTGAATTGGAAATGGAAGTTGAAATTGTTTTTAAAACGAATTTAAAACTATTTATATAATTCGTTTTAAATAGAAATCGACGAAATATATATTATATATATTATATATATAATATAATGGCCTGAATAGAACGTGCCGCGCCGCGGCAGTTCGTGAATTTCGACCATTTATTTCAAACGGACATTATGGGAGATCCGACCGTCGGATTCTCCTAAAACCGGAACCGTTGGGTTCGTATCGAAAAGAGCCTTCTAGCGAATATTAGAAATTCAAAATCTAACGGTTGGATTTGGAGATACGTCCAAATCAAATTTGGAAAAGGTCGCTGTAAGTGCAGTTCGATGGCCGTTGTTGGAAATCGACTGTACGTGCCTTGATAAAATTAATAAAAATAGTAATAATTAGTGTAAAATCATAAGAAATGATTTGGGAAAAATTGGGATGAAAAAAAATCCATATTTGAAAAGATAAAAATAGATTTTTATCGAAATGAACTAGTTTGAACTAAAATTAAAACCCAACTATTTTTAAAACAAATAAATTGGATTTGAAATGGGTTTTAAATAGAACTGATTTGTGGGTTTATCGTGAAGGGTGTTTTAAATAACACTTGTTCTTTAACCCGATACTAAATAGAATGTGATTTGGGTTTATTCTGAACTGTGTTTAAAATGACAATAGTTCTTTAACCCAGTAAAAGGAGTTTTAATGAATCTGCAATTAGATTGAAATGTGAATTGATAATCTAAATTATCAAATTTGGAAAATGAGCGAGAATGGAGTGTCACCAGTTTTGCTTCAAAGCGATAGTTAAATCTTTAATTAGATTTAAACGTGAAATGGTAATTAATTTTACCGATAACACCGTGGTGTTAGATATGGAGTATTACCAGTTTTGCTTCATGGGATGAATAGGTTGGGATTGGGAAATAAAATAAATAATTACTTCGGTATGGTTCACTAATCTCGACTAGTTTGGAAAACCATAATTTGGTTTGAAATGACATCCAAAGGAAGATTAAAGGATAAATTTTAAAGAATTTATCTTGGATAAAATTAATGGGAACCTTTCCCTAAGAATATGAAATTTGCGGTTAGTGGCTACTGAATTGGAATGAGGCGTATGTTGTGTTTGTGTAACATTTGTTTTTAATATACGCGGGTTGTTCGGAAAGTCCGGGTTTATACCCATTTTGAATAACCGATTTGACGTTATGTCGAAGATGAAGACGGTGGTTGAAGACCGGAAGTCTTCACATCGTTTGGGTGATTACTGATGATCTTGATTAGGCTGTACACCCAAGATGAGGGAATCAGTTGGTTGTCGTCCATACGTACTTGGAGATGGATGGATATGCAAGGAAAGTGCCTCCGGTTTCGTTCAGACCCAGAACGAACTTGTAAATGGATTGTGTGTCTGACACTGGATTTTATTCTGTGTTGATTGATTTCTGTTAAATATATATCTGCTTGGCGGCGGAGGATTTATTCTCTTGCTTAACGCCCTTCTCTGAGACGTACGAGCTTAGAGGTTATATATCGATAGATATCAATCGCATGGCATGAATTGCCTGTGTGGCACGCTGAGTTGCATGGATCAAGGCTTCTGTTGAAAAGCAAAGTCTTGTGGTTGATGATCAAAGCACGGCCTACGTGGCAGCTTTGTGTATAACGTGAATTCGCGAGCCTCACACCTCGGTATGAGTTAAAAACGGGATACGGGCCGTTGGGAGAACACGACGTTTCTTTCTAGCTTTGGTGGTGTCAGTGACTTACCAGCCCTGACATTTATATACTTTTCACCTTTGTGGCTGTTGGAATGAGGCACCTCGATTATAGGTCAGTAAGGACCGGGAAACGTGTGTTCAGGAATTGCCAATCCTCTAACGTAAGTGAGGACCGGCCCAACCGATCCAAGTGGCTGCCCAGAGTGTGTAGTCCTGAGCATTTGCTAGAGTGTCTCGAACGCGGAGAGGAGCTTGCCCCTTGCCTCGACTCATGACGGAAATCCAATTTCCAATACGTGTATTTCGGTTTTAATTGTAGAACTAGTATGGCGACATGATATATGGTACCCATGCCGTCTATGATTTATATTTATGATTGAAATTGTTTTGACACTATACACTTATTATAGTATCAAATGATTTGTTTTAAACGTACCAAGCATGTTTGGCTATTATAAGGGAAAACCCTATCCTCCGGCTTGCGTTGCATTGTGTGATGGGACCTGGGTCTTATAATAGCTTCATTTTTCGAAAAAGCATTGCGCTGTTTATTTATATGCACTGGTATTCTTGGGAGGAAACCCGTTCCGTGTTATACGGCGTGGTCCCTTGAATTACTCTCTTTTAAAGTAAAGCTTTAAATAACTGTTTTAGTTCTCACACCAGTCACATGACTGACCTGGAGTTTATTGTTTTAACCTAAACTCTGGGTGCCCCTATTTTCCGCACGGGCAGCTAGTAGTTTCGGTTTTGCATATTTATATTCACAGGATCCTGATTTACAGCTGGAATGATATCCGGAAAGCTCTGTATCCGTATATCACCTTCAGTTGTGCTTTGTATTATTTTCCGCTGCTATGTAATTTATTGTAATCTCTGATATTTATCGAATGTAATTTATTCAATTATACTATGTATATTCTTGTATCTGATGGAATTGCTGTAATAGCAATGAAATGTTCTTCTGTTTGTGTTCTGATTTGTCCTGTTCTCAAACGATCAGGGGTTTCGAACGGTCTAGATCGGTTTAACGACTGATTCGGATCGAGTGAAACTCCCGGCCGTCACACTGAAACAAGGCAGGGTGGGGCACGATTATTGGGCTGATTATAAGCGGTCAAAACGTCAGCGGTTGGTGGGCCAGTGTAGGTTTCGACGGAGTATGGGCGTGCACGTACTCTGGAGTGGAAAAAGCAGACACTGGGCATCAGTGGTATACACTGTGCATCTTGAATCGTGTCGGGTTGCCATCAGAGGGACTGATACACCCCATGGTGGGACCAACACAGGCATCTACAGTCAAGCGGAGCCGAATGACCCAGGATATGAATGCATGCGAGTATGAGTCGATCATTAAGGGGATCGTTTGTTATGAACACGTGGGGCTGGTTGAACCAATGGTTAAGTAGGTGCAGAGACTAAAGTAATGGGTGCGATCACATGTTACTCTTATCTTATATTAGGTTATTGTCCTATGTTCTGTTATTACTGTCATGACCCCTTTTCTTGTTTAAATACTAGTAATCACTGAACTTACCAGACTTATTGTCTGACGCGTTTTCTTTCGTCCTCTTTTCTTCTGTTTCCCCATCCAGGTCTACAGGGAGGGAATACTCCAGATTAGTCAGACTCTTTGCAAGCTTCAAGAAAGTAGATGTATGATTTGGACTCTCTCTCACCTTGGCTATGGCTCTTGAAAAAATATCCTTGGGGATTTATGCAGTTTTATTTATGGTTTATGCTTCTTTAATAAATAATCAAGACAGAAATTATGGTGTAATGTTTTGGAAGTTATTTTGAGACAATTTCATGTAATGCTTTTGTATTGACCACGTATGCAATAAAGATTTGAATTTCGCTGTTATATTTATCTATCTTGTAAATTTTTCTATGTCTTGCACCTATAACCCTCCCCAAAGTTAAGGCATTCCCTTTGTGAGCGATCTTAACGGAGGTGGGGTGTTTCACAGTAAGTCTAAACATGTGTATTTTATCCCTTTTCAAAATTATAGTTAAATAGTCCCAATTTAACAACATGCCTAAATTCCTCTTTATATGTCATTTATTATTGCCCCAAGTATGCGCACACTCTAATCGGATATAGCTTAGGCTTCAAAAGGCCTACAGATTAAGGAGACTAGAATCATATCACATAGGCATATAAGAAAGACTAGAAATAAACATTAAACATAGAAAATGGGAAATGGAAGATAGAAATGTATAACTTATTAATTATCCAACAACAAAGGCATATGTTTTACTTATTATAACGACATACGTGATGTTGGCCTACTTTGTGATTAGGCCATACAAAGTTTAGATGTTGCGATCACCCACACAAAGTAACAAGGAACATGAATATTCGAAGCCCATGGCACCGGGTCAAGGTATTCAGATCGAGCTCGACCCACATGTAATGAAACCAACAGAAACTTGAAGCTGTCAACTGGATCGGGTCGAGGAAAGCAGGTCGAGTTGGACCCATTCACACATATGACATCTGGCTCGCAAACAACAGCTCGGATAGCCCTCTATCGGGTCCCCCCAATGCTACTTCTACACGCAATATGACCAGTTCGAGTATACAGTGACCCGACCCCGTGTTCCCAAATCTGGAGTAGAAGCTTAGTAATTCGTGGCCCTATTTGTTATCCACCAAAGGCTGATTAGTTACCACCTATTACCCACGAACTGAAGTCCGTTTCACCACTTTCTTCACTACTTCCGAGTTTCCCTCTGATGCTGCAACGTAGCCACTCAGCCAAACCATCTCTATGCCTATAAATACATGGAAACGTGACCATTTTTAGGGGATTTTTGGCACTTCGAATTTCCATTGTCGCCAAGGCCAATACTCCTCCACAAATAATCACCATCTCCTACAATAAAATCAATGAATTCGGAGAGAATTGTTCATTGTTTCGAGTGATTGAGTGGCTTTATTCATTGTAATTGTAACCTATGAATGAAATGAGAAAGTATGAAGTGGACGTAGGCTCATTATCGCGAAGCACTGTAAATCTCGTGTGTTGATTGCTTTTCCTTTACTTTTATATTATTACTCTTGATTATTCTCTACGAAATCTATCTTATTGGGTGTTAGTACCATTTTTTGGCTCACATTTTGGTGCTTTCACTAAGAAATGAAAATTCTCGACGTTTAAGGGTTTTTCAGTCTACTTATTGGATCACCAAGTCCGATGAGGAAATCCTATAAATTCCATATAGAATTTGTAATTGTGGAGATTACTAGATGCAATATCACCTTCGCACCATCTAGCAACAATTAATTAAACATAAGTACTTTCCCCAGTAGCCGGATCGATGTGGACAAGAGAAGGCATGCAGATCAAGCTTCCCCTGGCTCGTGAAAATTGGGTCGAACAGTGCCCATTTGAAGAAATCTGGGTTGATAGCTTCCTGGTCGAGTTAGAGCCTCAGATCGGATCAATGCATGACTGAGACGGAAACAACATTTCTGCATTTTTGGCTCGAGTGACTCGGTTCGGGTTCGACCTGATCCTACATTATCATGCACGAAGACACCGGCTCGAACTGCAGCATCCAACCCGCAGCTCTCAGAGGAATATTTGATCTGGTCCCAAAGAGCAGAAATGAATTAAAGCTCCGACCTGCGACGCGAACCTACTTCTATGATCTGACCTCAATCAAAGACAAAACTCGATCCAAACTATGGCAGTTGTTTTTGGAAAAAGGTTCATTTTCAGGTTTTCTCATGTTGTTCAAAGAAGGCTCTGTCTTACAAAATTGAATGAATCAGGCCCGGGACCTACACCGATGCTGCGCCAGGTCCTGTTGATAGGTCGTCTTCGGCTCGACATATATTTTAGCCAACAACAGTCAGCAAAGCTTGTCGATGCAAATTAGATGGATAGTCTGAGAATATCACATTAAAATGGAAACGATTGAAATACATCTAAGAGCCATGAACCCTATTTACTAATGTTATTCAATATGAGGAGCTGTTGAGCATATTCAACATGCTAACATTAAAAGTATACAAGAGAGATTGTTTCTTTGAAGCCTCCTCTTTCAAAGTTCTGATGGTATATAGACTTCACCAATGCAACTGACATTGTTCCTGAACGAGTAGTGACCACCTTGTTTACATGACTTGAACCTGTCCAACCAGCGGAGTCTCGAATGACATTGATATGGAATAGTCCGGGCGCTATTCTAAAGATGACTTTGGTGATCTTTGTGACGATGAATCTCAATGATGGGATAGCAGAAAATGACTAAAGATCTTAGCACTACAAAGCTACACTCCACTTGTATGACGTGATGAAAAACATTTGTCTTGCGGTTCAATCCCTGAAAAACTTAGCTAAATTTTGCAATGCTTATTTGCTATCAATTACATCGATAATGATTGATATGTGCCAGATAAGGGATAAATCAACATACTTTGGTGCCCAGAGTTAGGTACTAGTTGGACGACCGCAGGCTATGATTGGACATATGGATCCTTACCTAAATGATAGTAACTTGGCTGCTCATCAGCCTCCATGCAACCTCGGAATTGAGACAAGAGCTCGAGATCAAAGCTAATATGAATCAATCTTATCTCTCTACTTCATACTTTCATTATGACAGAACGCATGAACATTACCTAAAGTTGTGCACTAGATGGATAAATGGCCTTAATAGCATGGCAACCACGCCAATCAGAGTGGTAGATTTGTTTGTGGAATTCGGTGAAGGAGAGTGCGAAAGAGTAAGGTCCTACTATATGTTGTTATGAATATTGATTCTCCATACAACGCCTTCTTAGGTCGACCAACTCTAGCAGAATTCAGAGGTTGTATCGCGCCTTGGTGTGTATTGTTTAAACTCCCAACCAAAGCAAGAGTGGGAATGGTCCATGGGTACCAAATTGCTGGAAGAGCCGACAATTTGGATAAATGGGAGATGCTACGTGACGGAGATGGAATGGAACCAAAGAATGCTTCCCCTCCAGCAAAGGAGGCATCGACATAGGAAGTAAAGGAAGCATCGCAGAAGGAGTCGCTCGATTGCTTGTCCATAGACATAAATCCCAAAGAGGATGGAGATTCAGGATGCAAAAGGGAGAGACTTAATAAAGCAACTGTGGAAGTTCTGATTGATAATGACGACCTGGAAAAGATCTTGAAAATCAGATCTCCTCCAGATGAGGGAACTAGCAAAGATCAACTGCCTTAAAAGAAGAAGTCGTGAGACTACGAGGCAATGGTTTTATAAAAGATGCTACATACCCCGACTGGATATCAAATCCCGTAAGAAGACTAGTGGGAAATATCATTGCATAGATTTTTTAGATATGAACAAGGCTTGCCCAAAATAATTTAAGATGTTCAAAGCATAGCAGGGAAGGTGGCAACACTAAGTATATTTATTCCCAAAGCTACCGACAAATGCATCCGTTTCTTCGATGTGATAAAACGAGGAAAACGTAACTTTGAATGGACCCCGGATTGCATCAAAGCCTTTCAAAACATGCTGAACCAATCAACTCAGCACTTGTACGTAAGGAGGATAAAGTTCGAAGACCAGTGTAATATGTGAGCAAGAAGCTGGCAGCAGCCAAGCGCAACTACTTGAAGATCGAAAAGCTCACCTAGAGCTTGCTGATTTCTTTGAGAAAACTCTACCACTGTCTCCAAGCTCATCCGATTGTGATATACACTGACAAGCCACTACGACAAGTCATGTAGCGACCTGAGGCATCTGGAAGAATTGCTCAAAGAGAGAACATCAACCTTAGCCAGTTTGATCTCAATTCCTCCCAAGGAAGCCCATATGGGGGCAAGTAGTATCTGACTTCATCGCGGAGTTACCATTCCCAAAGAGGATGTATTAGATGAAGAAGACGACCCCTTAGAATGAAAGATGAAGTTGGGCACCTCGAAACTGTACATAGACGGTTCTAAAAATGATCGACGGTCCATCAAGGAGTCATGTTGATAACCCCTGAAGGACGGTCAATTTACCATGCCCTGCCACTAGATGTCCCCACTACTAATAGCAGTTCCAAGTATGAGGCCTTGATCACCAGAACGGAACTAGCTAAAGAAGTTGGGAGTAGCAGCAGTGGACATCTTCTGTGGCTCCTAGATTGTTGTTTGCAAGGTTAGGAAAGAATTCCAAACAAAAGAACCGCGACTCGCAGCTATCCTAGAAAGGGTTGAAGAGCTACTGCATATCCTAAATCACTACATTATATCTCATATTCTGCATGTAGAATATCAAAAGGTGAATAGGCTAGCCAAAATAGCAAGCTTTGACAATCCACAAGAGATGGAGTTGGTCCCAATCGAGACACAAGAAACTCCGAGCATTGGTCAGATGGAACTTGATCCCTCATTGGAGACCGAACCCGAGTGAGAGCCATGGTTGACCCTCATAAAGAACTTCCTACTGCATGGAATGCTTCCGGCAAGGAGAGGTGAAATCCTCAAAATATGACATCCAATGCGATATTACTTATTTCCCCTTTGGAAGGTCATCCAGAGATAAACATCAACGAATCTCATTGTTGAATTCGTTGCTCTGAATGATTCAACAAAAGCACTTGTCGACATCCCGGATAATGGAAGATACACAAAGGGCAACTCAGAAATCTTAGCATGGATTGCTTATGGTTCCACTATCCAGTCAAAAGATGGTGCTACATTACATTTCACGATCGACTGCCTCAGTCTTGCCCGAAGATTGGCGACTTAAATATTTGGACCACTTGGGCCTGGATGTTGATTATTTTTCAGCACATTGACTCTTATTCCTGACGTAGGATCGAAGATAGATGCGGATTGACGAGGCATGTCTACCTTCATAGACCCCGTATCCACTTGCTGACATGGAAGGGGCTAAGTTTCTGCAAGCATGGACTCATTTTTAGCCATATCCTACTTCATAGCATGGAAAGTGCGTAGTTTCTATAAGCATGGAGACCTTACACTATTGCTGATTTCCATTATATCATCAACAAGTTGAGATGCTACCGTTAGAAATTTTGATCTGACTACCTCACCCTCTTTCCTTGCCCTTAACATGGGGCTAAGAAGGCGATTCAAAGGAGATGCAACCTCGTCATTCGCTTACAGAGTCTGCTTAACAGCCTGTGTCACTCCAAGATATTGACCAAGGTCTATTCATTTTTGGGATTGCCAGCCCATGTAATTCCAAAAGATATTCATTATCAACAAAAAACTTTGGAACTCATCTCCTGGTAGAGACATGACAAGGCAAAATGGCCCTGCAAAGAACATGCAATACCATTTTCACTCAGAATGATATTCATCCCTTTAACAGGATTATTCGTTAACTCAGTCTCTTATCTTTGCATGCTCTATGAGTTGTTGATGTAATTAAATCACACGAATTTATATGTGGATGGTGTAGGTATCCTGGATATGGTACCAGTCAGAAAACTAACACATGCATGTAGAATTATGGAACACTGCCATAATGAGCTTGACTGAACTGCTCATTTACAAATCCATGCCCTCCGCCTGAGAGAAGATGTATAGCTCAAGGTGGATTCGAGATGACCATCCACTCCTTGACTCACACATGGCAGACCTCAAGATAATTATGCATTGACTTTTGCATTTCAAAGTCGGAATCCGATTTTAGATGGATGCAATTTGATCATCTACATGGCTCGATCTATTCTTGACGCCACTAGATTACGTGAATCCAAACAAAGGAGGCAACACTGCCCCTTGATATGCTTACTTTTAAATCGTGCAATTTACTTTTATATACTTATTGAGTTATTGACATGACTAACTCATGTGAAATGAATGATGCAAGTAATCGAAGTTCAGTGTCAATCACTCCTCCCGTAGATTGATTATATGAACGCAAAGCCTTGAGAAACGTGATCCAACTGTTTTTCTAACTAACTATAATCCTTAGAGCCTAGATAGAAGTATAAATCTTGGACGAGTGTGATCGATGCTCAAAGATTAAAGACCACTCATTCCGTGACTCTAACTCTCGTGATTCGATAGAGAGTATAAAGGACGGAAGATGACGTCCACCACTCTAACTCTCATGGTTCGAGAGAAAGTATAAACGACGGGAATATGACGTCCACCACACTAGCTCTCATGATCCGAGAGACTATATAATGGACCGGAAGATGTCGTCTATATGGCGTGATGGTGCACCACGATTAAAGTCCGCCATGGCTACACTTTAACCTTTGCATACGACATGAGAGTATAAGGGCACGGGGACTAAGTGTCGAAGATGGGCTCCTGCCCCACTTAAGGATTGGGGGCAAGATTGAAAGTTTAGCCCGCACTCCCCATAGAAGGATTGGGGGCAGTATAATGTCGATCCTAATTAGTACCGAACAAGCTCTGCCAGGCACTTTATTCAAGATTGATTGGGGGCATACACATACACATCACACCCCATATTGTTTATTACTTAGTTCAATAATAATTTTGTATTGCAGGAATTATTGTTTGTAGGGATGATGAATTAAAACTCTTTTTTTATTTGTGATGTGGTTTATTATTTATTACTTAAATTAGTAGTGTTTCGACTACAAGTACATTTGATTGAAATATATGACAAACTTGCAAACATGCGACATTGCAGGAGTACTACTTCATTTACAAAATGAAGGTGTGTGCAAGATAACATGACAAAGATGTGAGAGCTGCACTCACAACACCAATAAAAGGCTGCACTCGAAGGATTGACACTGATGCCAGAAGCTAAACTTTCTTTATGATTAACGCAGCAATCGAAAAAAGGCATTGAGAGTGATATCTCAAGTGCAATGACGAGTGCCACCTTGCAAGTGCACTGAATGAAAAATTCAATGACTTGAGCACTTGGATAACTCAATCACTTAAGCTTTGAGACCAATGTCTTTTCCATGCATCCACTTCTACATTTGAAAGGTCACTTGAGGATCGCAAAGCGGATGCAGAGTGAACGCCCATTTGCTAGTCCCAATTGACTTCCCGATTGGAAGGCCCCGGAAAGGGGGAGCACGCTATTACTTTGACTTCTAGCTTGCAAAGAAGCGGACTGCATGATACTTCGACCCAAGGAAATAAGACGGAACCTTCTTCTGTGTTGAGGATGTTGGCACAGAAGGTGCTAGGAATGAAGTCGAGAGATTTCCACTCACGGCGATCCCTCATTATATTAGACTAGATATGAAATGGTTGGTGCCCTTGATGATTTGAGAACCTAGATGGCTTGGCAAGATGAACTTCTTCGGAAACGATAGAAAATGATGGATAATTCTTTATTTAGATAGATGGAATGCCGAGCAATTACGACTTACTTTCCAGAGCGAGCACCATGGGAGTTCAAGTGACAACAAACTTGGCTCAAACACTTCCTGCTCTGCAGCTCAGATCGCATGAGATCCTAGGACAAGTTGGCAACGTCGTTGTTAACGATATTTTTCATCAACACCAGAGATAGTCTACGGGAGTTGACCTAAGGGAAAAATAGGTTCTTTAGCCTTTGCAAGTTTGAGTTAGGTTATCATTCCTAGGTATCAAGGTCCAGAATCCGAAGGAAAAGTTACTCTGCCCTCGAAAGGGTGAGTACCACGCTTAAGCGATTCAAGGACCAACAGTTACCTTAGGGAGCAAGATATCTAATTACAACCCTTGACAAAGGATTTAACGGATGATAGAAAGGGGTTCTGCACCAAGCTTGCTACAGGGTCTAAGTTTGTAAGAAGGGTCTAAGCTTGTAGCAAGGGTCTTAAACTTGTAGGATGAGGTGTTTCATTCAATTTGAGGAAAGGTTTGAGTAAGGGTTCATGCATGTGTAGGAAACAAACAGTAAGCTGGAGCATCGATAACTAAGAATATAATATGACAAACTCATAAGAAAATATTATAAGTGCTGATTCACTCTTTATTGATCGTTGACTTAGAGTACATGAATAGAATTTAAGAAATCCCCAAATCGATCTAAGAATTAGGGTTTGCTCTAGAGAAAATGAGTACAAGAATAAGAATGAGAAAATCGTCCCAAAATGTGACCTCTGGGGTCTTATTTATAGAAATTCGGGTCGCCTTCTGCTGTTGGGCCGTTGGGCCTACAGGAACCTTTGTCAGCTGTTTTTCACTTTGGTTTCTGCTGCTTTAGCCCCCGGCTGCTTTGTGGTGCTGATTATAGCTTCCGGAAGGAGGGTCCCGGTCAGTTAAGGTTTCTTTGAGATTGATATGAGCTTGGCGGTGTAGTAGCCTCGGATATAAGCTTCCGGATATAGGATTTCAGTTTTCCTGTGAATACTTAGAAGAGCTTGCCCTCATGATGTATATAGATAATTGCCGGTTCTGAACCACTATCGGCGTCTATGCTAATTAGACTAGTACGGATAGCTTGTATCCTTTCTGGGGTTCCGGTTTACCTCCTGGGGGAGTTTTCGGGTATAGTCCGTTCTTCTGAAAGGTTGCTCCGGGAGATTTATCTATTGCCTATCAATATAACCTTTCGGTGTTCATGCCGTAGATGTTTTGGAAGATTGTTCCAGATAATCTCTACGTGCTTCTGGCTTAATACTCTTGATGTCTTCGCCTCTTGATGTATCAATATTAAGCAAGTTAATATCGATAGCCCTTCCATCCTTTCGGGTTTCAATTAGTCGAGCTCTTGCCTCCCTCTTTCTCAGCTTCTAGCCTAGATGACCTTTCGCTATAGGATCCCCCTGCCAGATTAACTTTGCTTGGTTCCTTGCCAGATAGACCCTCTCGGATAGGCCCTGCCAGATATATCATGTTGGCATTCTGCAACTTTTGAGTTCCTTTTAGTGTTTGACTCTGGTTTTTGAAGAGTTCCCATGTGCTTGTAGTCATCCGATACGCCTTTACTGTTAGTTTGTTTCGGAGTTAATTTTGGTAGTAAACGGTCGTCTTAAATGAAACAAGGGACAGCCAACTTCCTCCCAGACATGTGCTGCATTTCTGACCGTAATATTTTGGATAAACACGACGGAAATGCAAGAGCCACTGGAAACTTACATGGAGTTTGACCAACCTCTACTTCAATTCAGATGAATGCTTTAGATCCAACTCAACCTCAACATGAAGCTCCCCATTCCTTAATGCATGGGGAAAGTGGAAGCATTTGAGGCAACCATGATTTGACCTTATCGCCAATCGACTCCAATCCTCAGAGATTGAAGGAGAGACTAATGACTAACATGAGATGGACACAAACAAATCATTTTGTATCAAACTCTAACCCATGACTTAATGAGAGAATATGAATTGAAAGAAGACATGGATTCGATGGTCACCGCTTAAAAAAACCCATGGATTGGGGTCACGGGATACGAGCTTCGAATGACGTTATGCACATTTACTATCATCAGAGTTCCGCAAGGTCCCAGACTGCAACCAAAAAAATGACCCCTCAAGACTAACCCGTATACATCCGAGCAGCGGATCTTCATCCAGAATTAAAGGACCGAAGCCTGATTGGTGGCTATTGCATATGCAGAACCAAGAATCCCGAGACCAGCTTCCACCCACTTCAAGACTTAATGCCGGGACACCAACACTAAATTGGACAATTGGCAACAACTTATCAAAGAATAACGCCAGATTTCCAATGTTAATTGATGCTTCACCAGAGGTGACACACCTCAATGGAGATGTGAGCAACGTCAATCAAAACTCTTTCACACGAGACATCAGGTATTTCAGCAACCCCCCACACTTCAGGCTACAATTTCTGGAACTTGACTTACATTGTTCTATACAATTTTGTCGGTATGCATTTGAATTGATCAACTGCTGGAACGCATTAGTCACCCACTTCATTGAGCAGTTAGAGGTCCACATTTCTTAACCCAAGAACGTCATGTTACTAATTTCAATCAAATAGAGGTCTAGCAAGACCCTGCATGCATTCATTGAAAGACTCAATGCCATAAAGGGATCAGTAGATCGACTTGGACCTTCTATGGTGTTGATTGCAGCAATATCCGGTATTCTGGATAATTCGTACTACAAAGTCTCTCTGTATCAAGACCCACCATGAGGCCTTGGCGGGTTCACCTTTGAAATAGACAATTCCTGTGACCAAAGGATACTAATGTTGGGATGGATGGTCTCAATGTTATCATTACAAAGGATAGAGGACCATCCGACTTTCGAAATGGTAGAAGCGTTGGTAGAGTTTTGGAAAAGAATAATAGGATTATGTGATCCTAGAGAGAGACAATTTTACTAATCAAGTAAACAGTCTTGTTTGTTAAGCTCAATGGAACCGAGTAAGAGAAATGGACTCAACAAGACTATAATAGCTATTCTGGACTATGCTAAAGCACAAATGGAGGGTCTCGTTTAATTTCCTAATGATATTTATAGCTTGCATTTTTGATGAGTTTACCTGACTCCACGACTGATCCGATGTGAGTGCCGAAGTTCGCTGATGCCTAAGGAGGCAATCCTCACTTTCTAACTAAGGAGATGTGATGACACCAAAGCGAATGTGTTTCGACCATTCACATGTACAACTCCAACTCTTACTAACTCGAGAGGGAGCATGGAATGGCTTGGGTTAACTAAGATTTTTAAACCTGCAGCTCTAACCAGCTGCAAAGAGGGAAAGTATGAAGGCTTAAAGACAGTATGTTTGTTTTACTTATCCCAACCCCCACTGATGCAGGGGGCATAAGCACTGACTTTGCTTATCCTCCACTGACATTAGGAGCACGAGCTTCAACTTGCTAGATGGCTTTGAATATGACCGTGACTTGATGTATGATTCAGAACATATACACCATATCTTCGGAATATGACATGATTCGTCTTGACAGATCGAACGAGCGAACTAACGACACAAGCATGACTTGATTCACAACTATATCGAATGGAGAATGCGATGAACTCCTTTACTGCCTTACAATTGTGATAATCATACCAGGCACTGGCTTACATGTTTTCATCGACGTCTCGTACTGACTCATATGTGATCATGGGATAATGAAATGATCCAAAGCAGTTGTGGATTCCTTTAAATATGATCCGATGCAACCACAGATTTCTGGTTCTATATTAATACGATCCGAGGCGACCGCAGTTTTTCTGACTTCTCATTGTTATGATTCAATGAAATCATGGAGTCCTAGATTGATAACCTGATGTCGGGATACCTAAATCCAAGTACAAATTACAGATTCATAAGCTGATTCTAATTTGCTCTATCCCAATGAACCAGATGTCAGCTTCAAGTTTGAGGATTGATCTACTACCCCATGACTTGTACGACTACTTCATACATTGACTTGTACATAAATGAAGGCTTGACATATCCATACACTTGACTTGTGTAGGGAGACAATGTCGGTTGGCAACGATATGCGCGTATAAGATCACACATGGGAGCCAACGATGCTGCACGACTTATGGTGAAAGAATTTGACCTATTGATTCGACGAGGTTTAAATGATTGCTTGATCACCTTAACGACTTCGGCCATAGGGTTTGGCCTGATGAAAAAAATCAATGGTTAGATAAATCCTTCTCAAGGACGGATGGTCTCCTAGAAAGATTCAACTCGACTTATTCAAAGCATATCTCATCTTCGATAAGACGTAATTTGAGGGGGAAAAATGTTGGACTACTTTGTGACTGGGCCATACAAAGTTTAGACATCGTGATCACCCACACAAAGTAGCAAATCTAGCTCAAAAGCAATGGATCGAATCGCCCTCTACCTAATCCCCCTGAAGCTACTTCTGCACGCAACATGACCGGTTCAAGTATACAACGACCCAACCCCGTGTTCCCAATTTGGAGTAGATGCTTAATCAATTCGTGGCCCGATTTTCTAGCCACCAAAGGCTGATCAATTACCACCTATTACCCACAAACTGAAGTCCATTTCACCACGTTCTCCACTACTTTCGAGTTTCCCTCTGATGCTGACATGTGGCCACTCACCCCAAACCAACTTTATGCCTATAAATACATGGTAACAAGACCATTTTTAGGGGATTTTTGGCACTTTGAATTTCCATGGCTACCAAGGCCAATACTCCTCCACCGATAATCACTATCTCCTGCACTAAAATCAATGAATTTGGAGGGAATTGTTCGCTGTATTCGAGTGGTTGGGTAGCTTTATTCATTGTAATTATATTATATGAATGAAATGAGAAAGTATGAAGTGGACATAGGCTCGTTAACGCCGAACCACTATAAATCTCATGTTTGATTGTTTTTTCTCTGCTTTTTGATTAGTACTCTTGATTATTCTCTACGAAATTTATCTTATTGGGTGTTAGTACAATTTTTTGGTCTAACAAGTGATTAATAGTGAAAAATATGCATAACATTTACCTTACAAACGCTGTATATCTAACCTAATTTTATTTAACTGTCGAGTTATAGTCTAAGAAATCAAATCTAAAAATGGCAGGGAACTCACAGTGGGTCTCGGTGAAGAAGAGATTAAGTCTCTTATATATATAACTATATGCTATAGAAAATTCCAATCCAATCCTTTCAGTTGTTGTATGTATGCATTCTCCAGTTATATGTTTATATTTTAAGAATAATTTCATAGAGGCAGAAGATATGAAGAAATGGTGTAAATTGGAATGGGAAAAGCCACCTATTTATAGATTCATAAAGCCAACCTCAACCTTTAGATTCTTATGGTTTTAATCCAAACAGTACATGTAGCACTGAGTCAGCAATGAATATAGTCCGAAAAACAGTCCTAATTCGTAGAATGAACCTACTTAGGTCGTCAGTGGGTTGACCCACCAACACATGGGTCGAACCAGCCGACCTTGGGTCGACCCATAATTCGATCCAGGACGTTTGTGGGTCTTCCTATAAAGGTCGGGTTTCATCATCATTATCCCGCTCGATTCGTTTGTATTCATTGGAAATATTTTTATATTATATTTGTACATAAGCTTCTTATACGTATATAAACTTCTAATGCCTATAATTTCTTCATATGTTATCCGTTTTACACAAATTTGGGGTCTATCCGAACCAGAATTCCAAGACAAATGCAATGGTAATGCCAGTTTCACTTAATTCTGAATATTCAATTAAGTTATTCCCAATTATTATCTATTAAGTATAGTTATATTGTTTTAATTTTGGGGTGTTACAGTGGCTTTGCATTTACACCTCCAAATATTTTCAACAATTCCATCACGTACTTTATTTGAGAAATAAAAATAATTTTCTATTTTGATTGATTTGGAATCCAAGGAAATATATCAATTCTCGTACCAAGCTCATTTCAAATTTATCCTGCATGTCTTTTTTCAAATTTCTCACACTAAGCTTCATTAGTAGCACCATAAATGATATCATTAAAATAAATCTTAATAATCAAAAAATCTTCTCTACCATGTAAAAAAATCAAAGTCGCCTCAACAATCACCTTTTTAGAACTATTTTCCAAAAGATATGCACAAAGTCAGTCATACCAAGCTCAAGGAGCTTACTTAAGACCATATAATGCTTTTTCAAGTTTATATACACAATTTGGAAACTCATGAATTTCAAAACCCGGAAGTTGTTGATTTTTCTTCTTCTTTTAGCACTCCATTCAGAAAGGCACTCTTTACAACCATTTACTTAAGTTTGAAACCATTAAATCAGCTATGTAGCTCCACGCTACACACCCATCTGGCTCTAAAAAGGTTTGAAACCCTTAAAACATGGAAAACTTAGCAAAATTTTAATTGCTTCTAACCTTGCAACTGGAGCAAATGTTTCATCAAAATCAATGCCTTCCTTTTTATTATATCCTTTTGCGACCAACCTAACTTTGTTTTAAATTACATTTCCAAGTTCATTAAATTTATTATTAAACACCAATTTTGTTCCAACAGTTAGATAGTCATTTGGCCTAGGAACTTATTTCCATACCTTGCTCCTCTCAAATTGGTTAAGTTCATCTTTCATTGCTAAAATCCAACATTCATCATTAAGAGAAACACCATAAGTACATTGTGACACCCCACGCCTGTTAATGTCACTCACTATGGGAATGCATTAAATTTCGTGAAGCACTATAGGTAAACAGACACAGAATAGTTACATGACAAATATAAATAAGATAGTAGCGGAAATTTAATTTTTTTTCAAACGTAAATCATAATTATGTGGTCCACAATACCATAAGTTACAAAAACCATTACAATAAAATAACTTCTGTCTTTCACCATCAGAGTACATAAGTAAATAAAAAGCATAATTCCCCAATTAAAAGAGTTAAGCCGTGTTAGAGACAAGAACTTGAGCCATACTTCAGAATTAGATCCTAGCAAGATGATATCAGAGTCTCGACTAAGCCTGAGTGTTTCCTCTCTGAGAACCTGGGGGGAGAAACATAAGAAAGAAGGAGAAAAAAAGTGTCGGACATAAAGTCTGGAAAGTCTAGCTACTTTTAGCCAGTAAATAAATTAAAGTAACATGATAGGCTGGCAGGAGTGACAAGGTAAGCAAGACAAGGTGCATATGCGTCTAATGATTAGTTTGCATTGTTACTAGTATATCCAGAAAGAGATGACCCCTTCAACTATAAGGTGGTAGACTTAGGTATACGTCCTAATGTATCATAACTATTTCCCTAATCGATCGGCTCCCTAACCCTTGTAGATACCTTGTGTTGGCCCCACAGTAGGAGGTATAACTTCCTAAGGTGGCAACCCCTCGTCGTAATAATGTGCACAACCATATCTACAGGTGTCACGGTCGTCTTATCCCCTTCTGCCCCTGCTCATGCATGAACATGGCCTAGTCAATTTGCGCTGCCCACACCGTACTCCACATTTGGTTCTCTTACAATCAGTCAGTAAGCGTGCCCTTCTCCGCCTAGTACCGAGTACTTTGTTTGATACCTACTCCGGGTTACTGAATGAAATGGGTCCCACACAATATAATACATAACCCTATCATTTCTACATGTTATGTTTACCCTAAAACCTGTCTTTAATTACATTACTTTCTTATTTCCATCGATTATGTATACCACTAGGTGTCTTTAATTACATAACCTTATCGGGTTAAGTTTGTAGGCATATATATACTAATATTACCCACCTCCTCAAGATTTACTTAACCCTCCCACTGATCCAAGCTTGTTTGTTTAATGGTTAAGTTTGTGGGCCTATATATACTGATATTTCCCACCTACCCAAGATTCACTTAACCCTCCCATTGATCCAAGCTTAACAATTAAGTTTATGGGCCTATATATACTAATATTACCCACCTACCCAAGATTTACTTAATCCTCCCACTGATCCAGTCATTTTTACTTAACGCTAACTTCAGTTCTTATTCATACAATCCCTTATGGATTAGTTTGGGTTAAGTAGTCCAATTTATTACCATGTCCATTTATGTTTTGTAATGGGTTAGACCTCCCACATTAGGCTTATAACGTGTGGATGCTGGATATGTCGGTCGGGTCCGAGCAGTCTTATTCTACAGTTGGGCCTAACCTCCTGTCTTAGCCCGATTCGTATTTGCGTACTTAGACCTCCCGCATTAGGTTCAACATTAGTGGCTACTGGATGTGTCGGTCGGGTCCGGGCAGACTTCCACTACTAATGCAACCTAACCTCATGTCATGAGTACAATTTTGTAATTGTAATTACTAAACATTTCATTTTAATTAATTAACCAATTAATTAATCCTTTCCTTTTATAGGTGTCAACACCCATTTTACCCGATAATTTGAATTATATGTCCAAAAATGTTCGTATTCAAATTATGCCATATTAACCCTTTTCCCCCGTTCCTTAACTAGCGCCCTCACAAAATTGGCAGTGTGCCTAGACTAGACAACAGCCTAGTCATAAATGATAATAGGGAAAAACAATAAGAATGTAACAAAAGTGATCATCTTGGCATAAACATAAACTTAGCTTGATAATGTGAACATACATATTGGCATGGACATGTAATTATCATCATAACAAGATGAACATAAAGCTAGTAACCATAAAATGATGTCTCAATAAGCATAATAAGATCTAAATCAGCAGTTTAGTTGTCTAATTTGTTTAGATATAACATGAAAACACATGGTGATAGATTTGATCACATGATTTAGATATAAAGGTTAAAATAGATCTAACATGATAACACAAGGTGATAAGTTAGATCACATAATTCAGATCTAGAATTTTAAATAGATCTAATATGATAACACAAGGTGATAAGTCAGATCACATAATTCAGGTCTAGAGGTTAAAATAGATCTAATAGTTTCAATGTCCATACAAATTAGATCTACTTGTTTAGAAATAGATCTACATAAATCCACATCATAGCAAGTCATAAAAGTTACAATTAAGATAAAGATTTAGATCCAATCCTAACCAATTGAAGGTGACATATGTTCATGATTTACATAAATGATTAGATCTATCCAATGATATAACTGTCCAAATTAACATATTTATATTAACCACAATATAGTTACAAACCAAGACCACAATAATAACATAATAGAATAATCATAATACAAATGGGATCTAGAGAAATATATCTATCATGACATAGCATAAAATATGATAATAGCATAGATTCATGTTTTATAAATATCTGAATCACAATATTTCATAATTTACTTTTATTTATCTAAACCTAAAAAACAACTAGAACTCACTGCGTTAGGTTTAGAGAATTGAGAAAGAACAGATCTTGAATTTCTGAATTTGATTTGCAAAGTACGTTGTTGTAGAAAACGGTTCCGTCTCAGTTCGTATCCCAGCAGCATGTAGCCTCCATGATTTCCAATGCAGAAAATAGGAGAATAGGACACACATATATATAGCTGCCAGACCCCTTTAAACCGAGTGCCACGTCAGCCCTAGGGGTGTCAACACCCCTGTGGGTGGGTCGACACATAGGTCGACACTCCTTATGGGGGCCAACCCCGTAAAGCGGGAATTTTGCCATTCTGACGAATTTTTCGAATTTAAATTGTTCTGGATAAAATTCTAACTCATCTCTGACTCATGCGTATATATATATATAATTTTTCTATGCGTATACAAACTTAAAACCCTCATAACTTCCTCATACGGTGTCCGTTTTACGCAAACCAAGTGTCTATCTTATCAGAATTTCGAGACGGAGGCATTGGTGCAGTCCATTTCCCCTAATTCTGTATATTAAAATAATTATTATTTAATTTATTCTCTTTTATGTTGGTACAAATTCGGGGTGTTACATTCTCCCCTAATCAAATGATTTCGTCCCGAAATCTCTAGGTTGAGAAGAATGCATATCCTAACATCCATCATCCATCTGCTCATCCACAAACCACTGGCCTCCATCGTCCTTAAAGATTTCTAATGCTTATATGAATATATGCGAGGGTGTGTGTATATGTCCCAACACTAATGCGAAGATCAGGCAGTCTACTGATTCAGTTGACCTCCTTAATGCAATGTATGTTAATGCCATGAATCCAATACGTATGCGATTAATCCTATTATATCATGTGAGTTCTATATGTGTGCACATTCATTCGTCCAAATGCAACATCCATATGCTAACTCGTCCATTTCCATCCATAAAAGAAAAGAAAATTCACACACATCCATATGCAGTATGAGAGTGATTGGGCCGATCTTAGTGCCTAATGTGTGTGTATATGCATCCACAGGCAACCACTAGCAAACACTTGCATCCACTTGCATCCATCAATCATAACATGTTTCAAACACATGTTTACATCCATAGGATTCCTATCTAATGGTCAAAATACTATGGATAAGATATACTCTATTGATAGAAACAAGCACTGATAAACTTAGGAAAAGGATTTAAGAACATACCCTCGAAAAGAAAAGGGTACGAAGCATGAATGTTGTCTTCGGTCTCACATGTCGCATCTTCTGGGTTATCTCCCCATTGAGCATTTAGTAACTTGATCTCCTTATTGTACAGCTTCTTAACTTCTGACCCAAGAATGCGGGTAGGGACTCGTCTCACTGTCGCCTCCCATTCCACTTCGACTTCTTCCAACATACTCGACTCAGCAACTTCTACAGTGTCATGTAGGCACTTCAGCAAATGAGAGACGTGGAAAACATCATGTACACGAATAGATTTTCTGGGAGCTTTACTCGGTAGGCCATTTGGCCAATCCTCTCGGTTATGGGAAATGGTCCTACAAACCTAGGTGCCAACTTCCCTACTGATCCGAAGCGAACCACATTCCTTAAAGGCGATACTTTGATAAAAACCAAGTCTCCCACTTCGAAGTCGATGTCAGTCCTTCTCTTGTCTGCATAGGACTTCTGCCTATCTTGAGCTGTCTTCATCCATCATCGAATAAGGTCAATCTTTTCGGACGTTTCCCTAACCATATCTGGTCCAAGTAATAATCTTTCTGTAGATACCCACCAACAAGTTGGTGATCTACAGGGTCGCCCACACAATGCTTCGAAGGGTGCCATGCCGATGCTAGCTTGACAACTGTTATTATAAGCAAACTCTAATAAAGAAAGATGTTCTTCCCAAGTCCCTTTGAAGTCTAGGATACACAGTCTTAAAAGATCTTCAAGAATCCTGTTCACCCTCTCCATCTGCCCATCAGTCTGAAGATGATAAGCGGTGCTTAAACACAACTGTGTACCTAATGCTTCTTGCAAACTCCTCCAAAATTCGCTGGTAAATATGGGGTCACGATCGCTCACGATGATGAAAGGTACTCTATAAAGATGAACTATCTCACGAACATAAATTGCTGCCGACCATGATGCCATCCTCTTACTCTTAACAGGAATAAAGTGAGCGCTCTTGGTGAGTCTATCCACTACTATCCAAACACTGGTGTTACCCTTCTTCAATTTAGGTAAACCATCACTGAAATCCATAGAGACACTCTCCCATTTCCACTTCGGAACCTCCAACGGATGTAGTAATTCACCGGGCTTCTTTTGCTCAGCTTTGATTTGCTGGCAAACTAAACATTGAGAAACAACTCTGCTACATCTTTCTTCATCCCATCCCATAAGAAAACCCTTTCTCAAGTAGCTCCCCTACTTGTTTACTGAACTCCCTTCTTTCTTTTGGACCCATATGGTGCACAGGAAATGCAACTGGCTTTGCATTGTCCACCAAATATATGTGGAAATTGATCTCGTGCCTTGGGGGTAAACCCCAAACCTTATTAAAGGCATCAGGATACTCACAGACAACTGGAACAGATTTTAGGTCATCGATAGACGCGTCAAGTGACTCAAGGAAAGTCAACATAACAGACCCTTGGGGTTACAAGAAATCTTGAGGGCCCTCCCTTGGCAAGTCATTAGCCTAACGACCCTCCTCTTACAATCTAGAATGGCACCATACATGGCTAGCCAACATATCCCTAGAATTAAACCACAGCTCATGAAACAAGATGTGCATCGCACTCAAACTCGACGCCTAACGCAAATATTCTCAAACCCTGAAAAATCATAGGTAAATGAGCCGAACCACCAATGGGATTTGAAATGAACATTGAGAAACAACTCTGCTACATCTTTCTTCATCCCATCCCATAAGAAAACCCTTTCTCAAGTAGCTTCCCTACTTGTTTACTGAGCTCCCTTCTTTCTTTTGGACCCATATGGTGTACATGCAATGCAACTGGCTTTGCATTTTCCACCAAATATTTGTGGAAATTGATCTCGTGCCTTGGGGGTAAACCCCAAACCTTATTAAAGGCATCAGGATACTCACGGACAACTGGAACAGATTTTAGATCATCGATAGACGCGTCAAGTGACTCAAGGAAACTCAACATAACAGACCCCTTGGGGTTACAAGAAATCTTGAGGGTCCTCCCTTGGCAAGTCATTAGCCTAACGACCCTCCTCTTACAATCTAGAATGGCACCATACATAGCTAGCCAACATATCCCTAGAATTAAACTATAGCCCATGAAACAAGATGTGCATCGCACTCAAACTCGACGCCTAACGCAAATATTCTCAAACCCTGAAAAATCATAGGTAAATGAGCCGAACCACCAATGGGGTTTGAAATGACTACGGGATCCACTACCATTGAACACCCCATCTCCATTAAGGTCACTGACAAAGGCAATGCCTTAACTTTGGTGGAGAGTTATAGGTACAAGACCAAAAAAAAATTACAAGACAGATAAATTTAAGCAGCGGAATCCAAATATTTATTTCATACGTAGTTCAACAAAAAAGTATTACATCAAATTGTCTCAAAACAACTTCAAAACATTACACCATAATTTCTGTCTTGATTATTCAATAAAGAAGCATAAACCAAAAGGTAAAAATGCATAAATCCCTAGGATCATATCCAAAGCCATAGCCAATGCAAGAGAGTCCAAGTCATACATCTACTTTCTTGAAGCTTAAAAAGAGTCTGATTAAGCTGGAGTATTTCCTCCCTGTGGACCTGAGGGGGGGGGGACGGAAGAAAAGAAGATGAAAGAAAAAAGGTCAGACAATAAGTCTGGTAAGTTCAGTGGTTACAAGTATTTATACAAAAAAGGGTCATGACAGTGATAACAGAACATAGGACAATACCCTATATAAGATAAGAGGGACGTGTGATCGCACCCATTACTATAGTCTCTGCATCTACTTAACCATTGGTTCAACCAGCCCACGTGATTACAACAAACGATCCCCTTAATGATCGGCTCCTACTCACACATACTCATGTCCTCTGTCATTCAGCCCCGCTTGATTGTAGTCACCTGTGCTGGTCCCACCATGGGGTGTATCAGTCCCTCCGGTGGAAACCCGACACGATTCAAGATGCATAATGTACACTACTGATGCCCAGTGCCTGATTTTTCCACTCCGGAGTATGTGCACGCCCATACTCCGTCGGAACCTACACTGGCCCACCAACCGCCGAAGTTTTGACCGCTTATAGTTCAGCCCAGTAATCGTGCCCCAGCCTGCCTAGTTCAGGGTACCATGATACATCTATGTGGGTTACTGCAGAAATGGGTCCCCATTACTAGGGTTTTCTAATAACCATGTTTATTTGGTTAAGTGTCCAAGTTTACCTAACCCAGCCCATTCGTTTTAGTTAACATGTTGAATCGGTTAAGTGTTTTCCTAATTTACTTAAACCTACCAGTCTTGACTTAGCTTAAATTTATTAAAGCACCAACCACTCACATTAGACAGGTCTTGTTGTGGTCATAGGACATGCCGGTCGGTTCTGGGCAGATTTACACCACAACTCAGTCTAACCTCGGATTCTTTTTGGGCTTGATGCACTAACCACCCACATTAGATAGGTCTTATTGTGGTCACTGGATATGCCGGTCGGTTCCGGGCAGATTTACAACACAACTCAGTCTAACCTCGGGTTAGGCATATTCGTCTTTTCTAAATTCATATTTTTCTATATATGTCAAATTTCTTTATGTAAATTAATCTTTAATTTACTCCTGCCATATTTTATCTTTTCAAATATTGATCAAAATAAATGGTATATCAGATATACCATTTTATGAACAAACCTATGCCATGTATTTTCATTCTTCCCCATCGTTATCCCCATAGAACGTACGTATGAATTACATAAAATGTTGGGCTAACCAATTAGCCCAAACCCATAAACAAAAAGGGGTAATAAGGAACATGACATAAACATAAGATAACATACATTAAACTTATCACATGTAACTTGGCATAGATGCATCATTATTTCTACTAAACAGGTAAAGATGAACTTGTGACTAAGTCATACAAACTTGACATGGGTCTAACATGTAGGTTTAACACATAAACAAGATTTTAAACCACAATTTAACATACTAACTTATGTATGTCAAAACATAAGAAAGCTACTCTAACCATTTTTAAATTGCAACTTAGCATGACAACTTTTGTGTGTTAAACATAAGAGGATTGCAATTCCAACTTTTTACATCATAAATAGATTCAACTTGACATGGTTCTAACTATTCATGAATGTTAATCTACATGTAAGAATGTGATTTAGATCCTAGACTTGCGAATAACCATCAAATTACAACATGACATGTTTCACCATTATGTTGGCATAATAAGTTCTCAACCCAAATCGTAATGACATACAATGTTGTACATCACCCAAGCATATAGTCATGAAATATACAACATGTTCATCGCCATAAGCATATAGACATGAAATATACAACATGTTCATCGCCACAAACATATAGACAAGATTAATTTCAATGGTATTTTAAAATAAATGAGAATCAAATCTCATACATAAGCATCGTACTATATTCCAATTACAACATGTCATGATTCAATCGAGAGGAATGTTTAAATCTGCGTAACAACTAACTTATAAACTAAAAGAAATTCTTGCATTCTGATTTCTGAAATTGGAGATGCGCGCCTTTGATGAAGATCGTTGAACTAAACTAGTTTTAATTTTATTTTAGATGTAAGCTTCAACTTGTCTTTTGAATTGAAAAGGTTGACGGCTAATCTAGGTCTTCTACTGATGGCATTTAAGTTCTAGGTTTATTTTTCTGTGTGTTTTTAGGTTTGGCATTAAGTTGTTTATATAGAATTTCAGTTTGATTATAGACATCAGATGAACCTAGGGTTAATCACAGCCACTCAGACCTGATCAGGTCCATCCAGAAACCCTAGTGACTCAGTAGCGAGTCAACAAACGTTCAAATTTCAGATCTGGCCGGGGACCAGGTTGACCCCCAGGTCGACCTCAAGGGGGGAGGTCGACACTAGGGTCGACCCCCTGGTCGACCTGCTTGGGCGGAAATTTTCCTGCCCAGCTCGCTTCTAGCTTCTGTTTGAATTTTGAACTTGTTCTTTCGAGCTGTTTGAATTTACTCGAATTTCTGAAACTTCTAACAGCCATAACTTTTTCATACGAAGTCCAATTCACACAAACTCGGACTCTATCTCAACCAGAATTCCGAGACGAACAGAATGGCCTAACCCGTTTCCCTTAATTCTCACATTTTAAATTAAGTATCATAGGATTCATTATTATAACGTTAATAGAAAGTACGGGGTGTTACATTCTCTCCTCCTTTTAGGATTTCGTCCTCGAAATCATCAAGTCAAGAAGAACTTAAATCCTACCATCCAATCACCCATCTACTCAACCATCGAACACAGGCATCCATTATCCTTAAAAGATTTCTAATGCTTCATGATCATATGCATTGTGTGTGTATATGTCCTTACCTAATGCAAAATCAGGCAGTCTACCGATTCAGTTGACTTCCTTAATGCAAATTATGTCAGTGCCATGATTCCACTACAAATGCAAATTTTTCCCACTCAAAATTTCATACATGAGTGCACAACCATTCATACAAATGCAACGTCCATATGACAACACATCAAGTTTTAATCCATAAACCAATACATATATGCATATGCAATATAAAGGTGACTGAGCCGATCTAGTACCTAATGTGTGTATATGCATCCACTAGCAACCACTTGCAACCACTTGCAACCATTTGCAACCATCAATCATAACATGTTTCAATCACATGTTTACATCCAAATAGGTTCCTACCTAAGGATAAAAGATAGGATCGTGGAGATATACCTAAAAAGATAGATACGAGCATAAACTTGAGGAAAAAGAGATTAAAGACGTACCCTCAAAAAGAAAAGGGTAGGTTGCGCATATACGATCCTCAGTTTCCCAAGTCGCATCTTCCTCGGCGTCGCTCCATTGAACTTTGACGAGCTTAACTTCACGGTTGCTTAGCTTTCTAACGTCTGTTCCAAAGATACGGGTTGGAACTCTTCTCACAGTTGCTTCTCGTTCAACTTCAACTTCTTCTAGCATACTTGGTTCTACCACTTCCGCAAACTCGTGTAAGCACTTCCGCAGGTGAGAGACATGAAAGACATTATGAATCCCGGCAAATCTTTCGGGCAGCTGTACCCTATAAGCCATCTTCCCAATCTTCTCGATGATAGGGAATGACCTTACAAATCTTGGTGCTAACTTTCCTACGGATCCAAAACAAACGACGTTCCTCAAGGGAGATACTATAAGGAACACCTTGTATCCAACATCGAATTCAAGGTCAGATCTTCTTTTGTCTGCGTAGGACTTTTGTCTATCTTGGGCGGTCTTCATTCTTCTTTGTATCAAGTCTACTTTCTCTGAAGTCTCCCTAATCATGTCTGATCCAAATATGAGCTTGTCTGTTGACTCCTACCAGCAAGTTGGTGACTTGCACGGTCTTCCATATAAAGCTTCGAAAGGCTCCATGCCTATGGTGGCTTGGTAGCTATTGTTGTAAGCGAATTCCACCAAAGATAGATGATCCTCCCATGTACCTCCGAAGTCAATAATACATAGCCTCAAGAGGTCTTCTAATACTCTGTTGACTCTTTCTGTTTGGCCATCGGTTTGAGGGTGATAGGTCGTGCTTAAGCATAACTGTGTTCCTACAGCCTCTTTTAAACTCTTCCAAAACTCGCTCGTGAAGATAGGGTCTCGATCACTCACCATGCTGGAGGGTATCCCATGGAGCCGAACTATCTCCTTAAGATATATGGATGCTAGAGATGAGGCAATCCTTCTACTCTTGATGGGTATAAAGTGGCCGCTTTCTGTGAGCCTGTCCACTATAACCCAAATGCTAGTATTGCCCCTTCTTGATCTAGGCAATCCATCTATAAAGCCCATCGAGATGCTATCACATTTCCAATGTGGGACCTCTAGAGGATGAAGCAGACCACCAGGCTTCTTCTGCTCCGCCTTGACTTGTTGGCATATTAGACACTTAGAAACAAATTCAGCTACGTCTTTCTTCATGCCATTCCAAAAGAAAACTCTTTTGATATCTTTATACATTTTGTCTCCGCCTGGGTGTATGGTCAGCTTGGAATGGTGTGCCTCTTCTAGAACCGTCTTTACCAAGCCCCTTGCCTGTGGGACACATAGTCTTCCATCTCGTCTCAACCAGCCCTTGGCATCCATGGAGTATCTATTGAGGTGACTAGAAGTCTCACCCCTAATTAATTTGTCTATTACTTCGGCTAGCTGAGGGTCTTCTCTTTGCACGGCTCCGATTGAGTCTAATAATGTTGGTTGCACTTCTAATGTTGCTAACAAGCCGGGTACAAAGTCAGTGGAGGGTCTGAAGTTAAAGCTTGCTATGAACTCCAAGTTTTGCCTTTCCACAAAGAGAGGGCTTAAGATTGGCTTCTTTCTACTCAAGGCATCTGCTACTGCATTGCCCTTGCCAGGCGTGTAGGAAATCTCAAAATCGTACGAGGCGAGGAACTCCATCCACCTTTGCTGCCTCAAGTTTAGATCTTTCTGCGAGAATAGGTATTTCAACGATTTATGGTCAGTATACAGTTCAAATTTCTCATCTAGGAGATAATGGCGCCAAGACTTAAGCGCAAAAACGATGGCTGCAAACTCTAGGTCGTGGGTCGGGTAGTTTTTCTCATGTACTTTCAACTGTCTTCCACCGTAAGCCATTACCTTCCCTTCTTGCATCAGAATAGCGCCTAGTCCCGTTCTGCATGCATCTGTGTATACTGTGAACATCTTGCTTCCATCAGGCAATGTCAGAACTGGGGCTGTTGTTAGAGCCCTTTTCAAACGTTGGAAAGCAATATCGCAATCCAAGTCCCAATTGAAAGCTAGGTTCTTCTTTGTCAATCTTGTTAGTGGAGCTAAGATTTTTGCAAAATCTTTGATGAACTTTCGATAAAAGCCTGCTAGCCCGAGAAATCTTCAGACTTCGGTTGCGGTTCGAGGAACCTTCCAATCTTGCACAGCAACCACTTTTGCGGGGTCCACAGCTATCCCCTCTTTGGACACCACATGTCCAAGGAACCTAACTTCTTCTCTCCAGAAATGGCATTTGAAGAATTTTGCCTTCAACTGATGTACATGGAGAGTATCCATGACTTCTTTTAGATGCTCAGTTTCCTCATTCTTTGAGAAGATCAAAATATCATCTATGAAGACCACCACAAACTTATTGAGGAACTCTCGGAACACCCTGCTCATTAAATCAACGAAGTAAGTGGGGGCGTTTGTCAAGCCGAAAGGCATCACATGCCACTCAAAGAAACCGTCGGGAGTTCAGTGCGGTCTTATCAATGTTGACTTCAGCCACTCTTAGCTGATGAAACCCGGTAGCTAAGTCTAATTGGGAGAAAACCGATGCATCTACAAGCTGATTGAACAAATCATTTATTCTTGGGAGTGTGTGTCTATTCTTTTTGGTCAGCTTGTTTAGCTCCCTATAATCAATGCACAGGCGAATCGAACCATCTGCTTTGGTTGCAAACACTAACAGAGCACCCCATTCATAAATACTCCGTCTTATGAACCCCTTTTCAAGCAGCTCTTTGATTTGCTTGCTGAGCTCCTTTATTTCCCTTGGGGCTATGTGCCTAACGGGTAAAGCAACAGGCTTTGTATTATCAACAAGGTATATGCGGAACTCTATCTCCCGCTTCTGAGGTAAGCCCTTTACCTCTTCAAACACGTCCGAATATTCACGGACTATTATTACAGACTGCAAGTTCTAGACAGACGCATCAAGTGATTCTAGATAACTAAGCATGACGGAGTTCATGGGATTACAAGAAATTTCGAGAGTGTTATCGAGGCAAGTCATGAGTCTAACCACTCTCTTTTCACAATCGAGGACGGCACCATTACTGGATAGCCAGTCCATGCCTAGAATCATCCCATAACCCGTGAAGCCCAAAACAAAGGCTTTGCATCTAAACTCAATGCTTAGTATAGATATTTTCAAATCTAAACAAACCATTGACAAATAAGCTGAGCCCCCAATTGGATTTGAAACAACCAAGGGATCCTCTACTATACTGGTGTCTAGGTGCAGAGATTCAACTAAATCAACGGATACAAATGAGCACTATTGAATTGATTGACGTAATCTTTGACAGTCATACTTCCTTGCTTAAGAGATAAGAACTTTTCCAGTTGTAGACTTCGTTCAGCTTGTAAGAGGAATTTCATCTCAAACCTTATCGTGAAATCCATCCATATGTCAACAGATCTTTCAGCGTTAGTGACTTCCCACTAATAGAAAGCTTCGTCTTTGAGCAACCATATAGCCAACTGTACCTTCTACCTATCGTCCACCTCGAAGATAACGAATAGATCCTCAGTTTCTTTGAGCCAGTTCCTCGCTTCTACGAATGATTCAGTACCCTTGAAATCCTTTCCACCCATGGCCCTAAAATCTCTACAGATCTTTAAGAAAGCATTTCCAGGAGGAGGAGGAAGAACCGCTAATGCTGGAGGAGGAATATCTGCTGGACCTTCATCGTTGTCCCTAGCCTCTAAGTACCTCCTGAACTAGCCAAGTATTGGCACACCCTCTGGAAGGTTAAATTCCCAGATATGATGAAATGAAAAAGAAGAAATTCAAAATGAAGGATAGAAAGATAGCGCATATGGCTTTGGGGGATTATGCCTTTTTAAATTTAAAACAACACTTTTTCTAAAAAAATGCTTCTTTATATTTCTTTTTGAAAATAGTTTTCAAAAACTCTTATCTAATCTAGTAAACCTTTGGCTCTGATACCAAGTGAAACACCCCACCTCCATTAAGGTCACTCACAAAGGGAATGCCTTAACTTTGGTGGAGAGTTATAGGTACAAGACACAGAAAAATTTACAAGACAGATAAATTTAAGCAGCGGAATCCAAATATTTATTTCATACGTAGTTCAACACAAAAGCATTACATCAAATTGTCTCAAAACAACTTCAAAACATTACACCATAATTTTTGTCTTGATTATTCAATAAAGAAGCATAAACCAAAAAGTAAAAATGCATAAATCCCAAAGGATCATATCCAAAGCCATAGCCAATGCAAGAGAGTCCAAGTCATACATCTACTTTCTTGAAGCTTGAAAAGCGTCTGATTAAGCTGGAGTATTTCTTCCCTGTGAACCTGAGGGGGGGAAACGGAAGAAAAGAAGACGAAAGAAAACGGGCCAGACAATAAGTCTGGTAAGTCCAGTGGTTACTAGTATTTAAACAAGAAAAGGGGTCATGACAGTGATAACAGATCATAGGACAATACCCTAATATAAGATAAGAGGGACATGTGATCGCACCCATTACTATAGTCTCTGCACCTACTTAACCATTGGTCCAACCAGCCTACGTGTTTACAACAAACAATCCCCTTAATGATCGGCTCCTACTCGCACGTATTCATGTCCTGTGTCCTTCGGCCCCGCTTGATTGAAGTCACTTGTGTTGGTCCCACCATAGGGCGTATCAGTCCCTCTGGTGGCAACCTGACACGATTCAAGATGCACAGTATACACTACTGATGCCCAGTGCCAGATTTTTCCACTCCGGAGTACGTGCACGCCCATACTCCGTCGGAACCTACACTGGCCCACCAACCGCTGACGTTTTGACCGCTTATAGTTCAACCCAGTAATCGTGCCCCACCCTGCCTAGTTCAGGGTACCATGATACATCTATGTGGGTTACTGCTGAAATGGGTCCCCGTTACTAGGGTTTTCTAATGAACATGTTTATTTAGTTAAGTGTCCAAGTTCACCTAACCCAGGTCATTCGTTTTAGTTAACATGTTGAATCGATTAAGTGTTTTCCTAATTTACTTAATCCTACCAGTCTTGACTTAGCTTTAATTTATTAAAGCACCAACCACTCACGTTAGACAGGTCTTGTTGTGGTCACAGGACATGTCGGTTGGTTCCGGGTAGATTTACACCACAACTCAGTCTAACCTTGGGTTCTTTTTGGGCTCGATGCACTAACTACCCACATTAGACAGGTCTTGTTGTGGTCACTGGATATGCCAGTCGGTTCCGGGCAGATTTACAACACAACTCAGTCTAACCTCAGGTTAGGCATATTCGTCTTTTGTAAATTCATATTTTTCTATATATGTCAAATTTCTTTATGTAAACTAATTTTTTATTTACTCATGCCATACTTTACCTTTTCTTTTCAAATATTGCTCAAAATAAATGGTATATCAGATATACCATTTTATGAACAAACCTATGCCATGTATTTTCATGCTTCCCCATCGTTATCCCCGTAGAACATACGTATGAATTACATAAAATATTTGGCTAATCAATTAGCCCAAACCAATAAACAAAAAGGGGTAATAAGGAACATGACATAACCATAAGATAGCATACATTAAACTTATCACATGTAACTTGGCATAGATGCATCATTATTTCAACTAAACAGGTAAAGGTGAACTTGTGGCTAAGTCATACAAACTTGACATGGGTCTAACATGTAGGTTTAACACATAAACAAGATTTTAAACCACAATTTAACATACTAACTTATGTATGTCAAAACATAAGAAAGCTACTCTAACCATTTTTAAATAGCAACTTAGCATGACAACTTATGTGTGTTAAACATAAGAGGATTGCAATTCCAACTTTTTACAACATAAATAGATTCAACTTGACATGGTTCTAACTATTCATGAACGTTAATCTACATGTAAGCATGTGATTTAGATCCTAGACTTGCGAATAACCATCAAATTACAACATGACATGTTTCACCATTTTGTTGGCATATTAAGTTCTTAACTCAAATCGTAATGACATACAATGTTGTACATCACCCAAGCATATAGTCATGAAATATACAACATGTTCATCGCCATAAGCATATAGACATGAAATATACAACATGTTCATTGCCACAAACATATAGACAAGATTAATTTCAATGGTATTTTAAGATAATCGAGAATCAAATCTCATACATAAGCATCGTACTATATTCCAATTACAACATGTCATGATTCAATCGAAAGGAATGTTTAAATCTGCGTAACAACTAACTTACAAACTAAAAGAAATTCTTGCGTTCTGAAATTTGAACTCTGAAATTGGAGATGTGCGCCTTTGATGAAGATCGTTGAACTAAACTAGTTTTAATTTGATTTTAGATGTAAGCTTCAACTTGCCATTTGAATTGAAAACGGTGACGGCTACTCTAGGCCTTCTATTGATGACATTTCAGTTCTAGGTTCATTTTTCTGTGTGTTTTTAGGTTAGTCATTGAGTTGTTTATATAGAATTTCAGTTTGATTATAGCCGTCAGATGAACCTAGGGTTAATCACAGCCACTTAGACCTGATCAGGTCCATCCAGAAACCCGAGTGACTCAGCAGCAAGTCAGCAAACGTTCAAATTTCAGATCTGGCCGGGGGCCAGGTCGACCCCCAGGTCGACCCTAAGGTTGACCCCCAGGTCGACCTCAAGGGGGAGGTCGACCCCCTGGTCGACCTGCCTGGGCGGGAATTTTTCCGTCCAGCTCGCTTCTGGCTTCTGTTTGAATTTTGAACTTGTTATTTCGAGCTGTTTGAATTTATTAGAATTTCTGAAACTTCTATCAGCCATAACTTCTTCATACGAAGTCCAATTCGCGCAAACTCGGACTCTATCTCAACCAGAATTCCGAGACGAACACAATGGCGTAACCCGTTTCCCTTAATTCTCACGTTTTAAATTAAGTATCATAGGATTCGTTATTATAACGTTAATAGAAAGTACGGGGTGTTACAACCATACTAGTAATTAAGTGCAGAGATTCCACTACAGAACTTGATATAAACGAGTGCATAGCACCAGAATCGAAATCAGTTCTATTTGGATAATTTGAGAAGGGGAAATTAAAAATTCAAAGGAAACTTTCCACCTCTATCTGGCACACTGACCATGAGAACATACACCTATCCTTTAGAAGATTTTGCCCTTTGGTCCCATCCATGTTTCTTCGGGCGTTCCCTCATGTAGTGTCCGACCTCACCACAATTGAAGCAAGCGTTCTTCCTTTTCTGGTAATCTTTTACCAAATGGCCCGTGTGCTCACAACTACGACACTTCCTCTTTTCTCGGGTTTTGCAATCTTTGGCCAACTGACCCTTATGTCTACAACCATTACATTTCTTCTTAGAAAAATCACATACTTGCGATGGTGGAGGAATAATGGTTGCAGCTGGGGAAGGGACATCTCCTTGGCTCCTGGTTGGTGCCGTAGCCTTAAGATACCTACGGAACCAATCCGGTCCTTGAACGCCCTCGGGAATATTTTGTTCCCCAGACATGCTAAAAAGAAAAAGAAAGAGATTTAGATAAAGGACTGAAGGGTATTACATATGGCTTTTTGGGGAATGTTTTCCAAACAAACCTTTCTTTTGAAAATACGTTCTTTTAAAACCTTTTTTGGAAATGATTTCCGAAAACTTTTATCTAATCTGGTAACCTTCAGCTCTGATACCAAGTGTGACACCCCACGTCTGTTAATGTCGCTCACTAAGGGAATGCATTAAGTTTCGTGAAGCTCTATAGGTAAACAGACACAGAATAATTACAAGACAGATATAAATAAGATAGCAGCATAAATTTTATTCAATTTTTTTCAAACATAAATCATAATTAGAATACCATAAGTTACAAAAACCATTACAATAAAATAACTTATGACTTGCATCATCAGAGTACATAAGTAAATAAAAAGCCTAATTCCCCAATTAAAAGAGTTAAGCCATAGTATAGACAAGAACTTGAGCCATACTTCAGAAGTAGCTCCTAACAAGATGATATCAGAGTCCTGACTAAGCCTAAGTGTTTCCTCCCTGAGAACCTGAGGGGAGAAATGGAAGAAAGAAGGAGAAACAAAAGGGTCAGACATAAAGTCTGGCGAGTCTAGTTACTTTTAGCTAGTAAATAAATAAAAGTAACACGATAGGCATATAAAGTGGATAAGAGGGAGATCACTACATAAATGGCAGGTGTGACAAGGTAAGCAAGATAAGGTGTATATGCTTCTAATGATTACTCTTCATTGTTACTAGTATATCTAGAAAGAGATGATCCCTTCAACTATAAGGTGGTAGACTTAGGTATATGTCCTAATGTATCCTAACTACTACCCTGATCGATCGGCTCCCTGATCCTCATAGATACCTTGTGCTAGCCCCATAGTAGGAGGTATCACTTCCTAAGGTGGAAACCCCTCATTGTAATAATGTGCACAACCATATCTACAGGTGTCTCGGTCGTCTTATCCCCTTCTGCCCGGCTCATGCACGCACATGTCCCGGTCGGTTTGCACCGCCCACACCGTCCTCCATATCTGGATCTCTTACAATCATTCAGTAAGCGTGCCCTTCTCCACCTAGTATGGAGTACTATGTTTGATACCAACCCCGGGTTACTGAATGAAATGGGTCCCACACAATATGATACAAGCTCTCCCCTTGTCTTGTATCCCCCCACTAGGTTTTCACTGACTATGTATACCACTAGGTGTCTTTAATTACATAACCTTATTTATTTTTACCAGTTATGCTTACCCTAAAGGGTGTCTTTAATTACATAACTCCAATCTTTCTATCGGTTATGCTTACCTATAGGTGTCTTTAAAATATAACCCTCAATCTTCCAACCGGTTATGCTTACCTATAGGTGTCTTTAATACATAACACTATCATTTCTACATGTTATGTTTACCCTAAAAGGTGTCTTTAATTACATAACTTTTGTATTTCCATCGATTATGCATATACCACTAGGTGTCTTTAATTACATAACCTTAACGGGTTAAGTTTGTGGGCATATATATACTAATATTACCTACCTACCCAAGATTTACTTAACCCTCCCGTTGGTCCAAGCATGTTTTGTTTAATGGTTAAGTTTGTGGCCCTATATATACTTATATTACCCACCTACCCAAGATTTACATAACCCTCCTACTGATCCAACCATATTTATTTAACAGTTAAGTTTATGGGCCTATATATACTAATATAACCCATCCACCCAAGATTTACTTAATCCTCCCACTGATCCAATCAATTTTACTAAACCCTAACTTCAGTTCTTATTCATACAATCCCTTATGGATTAGTTAGGGTTAAGTAGTCCAATTTATTACCATGTCCATTTATTGTTTATAATGGGCTAGACCTCCCATATTAGGCCTACAACGTGTGGATGCTGGATATGTCGGTCGGGTCCGGGCAGTCTTATTCCACAGTTGGGCCTAACCACGTGTCTTAGCCCGATTCATATTTGCGTACTTAGACCTCCCACATTAGGTTCAACATTAGTGGCTACTGGATATGCCAGTCGGGTCTGGGTAGATTTCCACCACTAATGCAACCTAACCTCGTGTCATAAGTACAATTACAATCCCTAATTGTAATTACTAAACATTCCATTTTAATTAATTAACGAATTTATTAATCCTTTCCTTTTATAGGTGTCAACACCCATTTTACCCAATAATTTGAATTATATGTCCAAGAATGTTCATATTCAAATTATGCCAATATTAACCATTTTTCCTTTGTTCCTTAACTAGCGCCCTCACAAAATTGGCAGTGTGCCTAGACTAGACAACAGCCTAGTCATAAATGATAATAGGGAAAAACAATAAGAATGTAACAAAAGTGATCATCTTGGCATAAACATAAACTTAGCTTGATAATGTGAACATACATATTGGCATGGACATGTAATTATCATCATAACAAGATGAACATAAAGCTAGTAACCATAAAATGATGTCTCAATAAGCATAATAAGATTTAAATCAGCATTTTAGATGTCCAATTTTTTTAGATCTAATATGATAACTCATGGTGATAGATTAGATAACATGATTCAGATCCAAAGGTTAAAATAGATCTAACATGATAACACAAGGTGATAAGTTAGATCACATAATTCAGATCTAGAATTTGAAATAGATCTTATATGATAACATAAGGTGATAAGTCAGATAACATAATTCAGATCTTGTGGTTAAAATAGATCTAACAGTTTCAATGTCCACATAAATTAGATCTACTGGTTTAGAAACAGATCCACACAAATCCACATCATAGCAAGTCATAGAAGTTACAATTAAGATAAAGATTTAGATCCAATCCTAACCAATTGAAGGTGACATATGTTCATGATTTACATAAATGAGTAGATCTATCCAATGATCTATAATTGTCAAATTAACAGATTAATATAACCACAATATATTTACAAACCAAGATCCACAATAATAACATAATAGAATAATCACAATACAAATGGGATCTAGAGAAATAGATCTATCATGACAGGTTTTTAGAGAAAGATAGAATTAAGAACTAAAAATCCGATAATAGCATAGATTCATGGTTTATACATATCCAAATCACAGTCTTTCATAATTTACTTTTATTTATTTAAACCTAAAAAACAACTAGAACTCACTGCGTTAGGTTTAGAAAATTGAGAAAGAACAGATCTCGAATTTCTGAATTTGATTTGCAATGTACGTTGTTGTAGAAAACGGTTCCGTTTTTGTTCGTATCTCGGTAGCATATGGCCTCCATGATTTCGAATGCAGAAAATAGGCGAATAGGACACAAATATATATAATTTCCAGGCCCCCTGAAACTAAGTGCCACATCAGCCCTAGGGGTGTCTACACCCATGTGGGTGGGTCGACCCATATGTCGATACCCTTTAAAGGGGACAACCCCTAGGTCGACACCCGTCTAGGGGGGTCGACCCCCTAGAGTGGGAATTTTGCTGCTCTAACGAATTTTTCGAATTTGAATTGTTTTTGATAAAATTTTGACTCATCTCGGACTCATGCGTATATATATAATTTTTCTACGCGTATACAGACTTAAAACCCACATAACTTCCTCATATGGTGTCCATTTTACGCAAATCAAGTGTCTACCATGACCAGAATTTCGAGATGGACGCAATGGTGTAGTCTGTTTCCTCTAATTCTGTATACTGAATTAATTAGTATATAATTTATCCTCTTTTAGTGTCGATACAAATTCGGGGTGTTGCACACTTGGTTCAATTTCTAAAAAAAAGAATTGTTAATGCAAATGTACAAACATTTCTATTAAGAGAAGAACAAGTGAAATCACCTGCTGTTGGACTTCCTATGACCAATTCTGGAGGATGATTAGGTATGAATTTCAACTTTTCAGCTTCTACTATTGTCTCTGTGACCTCATAACATCGAGCTTCAATTTCATTACTTTCCATTTCGCTTTCTTGCACAACACAATCATATTTTTCCTTTCCATAAGCCGTCTCCAAGTCTGATTCAACAAACTTCACATTAATGGTTTCAACAATTGTTTTTGATCGCTTATTGAAGACTCCGTAAGGTTTACACCTCGAAGAGTAACCCATGAAAATTCCTTTATTAGCTTTTGATTTAAATTTTCCATGTTGATCTCTTTCATTAAAAATATAACAAGGACATCCTAATAATATAAAATATGAGATGTTAGGCTTTTTATCAAACTACAATTCATATGACGTTTTTATTAAGTATTGGTCTACTCATAACTCTATTCATTACATAAAAAAAAATATTAATTGCCTCTTCCAAGAAAGTTAAAGGCAATTTAAACTCACTCAACGTGGATCTAGCCAATTTTTGTGATCTATGATTTTACCTTTCGACTACCCCAATTTGTTGGGGTATTCAAGGGGTGGAAAATTTGTGTTTAAAACCATTTTCTTCGCAAAACCTTTCAAAGTCTGAATTTTCAAATTCACATCCATAATCACTTCTCAAAGTTTTAATTGAAACACCTTTTTCATTTTGAACAAGTTTTGAAAACTTTGAAAAACAATCAAAAGTTTAGACTATTGGTTAGAAAATTAACCCATGTGAATCTAGAATAATCACTAACCAATACATAACAATAACGTTTTCTAGTTAAGCTTGCAATATCATTTTGTCCAAATAAGTCCATATAGAATAAGTCAAGAGCCTGGGAAGTGCTAACAATTTTTTTAGGACGAAATGATGAACGACTAAATTTTCCCATGGAACATGCTTTACACACTTTATTATTTTTAAAATGCTATTGTGGTATACCTCTAACAAGTTCTTTTGTTTCAATTTTTTCCAAGAGAGTTATACTAGCATGTGCTAGTCTACTTTGACACAAAACTGCCTCTTCTTCTGTGGCTACCAAACATCTGGAAAGAGTTAGATCTTAAAATAAAAGTTGTAAACATTTCCTTTTCTTTTGCCTATGAAAACAATGTTACCCGTGGATGTTTCAATGATTTTGCAAATCACACTATCAAAAACCACATTCATACCTTTATCGCACAATTGGCTTATAGAGATGAGACTGTGATGTAAATTGTCAACGTATAAAACATCATTTAAAGTAAAAGTATTGTTAACTACATTACCTTTGCTAATAATCTTACACTTCCTATTGTCGCCCAGTGTCACACTCCCACCTATATATTTTTCTAGGCTAAAGAATAGTGACTTGACATCTGTCATATGTTTAAAGCAACCTGAGTCCAAATACCATTTTTGTTGCTCCTTAGCCCGCATACTTACACAAAATGAGAAGAAAATGACCTATAGAAGCTCTTAGGTCCAAGAGTATCAGTGACTGAAGCATTATGGATAAAAGAACCTTTTAGAATCCAGATTTGTTTTGCATTTTTATTTGTGTTCCAATAGTCATGATAATTGCTTGCTAAATTCTTAGGAACCTGGACATGTATAAATTTTCTGTTCTTAATCCCATTCTTACAATTTTCAAAACAATAATTTATCTACATTTCACACACTTAGGAAAGAAGCTCCTACATTTAGCATTATCGTTCACATTATTTTGTGTCTTTCCAAAACTTATTCCTTTCCTATTGTTAGCGAGAAACTGATTTCCTAACAACATTTTAAAAGATGTTTCACCTATTGGAAACCTATTCAAAGTAATCTCAAGATCTTGGACTTTGGTTTCAAGTATTGTATTCTCAGTCACAAGTGAGGTGCATATATTTATGAAATTCTTCCTTTTAATGTCATCATTCTTTTTCAAACTCGATTTTTTTCAAGATCTTCTGTGTTTGATTGAGTTTTGATAGCTCCAGATTCTAAAGATTACAGTTTTCATAGTCTTGGTTTTAAATATTTGTAACATTTTCAAGTTTTGATTCTATCCTATCATTATCGTGAACTGGCTTTAATCTCTCAGATTTTAATTTCTTTACTTTTAATTCTAGAGCATCAATAGTCTTAGTAAGATCACGAAACATCAAAGGTAAATCTTTGTATTTGCATACCTCACTAGACTTTTCTCCACTGTTTTCTAAATCTGACTGAGCCATAAAACATAGGTTAGGCTCTTCTTCGCTGCTGGGAGAAACTTCTTCTCCTTCCTTGTAATAACCTGGAAAATCGAAACCAATTAAATTTTTTTATTTTGGCTATTTTAATGAATTTTGATTATTTAAAATGATTTAGTCTAAATAATAACGATTAAAAATTTATTTAAATTCAAGTTAGAACGAATAAATTTATTTTAATTACATAACGAGCCTGAAAGGGCGTGGCAGTTTGAAAATTTGATTTAAAATTTCAAATGAATGTACAAGATTCAAATTAAATCGGATTTCAGTAAAACACGAAATATTTGAATCTTTTTGAAAATATCTTTCCAATGAATGTGAAAAATCTAGATTTCATAATGGGAATAAAAAAGTTATGTTCATTTGAAAATCCAGAATAGTCGCTATGGAATTTAATGTAATATATAACCCTTAAAAATAGCGATTTTGCAAACGACCTCCGCTTTTGACGAAACCACTTTTATTGGATCCGGAATGTCAAATTGTTGCTAGATTCCAAAATTCATAATTTTTGCAATTAATATGTGAGCATGGCAAAAGAAAATGTGTTTGTCAATTTTTGTCAATTTGGATCGACTAGAAAATGGCTATTTTTCAAATGGTCTCCAAATTTGACGAAATTAGTTTTGTAAGGACCGTATCTTCAAAACATAGCTAGATTTATTTTTCGGGAATTTTTGAAGTCTGTATGTGGCCCCGGTAAATTAAAGTGTGCGTTTAAATTGAATATACATTGATTTATGTTTTAATTTTGATAAAAACCGATTTAAACAACCGAATTGGCTTGCGGGACATATCCCATTGTGTCCGGAATAGGGGTATTTAGCTAGAGGCGACAATCATTGGGTTTAATTTGGAGTTCGTAATAATAAACTAGTATTTTCGGAAGTAAATAAATAAATAAATATTTAAAAAAACCCTAATTTCTCTAAATTTTCATTCGTTGAAAAAAAACTGCCGTCTGCTCTCCTCGAATGGCAGAAAACCGCTCGAAACTTCAGCCCCTAAATCTGCCCAATCACCTCAATGATTTTAGCTACTCCTTAATGCAAAATCAAAGATCGTTCCATGCTCTTTCCATCCATACTAATTGCGTCAGCTATCATGGTGTATTTTTCGAGAACCATGCGCTCGAAATCGCGCCGCCTCGCACAGAACTGCGCAACCCACCATCGATCGCACTCGACGTCACCACCACCGACAAGAAGCCCTCTCGTCGCTCTACGACATTGAAACTCCTAATCGTCACCTCATGACACGGTTTGCGCGAAAAGTGCAGCCCTAGTTTTGAACCATCAATCGAAAAACCGCAGCTGTATGATTTTGGAAAGAATATTTTTAATTTAATTAATCACTATATTAATTATTTAAAATGTCATTAAGGTTTGTAACACCATAACTTTTCCATATGAGGTCCAGATCGCGCGAAAATGGATCCGTTGCGATCGTGGGGACGAGAGCTTCACAACAAGACTGACTGGGTCCAATTTGGAGCACATTAGAATTTAGGGCAAATTCAAATCCGAACGGTTCAAAAATTCAGAAATAAAACTGGCGGAGTGGAAAACAGAAGTGGGAACTTCTTGCTCCAATTTTATTTTCCAATAAAATATATACAAGGATGCAGGTGGTGCTTAGCAGCACCTGACACCATTTATTGTACAAACAATGATTGTTTGTTTATACTGAATGGACTGGATTTTGTTTATTGATTGTATGGAATAAAATATTTGAACAATAAAAATATCACTTTTATTGAATGAATAAAATGTTCATGTACGGAATAAAATATTTAAACAATAAAAATATCATTTTTATTTAACGAATAAAATATATAAAATATTCATATATGAAATAAAATATTTGAACAATAAAATTATCATTTTTATTGAATGAATAAAATATATAAAATGTTCATGTATGGAATAAAATATTTGAATAATACAAATATCATTTTTATTGTACATATGAACTGCATGAAATATTCATATGATGTATAAAATATTTGAATAATAAAAATATTATTTTTATTGTATAAATAAACTGTATAAAATATTCATGAGTTGAAATAAATATTTTATCTTTAAAAATATAATTTTTAACATGTATATGAATAAAATAAAATATTCATTTATAAATCAGACGATTTGTTTATGCACACCCATTTGACTGATATTTATTGGGACGATAATTTTACACATCGCCTACCTGCACAAATAATATTCAATATTTGTTGGTTGAAACCCCACATGGGTATTGGGATGATATTTGATGTACACTAATCCCAATTGTTTAGTTGTATGTCAATCGATGGGTTGACAGACTGATGTAAGCGTTAATTATTTATATTTAACGCTTATACAGTTATGTAATGCACTATGGATGATGGTTAACTGTGTTTGATTATTGTTGTGTACATGTGCGTATGAAATCCATATAAATAAAATTATATGGAAATTGACTATGTTTGATTCCAATTCGGAAAGAACAAATATTTTAAATTAACGGATATTTTGAAATAACGAATAACGAATATTTTAAAATAACAAATATTTTAAAATAATATTCAGTAATGGATCAAAATATGATTTTGATGTCCGATTTGAGATGGACACAAAAATATTGAAGTATATGAAGTCGTGTTGATTAGATATGTGTTATTTTGACGTGAACGATATTTATATCGATTTTATTCATTTTTATAATGAATATCGAAAAGAATTGATTTCGAAATCTGATATTTTGAAAATATTATCATTTTAATATTATAGTGACATGGAATATTCAATTTTGATTTAAAATTGAAAATGAAGTTAGAATCGTTTTGAAACAAAATTATAAACGATTTATAAAATAAGTTTTAAATGGAAATCGACGAAATATATATATTATTTAATATAATAGCCTGAATAGAACGCGCCGTGGCCGTTCGCGAATTTCAACCATTGACTTTGAATTGACATTACAGGAGTCCGACCATCGGATTCTCCTAAAACCGAAACCGTTGGGTTCGTATCAAAAAGAGCTTTCCAACGCATATAAGAGATTTGAAATCTAACGGTTGGATTTGGAATTATGTCCAAATCAAATTTCGAAAAGGTTGCTATAAGTGTAGTTGAATGACCGCTTATGGAAATCGACTGAAAGGGCGTTGACAAAATTATTAAAAATATTAATAATTTGTGTAAAATCATAATAAATGATTTGGAAAGAATTGGGCTAAAAAATTCCATTTGAAAAGATAAAAATATATTTTAATTGAAATGAACTAATTATTATATAGAATTATAATCCAATTACTTTTAAATAAATAAATTGGATTGAGAATGGATTTTAATATAACCAGAATTTCCAATATATGAATTGGAATAGATTTGAATCGAAATTATCTTCAGAATATTTCGATATTGGATTCCGTGATTATACAGATATTGTGGAGGAATTTGGAAGATATATATATCATTATTCCAAATACGATATTTGTTGATTTCAGAATTTGGTATGGAATATAAGCCGATATAATTTCTATTCAGAGCCATGTATCTAATATTGAATAGGATTTTGGGTTTGTCGTGAATGGTGTCTTAAATAACACTGTTCTTAAACCCTGTGTGAAAAGAATAAATCTTTTAATAAGATTATTAATGTTTCTAGCTAATTAACATTGAATTGGAATAAAATGGAATGTGAATTGGGTTTATTGTGAATTATTTTTTAACTACATTCATTCTTTAACCTAATTTGCAATGAAATGTGATTTAGAATATGTAAATCTTTTATTAGGATTTAATGGGATTTTCCAAAGGAAAGTTTTCCAATTTAATATATTAAATTGGAATTGAATGGAATTCGATTGGTAATAATCGAAGTGAGCTTCTGTGGAGGAAGACTGTTAATATATATATGGAATTTAAAAGGCTTTGTCATTATTCCATTTATATTATTGATCGAATACAGAAATTGATACCAATTATATATTGATTTGTTTTTCCGTGAAGATTCCATTTTTATGGAAGAGGATTTGGGTTTATTGTGAACTTTGTTTTAAATAACATTAGTTCTTCAACCCAGTTAAAGACATGATTTCATGACTAACATTGTATTTCGAACTGTATGGTTGATCTCTGCTAAATATATATCTGTTTGGTGGCAGAGAATTTATTCTCTTGCTTAACACCCTTCTCTAAGACGTACGATCTTAGAGGTAATATATAGGTAGAAATCAATAGTACTGTGTAAATTGTCGATGCGGCATGTTTGATTTCCCAAAGTTAAATAATCATTAATATTAATTTTTGGGAAGATTAAAACCAAGTGGAGTTTTAATGAATCTTTAATTAGATTAAAGGTGAATATGATAATTTAAATTATCAAATTTGGAAAATAATTGAGAATGAAGTATCACCAGTTTTGCTCCAAGCGATAGTTAAATCTTTAATTAGATTTGAACAGGAAATGGTAATTAATTCTACCGATAATACTGTGGTGTTAGATATGGAGTATTACCAATTTTGCTCTATATGTGAATAGGTTGGGGTTGGGAAATTAAACAAATGGTTACTTCGGTAAGGTGAGCTAATCCTGACTAGTTTGGATAAACCTTAATTTTGTTTGAATTGATATCCAAAGGAAGATTAAAGAATAAATTTAAAAGAATTTATCTTTGATAAAATTAATGGGAACCTTTCCCTAAAAATGTGAATATTTGAATAAAAGAATATTCTGGATTGGAATGAGGCGTATGTTGGGTGTTTATATCACTTGATTATAATATACGCGGGTTATTCGGAAAGGTCGGGTTTATACCCATTCCGAATAACTGATTCGACGATAAGTTGATGATGAAGACAGTGATTAAAGACCAGAGGTCTTCACATCGTTTGGATGATTACTGATGTCTTGGTTGGGCTGTACACCCAAGACGAGGTAATAAGTGGTGATCCTTTAGATGTACTTGGAGATCAGCCGGATATGCGAGGACCTCTCTCCTGTATTGGACACATGGGACAAGGAATAAGGTGCCTCCGATTTCATTCAGACCCAGAACAAACTTGTAAATGGATGTGTGTCTGACATTGAATTTTATTCTATGTTGATTGATCTCTATTAAATATATATCTGTTTGGCGGTGGAGAATTTATTTCTTGCTTAACGTCCTTCTCTGAGATGTACGAGATCAGAGGTTACATATCGATAGACATCGTCGCATGGCATGAATTTCCTATGTGGCATGCTGAGATGAAAATAATCAAGGCTTTTGTTGAAAAGAAGGGTCTTATGATTGATGATCGAAGCACAACTTTAATATAGCATAGCATTATGTAGCGTTAATTCACGAGCCTCACACCCCGGTATGAACCAGAAACGGGAGAGGACTGCAGGGAGAACATGCGTTTCTTTCTAACTGGGAGTGGTGTCATAGTATGGAGCCCAGACATTTTTACTTATGTGGATGATGGAAAGCGAGGTACCTCAGATATATCGGTCACTATGGGGCCGATGGATGGATATGGGTAGGGAAATGTATTGTTCAGAAATTACTAATCCTCAAACGTAAGAGAGGACCGACCCTGAAGATCCAAGGTGCAGCTGCGGCTGATCCTGAGGCTCGGGCTAGAGAGTGTCGAATTCGGTAAGGACGATCCCTTGTCTTGGTTCATGATGGAAATCCAACTTCCAATACGACCTTTCGGTTTTAATTGTAGAACTAGTATGGCGACATGATATATGGTACCTGGGTCTTATAATAATATCAAAAATGATTTGTTTTAAACTTACCAAGCATGTTTGGCTATTATAAAGGAAAACCCTATCCTCCGGCTTGCATTGCATTGTGTGATGGGACCTGGGTCTTATAATAGCTTCATTTTTCTAGAAAGCATTGCATTGTTTGTTTTATGCACTTGTATTCTTGGGAGGAAACCCGTTCCATGCTATATAGCGTGGTCCCTTGATTTACTCTACTTTAAAATCAAGATTAATAACTGTTTTAGTTCTCACACCTGTCACATAACTGCCTTGGAGTTTATTGTTTTAACGTAAACTCTGGGGGGCCCTATTTTTTGCACGGGCAGCTAGTAGTTTTGGTTCTGCAGATATTATATTCATAGGATCTTGGTTTACAGCTGGAGCTATATTCGGAACGCTCTATATCCGTGTATTTCTTTCAGTTGTGTTTTGTATTATTTTCCGCTGCATTGTAATTTGTAAATCACTAATATTTATCAAATCTATATTATTTGTTCATACTCTGTATATTCTCGTACTCTGATGTAAATTGTTGTAATAAACACTGAAATGTTCTTCTATTTGTGTTCTGATTTGTAGTGTTCTCAACTCAATCCGGGCTTTCCCGTAAGGGCGAGTGTGGGTTGTATCAGCTTGGTATCAGAGCTTTGGTTTACAGAGCTTGAGTACAAGACATAGTAGGATCAAACAGAAGAATTCATCAGAGATTGAATTAGTAATACCCAATGAGAATAAATCGTTAGAGATGGGATCAGTAGTATCCTAGAACGAGTGCGAAGGGTGAAAATTTTAAAATCAAATTTAGTTTTAAATTATTATATCAATTATTCATATTTGAATATTTTATTTTATATTGAGTTTGGATAATCAAGTATATAAAGATTTTGCATATATGCCTTGCAAACATGTATACAAAGCCTCAAATATGCTAGACAGATATGGAATCACACTCTAGTTGCTCTGGAATGATTTTGGTGATTGTTGCAACATCATCAGAATTTATGTTCGAGTTTTGAAAGTGGGATAGATATATTTCCAATTGACTGGTGTGAGAACCAAAACTAGCTAGAATTTATTGCTTGTGATTTGACACACAAAGTTGGATTTTTGACTATATATAAAGTTATGTGTTTGAAACGATAATCAACAAATTAATTGATGATTGTGTTGTTTGATTATTGATTTGTTGAATTAAAATCTTGAACCATTAAGCCAAATTGAATCAAAATATTGAACTGAATTGAAAATTGATTGAAATTGCATGCATATACATGTATATACATTGAACAGGTCATAGCAGGGAAGCTTAGCAGAAGAATAAAATTGTATGCCCGACAAATAGGTACATGTTTACTATATTTCTTGGGTTTGGATGATTTTATGAGCCGATTGGCTTTTTCTTTTGGATTGATGAGGGCCCTACGTGGCTAGTTGCGGTTTTAAATGTCTCCCCGTACAGACGAGGTTATGGCGAAATTTTTCAAAAATTTAGGGTGTTAGCCAATTTTTTGAAAAATTAGAAATTCTTAGAAACTGAAAAGTTAAAGAATGAAAGTCAAACTGAAAGTTGTGTTAGTTAGTTAAACAACTTTTAGCTCCATTCCTTTTCGAGGACAAAAAGATTTTAAGTGGGGGAGATTGTAACAACCCGGAAAATCGGAACCAGTTTAAATTTTTTATTTTAGCTATTTAAGTGAATTTTGATTATTTAAAATGATATATTTTAAATAATAACTATTAAAAATTTATTTAAATTAAAGTTAGAACGAATAAATTTATTTCAATTATATAACGAGCCTGAAATGGCGCGGCAGTTTGAAAATTCGATTTCAAATTTCAAATAAATGTACAAGATTCAAATTAAATCGAATTTTAGTAAAACCAGAAATATTTGAATCTGTTTGAAAATATCTTTGCAACGAATGTGAAAAATCCAGATTTCATAACGGGAAGTTATGTTCAGTTGAAAATTCAGAATAGTCGCTGTAGAATTTAATATAGGGTGCGTTTTTTACAGGTCCCTGTTACAGTTTCAAAATAGAAAAAAAACCCGGTCATAAACTTATTGTAAATTAGGTCCCTATTTTCAGAAAATTCATCAAAAAATTATAAAAAAAATCATGTAAATTCGTATTTAAATAAAATATGTAAACGCTAAAAAATTCAGAACAAAAAATCATCAAACAAGGCGTCAAAAATAAAAAAAACAGAAAAAAACGAAATTTCCAGTTAAATGCATAATAGTTTGCACATATATCATTTTCCTGCATACATCCGTGCTTATTTTTCACTACATTCATCTTCGTTGATTTTTCTTCATGCAAATACGTGCATACATGTGCGCAAATATTTCAAATACTTGCACACATTTGTGCAGGTTTATTTTCAGATTTTAATCCGAGCCCAGCTTACGGAAAAGTTGCATACATATATGCAATTATCAGTAATAATTGCATAAATGTATGCAACTACTTTTTTCTTATTTCCGTACAATCCTGACATTATTTCCAGATTTTAGAATTTTTTTTATGAACGAAAGCACATTTTTAAAAAAAAAAAAAAAAGGCGGAAGTAATAAAATAGGGGGCGGGTTTAAAATTTTCAAAACTTTTTTTTTATAAATTAGGTCCCTACTTTTAGCCAGTGTGTTATCCTATAAAAATTTTGCACACATGTGTGCATGTTTTCTAAGAAATTTGCACATTTGGATGCAAAAAAATATGAACTGAAATATTAACTTAAATCTATGCGCTGGAAGAACTGCAATAATTGCACAAATGCATGTAATAAAATAAAAAACGTGCATAATATTATGCATTTAACTGCAGTTTTTTTTACTGTTTTCTTCTTTCTAACATTATTTTTGTTGTTTTTTTAACTGAATTTTTTGTATAATGCATAATATATTTTATTACTAATTTACGAATTTTTTTTATTTTTTATTTTATAAGTTTTGAAAACAGGGACCTAATTTGTATTAAGTTTATGACCGGATGTGAGCCTAATTAAGTTTCAAAATAGGGATGTGAGCCTAATATTCACTTTAATATAATATATATAGCCTTTAGAAATAGCGATTTCGCAAATGACCTCCATTTTCGACAAAACCACTTTTGTTGGATCCGGAGTGTCAAATTATTGCTAGATTCTAAAATTCATATTTTTTGGAATTAATATATGAGCGTAGCAAAAGAAAACGTGTTTTATCAATTTCAGTTAATTTGGATTAACCAGAAAATGGCCCATTTTTCAAAAGGTCTCCAAATTCGACGAAATTAGTTTTGTTAGGACCGTATCGTCAAAACATAGCTAGATTTATTTTTCGGAAATTTTTGGAGTCTGTATGCAGCCCCGGTAAATTAAAGTATGCGTTTAAATTGAATACACATTGATTTATATTTTAATTTTGACAAAAATTGATCGAAATAATCAAATTGGCTTACGGGACATACCCTATTGTGTCCGGAATAGGGGTATTTAGCTAGGGGCAACGGTCGTTGGGTTTAATTTGGAGTTCATAGTAATAAACTAGTATTTTTGAAATATATATATATATATATATATATATATTAAAAAAAGCCCTAATTTCTTTAAATTTTCATTCGCTAAAAAAACCCGCCGCCTGCTCTCATCGAACGATGGAAAACCGCTTGAAACTTCAGCCCCTAAATCCGCCCAATCCCCTCAATGATTTCAGCTACTCGTTAAGGCAAAATTGAAGATCGTTCCATGCTTTTTCCATCCATACTAATTGCATCAGCTATCATGGTGTATTTCTCGAGAACCATGTGCTCGAAGTCGCGCCGCCTCGTGCAGCATTGCGCCACTCACCGTCAATCGCACTCGACGTCACCACCACCAACGAGAAGCCCTCTCGTCGCTCTACGACGTGGAAACTCTTGATCGTCACCTCATGCCTCGGTTTGCGCGAAAAGTGCAGCCCTAGTTTTGAACCAACGATGGAAAAATCGCAGCAGTATGATTTGGGTAAGAAAGGTGATATTTTTAATTTAATTAATAACTATATTAATGATTTAAAATGTCATTAAGGTTCATAACACCATAACTTTTCCATACGAGGTCCAAATCGCGCGAAACTGGATCCTTGTGATCGTAGGGACGAGAGCTTCACAACAAGACTGACTGGGTCCTATTTGGAGCATGTTAGAATTTTGGGCAAATTCAAATTGGAATAGTTTAGAAATTTAGAAATAAAACTGGCGGAGTGGAAAATGGAAGTGAGAAATTCTCACTCTAATTTTATTTTCCAGTAAAATATATACTAGGATGCAGATGGTGCTTAGCAGCACCCGACACCATTGATTGTACAAACCATGATTGTTTGTTTGGATTGAATGGACTGTATTGTGTTTATTGATTGTATGGAACAAAATATTTGAACAATAAAAATATCATTTTTATTGAATGAATAAAATATAAAAAATATTCATGTATGGAATAAAATATTTGAACAGTAAAAATATCATTTTTATTGAATGAATAAAATATATAAAATATTCATGAATGGAATAAAATATTTAAACAATAAAAATATCATTTTTATTGAATGAATAAAATATATAAAATATTTATCAATAGAGTAAAATATTTGAATAATAAAAATATCATTTTTATTGTATATATAAACTGTATAAAATATTCATGTGATGAATAAAATATTTGAATAATAAAAATATCATTTTTATTGTATAAATAAACTGTATAAAATATTCATGAGTTAAAATAAATATTTTATCGCTAAAAATATAATTTTTAACATGTATATGAATGAAATAAAATATTCATTTATAAATCGGATGATTTGTTTATGCACACCTATTTAACTGATATTGATTGGGATGATAATTTTACACATCGCCTAATTGCACAAATAATATTCAATATTTGTTGGTTGAAACCCCACACGGGTATTGAGATGATATTTGACGTACACTAATCCTAATTGTTTAGTTGTATGTTAATCGATGGGTTGAGAGACTGTTGTAAGCGTTAATTATTTATATTTAACGCTTATACTGTTGTGTAATGCACTCTGAATGATGGTTGACTATGTTTGATTATTGTTGTGTACAATTGTGTATGAAATCCATATAAATGAAATTATATGGTAACTGACTGTGTCTGATTCCAATTCGGAAAGAACGAATATTTAAATTAACGAATATTTTAAAATAACGAATAATGAATATTTTAAAATAACTAATATTTTAAAATAATATTCAGTAATGGATCAAAATATGATTTTGATGTCCGATTTGGGATGGACACGAAAATATTGAAGTATATGAATCCGTGTTGATTAGATATGCGCCATTTTGACGCGAACGGTATTTATTTCAATTTTATAATGAATATAAAAAAGAATTGATTTCGAAATATGATATTTTGAAAATATTATCATTTAAATATTATAATGATATGGAATATTCAATTTTGATTTAAAATTGAAAATGAAGTTAGAATTGTTTTAAAACGAATTTATAAATGATTTATAAAATACATTTTAAATGGAATTTAACGAAACATATATGATATATATATAATATAATGGCCTGAATAGAACGCACTGCGCCGTGGCCGTTCGCAAATTTCGACCATTGACTTTGAATTGACATTACGGGAGATCCGACCGTCAAATTCTCCTAAATCCAGAACCATTAGGTTCATATCGGAAAGAGCTTTCCAACGTATATAAGAGATTTGAAATCTAATGGTTGGATTTGGAATTATGTCCAAATCAAATTTCGCAAAGGTCTCTATAAGTGCAGTTCAATGACCGTTTATGGAAATCGACTGAAAGGGCCTTGATAAAATTATTAATAATTTGTGTAAAATCATAATAAATTATTTGGAAAGAATTATAGTGAAAAATTCCATATTTGAAAAGATAAAAATATATTTTTATCAAAATGAACTAGTTATTTACTAGAATTATAATCCAATTATTTTTAAATAAATAAACTGAATTGAGAATGGATTTTAATATAACCAGAATTTCCAATATATGAATTGGAATGGATTTGAATCGAAATTATCTTCGAGATATTTCGATATTGAATTCCGTGATTATACGAATATTGTGGAGGAATTTGGAAGATATATATATATATATATATATATATATATATCGCTATTCCCAATATGACATTTGTTGATTTCAGAATTTGATATTAAATTTAAGCTGATATAATTTCTATTCAGAGCCTTGTATTGAATACTGAATTGGATTTTGGGTTTGTCGTGAATGGTGCCTTAAATAACACTGTTCATAAACCCCGTGTGAAAAGAATAAATCTTTTAACTAAGATTATTTGTGTTTCTAGTTAATTAACATTGAATTGTTATAAAATGGAATGTGAATTGGGTTTACTGTGAACTATGTTTTAACAACATTCGTTCTTTAACCCGATTTGCAGTGAAATGTGATTTGGAATATATAAATCTTTTATTAGGATTTAATGGGATTTTTCAAAGGAAAGTTTCCCATTTAATATATTAAATTGGAATTGAATGGAATTCGATTGGTAATAATCGAAGTGAGCTTCTATGGAGGAAGATAGTTAATATATATGGAATTTAAAAGGCTTTGTCATTATTCCATTTATATTGTTGGTCGGATACGGAAATTGATATCGATTATATATCGATTTGTTTTTCCGTGAAGATTCCATTTTTATGGAAGAGGATTAGGGTTTATCGTGAACAGTGTTTTAAATGACATTAGTTCTTTAACCCAGTTAAAGACAGGATTACATGTCTAACATTGTATTTCAAATTGTATGGTTGATCTCTGCTAAATATATATCTGTTTGGTGGCGGAGAATTAATTCTCTTGCTTAACACCATTCTCTAAAACATACGAGTTTAGAGGTAATATATAGGCATAAATCAATAGTACGATGTAGATTGTCAATGCGGCATGTTATATTTCCCAAAGTTAAATAATCATTAATATTGATTTTTGGGAAGATTAAAACCAAGTGGAGTTTTAATGAATCTTTAATTAGATTGAAAGGTAAAAATGATAATTTAAATTATCAAATTTGGGAAATGATCGAGAATGGAGTATCACCAGTTTTGCTCCAAGCGATAGTTAAATCTTTAATTAAATTTGAACGGCAAATGGTAATTAATTTTACTGATAACACCGTGGTGTTAGATATGGAGTATTACTAGTTTTGCTCCATAGGATGAAAAGGTTTGTGTTTGGAAATTAAACAAATGATTACTTTGGTAAGGTGCGCAATCCCGACTAGTTCGGATAAACCTTAATTTTGTTTGAATTGATATCCAAAGGAAGATTAAAGAATAAATTTAAAAGAATTTATCTTTGATAAAATTAATGGGAACCCTTCCCTAAAAATGTGAATATTTGAACAAAAGAATATTCAGGATTGGAATGAGGCATATGTTAGGTATTTATATCACTTGATCATAGTATACGCGGGTTATTCAGAAAGGCCGGGTTTATACCCATTCCGAATAACTGATTCGACGATTAGTCGACGATGACGACGGTGATTGAAGATCAGAGGACTTCTGTAATAACCCGGAAAATGCGAGCCAGTTTGAAATTTTTATTTTGGCAATTTTGGCGAATTTTGAATATTTAAAATAGATTATTTTAAATAATATCAACGAGAAATTTATTTTGAATATAATTCGAACGTATATATTATACGCGTCGTCGTTAGAATATAAATAATTATATATAATTATAAAAGGAATTGAAAATGGCGCGGTAGTTCGATAATTCGATTTCAAACTTCAATTGAATGTACCGGGTGCAAAACAATCCGGATTTTAGTGAAACCAAAAATAATAGGATCTAATTGTGAATATCTTTCCAACGAATCCGAATAATTGAAATTTCATAGCGGGGATCAAAAGATATGTCCAGTTGAAAATTCTGAATAGTCGCTATGGAATTCAGGCCCTTAAAAATGGAAATTTTGCAGATGACCTCGGATTTTGACGAAACCAGTTTTGTTGGGTCCGTGATGTCAAGTTATTGCTAGATTCCAAATTTCATAATTTTTCGAATCAATATGTGAGCGTGGCAAAGGAAAACGCGTTTGACCAGTTTCAGTTGATTTTAATCGACTGGAAATTGGCCATTTTTCAAACGGTCTCAGAATTCGACGAAACTAGTTTTGTTAGGACCGTATCGTCAATACGAAGCTAGAAAATATTTTTATGAGATTTTTAGAGTTAGTATGTGACCCCGGTAATTGAAATGTACGTTTAAAATTCAATATAATGATTTAAATGTAAATGCAACGGAAACTGATTGTAACAGCCGAATCAGCTGACGATACATATCCCATTGTGTTCGGAATGGGGGTGAAACGCTATGGACGACAGGCGGTGGGCTTCGTTTCGAGGTCGCAGGTAAAAGTCAACTTTTTGAAAATTAAATTAAATAAAATTTAAAATATATAAACCCCCCCTTTTCTCGTTTTCATTCAACTGAATAAATAAAAGAAAGAAAAAAAAAAACCCTCCGATCTCAACCCGTCGCCCCTCTCTTCCACCGCGCCACCGCGCGTTGACCAACCCCCCCTCCTCCACCAGTCGCGCGCCTCCCCCCTTCCTCTTCCCCTCTCTCCCCGCTTCTCCCTACCCCCGACGCTCTCGAAGACCGCACCCAAATCGAGGCCGACGTCCACGAGCCCACCACAAGACCACCGCGCGAGCATCTGACCCCCTCCCGATCGACGCTGCAAACCCCCCCTTCTCTCTGCAACTCACGGTAATTTTTTTTTTTTTTGTTGTTTTGTGATTTTATTTTTAAGTCATTAAAACTGATTTAAAAAGAATTTTAAAACTGATTTAAAAAGAATTTTAAAACTGATTTTTAAAGAATATAAAAACTGATTTTTTTTTAAAGAATATAAAAACTGATTTTTAATTTGAACTTTAAAAGGAAAAAAGATTAGGACTTTAAAAAGAAAAAGATTAGACTTTTAAATAAGGAAAGTTAGGATCTTTAATTGTATAACGTTGGGTTTTTATATGATAAAAGTTGTGACTTTTAAACTAGAAAAGATTCGTTTTTTCTTTTTTTTCGAAATAAAAATGTGATTTTTATATATTGAACTTCGAAATAAAAATATGATTTTTATATATTGAACTTCGAAATAAAAATATGATTTTTATCTATTGAACTTCGAAATAAAAATATGATTTTTATATATTGAACTTCGAAATAAAAATATGATTTTTATATATTGAACTTCGAAATAAAAATATGATTTTTATATATGGAATAGCGAAGTAAAAATTCGATTTTTACATATGTAGTGAAAGCGGACAACGAAGGTGACAAAAAGGCCAGAACGAAGAAGATTTATATCAATGAAGAGTTAAGATGTTTGGATAGCTATTGGTGAGAATTTCTCACCTTTCAATTTCTTTTTCTAGTTATATATATATACTAGGATGCAGACGGTGCTTAGTAGCACCCGACACAATCGTCCACAGACCATGGACTTGTTTGTTTGGTTGCATAGTTTAGTCAGATGATTTGGTTTGAATTGAATTGTTTGGTGAAATGAAATTGATTTGATTGATGTGTGAATGGCGTGGGCCTTCACTAGACCGGGGATAAGGCTAGGCCTCGTCCCGTTTCTAGTATCGTGCCGTTATGCCGCCGAAATTTTCTAAAATATGTTAGAAAAATAAAAATATCATTTTATTTAAAGAATGAACTGAATAGAAATTCATATGTTAAGATAAAATGTTTTATCGTTAAAAATATAATTTTTAACGTGAATATGAATATACGTGAAAGTGAATAAATAAATAGTCATAAACAAATCGGCCGATTTGTTTATGTACACTGATTTGACTGACATTGATTGGGACGATAAATTTTACACATCGCCCAACTGCACGAATAAAAATCTGTGTTTGTTAATTTGAAACCCCACACGGGTATTGGGATGAAATTTGAAGTTCACTCATCCCGATTGATTAAATATGTCGATCGATTGATTGACAGGCTGTTATAAGCGTTAGATATCTATATTTGATGCTTATACAGTGTAGTGCACTTTGGTTGATGGTTGATTATCTATCGTTGCTATTATATACATTTGTTGTTTGGAATCCATATAATTAACTTTATATGGTGATTGATTGGGCCTCATTCCAATTTGAAAAATAAAGAATATTATAAAATAAAAGTTCATGTGTTGACAGTACTCATCCATTGAGATTGGTCATGTGTTGAACGAAATATTTTAGTAATAAAATTTGCACCTTTATCGTTATAAAATAAAAGTTCATGTGTTGACAGTACTCATCCATTGAGATTGGTCATGTGTTGAACGAAATATTTTAGTAATAAAATTTGCACCTTTATCGTTATAAAATAAAAGTTCATGTGTTGACAGTACTCATTCATTGAGATTGGTCATGTGTTGAACGAAATATTTTGATAATAACAACTATTTTGAAAAAGAAATATTTAAAATAGAATATTTGAAAATAGAAATTTATGAAGCCGTGTTGATTAGATTGACGCCATTTTGACGTGAACGATATTTATATCGATTTTATTCATTTCGGAATGAATTGAATTGAAAACGATTTCGAAATGAATTGAACTGAAAACGATTTCGAAATGAATTGAATTGAAAACGATTTCGGAATGAATTGAATTGAAAACGATTTCGAAATGAATTGAATTGAAAACGATTTCGAAATGAATTGAATTGAAAACGATTTCGAAATGAATTGAATTGAAAACGATTTCGAAATGAATTGAATTGAAAACGATTTCGGAATGAATTGAATTGAAAACGATTTCGGAATGAATTGAATTGAAAACGATTTCGAAATGAATTGAATTGAAAACGATTTCGAAATGAATTGAATTGAAAACGATTTCGAAATGAATTGAATTGAAAACGATTTCGAAATGAATTGAATTGAAAACGATTTCGAAATGAATTGAATTGAAAACGATTTTGAAATGAATTCAAATTGAATTGAAATTTGAATTGAATAGAAATGAATTTAAAACGAATTTATAAAGAAGAATTCAATTTTGATTTGAATTGAAATGGAAGTTGAAATAGATTTAGAAACGAATTTTAAAACTATTTATATAATTCATTTTAAATAGAAATCGACGAAATATATATTATATATATTATATATATAATATAATGGCCTGAATAGAACGCGCCGCGCCGCGGCAGTTCGCGAATTTCGACCATTTATTTCAAACGGACATTACGGGAGATCCGACCGTCGGATTCTCCTAAAACCGGAACCGTTGGGTTCGTATCGAAAAGAGCTTTCTAGCAAATGTTAGAAATTTGAAATCTAACAGTTGGATTTGGAATTATGTCCAAATCAAATTCGAAAAAGGTCGTTGTAAGTGCAATTCGATGGCCATTGATGGAAATCGACTGTACGGGCCTTGATAAAATTATTAAAAATAGTAATAATTTGTGTAAAATCATAAGAAATGATTTAGAAAGGATTGGGATGAAAAACTCCATATTTGAAAAGATAAAAATAGATTTTTATCGAAATGAACTAGTTTTGAACTAGAATTATAATTCTATTTATTTTTAAATAAATAAATTGAATATTGAAATGGTTTTGAAAATAACCAGAATTTCCAATAATTGCATTGGAATGGATTTGAATCGAAATTGTCTACGGAACATTTCGATGTCGAATTTCGGGATTATACAGGTGTCGTTATGGAAATTTGAAAGATATTTATATATCGTTGTTTCCAATACGACATTTGTTAATCGTAGAATTTGATATTGAACATAAGCCGATATATTTTCTATTCAGAGCCTTGTATTGAATATCGAATGTGATTCGGGGATTGTCGTGAATGGTGTCTTCACTAACACTGTTCTTGAACCCAGTTGAGAAAAGATTAAATCTTTTTATTTAGATTTAATGAAGTGTACCAATTAAATGATATTTAATTGGAATTGAATTGATATTGATTTTTGGGTTTATCGTGGACAATGTTTTAAATAACACTCGTTCTTTAACCCGATAATTAATGAAGGTGATTTTGGGTTTATCGTGAACCGTGTTTTAAATGACACGGATTCTTTAACCCAGTTAACGATTAAAACTAAGTGGAGTTTTAATGAATCTTTAATTAGATTGAAATAATCGAGAATGGAGTATCACCAGTTTTGCTCCAGGCGATAGTTAAATCTTTAATTAGATTTGAACGTGAAATGGTAATTGAATTTACCGATAACACTGTGGTGTTAGATATGAAGTATTACCAGTTTTACTTCATGGGATTAATAGGTTGGGATTGGGAAATTAAAACAAATGTTTACTTCGGTAAGTTTCGTTAATCCCGGCTAGTTGAATCGAAATTCAAAAGAATAGAATCAAAGAATAAATTCAAGAAATTTATCTTGGATAAAGTTAATGGGAACCTTTCCCTATGAACGTGAAATTTAGAAACTAACTGTCGGTTAGCCAAGCAGAAGAGTTTTCTGGATATTGATCTGATGTTGGTTTCGGCCTTCGGGGTTAATATTTGGGGAATTATTCTCTTGATTAATTTACGGTTAGTGACTAATGAATTGGAATGAGGCGTATGTTGTGTTTGTGTAACACTTATTTAAAATATACGCGAGTTATTCGGAAAGACCGGGTTTATCCCATTCTGAATAACTGATACGACGATAAGTCGAAGATGAAGGCGATGGTCGAAGACCGGAGGTCTTCACGTCATTTGGGTAATTACTGATGATCTTGATTGGGCTGTACACCCAAGAAGATGGAAACAGTTAGTGATCGTCCAGACGTACTTGGAGATCGATGGATATGCGGGGTACTAGGTGCCTCCGGTTTCGTTCAGACCCAGAACGGACTTGTAAATGGACTGTGTGTCTGACATGGGATTTTAGTCTGTGTGATTGATTTCTATTAAATATATATCTGTTTGGCGGCGGAGAATTTATTCTCTTGCTTAACGCCCTTCTCTGAGACGTACAAGCTCAGGGGTTATATATTGATGGATATCAAACGCATGGAGTGAATTGCCTGTGTGGCATGCCTAAGTGGCAATTGATCGAGGCTTCTGTTGAAAAGCAAAGTCTTGTGGTGATGATCAAAGCACGGCCTTTGTGGCGTAGCTTTGTGTAACGTATACTTCGCGAGTATCACACCCGGTATGAACCAAAAACGGGAGACGGACCTCAGGGAGGGCATGCGTTTCCTTCTAGCTAAAAAGTGGCGTCAGTGGTTTTACACGCCCTGACGAGTTTGACTTATGTGGTTGTTGCTGTTGCGAGGCGCCTCGGATTGATCGGTCGTTCTCGAACCGATGGAGTCATTTAGTTGGCTCATTTACGCCCCAAAGGGCGGGGAAACGTAGTGTTCAGGCATAATAATCCACATCGGTGGACCGGCCCTGACGATCTAAAGGCTTGCCTGCGCGCTTGCCTGAGACATGGGCTAGAATGTCTCGAATCGGTTGAGGACTATCTTTTGCCTCGGTTCATAGACGGAAATCCAATTTCCAAATACGTGACATTTGCGGTTTTATTTGTAAACCTATATATGGCGACATGATATATGGTACCCATGCCGCCTATGATTGATACTTATGATTTGAAGTTGTTTTATACACTATGCACTTATAATAGTATCAAATGATTTGTTTTAAACGTATCAAGCATTCTTTGGCTGTTATAAGGGAAAACCCTATCCCCCGGCTTGCGTTGCATTGTGTGATAGGACCTGGGTCTTATAACAGCTTCATTTTTCTTTATTTAGCATTGCGCTGTTTGTTTTTGCACTGGTATTCTTGGGAGGAAACCCGTTCCGTGTTATACGGTGTGGTCCCTTGATTTACCTAGCTTTAAAAATAAAGATTAACTGTTTTTAGTTCTCACACCAGTCACATGACTGACCTGGAGTTTATTGTTTTAACCTAAACTCTGGGTGCTCCTATTTTGGCACGGGCAGCTAGTAGTTTTGGTTTTGCAGATTTATATTCACAGGATCCTGGTTTACAGCTGGAATGATATCTGGAAAGCTTTGTATCCGTATATCTCCTTCTAGTTGTGTATTGTTTTATTTTTCCGCTGCTATGTATTTAAATGTAATTTAAATCTCTGATATTTCTGTGTAATATTCATTTATACTCTGTATATTCTTGTAATCTGATGCATTGTTGTAATATACAGTGAAATGTTCTTCTGTATGCGTTCTGTTGTGTCCTGTTCTCAAACGATAGGGCGTTTCGAACGGCCTGGACCGGTTTAGCGACTGGTTCGGACCGAGCGAAATTCCTTGCCGTCACAGTTGGTATCAGAGCTTTGGTTTACAAAGCTAGAGAACAAGACACATTAGAAACATACGAAAGAATTCATCAGATATTGGGTTAGTAATATCCAATTAGAATGACTCGTTAGAGATGGGATCAATAGTATCCTAGAACGAGTGTGAAGAGTATATTTTTAAATTGAAAACAAAATTTTGTTTTGAAAATTTAAATCAATTATTCGTAGTTGATTATTTATTTATATTTATATGGACAATCCAATATATAAAGGTTTTGTATATACGCGTCATGAACGTATATTCGAAGTTTTAATATATTGGATAGATATAGGATTACACTGTAGTCGCCCGGAGATGGTATTGATGATAGCGATCGCATCATCAACATTTATGTTCGAGTTTCGAAGGTGTGATTTTCTATATATTTCCATTAGACTGGTGTGAGAACCAAAACTAATATAGCTAGAATACATTGTTGTGATTTGGCATCAAAACATGATTTTCTTTATATATATCAAAATTATGAATTTGAAACGTTAAATTCACTAATTGATTGATGTTTGTGTTGTTTGTTCATTTGTTTGCTAATTTTGAACCATTATGCCTAATTGAACCAAATATTGAATTATGTTGGAAATTGGTCGCATTTGCTTGCATATACATATACTTATATTGAACAGGTCATAGCAAGGAGGCTAGAGCAGAGAATAAAATTTGTTTGCCCGACAAATAGGTACATGTTTAATACATAATTTACTGTTTTGTTTGGGTGATGATGATTTTATGAGCCTATTGGCTAGCCGCTTGGCTTTTTCTTTTCCTTTTTGAGATCTGAAGGACCGGGGAAGCTATTTGAAATTCCCCGATGCTCCCGGTGCAGGGGAGGTTATGGCAAAAAATTTCGAAAATTTAGGGTGTTAGCCAAATTTTTGAAATTTAGAAAATTCTCAGAAACTGAAAAGTTGGAGAATGGAAGCCAAATTGAAAGTAGAGTTGATTAATCAAACCACTTTCGACTTTGTTCCTTTTCGGGGACGAAAAGTTTTAAGTGGGGGAGATTGTAATAACCCGGAAAATGCGAGCCAGTTTGAAATTTTTATTTTGGCAATTTTGGCGAATTTTGAATATTTAAAATAGATTATTTTAAATAATATCGACGAGAAATTTATTTTGAATATAATTCGAACGTATATATTATACGCGTCGTCGTTAGAATATAAATAATTATATATAATTATAAAAGGAATTGAAAATGGCGCGGTAGTTCGATAATTCGATTTCAAACTTCAATTGAATGTACCGGGTGCAAAACAATCCGGATTTTAGTGAAACCAAAAATATTAGGATCTAATTGTGAATATCTTTCCAACGAATCCGAATAATTGAAATTTCATAGCGGGGATCAAAAGATATGTCCAGTTGAAAATTCTGAATAGTCGCTATGGAATTCAGGCCCTTAAAAATGGAAATTTTGCAGATGACCTCGGATTTCGACGAAACCAGTTTTGTTGGGTCCGTGATGTCAAGTTATTGCTAGATTCCAAATTTCATAATTTTTCGAATCAATATGTGAGCGTGGCAAAGGAAAACGCGTTTGACCAGTTTCAGTTGATTTTAATCGACTGGAAATTGGCCATTTTTCAAACGGTCTCAGAATTCGACGAAACTAGTTTTGTTAGGACCGTATCGTCAATACGAAGCTAGAAAATATTTTTATGGGATTTTTAGAGTTAGTATGTGACCCCGGTAAATTGAAATGTACGTTTAAAATTCAATATAATGATTTAAATGTAAATGCAACTGAAACTGATTGTAACAGCCGAATCAGCTGACGATACATATCCCATTGTGTTCGGAATGGGGGTGAAATGCTATGGACGACAGGCGATGGGCTTCGTTTCGAGGTCGCAGGTAAAAGTCAACTTTTTGAAAATTAAATTAAATAAAATTTAAAATATATAAACCCCCCCCCTTTTCTCGTTTTCATTCAACTGAATAAATAAAAAAAAGAAAGAAAGAAAAAAACCCCTCCGATCTCAACCCGTCGCCCCTCTCTTCCACCGTGCCACCGCGCGTTGACCAACCCCCCCCCCCCTCCTCCACCAGTCGCGCGCCTCCCCCTTCCTCTTCCCCTCTCTCTCCGCTTCTCCCTACCCCCGACGCTCTCGAAGACCGCACCCAAATCGAGGCCGACGTCCACGAGCCCACCACAAGACCACCGCGCGAGCATCTGACCCCCTCCCAATCGACGCTGCAAACCCCCCCCCCCCTTCTCTCTGCAACTCACGGTAATTTTCTTTTTCTTTTTTGTTGTTTTGTGATTTTATTTTTAAGTCATTAAAACTGATTTAAAAAGAATTTTAAAACTGATTTAAAAAGAATTTTAAAACTGATTTTTAAAGAATATAAAAACTGATTTTTTTTAAAAGAATATAAAAACTGATTTTTAATTTGAACTTTAAAAGGAAAAAAGATTAGGACTTTAAAAAGAAAAAGATTAGACTTTTAAATAAGGAAAGTTAGGATCTTTAATTGTATAACGTTGGGTTTTTATATGATAAAAGTTGTGACTTTTAAACTAGAAAAGATTCGTTTTTTCTTTTTTTTCGAAATAAAAATGTGATTTTTATATATTGAACTTCGAAATAAAAATATGATTTTTATATATTGAACTTCGAAATAAAAATTTGATTTTTATATATTGAACTTCGAAATAAAAATATGATTTTTATCTATTGAACTTCGAAATAAAAATATGATTTTTATATATTGAACTTCGAAATAAAAATATGATTTTTATATATTGAACTTCGAAATAAAAATATGATTTTTATATATGGAATAGTGAAGTAAAAATTCGATTTTTACATATGTAGTGAAAGCGGACAACGAAGGTGACAAAAAGGCCAGAACGAAGAAGATTTATATCAATGAAGAGTTAAGATGTTTGGATAGCTATTGGTGAGAATTTCTCACCTTTCAATTTCTTTTTCTAGTTATATATATATACTAGGATGCAGACGGTGCTTAGTAGCACCCGACACAATCGTCCACAGACCATGGACTTGTTTGTTTGGTTGCATAGTTTAGTCAGATGATTTGGTTTGAATTGAATTGTTTGGTGAAATGAAATTGATTTGATTGATGTGTGAATGGCGTGGGCCTTCACTAGACCGGGGATAAGGCTAGGCCTCGTCCCGTTTCTAGTATCGTGCCGTTATGCCGCCGAAAGTTTCTAAAATATGTTAGAAAAATAAAAATATCATTTTATTTAAAGAATGAACTGAATAGAAATTCATATGTTAAGATAAAATGTTTTATCGTTAAAAATATAATTTTTAACGTGAATATGAATATACGTGAAAGTGAATAAATAAATAGTCATAAACAAATCGGCCGATTTGCTTATGTACACTGATTTGACTGACATTGATTGGGACGATAAATTTTACACATCGCCCAACTGCACGAATAAAAATCTGTGTTTGTTGATTTGAAACCCCACACGGGTATTGGGATGAAATTTGAAGTTCACTCATCCCGATTGATTAAATATGTCGATCGATTGATTGACAGGCTGTTATAAGCGTTAGATATCTATATTTGATGCTTATACAGTGTAGTGCACTTTGGTTGATGGTTGATTATCTATCGTTGCTATTATATACATTTGTTGTATGGAATCCATATAATTAACTTTATATGGTGATTGATTGGGCCTCATTCCAATTTGAAAAATAAAGAATATTATAAAATAAAAGTTCATGTGTTGACAGTACTCATCCATTGAGATTGGTCATGTGTTGAACGAAATATTTTAGTAATAAAATTTGCACCTTTATCGTTATAAAATAAAAGTTCATGTGTTGACAGTACTCATCCATTGAGATTGGTCATGTGTTGAACGAAATATTTTAGTAATAAAATTTGCACCTTTATCGTTATAAAATAAAAGTTCATGTGTTGACAGTACTCATTCATTGAGATTGGTCATGTGTTGAACGAAATATTTTGATAATAACAACTATTTTGAAAAAGAAATATTTAAAATAGAATATTTGAAAATAGAAATTTATGAAGCCGTGTTGATTAGATTGACGCCATTTTGACGTGAACGATATTTATATCGATTTTATTCATTTCGGAATGAATTGAATTGAAAACGATTTCGAAATGAATTGAATTGAAAATGATTTCGGAATGAATTGAATTGAAAACGATTTCGAAATGAATTGAATTGAAAACGATTTCGAAATGAATTGAATTGAAAACGATTTCGGAATGAATTGAATTGAAAACGATTTCGGAATGAATTGAATTGAAAACGATTTCGGAATGAATTGAATTGAAAACGATTTCGAAATGAATTGAATTGAAAACGATTTCGAAATGAATTGAATTGAAAACGATTTCGAAATGAATTGAATTGAAAACGATTTCGAAATGAATTGAATTGAAAACGATTTCGAAATGAATTGAATTGAAAACGATTTTGAAATGAATTCAAATTGAATTGAAATTTGAATTGAATAGAAATGAATTTTACAACGAATTTATAAAGAAGAATTCAATTTTGATTTGAATTGAAATGGAAGTTGAAATAGATTTAGAAACGAATTTTAAAACTATTTATATAATTCATTTTAAATAGAAATCGACGAAATATATATTATATATATTATATATATAATATAATGGCCTGAATAGAACGCGCCGCGCCGCGGCAGTTCGCGAATTTCGACCATTTATTTCAAACGGACATTACGGGAGATCCAACCGTCGGATTCTCCTAAAACCGGAACCGTTGGGTTCGTATCGAAAAGAGCTTTCTAGCAAATGTTAGAAATTTGAAATCTAACGGTTGGATTTGGAATTATGTCCAAATCAAATTCGAAAAAGGTCGCTGTAAGTGCAGTTCGATGGCCATTGATGGAAATCGACTGTACGGGCCTTGATAAAATTATTAAAAATAGTAATAATTTGTGTAAAATCATAAGAAATGATTTAGAAAGGATTGGGATGAAAAACTCCATATTTGAAAAGATAAAAATAGATTTTTATCGAAATGAACTAGTTTTGAACTAGAATTATAATTCTATTTATTTTTAAATAAATAAATTGAATATTGAAATGGTTTTGAAAATAACCAGAATTTCCAATAATTGCATTGGAATGGATTTGAATCGAAATTGTCTACGGAACATTTCGATGTCGAATTTCGGGATTATACAGGTGTCGTTATGGAAATTTGAAAGATATTTATATATCGTTGTTTCCAATACGACATTTGTTAATCGTAGAATTTGATATTGAACATAAGCCGATATATTTTCTATTCAGAGCCTTGTATTGAATATCGAATGTGATTTGGGTTTGTCGTGAATGGTGTCTTCACTAACACTGTTCTTGAACCCAGTTGAGAAAAGATTAAATCTTTTTATTTAGATTTAATGAAGTGTACCAATTAAATGATATTTAATTGGAATTGAATTGATATTGATTTTTGGGTTTATCGTGGACAATGTTTTAAATAACACTCGTTCTTTAACCCGATAATTAATGAAGGTGATTTTGGGTTTATCGTGAACCGTGTTTTAAAAGACACGGATTCTTTAACCCAGTTAACGATTAAAACTAAGTGGAGTTTTAATGAATCTTTAATTAGATTGAAATAATCGAGAATGGAGTATCACCAGTTTTGCTCTAGGCGATAGTTAAATCTTTAATTAGATTTGAACGTGAAATGGTAATTGAATTTACCGATAACACTGTGGTGTTAGATATGAAGTATTACCAGTTTTACTTCATGGGATTAATAGGTTGGGATTGGGAAATTAAAACAAATGATTACTTCGGTAAGTTTCGTTAATCCCGGCTAGTTGAATCGAAATTCAAAAGAATAGAATCAAAGAATAAATTCAAGAAATTTATCTTGGATAAAGTTAATGGGAACCTTTCCCTATGAACGTGAAATTTAGAAACTAACTGTCGGTTAGCCAAGCAGAAGAGTTTTCTGGATATTGATCTGATGTTGGTTTCGGCCTTCGGGGTTAATATTTGGGGAATTATTCTCTTGATTAATTTACGGTTAGTGACTAGTGAATTGGAATGAGGCGTATGTTGTGTTTGTGTAACACTTATTTAAAATATACGCGAGTTATTCGGAAAGACCGGGTTTATCCCATTCTGAATAACTGATATGACGATAAGTCGAAGATGAAGACGATGGTCGAAGACCGGAGGTCTTCACGTCGTTTGGGTAATTACTGATGATCTTGATTGGGCTGTACACCCAAGAAGATGGAAACAGTTAGTGATCGTCCAGACGTACTTGGAGATCGATGGATATGCGGGGTACTAGGTGCCTTCGGTTTCGTTCAGACCCAGAACGGACTTGTAAATGGATTGTGTGTCTGACATGGGATTTTAGTCTGTGTGATTGATTTCTATTAAATATATATCTGTTTGGCGGCGGAGAATTTATTCTCTTGCTTAACGCCCTTCTCTGAGACGTACGAGCTCAGGGGTTATATATTGATGGATATCAAACGCATGGAGTGAATTGCCTGTGTGGCATGCCTAAGTGGCAATTGATCGAGGCTTCTGTTGAAAAGCAAAGTCTTGTGGTGATGATCAAAGCACGGCCTTTGTGGCGTAGCTTTGTGTAACGTATACTTTGCGAGTATCACACCCGGTATGAACCAAAAACGGGAGACGGACCTCAGGGAGGGCATGCGTTTCCTTCTAGCTAAAAAGTGGCGTCAGTGGTTTTACACGCCCTGACGAGTTTGACTTATGTGGTTGTTGCTGTTGCGAGGCGCCTCGGATTGATCGGTCGTTCTCGAACCGATGGAGTCATTTAGTTGGCTCATTTACGCCCCAAAGGGCGGGAAAACGTAGTGTTCAGGCATAATAATCCACATCGGTGGACCGGCCCTGACGATCTAAAGGCTTGCCTGCGCGCTTGCCTGAGACATGGGCTAGATTGTCTCGAATCGGTTGAGGACTATCTTTTGCCTCGGTTCATAGACGGAAATCCAATTTCCAAATACGTGACATTTGCGGTTTTATTTGTAAACCTATATATGGCGACATGATATATGGTACCCATGCCGCCTATGATTGATACTTATGATTTGAAGTTGTTTTATACACTATGCACTTATAATAGTATCAAATGATTTGTTTTAAACGTATCAAGCATTCTTTGGCTGTTATAAGGAAAAACCCTATCCCCCGGCTTGCGTTGCATTATGTGATAGGACCTGGGTCTTATAACAGCTTCATTTTTCTTTATTTAGCATTGCGCTGTTTGTTTTTGCACTGGTATTCTTGGGAGGAAACCCGTTCCGTGTTATACGGCGTGGTCCCTTGATTTACCTAGCTTTAAAAATAAAGATTAACTGTTTTTAGTTCTCACACCAGTCACATGACTGACCTGGAGTTTATTGTTTTAACCTAAACTCTGGGTGCCCCTATTTTGACACGGGTAGCTAGTAGTTTTGGTTTTGCAGATTTATATTCACAGGATCCTGGTTTACAGCTGGAATGATATCCGGAAAGCTTTGTATCCGTATATCTCCTTCTAGTTGTGTATTGTTTTATTTTTCTGCTGCTATGTATTTAAATGTAATTTAAATCTCTGATATTTCTGTGTAATATTCATTTATACTCTGTATATTCTTGTAATCTAATGCATTGTTGTAATATACAGTGAAATGTTCTTCTGTATGCGTTCTGTTGTGTCCTGTTCTCAAACGATAGGGCGTTTCGAACGGCCTGGACCGGTTTAGCGACTGGTTCGGACCGAGCGAAATTCCTTGCCGTCACAACTTCACAACGTTTGGATGATTACTGATGTCTTGGTTGGGCTGTACATCCAAGGCGAGGTAATAAGTGGTTATCATCCAGACGTACTTGGAGATCGATCGGATATGCGAGGACCTCTCTCCTGTATTAGACATATGGGACGAGGAATAAGGTGCCTTCGGTTTCGTTCAGACCCGAAACGAACTTGTAAATGGATGTGTGTCTGACATTAGATTTTATTCTGTGTTGATTGATCTCTATTAAATATATATCTATTTGGCGGCAGAGAATTTATTATTTTGCTTAACGCCCTTCTCTAAGACGTACAAGCTCAGAGGTTATATATCGATAGACATCAGTCGCATGGCGTGAATTGCCTGTATGGAATGCTGGGATGCAAATGATTAAGGATTTTCTTGAAAAGAAGGTCCTTGTGTTTAAATATCAAAGCACGACTTTTATATAGAATATCTTTGTGTGGCGTTAATTCATGAGCCTCACACCCCGGTATGAACCAGAAACGGGAGCTGACTGCAATGAGAACATGCGTTTCTTTCTGGCTAGGAGTGGTGTCTTGGTATGGAGCCCAGACATTTGTACTTATATGGATGATGGAATGCGAGGTACCTCGGATATATCGGTCACTACGGGGTCGATGGATGGATATGGTCGACATACTGACCACACTTACGCCCCATAGGGCGGGGAAACGTATTTTTCAGGAATTACTAATCCTCAAACGTAAGAGAGAACTGGCCTAAAGATCCAAGGTGCAGTTGCGGCTGATTCTGAGGCTCGGGTTAGAGAGTCTTGAATTCGGTAAGGATGATCCCTTGCCTTGGTTCATGATGGAAATCCAACTTCCAAAACGACCTTTTGGTTTTAATTGTAGAACTAGTATGGCGACATGATATATGGTACCCACATCGTCTATGATTGATGCATTTATATTTGAAGTTGTTTTCAAACACTATGCACTTATAATAATATCAAAAATGATCTGTTTTAAACGTACCAAGCATGTTTGGATATTATAAGGGAAAACCTTATCCTCCGGCTTGCGTTGCATTGTGTGATGGGACCTGGGTCTTATAATAGCTTCATTTTTTCAAAACACATTACGCTGTTTGTTTTATGCACTTGTATTCTTGGGAGGAAACCCATTCCATGCTATACGGCGTGGTCCCTTGATTTACTCTACTTTAAAATCAAGATTAATAACTGTTTTAGTTCTCACACCTGTCATATGACTGACCTAGAGTTTATTGTTTTAACCTAAACTCTGTGTGCCCCTATTTTCCACACAGTCAGCTAGCGGTTTTGGTTTTGCAGATATTATATTCACAGGATCCTGGTTTACATCTGGAGTTATATTCAGAATGCTCTGTATTTGTGTATTTCTTTTAGTTGTGTTTTGTATTATTTTCCATTGCATTGTAATTTGTAAATCTCTGATATTTGTCAAATGTATATTATTTGTTCATACTCTGTATATTCTCATACTCTGATGTAAATTGTTGTAATAAACAATGAAATTTTCATCTGTTAGTGTTCCGATTTGTCGTATTCTTAATTCAATCCGGGCTTTTGCGTACGGGCGAGTTTGGGTCGTGTCATTGCTGCTCATCCTATGTTGTTGCAAAGGTTTTCATCTTCTTTTTATTTTCTTTGTCGTTCTAAAGCTGTGGGCAATTTGGTTTGATATGTTATGGCTTCTTGTTTGAAGAAGATAAATTCCGCATCTAAATTGTCAGAATATCTTGATATGTTGGCTTTTAGCTTGTTCTTACATGGTTTGGATTTGGTCCATTTCTTGAGGTGTCTGACAACCATAGTAAGCTTCTTGGTAGGATATTCCGTATCATAATCGTTGTTAACAATATTGGTTAAGGCTCTTGACTTCTTTGAATTTGAGTTGTTTCATTTTTCTCTTGCCTTCAAATCCATTTCATATGTCATCAAGTTTCCAATCAGCTCTTCCATGGTCAATTTATTCAAATACTTTGATTTTTGAATCGCCGTGACGTTAGCCTCAAAATTCTTTGATAGAACTCATAAAATTTTCCTTACTAATTCCGCTTCAGTGTACGCTTTTCCAAGAGCTCTAGAACTGTAACGACACAAAAAATCGACCATACATATCTTTTATACTCTTGTCCTTTTGCATAGTGAAGTTGGTGAATAAGGCAAGTCGATATTCTTTCACTTGAGATTTTCCTTCATGTGTGACCTCCAAAGTGTGCCAAATTTCCTGTGCAGTCATATAATGAGAAACTCTGTTAAATTCAGTTTTGTCAAGGGAAAAAATTAAAGTATTCATTGCTTTAGCCATAGTCCAGAGTAATTTCTAATCATCAGCATCCTACATATCCTTTGGTTTAGGAAATTCAAAATCATTAATGATCACAGTGGGAGTTTTGCATCCTGTTTCAATAATATCCCAAACATCGTAATCAACATATATCATAGCTTTCAAGTAAGTATAATCATTACCATTGAACATAGGTGGCCTAAATATGGATTATCCCTTAGAAAAAGCATCATTTGTTGAATTCATGGCTGTATAGTTAACTAAACACTAGCTCTAATGCCACTTGTGGGGTCTAAACTAAGCTTAGAGGGGATGGATAGGGTTTACTGTAAATAAAAAACTAACACAAAATAATAAAGAAACTATAGAAAAGATAAATCACATACAAGAAATACCTAACTTCGGCAAACCTTGCCTACTAATGCATTCCAAGACTTCTGCTGGTATTAAAACAATTTCCCATTTACAAAACCCTGTAAACTCGCAGACCCTTTTACTTCTCTAACCTATGCTCAAAATCTTGACACGACTTAGCTCCTAAGTTGTGATTTTGTTAACTACAAAATATTATAGTTACAAGATTCAACAAGTTTTAGCAAGTGGAAAAAGAAGAAAAACAAACATTTGTAAATAACCCAAAATAAATATTAAATGGGAAGAAATGAAAATGGCCCACTTTGCTTTGTCTTTTGAAATCGCGACTATTGGTGATCGAATGGAAAACTAGTGTTTTCGATTCTTCAACAAATCGTGGCTTTCTTGAGTAATTGATGGGCGATATTTGATGGCTTTAGTACTATTTGTCTTCCCACGATCTGAAATTGTAAACACTCTCTCTCAATCCGAAAAATCTAAGCTCTTTGAATTTATTTCTTTGATTAATTGAGTTGTTTTCTTCGAATGGATGCATTTGCCTTTGATGAATGGGAGTATTTATATTGATTTCAAAACCCTAATCTTTGTAATTTCATTGATTACTTGTAGTGAGTCCTTAATTGATTTCTAGAAACTTTCAAATGATTTTCTTGATCAAAAAATGCTCTTGCGATTTTTCAAGATAGTTTTGAAACCGTGAATATATTCTTGCCCAAAAACAACGCCTTTGATGATGTTGATAATTTTTTGTGTGATTTTCATTGATTAATTCCTTATAACTTTATGGAAAAATACATTTACGCCGTGTTTAACACATTGTGTAGTTGGGAAATAAATTGATGGATATTCCTGGCTGTGATTCCTAACATCTTTGAATAATTGTTGTGTAAATGAAATGCTTTGTCCAAGATATTTACTTGCCAATTATACATTTTCCAAGAATATAAATTAAGTTCATTTCAGTTTTTAAACAGGTCAATTTTTATTCGAAACTAAGAAACTTTCCTTCTGAAACCATTCTAAATGTTTTCACAATTCTTGTTTTTGCCTTGGCATTCATGTTTGCTCTCTACACTTCATGACTGTACAACTGAATTGCCGTGTGTTGATTTTTCATGCCTGTACATGTACTTCTGGCTGCTGATTATTGTGTGCGTACCAGTGTCTTTTAGCTTTGTTGTACTATGTGTTTATGAACTGGTGCATTAGTTTCTCTTGTCATTGTACTACTGATTTATATCACTTTGTTTTGTTCTTGTTTTGTGCTTTCTAAACCGCTTGTGGTTAGCAACACTGTCTTTGCTCCTTCTGCACATTTGTATTTCCATTGTGATACTCTTGTGTACACTTGAGCATTCTAATATGATTGTGTATGTTATTCCTCTTTTTTGTCCACTGGTCTTCTTCCTATACATGTGTCTGTGCTCTTCCATCATGAACATGCTTGGTGCACCATTAATGTGCTTCGATTTTGTTGCATCTATCGATGCCATTCTTGCCATGCTATGTACACCTTATACATTTGCATCCCTGACCAATATTTGTGCACTATATTTCACGCTTTTGCATTTGTGTTTGAACTTCTTTGATGATGTTCGAACTAAAATTGCTCTGTATCCATGGGCTTGACCCTGTGTTCCACCCTTGTTCATTTTTGAGACTTGAAGCTCTTCATGTTGACCTGTTTGTATTTCCTGGCTTGTTGAACTGAGATTGTTGGTTTCTATACTTTGCTGAAATTATTGTGCATGCCTTTTTCAAAAACATGATCCATACACGCATGCATATATACATATATATAAATATATATATGTTTATATGTATGTGTGTTCGTGTTGTGGGCTTCTCAGTCATGACTGTTGGCTGCAATGTATATACACATGCACTTTAGCCTTGCTGCCTGGATTATTTGAACATGTGTCATATTGAGTTATATTTGACCATATTGCCCTTTTCACCTGAAAAGTTTTCCTTTGTGCATACACATATATTTATTTATTTTCTAATCCAGCAAAGCAATTATGGGCGTGTTGAGTCTGGTCAAGATCAACAGACCGCGTATGTGTGTCGAGGCTGGTCTTGATCAGCAGACCACAATAACTGAGTTGAGACTGGTTTGCGAGCACTAGAAAATCAGTCTACCTTGTGGTATTAATAGTGAATCATTGTGAATATCGCAAGTAGTCTAAACTCAAATAAGTGTGTGTGTGTGTGTTTATATATATATATATGTATATATATGTATATATATATATATATATATATATATATATATATATATATATATATATATATATCAGGCCAAGTCTAGAAAAACGGTGAGAAATACACCAAAAATTCTGAGGCAAATAAAATTTAAAAATAATATATTTACTAGAATTTAAATCTATTTTGTTTCATTTTACTATATATGTTTCTATGAGAGGTATACAGGTGACTGGACAGGATCTGAAGCATGTGAAGACTCAGTGTGTGAGTGTACATGAGAGTGTATATGTATGTCTGAGTGAAATGAGTGAATAGTAGTGAGAAAACAATGTATATGAATGTGCTTAGTGAAATGTGCAGAAGAGAGTTCTGAAAGTTGTTACTACTCTAAATGTTTGAAATAAAATATTTTATTGAATAATGAATACTCTTTTGAATATTTAAATTCTGTGCAATAGTATTATGATTCAATATTAATACTTATTTCTGTATAAGATGAAGTAAAGAATAATACAATTACAAACACATTTATAGAATAACATATGTTTGTTGTCATCAAACAAAAAATCATACTGTTATATTCAATAGGACCAACACGTAGTACATGTGATAGGCGCACATAATGAACGTATAAGTTACTCATGTAAGGTAAGAACAAAAAACACAATTGATTACATTAACATAAATCACTCGAGCTCTAAAGAGAGGATTCACAAAATTTTAAAACATAGGATGAAAACCACTGAAATGGAAATACATTAAACTCAGTTAGGAGTTCAAAGTAGAGAAATGTAATTACCATATATAATTACATAGATAGTTCTAAGGCTATAAAGATATGTAACAATCATCAATATAATTGTGAAATTTTTTAGAAATCGTAGATTCTAGAAATGATAAGTCTAGAAAATAGTACTAAAATGGATCCAAGTCATAGAAAGTGAGTTAAGTTATACATGCATGTGCATAACACAGATGGTTGAAGCCTCCTAAGTACTACTTAATGGATATGGTACCTAACTCAAATGACCAAAAGGTCTAATGTAGATGGCCCAAAATCCTAACGCAAAGGACCCAGAGCTCTAACATAGATGGTCTGAAAGCCTAACATGGATGGCTCGAAAGCCCTATGCAGATGACCCAAATGTCTAAAATAGATAGTTGGAAATCCTATTGTAGATAACTAGAAGGTCTTGTACTGACAATCTCATAGTATGTATAACAAACTTCCAAACAATAACCCAAATAATGACAATAGTACGTCCCATACAACATATTCTCAATTATCGGTTTACTACAAGTCAGTCAATTCACCACTACGGTAGCTTCGATCAGAAAAATCTATATTTAGTCAATATAATACACCTATGTGTCTTATACCATGCGTTTTAATACATCATTTAAGTCACATTCACGTTCTCCCAAAGACTGCAAAAACGCATGATTTTATATGAAAAATATTTTAAGAAAACAATTTCAGAAAACAATTTCTTTAAATATCTCTTTATTATAGAGAATATATACACATAGATAACAAAAAAATAATTTTAGTTTTACAACTTGGTTTTGCAAAACATTTATTTTAAAATTATAGTTTAAAATATTAAAATTACTTTTGAAAATGATTAATAAATCACGTGCATCGTGCAAAAAAAATAAGGAAAAGTTCACAAAACTAAAACACAATGAGTCACATGGAAACTCGTTAATACATGGTATAGATCAACGATAATGTGGGCTTTTTGCTTGTAGAAGCAAGACATTAGAAACGCTTAAAACATAGCTTCAGGAATCATCCAAAAGCTATAGAAAATCATCAAGCAAGATCTAAAACTTTTAGAAAAATATATGTACACCATAAAGCCACAGGTCGACCTATATAATGCCTCAGGTCGACATTAAGGTTGACGTTAATGATTATTGGGTCGATCCATAAAAGTCTAGTTTGACTTTATGGGTCATGAAATTTTTCAAGTGATTTTTTTGCCTTGTAATCAACTATGAACATGAATTTGAACAAGTTTCATATGGTTTTTAGCTCAATTTCGAGCCCACATGGAGAGTAACATTCAAACAACAATCTTGGACCAATTCGACATGGATTCAAGACTTATTGAAGAAGCTACAAGCTAACAATGTTCAACATAGACTCTGTTTTATTGTAAACTCGAAAATCTCATAATTTATTTATAGTAAACCACATGTTCACAGAAAAACAAAGTCTCAACAACATACACAACATTTTCAAGATAGAAAATGTAAGATTTACTCACCTTGATTTACAGCAGCGAACTTAAAACAAACTGGAAAGATTAAAGCTTTTGAGTCACAAAATATCTCTGCGACTTATACAAACGAAATTGAGAGACATGCAAAGCCAAGAAAGAAATTACAGCGATTTAAATTACTCAAATTTCAGAAATGGATGAATTAGACCTCTAATTTTGTAGAGAGAACCTGAAATATAGCACATTTTCTTCTGTTTTTCATTTGGTTTGGAGCTTTAATTTGAAGAATGGAAGGGAAATGTAAGTTTCATTTTCTATTTTTTATTATCAAGAGGAAAAAGTTAAGGTTAACAATTGTCCAAAAAAGCTTCATTTCGGTTCAGAACTCGTAAATGGCGACATGGTAGGGTTCCTACTTTCTCTCTCTTCAAAATGCCCTTCTCATCTTCTACCCCTAAATCCCCTATATTCTCTTCACACCCTACCATGCTTTTGTTGCGTGTGAGTCTAACACCGAAACTGTGTTTCTCTTATTAATCTAATCTTTCCCATGTTATCTAGTGTGAGTACCTAATTTCCTTTTTTACCACAACCTCTTTCCTTCACCTCGGCTCCCATTGGATCTAACTCTGACAGCAATTCCGTCCACTTCGAGGTGAATCCAGGCAACTACGCACGTCTTCGATGCAAATTTTTTCAGCTTTTCAGTTTGCTTTGGACGGGGTCTTGTCAATTATGTTATGTTCTCTAGTAAACAGTAACTCCTACTTGTTTTTTGATTTTGCATCTCAACTTTATGTTTGTGATGGTGCAAATGGCAACTGGGTATTCAATGTTTTGCCAGACATCGACTTGTGAGTAGAACAAGCTGTTGGTTTTTTGATTTCGTGAATTTCTGCTTGTGTTTAGGGGAGTTTGGTTCGGATTTGGTTGTTCAGTTTAATGTAACTATTTGTAACAGCTCTTGTTCGTCATTGCTACTACTTCTAGTTTCACATATGTCTGGTTTTTGTTTGTATGGGTCATCTCCTTAGTATATTGGCAATACACATGATCTCTTATGACAATGAATCTTGCCATTTGTTTGTTTTGGTGGTGGACCATGATTTTGCAAAATCGGGATGTTTTGATGCTAGAGTTGCTGTTTATTTTTCGAGCAATTGCCCCTTAACGGGACTTCTTTTGAAATCTTGCATTGTGTGTTCTAGTGTGCTGGGCACTTTCTTGATTCTTGAATGGTGCTCTGGTTTTGAACGGTTCCTTTTGTTTCTGGCAATACATGGAAGCTCATGCTCAATCTTGTTGTTGCAACTGGGTCTACATACTTTCCTTCCTTTCTGCTGATCAGACCGTACGCTGTTTTGATGGTTTTTACATGCAATACCCCTAGTTCTTCTAGGACGTGATGGATTCCTTTGGCTATGAAAACTATGCTATTGTTTTCTATAGTCCTTTGGTATGGTTGTGGACTAAGTGGCCTTTCTCTGCTTTAGACTCATTAAGTGAAGCTGCTTTTTCCAGCTCTTCTCCATGCAATATGTGAGGCTATGTGGCCACACCTTGTTCTCTAAATGTTGACCTCCTGTTGTAGTCATATTCCATGTTCTTATGTATTATCACTTGTAATCAAGTATGCAAAATGTGTATGCATTATTCTTCCTGCGTGGAGACAATCATATAATAGTCTAGTAATTTAAACTGGCTTTTGGACTGTAATCTAGATTAGATTCAGTGGGTGGCCCACTATAAATGTTGTTGACGGTGGACGGTCCATCGTAAAAACTGAATTAATTGACTTTTAACTACTGTCACATGTACTATATTGTAATTTTATTATTAGTCATAATAAAAGAGTGTTACGGAACACTATAAAAATCGGTCGGCTATGCCAAAAAAAAGTAGTATCTGGAAAAAAAGTACATATGTTTTGGTTTCCAAATATTTCTCTCTTCTCTTAATTTTTGTTTAAGGACTAGATTAGGGACCAGTTCTTTTATATTAGCCTAAGATAAGTTAACTTTTACATAATTTAGCCTAGTTACACTAATTGACACATATTAGCACATGTTTATTCTATTTTAAACCATTTAACACCAAATGTTTACATTTTAGCATTGTTTCAACTTTACTAATTGAAACAAACACATATGGAATTGTTTTAAATAATTTAAACTCTAATTTTATTGTAAAGAAGCTAAAATTTACATTTTTAGTTAAACACTTATTTTACATTTTATTTGTTCAAAACTTGCACTTTAAACAACTGAATTTGTACAAAATGCGTTGTTTTACCTAAATAAATATCAAATCATACTAAAAATAATAACTAAATATTGATTTTTAATCAATGTTTTACATTTTATATTTTTTTTGCATCTCAATTAACTTAGAAAATACTCTTTTTGCAACCAAAATTTACCATTTGCAATAATTTATCAAATTATTGCATTTTTAACATATGTAACCCTTTAATACTTTTTCTTCTCTCCAATTCACATTATAAATTTTTAAAATTTTACATTCCTCAATTTTAAATTTATTCTGCACATTAATATAGATTTAAATCTTTATATTATTTATTTACTTCAATCCAGCTTTAAATCCCACATGTTTATACCTTATTACTCAAAATACATTATTTAACTAACTTAATGATTAGATAAATCATTTTCTATAAATTATATTAATTTTCTTTGATTAAAAAATTGATAATGAATTGATATCTTCAATATAATTCAACTCAAGCCAAGATATTTACTCATTTTAACTCCAAAATCCCTTGTTTGTTGAATTCAAAGGATTTTACAAGTTACTCTCTTCAAAGTAATTTAATATTCATTTAAATCATTATTAAAACCATTTTAATTACCTCATATAGGTAATCAGAAAACCAGAGTTGTTACAAATTCCTCCTTATGAAAATTGCATCCATGAAATTTTATAGAGAGAAGTTTTATTCATCTTGATTCATTTCATCTAGATTAGGAAATATAAAGGCTTGAGTTAGAATTTATCACCCTCGACATCAGAAGATAGAAAGACATGATAGGATCACTTAGTAGATTCTATAGTTTCCCAAGTGCAATCATCGGGATTATCGGACCGTTGAATCTTTATGAGTGTTACGTTCTTATTTCAAAGGTGTTTAACTTCTATTATAGGCAGTCGAACTGGATGTTGCACAATAGATAGGTCGGTGTGACCTCAGGCTCCTCTAAAACATAAGAACCAACAATAGGATTCGAATCATGAAGAAACTTTCGAAGTTGGTACCTGAAGCATGTCGTGAATATCAGAAAACTAAGCTGGAAGTGTTACCCGATATGCACATGACCAATATGTTCAGTGATGGAAATAATCCTATATATCTAGGAGCGAACTTCCCTTTCTGACTGAAGCATGCCATCCATTTCAAGAGAGATGCATGGATATATAAAAGAACGTATATGGAGTACTCGAGAGGCTTCCTATGGATGTCGGTATAGGATCTCTATCTACTCTAAGCCTCTCTAACTCTCTCATGAATAAAATTGATCTTCTCTAAAGCTTTGCAAATAGAGTCAGGCCCAATTATCTACTTCTTCACGGACTTTAGCTAACATGAAGGTGATCGAGATTGCTTACAAATAAAGTTTCAAAAGGATCCATATTGATACTGGACTGAAAGATGTTATTATATATTAACGTGGTAAGTGGTAGATGGACTTCTAAAGCAGCAACAAAATAACAAAATGCATAAATAGAGAAGATCCTCAAGGATATAATTTACCTACTCGGTCTGTCCATCAAACGAGGGATGGTATGTTGTGTTGAAGTTAAGCTTCGTACCTGAATCCTTTTGAAGACTCTAGCAGAAAATACTGATGAAATTCAGATTTTGGTCATAGACAATCGAACTAGAAAACCATGAAATCTTACGATCGCCTTAACATATAGCTTATATAAAAGAGATATTGTACTATTATACTTAATTTGAATGAAAAGCGGACTAAGTCAAATGATCCACTATCACCCTAATATTGCCATGGCTGGCAAGATGCACATCGTCTAGATCTTGCTATTAAGCCTCGGCAATACGATCCAATAAGCTAAGACCAGCTTCCACGTTGAATAATAAAATGGGACAATCTGAAATAGGAGCACAATATCGAATATCACAATAAGGTAGAGTCTTTATTATGTTCCATTTTGTAAGCATCATGGAAACTACGGCTTGTTGCTTGTAACTTAATGCGTCTGCAACCCAATTTGCCTTTCTGAGTGTGTTCTAGATATCAATGTCATAAAAGGAGAGGAACTCGAGCCAATGTTGTTGCCGCATATTTAGCTCTTTCTAAGTAAAAGGATACTTGAGAGACTTATGATAGGTGTAGAGGATAAAGAGCTTGCCCAAAAGATAATGACGTCGTATTTTTAAAGTAGACATGATAGAGGCCAACTCTAAGTGTGGGCAACGCACCTATCCTCATTCGGGTGCAATTTCTTGAAGCTTAGGCAACTACCTGATCTCCCTACAAATTCACAACACCGAGGCCAAATCTACTACCATCAGTGTAAATAATGAGGTCTTGGTCCTCCTCGGGAACCAAAAGAATAATGCATGTGCGAGTGGCTCCTTTAATCTCTAAAAAGAAGCCTCACACTTATCAAACCAAATAAATCGAACATCCTTCTCCATTAGGCTCATAAGAGGAATAACAATGCGTGAAAAACCTTACTGAGCAAATTGGCAATAACCTGCTAATGAAAGGAAGCTATGAATCTCAAAAATGTTTTTTGGCCTTTACCGATTTTAAATGGCTTCTATCTTCAATAGATCGACATAAATGCCATCAAAAGATACACTGTAACCTAGAAACTTCAACTTATTCTCCCAGAAATGGCACTCAGATTTGAGTTGATGATTTGAAGAGTATTCAAAATAATTCTCAAGTGTTGAGCATGATTGGCTTCAAACTTAGAATATATAAGGATGTCATTGATGAAAACCAAGTTGAACTTATCGAGATACTCCCCATCGATCATAGTCGATACATATTCATTCTTAGTGGTTAAACCATTAGGCTTACCATAATCAATGCAAAGCCTAAGTGCTCCATCATACTTCTTCATGAAAACGATTGCGGCACTCCCGATGAAGAACTTGACTGAACGAATTGCTTGGCTTCAAGCTCCAATATATATCATTTGAGGTCCTCATTTTCTTTGGTATACATCCTCATGGGAGGATGACTGGCAAGTTGAGACCTAGAAAATATATTGATGCAAAACTCAATTGCACGCTTAGGTAGCAAACTTTAAACATGCTAAAAAACATCATAAAATTCATGTAAGAAAGGAATTTGAGAAATGTCGTTGTCATCTCAAGACTCGAGAAAAAATATAGATTCTTTGGCATCGTAATTGACATCACGAATCATAAATAATAACTGACTAGGCAAATCAGGAAACCTAAGATATATAATTTTCTCTGAACATTGGATTCGGGCATCATATAGAACGAAACAATCCATATCCAATATCATATTGAATCATGTTAATGTATAACATGCAAATTTGCACGAAAAGAAAACCCATATAGAAAAATATCAACATTCTCATACAACATGCTAAGTTTTGTGGATCCTCTATTAGGATTTGCAATCCTCGATAAAGTCACAAGGCAAGTCATATCTAAAAAAATAACATCTACAAGTTCCTTTGATAAGAATGAGTGAGAAACACTCATGAAAAAAAGAACTCTAATGGAATGATCATAGAATAAGATTGGACCTTGGAGGGTAGAAGTAAAAGTATCTTAGGGACGAGAAGTTCGACCAGATACATTCATGACATTGAGCTTTCTGAAAATTAGGATTCTTTGACTTCCGAGGGCACGCCTAAGCTCATTGTCCCTCTTGCATGCAATAATGAAATTTGCGGAGATTGGTACAATTTCTAACCCAAATGATTATGAGACGCACTATTATAACACTTTAGGGTCTTGGTCGGAGGTGATATTTAATGCAGATGAGAGAAAGAGCCTACCTGCTTCTTCTTCTTACTACGCAGAAATGGTTTATATTTGTGAAATGGAATTCTCTTCTTGTTCCAATTCTCCCGAACTCTAACTCTTCACTATTGTCTTTCTCCTTCTCAACTGATTCGATATGAAGCGCCGAGTCAACCAACTCCTCAAAAGACAACTTAAGTTGAAGCATCAAAGACTACTTTAGATATTTATTTTATCCATAAAAAAACTTTAGATTCTTCTTATATTAGGTACTAATATGCTTGAGACCATAATTGGACAAGGCCTCGAAGGAAGCTACATACATGGAAATATAAGTCTTTCTTTGCTTCAACTCTAGGAAACAACAGTGTAGAATGGCTTTCTCCAACTCAAGAGCAAACATGTGCTCAAAACACTTCTGGAACTGTTACCAATCAAGAGTGAACTCATCGACCTTAGTAATCAGAAGCTCATGCTAATCCAATGCACGTTCTTGTGACATGCTCAATGATACAAAAGCGCAATGGGGGTTGAATGAATCCATGCAAGAAAAGATTCGCTCGCATATATGCAATCGTGTCTGAACCTCAAAAACATTCTCTAATCCATTAAAAGGCTTGCCTCCTAAGTAAGGGAAGTCACTAAACATGCTAGCAAATGCATACTTGTGCAAGGAGAAGATTGAGTGGGAGTTGAAGGCTGTGTACTGCGGAATGGCTCCATAAACAGGTTGGCGAATATGCAAAAGCCATCTGTATGTGGGCCGATGTACTGTCCAGCACTAAAGATGTCACCGCTGCCTTTGTAGCCATAAGATGAAATGATAAGAGAAGATAAGGAATATTCACAGGGATAATAAATTATTAATTGAATTCAATGTGGAATACCATGGAATCAAAATGCATTCCTAGACGCTTTCCCACATATAAACCACTAAGGACTCAAAAGGTTAAGGACATGATTGAGGATAACAATTGTTAAGGACTATGTTAACACATATATATTATAATTTGATGTACTGTGATATGTGTTCAGTTATGTATTTATCACACTTTGTTATGAATTCGACTCTAATACTAGGTTGTGATGCCCCACCTTGAGAACCATAATAATGAAGTGTCTTTCTAAGAAATACCATTGCTACTGCAGATAATTAGGCTAGTTAGGAGCAACCATCCACAAGTCATATGTTAATCAAGCATTGGATACATCGATTTGGAAACTTTAATTTTTATCTTACCTCAAGTGGAATGACATACATGATTCATGCTTAATGCAATACTATGGTTGCTAATGGATCTATTCGGAACAAGGTAAAAAAATATCACAGAATAGTAGTCATATATCAATGTATACATATACATCATAAGTACAATGCAAGTGATACATAAGTGAGTGGTTATGCAAACCACATTTGCGGGCTATGTCCCAAAAAAATGAACTTGTACATCAGACTTACAAAAATAACTGTAGGATAAAAAGTCAATAAGAAAGTCCATAGAAGAAGCAAGCTAAGCGTGTATCAATAAGAGTATATCATGAAGCAACTCGGACTAACTCGAGTACATAAAATATATGGGTCACTCTAGCTTATACAAGATAGTTAGTGTACGAAATGTGAAATACAATGTCATATAAGAAATAATTCCCTTTTTTAGAAAAGGAGTAATATAGCTTTGGATCAACACAAAACATGTAACACCCCGCCTCCGCTAGGGTCACTCGCAACGGAATGCACTAGCTTTAGAGGGGCATTATTGGTAAACATGCATAGAAATATCAAAAGACAGAACATATAAAATGGCGGAAGTAAAATCAATCTTTTATAACATTAATAAATAAGGTCTAAAGCCTTTTTCATCAGAGTACAACAAAACCTGTCTTGCAATAGTAAAGAAGCATAAAGACTTTTTAATAAATTATTCCCCAAGTAAAAACAATAAAGTAGCCATAGCCAAGAGAAGTCCAAGCCATTCATGATGACCTCCAAGCAGAAGAAGTCCGAACTAAACTGCACTGTTTCCTCCCTGTAACCTGGGGGGAACGGAAGAAAAGAGGAGAAACAAAACGGGTCAGTCAAAAGACTGGTAAGTCCTATCTTCTTCCAGCATAAAAACAGATAAAGGTGACATGACATGCATAAACCGAAAGTAAACATGGTGATGATGACAAGATAGATACTAAGCCAGGATAATAGGATGAATTACCGTACCCAGATAAACCTAGGTGTCATGACAAACTACGATATCAAAGTAAAACAAGGTATTACATCGTCAGATTTCATCAAGTATAACATCCCAAGGTGTCCCCCAAATCTAACATTCCCGAGCTCTAACTGTATATACTCTATGTCTACCATACTAGTGTCTTTCCCCGAACATGTGTTAACCATGAATAACCCTTACTCAACAGTTCGTATAACGGTCCATGTTAACCTAATGTAAGTCTCTCAACTCGTATGTTTCCTTCCATGTATATGTCCAGTCCCTTGCCGTACACCGCACGGGCTTTCCCATGAGGTCCCACTTTAATCGTAGTTCTATGACCCTTAAGGTCTTTTTGGACTGTCACCCTATCTTTAACTAAGGTCTTCCAACATGAATCATTGTTTGTACAACTAGGACTTACGCCACCTAGGACCGCTAGGGATTATGCTTACCTATCTCACGTTTTCGTATTTCGGTTTGGGTTCAACCACCTAGGGATACTAGGGATTACGCTAACCCTCAACCACGCCCTTTTTCCCACGCATTCATCGTCAATCGTTTTTCTATGACTGTATGCACATGTGTCACTATGTGCCACCCGAGTCCTGTTACAGGCTAATCAAGAAGTACAGGACTCGGTCGGGAGCTTTCAATCTATCTGCCGATGCAGATGCTAAGGTCTTCTTTTCTACACGTGGCTATGGTCCCACGAGACCCCTCCCTCAACTAGCGAAAGGCAACACAAGAGAAAATCTTGTATGAGAACTACACTCCGGCCAGCCCACATCCTACGGCCTACCTCACCCATAATTAGATAGCAATTATGGTCTGTTGGGTGTTCACTGCCTTTCCGTACGTACACGCTTGACTCAAAATGGTAGATGATCGACGAACTTGCTATCTCGGGCACCAGTATGTATCCGTCGACTCACTGCTATCCATTCCAGTCTTTAGGTCGCTCGCATAGCAACCAAGGCATACTCTTGGTTCTCCTAACGCAGACCTCAACCTCTCGTGAGCCTAGTATAATGACCTGGCAGCTCACAGAGGGATACCAAGAATATCCTCACGTTCCCCGAAGCCGCTGCTTCGTTACCCAGTTCGCTGGAGCCTTTATCTAAATCAGATAGCCTGCTCCTATACGCATATTTAAACGTTGACCTAACGTATCGGGCTACTAATCAATCTAAGAAGTGGCCCAAATTTCCTTGACTAAGGATTATTACTTAGTTTCCCTTAACTAAGGTTTACCACTTAGCCTTGTTTCCCTTATCCTTGTTAACTATGGTCATTTACCCAATCCTCCGAATTGGGATTCGTCTAATGGGTTAAGTGTTACTTAAGAAGATTTATTTGACCGTATCAAGTTATCATGTTGGATAGATTAAGTGTTAGTTAACTTAATCCCGTCCATTCGTCGTATAAAAATGGTCAAGTGTCGTTAGGCAAATCAAGTTACTTAGCCTACCCAACCCCGTTATGTTTTGTTGAGTATCATTAGCCCAATAAAATTACTTAACCCATTAGCCCATGTCATATTTGGTTAAGCCTCATTAATTAAATTAACTTAACCCTGGTATGTGGCATTAATTATTTAATGCACCCCAACCTCTCACATTAGACTTTGTTGTGGTTACTAGTTAAGCCGGGCGGGTCCGGGTAGCTTTACACCACAACTTGGTCTAACCTCGGGTTCAAGCACAACATGACCAACTTCTCACATTGGGTCCTATTGTTTGCAACTACTAGTTAGGCCGGTCGGTTCCGGGTAGCTTTATATTGCAAACTCAACCCAACCTCGAGTTGGCCACTTTCATGTTTAGTTTAGTGTCACGTTCATATTCAAGTTTCAAGCAATTGGGTAGACCTAACTTAATAGGTAAATTCCCAATGGGTAGACCTAACTTAATAGGTAAATTCCCAAGCTTATGTTTTTATGCATACTTACATGTCAACTTCCATATTATAATTCAAGTCATGTTTCCAAGTATAAACACATGTCATATTTAACGTTACACGTTGTCATGTTTATACCCCTTTACCCAAACCATGGTTCATGCCAAGTTTAGCCCGCCTAACATAATTACATATAACTTCAAGTTAAGTTTTTCATGCTACAATCACGCTTGTTTATCCTCAACCCAAATCGTGTTCCAACGCAAGAATGGACGAGTCACATCGTAAAGATACTATGCTACACAATGACCCCAAACATGCATAGCATCATGAGGGTTTGGCTTAAGACATATATAGGTTCATAAAGATTTGGCCACAAGCATGCATAACATGAAAACAAAGGGAATTGGCCATAAGTATGCATAATGTCATAAAGGATTTGGCCACAAACTTGCATGTTAACACTAGGGGTTTAGGTTCATAAACATGCATAAGCCCCAAAATATAATCTTAGCCAATGTTTCACAAGTAAAAATGGTTCCTAAAGGTTCATGCTAGCATTTCATGCATAAAGATCCAAACTTGCAAGTTAAACTAGGTTATGCATAGCATGAGAGGCATGATTAAGTCACTCACATGGCCTAAAACCATAAACATGAACACAAGAGGCAAGGTAAGGCTCATATAGGTTCGCATAATTATGTTTAGCCACATTTTATCCCATGTCATTATCAAAACTACCGTTTCCATCTAAAAGTAGCTAGAACTTACATAATATGGCAAGAGGACTAGGAGCATGAATCGTTTTGGCGAAGAAAGGTGGCTCCTTTGATGAAGATCCGTCATGAAACTCGCATAGCAACGTTGATTTGGCCTCTATTTGGTGTAGCAAGCTTCCTCCTCTTGGTTTGAACCCGATTTGAATGCATAGGCTCTAGGGATTGGAGATGGAGGCGATGATCAAGATTGATTTTGGCAGCACTTAGTTGCTAGGTTTGATTTTTAGGGATTTAGGTTAGGTTTAGGGTCTTTTTATAGAGATTAGGATAGTTTTAGGCCCTAGGATTAGATCTAGGATTAATCTAGGCCACAGAAATCGTCACAGGCCCATCAGACCAGACCAAGACTGCATCTAGGTGCACCAGGCCACAAAACACGGAGTTGTGTTTTTGGGCCCAGTCGACACCCAAGTCGACAGCCCTGTCGACTTGGGGTCCAGGGGTGTCGACAGCCCTGTCGACTCCCCTGTCGACATGGGCTTAGGCGGGAAAATTCCCGCCTACCCCAAAACTTGAACTTCCTAGGTGATTTTCAAACTCGAAAACCCTGAAAACTTCGACGGATCATAACTTGGTCATACGGATTCCGATTCTCGAAAACTCGGACTCTATTTCGCGTATTTTTCCGAGACGAACGCAATGGCATATCCCGTTTACCTTAATTCTAGAAGTATAAACAGAATATCTTTTATCTTCATGCTTCACTGGTTTATATGCTTTGCGTATCATCGTATACGTATGTAAATTTCTTACTTTTAAAATGTAAAAATACGGGGTGTCACATTCTCCCACCCTTAAGGAATTTCGTACCCGAAATTCAATAGTAGTAGGATTTATATCCCCATATTAGCATCCAGAAGTGTTCAGCCAATTGTTGCAAACATGTGCACATGTGCAAAAGTGAATCACATTGTAGAAAAATATGTATGCCTAACTTGTGGTACCACCTACAAGAATGCAATTTTTTTTTTTAAAAAAATTTCTTTTCAAACCATGATGCTCTCATCCTAAATATACTTGCAGTTCTATATGAATGCAAAAATTTGAAAAAGTAATTTCATCCAAATTTTCCCACACCCTTATAAATAAGAGTGAAGTTCATCCAATTTGAGCATCCAAGATCCTACCATCCATTATTAATTTAGAAAAATCTAACTTTCTAAATTTTTATGTAACGGAGGGATATCCCGTTTTGTTGTTTTCATTGTTCTTCGTTATTAGACATTATCGTGCAATATTTCATAATTACATTAGACACAACAAATTGCATAAACAAATAACGTACAAACTTCATTAAGATAGTTTCAGTACATCGCTACAACTAGGCAACAAAAGAAACAGCTAAACAATACTGAAATAAAATACTATCCTACGGATAACTGATAGAAGTCAATCCTGATGGAAATAGCTACGGATGAGCTCCTCTAAGCTATCAAGCCTCTCTTCCTGCCGTCGGTTCCCTTGCCTAAGCTCTAACTGTAGGTCCTGTATTCCAGCCCCCAACTGATCATAAGAGGAACTCATATCCTGAAGCATCTGCTGCTGTGTCTGGGCCATGGCTACCTGTGACTCCAGCGTCTGCTGTTGTGACCTCATAATATCCTGGTGGCTCCTCATCAAGCGAGGCTGCTGCTGTGAAACATATCTCAGCTCAGTCCTCCAGTCTGGATCCCTAGTAGCCCATGGATCCCAAGCACCTGTATCCGGAGCCCCCTGTGCCGGGCCCTGATGAGCCCAGGCTCCATCCCCAGCCTGCTCACCATCATGCTGTGGTGCCTGATGGGGGTCCTCAAAGTGTCCAAACTGATCATCATGTGGTTCCTCCTCTTGCTCCTCCTCTTCGTCACCCTCATCCTCTTCCTCATCTAATCCCTCATGCTCCATAGGCTGAGGCTCCCCTTGCAGCTCCTGCATATCTATACTCATCCTCCCTAGTGCGGCTTCAGTGATGATAACAGAGGGATGGTTAGAAAGTGTCACATAATCCTCATCATGCAAATCCACCCCGAACCAGCGGAAAACTATGGTCCATAAGTTCCCAAAACAAACATTGGAGTGCCTTGCTCCCCTAAAGATCTGGTACTGCTGTAAGATGGTTCTTGCCCAGTTTATTTGTATGCCCCCAAAAATAGCATAAGTAGCGGCTTTAACAACTACCGGGACTCTGTCAAACCCATGATTCTGCCCCGCAATATTATATTGCAATATTCTGATCACAAACCTAGCTAGGGGGCGCAAATGCGTACTATCCCATTACCTATCCAGTCCATTAAAAAAAATCCTTCCCCACACATTCACATCATCCATCTCCAGATCATTTATATCGAGTCCCGTACCCCGGATATTCAAAATTTCCCCAAATTGGACCTCATTCATAAATATATGGGTACCCTTAACCCATGAATCATAAGTTATCAACCCATCATCATCCACATCAATTTGCAAACGAGCATCAAAAAGTCTTACCATACGCTTGTAGCCTCTCCTCTCGGCTGTGTGCGTATCCAGAATATGAATAAGACCCGCATTAACAAACAAACCTTCCACGGCGGTACCCGCAAAATCCGCGAACCTCACCGGTCGGCCTAGAAGCAAATTCCTAGTGGCGAGCTGCATGTAGTGCTCAATTATCCCTGGTTGCTCGTCACACCACTCGACCTCTTGCGCGGTTAGTTGAGGGTAAAGCTCGTAGGGATTGGGTTGATTGGCCATGGTGATTTAAACACGAATTGGAAGAGGGGAACTATAGATCCGGATGGAGAGGGTCTCTAGCTTCGATTTGAGATTAAATTTATGAAGAACGGTGGAGAAACGAGGTGATGGGAGGTGGTGGAGTTGGGGAATTTTCGGTTTTGGGGGCTGGGAGGAAGGAGAAAAGGATTGGGGTTATGAGCTGAAGCTCTCGGCCTTCGGGCTTATATATTTTTTTGACCTGCAGGCACGTCGTGTCGACAGCCCTGTCGATAGGGGGGGGGGGGTAAGTCGACATCCCTATCGACTGGCCCCCTTTTTTTTTTTTTTTTCTTCTTGCCCTGCCATCATTCCATTTTCTTACTTCCTCCTAACTTAACTTCATTTTCTCAAGAACTATTCCCCCATCCTAAAGAAAACCTTTTCTAACTCAAAAACTACTTGTAACCAAAGCCAACATGACTATCGATGGAAGAGAGAAGGGCAAAGAGGATTCAATCAATAAAACAAGGACATTGCTAATGGCTTTTGGGGAATAAATTTTAAAACAAAGTTTTTCTTGAAAAATGCTTCTTCGTAAATGGTTTTTCAAAAAAAAAAAAAATTCAGAAGGTTGTTTCTAATCTTCTGCCCAGTCTGGTAACCTTCTGCTCTGATACCACATGTAACACCCCGCCTCCGCTAGGGTCACTCGCAACGGAATGCACTAGCTTTAGAGGGGCATTATTGGTAAACATGCACAGAAATATCACAAGACAGAACATATAAAATGGCGGAAGTAAAATCAATCTTTTATAACATTAATAAATAAGGTCTAAAGCCTTTTTCATCAAAGTACAACAAAACCTGTCTTGCAATAGTAAAGAAGCATAAAGACTTTTTAATAAATTATTCCCCAAGTAAAAACAATAATGTAGCCATAGCCAAGAGAAGTCCAAGCCATTCATGATGACCTCCAAGCAGAAGAAGTCCGAACTAAACTGCACTGTTTCCTCCCTGTAACCTGGGGGGGAAACGGAAGAAAAGAGGCGAAACAAAACGGGTCAGTCAAAAGACTGGTAAGTCCTATCTTCTTCCAGCATAAAAACAGATAAAGGTGACATGACATGCATAAACCGAAAGTAAACATGGTGATGATGACAAGATAGATACTAAGCCAGGATAATAGGATGAATTACCGTACCCAGATAAACCTAGGTGTCATGACAAACTACGATATCAAAGTAAAACAAGGTATTACATTGTCAGATTTCATCAAGTATAACATCCCAAGGTGTCCCCCAAATCTAACATTCCCGAGCTCTAACTGTATATACTCTATGTCTACCATACTAGTGTCTTTCCCCGAACATGTGTTAACCATGAATAACCCTTACTCAACAGTTCGTATAACGGTCCATGTTAACCTAATGTAAGTCTCTCAACTCGTATGTTTCCTTCCATGTATATGTCCAGTCCCTTGCCGTACACCGCACGGGCTTTCCCATGAGGTCTCACTTTAATCGTAGTTCTATGACCCTTAAGGTCTTTTTGGACTGTCACCCTATCTTTAACTAAGGTCTTCCAACATGAATCATTGTTTGTACAACTAGGACTTACGCCACCTAGGACCGCTAGGGATTATGCTTACCTATCTCACGTTTTCGTATTTCGGTTTGGGTTCAACCACCAAGGGATACTAGGGATTACGCTAACCCTCAACCATGCCCTTTTTCCCACGCATTCATCGTCAATCGTTTTTCTATGACTGTATGCACATGTGTCACTATGTGCCACCCGAGTCCTGTTACAGGCTAATCAAGAAGTACAGGACTCGGTCGGGAGCTTTCAATCTAGCTGCCGATGCAGATGCTAAGGTCTGCTTTTCTACACGTGGCTATGGTCCCACGAGACCCCTCCCTCAACTAGCGAAAGGCAACACAAGAGAAAATCTTGTATGAGAACTACACTCCGGCCAGCCCACATCCTACGGCCTACCTCACCCATAATTAGATAGCAATTATGGTCTGTTGGGTGTTCCCTGCCTTTCCGTACGTACACGCTTGACTCAAAATGGTAGATGATCGACGAACTTGCTATCTCGGGCACCAGTATGTATCCGTCGACTCACTGCTATCCATTCCAGTATTTAGGTCGCTCGCATAGCAACCAAGGCATACTCTTGGTTCTCCTAACGCAGACCTCAACCTCTCGTGAGCCTAGTATAATGACCTGGCAGCTCACAGAGGGATACCAAGAATATCCTCACGTTCCCCGAAGTCGCTGCTTCGTTACCCAGTTCGCTGGAGCCTTTATCTAAATCAGATAGCCTGCTCCTATACGCATATTTAAACGTTGACCTAACGTAACGGGCTACTAATCAATCTAAGAAGTGGCCCAAATTTCCTTGACTAAGGATTATTACTTAGTTTCCCTTAACTAAGGTTTACCACTTAGCCTTGTTTCCCTTATCCTTGTTAACTATGGTCATTTACCCAATCCTCCGAATTGGGGTTCGTCTAATGGGTTAAGTGTTACTTAAGAAGATTTATTTGACCGTATCAAGTTATCATGTTGGATTGATTAAGTGTTAGTTAACTTAATCCCGTCCATTCGTCGTATAAAAATGGTCAAGTGTCGTTAGGCAAATCAAGTTACTTAGCCTACCCAACCCCGTTATGTTTTGTTGAGTATCATTAGCCCAATCAAATTACTTAACCCATTAGCCCATGTCATATTTGGTTAAGCCTCATTAATTAAATTAACTTAACCCTGGTATGTGGCATTAATTATTTAATGCACCCCAACCTCTCACATTAGACTTTGTTGTGGTTACTAGTTAAGCCGGGCGGGTCCGGGTAGCTTTACACCACATCTTGGTCTAACCTCGGGTTCAAGCACAACATGACCAACTTCTCACATTGGGTCCTATTGTTTTCAACTACTAGTTAGGCCGGTCGGTTCCGGGTAGCTTTATATTGCAAACTCAACCCAACCTCGAGTTGGCCACTTTCATGTTTAGTCTAGTGTCACGTTCATATTCAAGTTTCAAGCAATTGGGTAGACCTAACTTAATAGGTAAATTCCCAATGGGTAGACCTAACTTAATAGGTAAATTCCCAAGCTTATGTTTTTATGCATACTTACATGTCAACTTCCATATTATAATTCAAGTCATGTTTCCAAGTATAAACACATGTCATATTTAACGTTACACGTTGTCATGTTTATACCCCTTTACCCAAACCATGGTTCATGCCAAGTTTAGCCCGCCTAACATAATTACATATACCTTCAAGTTAAGTTTTTCATGCTACAATCACGCTTGTTTATCCTCAACCCAAATCGTGTTCCAACGCAAGAATGGACGAGTCACATCGTAAAGATACTATGCTACACAATGACCCCAGACATGCATAGCATCATGAGGGTTTGGCTTAAGACATATATAGGTTCATAAAGATTTGGCCACAAGCATGCATAACATGAAAACAAAGGGAATTGGCCATAAGTATGCATAATGTCATAAAGGATTTGGCCACAAACTTGCATGTTAACACTAGGGGTTTAGGTTCATAAACATGCATAAGCCCCAAAATATAATCTTAGCCAATGTTTCACAAGTAAAAATGGTTCCTAAAGGTTCATGCTAGCATTTCATGCATAAAGATCCAAACTTGCAAGTTAAACTAGGTTATGCATAGCATGAGAGGCATGATTAAGTCAATCACATGGCCTAAAACCATAAACATGAACACAAGAGGCAAGGTAAGGCTCATATAGGTTCGCATAATCATGTTTAGCCACATTTTATCCCATGTCATTATCAAAACTACCGTTTCCATCTAAAAGTAGCTAGAACTTACATAATATGGCAAGAGGACTAGGAGCATGAATCGTTTTGGCGAAGAAAGGTGGCTCCTTTGATGAAGATCCGTCATGAAACTCGCATAGCAACGTTGATTTGGCCTCTATTTGGTGTAGCAAGCTTCCTCCTCTTGGTTTGAACCCGATTTGAATGCATAGGCTCTAGGGATTGGAGATGGAGGCCATGATCAAGATTGATTTTGGCAGCACTTAGTTGCTAGGTTTGATTTTTAGGGATTTAGGTTAGGTTTAGGGTCTTTTTATAGAGATTAGGATAGTTTTAGGCCCTAGGATTAGATCTAGGATTAATCTAGGCCACAGAAATCGTCACAGGCCCATCAGACCAGACCAAGACTGCATCTAGGTGCACCAGGCCACAAAACACGGAGTTGTGTTTTTGGGCCCAGTCGACACCCAAGTCGACAGCCCTGTCGACTTGGGGTCCAGGGGTGTCGACAGCCCTGTCGACTCCCCTATCGACATGGGCTTTGGCGGGAAAATTCCCGCCTACCCAAAACTTGAACTTCCTAGGTGATTTTCAAACTCGAAAACCCTGAAAACTTTGACGGATCATAACTTGGTCATACGGATTCCGATTCTCGAAAACTCGGACTCTATTTCGCGTATTTTTCCGAGACGAACGCAATGGCATATCCCGTTTACCTTAATTCTAGAAGTATAAACAGAATATCTTTTATCTTCATGCTTCACTGGTTTATATGCTTTGCGTATCATCGTATACGTATGTAAATTTCTTACTTTTAAAATGTAAAAATACGGGGTGTCACAAAACACGTGTGAATAGTTCACAAAATCAACATATAAGTTACACATATAAGATAGAACACAAAACACATATGTTTCCATCAACATAAATCACTAGATTTCTAAGGCTAGGTTTAGAAAATTTTAAATTACATAAAACATAGGATGGAAACCATTGAAATCAATACACGGAACTTGGTTAGGAGTACAAAACCCAAAATATGACCACCATATATAAATCCACATATAATTATAAAGCTATAAAGATATATAACAATCATCAACAAAATGGTGAAAACATTTAAAATCAAAGAATCCAGAAATAAATAAAAAAATGGATCCTAGTCATAGATGATGAGTCTAAGATATGCTTACATGTGCATAATAGAGATGGTAAAAACTTGCCAAGTATTATTAAACAAATATGGCTCCTAACCTAGGTGAGCAAAAGGTCCAACATAGGTAGCTCAAAACCATAACGAAGAAAACTCGAAATTTAATATAGATGACCCGAAGGTCTAGTACTACAACTATCATAGAATGTGTCACAAAATTCCAAATAGAAAATCAAACAATGATAATAGTGTGTCCCATATCGCATGTTATCACTTATCTTTTACTACAAGCCAGTCAATTCCAAACTAAAGTAGTGTCGATCGGACAAGTCTAGAATTAACCAACATAAGAAAACCATATTCCCCATCCCATATGGTTTACTACATCGTTTCTCATTCTGATTCTCTCAAAGTATGCAAAAACATATGGTTTTATACAAGAAAAAATATTTTGAGAAAATGAGTTGAAAATAATTTTAGAAAATAATTTCTTTAAATATCTCTTTATTATTGGGAATATGTGACGACCCGAAATTTCGACCCTCGAAAATCGACACTTTAACACCTTCTCGTATTCAAAATGTCGAAGATTCAAGTGTTCGATTCCTGGTTGTTTGGGAATATAACACATTAGATAAATCACAATGATAAAAAAATAACTTCACATTTATATAACATGAGACTACATCAGAGTTTACAACATTACATAACCATAACCAAAAGAACAGCGGAAATGGACTAATAATGTAAATCTCATAATAGACTTCATATTCACCTGAATTGCTCCGGATCACAGATGCCTAGAAATAATATGTCCCAATGAAAATAACTAATACTCCACAGCAGCAGCAACTCCACAAAAGCATGGGATCTACCGAGAAAAAGGTCCCAAGGCACAACCTCCGAATACTGCTACTAAACATGACACTAGGCTACCCGTGTAAAAATTATGGGCACCCAGAGTTTTGTGTGAAATCAAAACAACTCTGGGTCAGTCATGGGAATGGTGTGAGAACTCATTATATTTGTTTGTGCATAGAAAATTCACAATGACTTTTTGAAAATGAAACTAACATAAGGTCTCGCGGCACACACACAATGCAAATGCACATATGGGCGAGGTTTCTCCTTATGATAGTCAAAAATGCTTTAATACAAGGAAACCACTTTGATATTATTACTAGTGCATAACATGAAAAACAATTTTCAAAAGTAAATGTATCAATCTTAGCTAGCATAGGTACCATATACTATACTGACATAATAGTATACAACTAAAGACGTAATTGGCTCATAGTGGAGATTGGGTTTCCAATAATGACCAGGCAAAGGAACTTACTTACCTAACCGAATTTTGAACACCTCTAGAGGGATGTGCGAGGATCAATAGTGATGCTCCTCATGCCAACACAAAGCTGAGTTACCTTTATAACTAGGTAACTTAGAGTACGCATGAGTATGTCTTCTCTCGGTCGTTACCGACCTTTCCGAGCGCTCGCCAACAACAACCACAAAGTAGATGTTTTCCACATAGGTTAATACCTGGGATCCATACCATAGTACACCTTTTGTCTAGAAGGAGACAACACACCCATAACCCTGCTACATTTCTTCCTATTTTGGCCATTTACCGGGGTGTGAGGCTTGTCGAGGTCACGATATATACAAAGCTACACTTAAATAAGCCATGCTTTGATCATCCATAGCTCATTACATAACTTAAGTATGCCACATTTTCCATTCACAACGCATCGCTGATTTCTATCAATATATAACCTCTAAGCTCATACGTCTTAGAGAAGGGTGTTAAGTAAGAGAATAAATTCTCCGCCACCAAGCAGATATATATTTAATAAAGATCAGTGCTACGCAGTCAAATACAATGTTAAACACACAATCCATACAAGTCTGTTCTGGGTCTGAACAAAACCTCACACCGAAATTCCTTCACATGCGTTCGGGCTTCTTACCACTTAGCTGATATAAAATCCATCTGCAAATGGGAGCTACCCATTCGAGACATTCAATAAGTCGTACATACGATATGAAGGGTCCGAGTCTTCAATATCGTCTTCAATGCCTTCAATTTCTCCACAACATCGTATTATTACTTGGAATGATTTTTAGATATAAATCCAATCCTGGTCTTTCCAATCAATAAGCGCAACTTTAAAACCATGTGGATATATAGGACCAAATCAAGTCACAACCCATATTCTATGTTTGGAAACTCAAACTATCATTTAAAGCCATTCATTACATATTAGCAATTAATTAGTAAGGATAGGGAATGATTTATAAAGTTAAATACCTTTAACATTGAATAAACAATGTTACAAAAGTGTTACAAAAAGTGTTTCAAAATACCGATGTTCGCTAGTTTATGCGAAATAACCTTTATATTACCAAAACTTCATGATTTCAACATAAATCACTTTTAAATAATTAATTATGATTTTACACAAATTTTCCATATTTTTAAATAATTTAAAAAGTCAATTGATCGTTATATATCACTTGCAACAACATTTTTAAATATTAATTTAAATGTAACTTAAAAACTATTATTCGAAATTAAAATCTACTTTCACTCATTTGAAAGCTCTTGTTGATGAAAATCAAACGTTTTTCATTTCGTGGGAATCTGATTTAAGTTGCAAAAGTTATAAGCGTTTAAAGTTTTTAACAAAAATACGCTAAATTCTACCATAAATTCAAATAGTTTAAAATTTAATTTCAAATTAAATTTTGAATTCACCATCCCGTTCGTCGGATCAGTTAGAGATAGCCAGGGAGAGCAGGAAACTATATTTTCCATACTCAAGCCTGGACACTATCCTCTCTGTCATCCTAGAGCGTTCTGGTTTTTATTTTAACAAACTCTATTTTAATTGTAATATACATTCATATAAAAACTTTACTAAATTGCTTTAAAATGATTTAAAAAATCATTTGTACTTATATTAACTATTTAAACCATTTTTTAATAACATTCCAACTTTCAAATTTAAATGAATAAAATATTCATTTATAACACAAACTTGGTCCGAGACTTGTCTGGTATCCATATAAATCCACATATGTGTGTGTAACAAATATAATGCACATATCATCACTAATAACAACCACGAAGCATCCATTCATCCATCACACGATCATATATGGGTATATATATAACAGTGTATACATGTGTCCATATAAGCGTTTGTCACTAAACACTTGCATTGCAATAATTACTAATCATCCATATCATCAACAATTATTCACACAACATAAAAAGTAAACAAATATCAATTTCGAGTTCTCACCTTGGGGTTCCACTATGCTATCCTCTATTGCTAGGCTGCTAGACCCACTACAGTTATCCCGGACTGACTGTTTGACAATACCGACTTTGCAGCAATGTATATATTTTATAAATGGAGGAAGAGGATGATTTTCACCATGGAAGCCATGGGTTTTAAGGTGGAGAAGAAGAAGAAATGGAAGAGAAGATGAGAATGAATGCTTAAGGGAAGGAAATGGGTGTATTTATACTTGAAATGAGTTAATAAGGTGATGACACCACATAGGACATGTGTAATTCATGCATGTAATGTTGCATGCAAAAATACAAGTGTTTTAACACTTGTAATAAAGAGAAAGGAGGTGTTTTTGGTAGCATTTACCCTTTAAATGCTATTAGAAACTATAAACAACACTTAACCAAATGCTACCAAAGGTATATATAAGATTATATACTTCTTAACTATATTTTTATAATCTGAACAATTTATTACAACTTTAATTAACTTATAAACTTATTATTTAATAGTCCAAAATTCCAGATCATTACAGAATACATACATATAAATAAATTTAAAATAACTATAGTTTTATAACTTAGTTTTGCAAAACATTTAACTTAAGATGCTAGTTTAATATATTGATTTTTTTTAAAATGATTGCTAAAACACATGCATAGTGTTAGCAAAATCCTGAGAAGTTCATGAAATTAAAACATAAATAATCACATGAAAACTCATTAATTAGTAGTGTGGATCAATGATAATGTTGCCTTTCCCATTGTAAGTGCATGCCTATTGAAAATGCTTAGAACATAGCTTTAGGAATCAGCCAAAAGTTGTTGAAAATCAATTAAAAAATCACTAGGCAAGAGCTAAAACTTTCAGAAAAATATATGTATGATACAAAGCTCAAGGTCGGCTTTTATAATGCGCAGGCTTAACCTTAAGGTTGACCTAAATGATCGTTGGATCGACCTATAGGTCGACCTATAACGTTTCAGATTGACCTTATAGGTCGTAAAATTTTGCTGGTGATTTTCTTGCCTTGTATCAAACTTTAGACATGAATTTGAAATAGTTGCAGTTGGTTTTTGAGCTCGATTTTGAGCATACCGGAGAGTAACATTCACACAACAATCTAGATCCAATTTGACATGGATTCGAAACAAAACGAAGGATCTACAAGCTTATATAGATCAATATAGGCTCAGTTTTAGTGTAAACTTAGAAATCTTAAAACTTGTTTACAGTAAACCACAAATTCACATAAAAATATAGATTCAACAACATACATAACTCGTCTAAGTTAGAAAATGTGAGATTTACTTTTCTTGATTTGTAGCAGCAAATTACATTTTGGTTGGAAAGGTTGAAGCTTTTGAGTCTCAATATGTCTCAATAACCTATAAAAACCAAATATAGAGACATGCAAAGACAAGAATGAAATTACAATGAATCAAATCTATAAATAAATGAACTAGATCTTTACTGTTATAGCGACAATCAATAATGAGCAAGGCCAGCACAATTTCTTTCGTTTTTAATTTTGTTTTTGGAAATTTAATTTAAGGACTGGAGAGGAAAATGTAAATTTCTTTTTCTTGTTTCTATTCTAAGAAGAAAAAAGAAGTATCCAGAAAAAAGTATGAATGTTTTGTTTTTTTTAGATATTTTTCTCTTCTCTTAATTTTTGTTAATGGGCTAAAGTACAGCCTAATTCTCCTATATTACCTGAAGTATGTTAAATTTTACTTAATTAAGTCATGTTGCACTAGAAACACCCATTAACGCATGCTTATACTACTTTAAACCATTTGACACCATTTTAACATTGTTTCACATTTACAAAATGTCACAAACATGCATAAAATTATTCTAAGCAATTTAAACTCTAGTTTTATTATAAGCACATTAAAATTTACAATTTTAGTTAGAACACTTATTTTTCACTTCATCTGTCCTAAATTTATAGTTTTAATAACTAAAATTATACAAAATACAATTGTTTACCCAAATCATATTCAAATTAACACCCAAATATTGATTTTTAATCAATATTTTACATTTTATATTATGTTTACGTCTCAATTAAGCTTAAAAAGCACTCTTTTTAATACCATTGTAATAAACTGAAAATCTGAGCCAATTTAATTTTTTTTATTTTGGCAATTAATTGAATTTTGAATATTTAAAATGAATTATTTTAAATAATGACGACGAGAAATTTAATTTTAATAGAATTCGAACGTATATATTTATAAAGATCGTCGTTAGAATATAAATATTTATTTATAATTATAAAAGGAATTGAAAATGGCGCGGTAGTTCGAAAATCCAATTTCAAAGTTCAAATGGATGTACAGGATTCAAAATAAATCGGATTTTAGTGAAACTAAAAATATTTGAATCTAATTGAGAATATCTTTCCAACGAATCCGAAAAATTGAAATTTCATAGCGGGAATAAAAAGTTATGCCCAGTTGAAAATTCAGAATAGTTGCTATGGAATTTTGGCCCTTAAAAATGGCCATTTTGCAAACGACCTCGGAATTCGACAAAGCCACTTTTGTTGGATCCGTGATGTCAAGTTATTGCTAGGTTTCAAAATTCATAATTTTTCGAATCAATATGTGAGCGTGGCAAAGGAAAAGGCGTTTGACCAGTTTTAGTTGATTTTAATCGACTGGAAAATGATTATTTTTCAAACGGTCTTAGAATTCGATGAAATTAGTTTTGTTGAGACCGTATCGTCAGTACGAAGCTAAAAAATATTTTTTGGGAATTTTACGAGTTAGTATGTGGCCCCGGTAAATTGAAATGCGCGTTCAAATTCAATATATAGAGTTATATGTTGATTTTGACGAAAACTGGTTTATTAGCATCTCTTGAGGTGCGCCCTACTCTTTTGGACTCAATAGGGACAGCACAACGCGAAGACCCTCAGCTTGTGGAGACGATTGATAGGCTAAGTAGGGGTGAGACTTCAAGTCACCTCAACAGATACTCCATCGACGATAAGGGTTGGCTAAGGCGAGACGGAAGGCTATGCGTCCCACGGACAAGGGATTTAGTAAAGACGGTTCTCAAAGAAGCACATCACTCCAAGATGATGATACATCCAGGCGGAGATAAAATGTACAAGGACATAAAGAGAACTTTCTTTTAGGGCGGCATGAAGAAGGACGTGGCAGATTTCGTTTCTAAGTGTGTGATTTGCCAACAGGTTAAGGCGGAGCAGAAGAAGCCTGGTGGTCTGCTCCATCCTCTAGAGGTCCCGCAGTGGAAGTGGGATAGCATTTCAATGGACTTCATTGATGGACTGCCCAGGTCTAGAAGAGGCAACACTAGCATTTGGGTAATAGTGGATAGGCTTACTAAAAGCGCCCACTTTTTACCTGTCAAGAGTAGAAGGACTGCCTCATCTCTAGTATCTCTTTATCTCAAGGAAATTGTTCGACTCCATGGAATACCATCTAGCATTGTTAGCGACCGAGACCCTATCTTCACAAGTGAGTTTTGGCGGAGCCTGCAAGAAGCGAAAGGCACACAGTTATGCTTGAGTATATCCTATCACCCCCAAACCGACGGCCAGACAGAAAGAGTGAACAGAGTTTTGGAGGACCTTTTAAGACTGTGCGTCCTTGACTTCGGAGGGACGTGGGAAGACCATCTTCCTTTGGTGGAATTTGCCTACAACAACAGCTACCAAGCCACCATCGGAATGGCGCCCTTCGAAGCTTTATATGGAAGACCGTGCCGATCGCCAACTTGTTGGTGGGAGTCTACTGACAAGCTCATACTTGGACCAGATATGATCTGAGAGACTTCAGAGAAAGTAGACTTAATACGGAGAAGAATGAAGATGGCCCAAGATAGACAAAAATCCTACGCCGACAAGAGAAGGATCGACCTTGAGTTCGAGGTTGGGGACAGAATTTTTCTTAAGGTATTTCCTTTAAGGAATGTCGTTCGCTTTGGAACCACAGGGAAACTAGCACCAAGGTTCGTAGTGTCGTTTCCTATTATCGAGAAAATTGGGAAAATGGCCTATAGATTAGAGCTACCTGAAAAACTAGCTGGAGTTCACAACGTCTTTCATGTTTCGCACCTCCGAAAATGTCTACATGAATCTGCTGAAGTGGTAGAGCCAACCATCCTTGAAGAAGCTGAAGTGGAACGCGAAGCAACCGTGAGGAAAGTTCCAACCCGCATCTTAGGAACTGAAGTGAAAAAGCTACGCAACCGCGAAGTCAAGCTCGTCAAAGTTCAGTGGAGCGACGCCGAGGAAGACGCGACTTGGGAAACAGAGGCTAGAATACGCGCAGCCTACCCTTTTCTTTTTGAGGGTACATCTTTGATCTTTCTTTTTCCTTAAGTTGGCTTTTATCTATCTTTTAGGTATATCTCCTCGACCTTATCTTTTAGGTAGAAACCCTTTGGATGAAGCATGTAATTGAAACATGTTATGGATGATGGTTGCAAGTGGTTGCAAGTGATTGCTAGTGGTTTCTCGTGGTTGCATATACACACACAATCTAGGTTTTAGATCGGCTCAGTCACTTCATATTGCATATGCATATATGTATTTATATTCATATATGGTTGAAGTTTAATGTGTTGTCATATGGATGTTGCATTTATATGAATGATTGTGCACTCATGTAGAATCATGAATAGGAAAATTTGCATACATAATGGATTCATGGCACTTACATAATTTGCAATAAGGAGGTCAACTGAATCAGTAGACCGACTGATTTTGCATTAGATAAGTGCATATACACACACTTTGCATATGATCGTGAAGCATTAGAAGTCTTTTAAGGACAATGGACGCTCATGTTTGATGGATGAGTAGATGGACGTTTGGATGTTAGGATATACATTTTTCCTAAACTTGAAGATTTCGGGGACGAAATCCTTTTAAGTGGGGGAGAATGTAACACCCCGTATATTCTGTAACAGTAAAATTCACAAATTAAAGTATAATTAATTTCAAATCAAAGAATTAAGGGAAACGGGATACGCCATTGCGTTCGTCTCGGAATTCTGCTTGAGATAGAGTCCGAGTTTGCGTAAAACAGACTCCGTATGAGGGAGATATGACCTCCAGAAGTTTCAGATTTCAGTTTAAAATTCGAACAGACAGAAACAGTTCAGAAACGAGTTCAAAAATTCAAAAATCGGACCCAGATTGGGCTGGGCGGGAATTTTCCCGCCCAAGACCCAGGTCGACTGGGTAGTCCACCTGGGGCACCCAGGTCGACTGGGTAGTCGACCTCGGGGTCGACTGGGTAGTCGACCTCGGGGTCGACTGGGTAGTCGACCTCGGGGTCGACTGGGTAGTCGTCCTGGCCCCGGAGCCAGGTCGAACCCAACCCCTCCTGGCTGGCCTGGTCTGTGCTTGGCCGAATTTCTGGACTTTGTCTTGTCACTAGGGCTTATGTGTCCGCTCCTGATTGGGTTCTCTTTAAAACGAACGGCTTATATTAATCTAAGCTCCATCGACGGCTCTAATCAATTCACAAACTCTATAAAAAGGACCTAAAACTCCACCTAATTCACACAAATAAAAATGAGAATGAGACCGTCATGCTGCTGAAGAAAGACTAGGAGTAGCCGTCAAAATTGAGAGACGATTAGGAGTTGATTCAAAAGCTTAAAGCAACGACAATTAAATCAAAACAACGCCTACAACAAAGGATAACATCTCCAAATTCAGAATTCAGAATCCTGAATTGAAGATTCGTCATACGTTGTAAGTAGAGTGCTATTCCGATGTGAATGAATAATTGAGATTTGATTTGTGTGAAATGAGAAATGGAATTGTACTTAATTTGTGGTGATGATAATTCATAATTGTATGTTGCTATGATTCTAATTATGAATAGATTTGGGATGTTGTGGTATAATGATGTTAGACCTATTGGATATTTGCAAGTATATGATTCATGTTGAAAGTTAACAACTATATGTTTGTGGTAGTTTATTACAACAAAGTTGAGACTCATGCAAGTATATGATTCACTATTATGCCAACATGATTTTAGATCCTTCAATGTATATTTTTATGATCATTTTAAGTGTAGTTGGATCCATTTGGGTATTATGATTCATATGAACTTATGTTGAAATAGGCATTATGATTCAAGTGAAAACCATGCTTTTGTATTAGTGACAAAAGTAAGCATCTTTGTGAACTTGTGTTGACTCTATGAACATGGCTAGATTATGTTTGGTGTTATGCCTAATTGAAAATATATTTTAGGCCTATGTTGTTATCAAAATCATATGATAATATATGCGACACATAATTAAGTTAGATTCACATTTTAAATGCAAGTTTACATGACTAGATTAAAAGCATGATTCATATTTAGGTATGTTTTATGTCAAGATTATATGCTATTACAATGCAAGTTCACAAGTGCCTAATTTATGTTAATCGCTATGTTGCAAGTTCATGCGTTCACATAACCCTTTTGATGTTATATAAACACCATGTTCTAAGCCTCCCCTTTTTCATGTGGCTAAGTTGGGCTTAAATGTTAAGCCCAACATATGTTATGATATAGCGAACGTATAAAACGGGGGAAATGACGTTGGGTTAAAAATATAAAACATATGCGTTGGCATGTTTGACGCATGCCAAAGACCTTGAGAACATTTAAGTGGTACAAAGTAATTTTACCCAATAAAGATGAATTTGAATAATGAGATGCAAATATTTACATATAAAAAGAAAAGAGACAAAATATGTAAACTTAGAAAATACAATGTGTTTAACCCGAGGTTGGATTGCGTTGTGACATAAACCTGCTCGGAACCGCCCGGCTGTCCAGTAGTCACAACAATACCTATCCAATGTGGGTGGTTAAACATTGAGCCCAATAAAGACCCGAGGTTAGACTGAGTTGTGACGTAAGACTGCCCGGACCCAACCGGCAACAGGTAGTCACAACAATACCTGTCTAATGTGAGTGGTTGAGGCTTTAATAAGACAATTAAGGCTGAGTCAGGATTTATAGGATTAAGTAAATTGAATTAATACTTAATCAAATTGAACATGCTAAACTATACAGACTGATTGGGGGTTAGGTTTATACAGAACACTTAACCAACTTAGCATGTTGGCTAGAAATAGAAAACCTAGTAGCGGGGGACCCTTTTCAGTAGTAACCCTACAAGGTGTATCAGGATACCCTGAACTAGGCAGGGTGGGGCACGATTACTGGGCTGACTGTAAGAGGTCAAATCGACGGCGGTGTTGCAGCAGTGTAGGTTCTAACGGGGTGCGGTCGTGCACACACTCCGGCGCAGAAAAATTAGGCACTGGGCACCAGTAGTATACCTGTGCATTCTAGAATTGTGTCGGGCCGCCACCATGGGACTTGATACACCCCATGGTGGGACCAGCATAGGAAGCTATAACATCGGGGGCCGTAAGACACATGTAACTATGCGAGTAGGAGCCGATCATTAGAAATGGATCACTTCACCCTGATTATTGGGTGCCTGTTGGGAACTAGTTTATAGGAGTGCAGAGATTAATATGGGGTACGATAGTATATTCAACTCTAGACAACTTAACTTAGTTTATGGTGCTTCCCCATTTCCAGTTTATACTTATCATGCTCATTTCTTTATTCATAGACTGAATAGTCCTAGACTTACTCAGGCTTTATGTCTGACTCTACCTTTCTTTCGTCTTCTTTTCTTCTGTTCCCCCCCACAGGTCCACAGGGAGGGAATACCGCAGCTTGACCAGTTTTCACATCCAGCTCGAAGAGAAAGAATGTATTGCTTGGATCTCTTTCGTTTTGGACTATGGCTTTGGATAGCAATTATGGGGACTTATGCAGTTTACTTATGTTTTTATGCTTCTTTAAGTTATGAAATCAAGACTGTTATGAAAATGTAATGTTTTTGGAAGTATTGTAGGACAATTATGGCATGGTTTGTGTAACACGTATTTTGATGAAATAAAAGTTGTTGTTGTTTTCCGCTGTTCAAAAATATGTGTATTTATATCTGTCTTGTATATCTGTGACTTATACTTATAAACCTCCACCAAAATTAGGGCATTCCCTTTGAGAGTGACCCTAACGGAGGTGGGGTGTTTCAATATCTAACTTATATAAAGGCCCCCCCGGTTTCTTTCATTCGAGAAAAGAAATTTAAAAAAAAACCATGAAACCCATCGCCCCCTGCCTCATCGGCCGTCGATCACCTCACGCCGCCATCCCATGTCACTGCGCCGCCCTCCAGCGCCTCCCCCGCCTCTTCCTCCCCCTCCGTTCTCTCCGTTCCCCCTCTGAAACCCGAAAACCCCCAACCCCTTCAGCATAATCGACGCTCCCCCTCCACCACCGCCTGGCTGCCACCCTCCGACATCCCCCACCGCCTGCCGCGCCCACCCTCAGCCACCATCTCTGGCCGAGCGCCCTCCTCCATTTAAAAAGGTGATTTTTACTCTATTTTATTTATTTCATTTAAATAGATTTTAGTGATTAAATAAAATCAGTTTTATAGATATCATGACATCGATAAACATATATGATTTTTATTTATATATTTAGGGTATAAAGAAATGATTTTTATATAGTAGAAATGGTAAAGATGCAATTTTTGTTAAGTAGAAATGATAAAGATGCAATTTTATATAATGTAGAGTAATAAAGATGTGATCTTTATCGTAGTAGCAATATAAAAATATGATTTTTATCGTATAGGAAGAATAAAAATACGATTTTTATGTTATATATATAGTAAAAATTTGATCTTTATTTATGTAGTGTAATAAAAATCTGATTTTTATTATATATATGTTGAAATAAAGATGTGATTTTTATAGCGATGATATAAAAATTCGATCTTTATATTAAAAGTAGATATATAAAAATATAATTTTTATATAGAGAATAGCGTGATAAAAATATAATCTTTATTATATGAACACCGTTGTAAAAATAGAATTTTTATCCATAGAGTAGCGGTGTATAAATAGAATTTTTATCTATATGGTAGCGGTATAAAAATAGAAATTTTATCCGTATAGCGTAGTTATAAAATATGATTTTTATATAATAGAGAATATAAAAATGTGATTTTTTATATATGCAGTGAACACGGACGACGAAAGTGACAAAAGGCGAGTGGCGAAGATTTCCTACATATGAAGAGTCGCAGTGTATTGGTTCAGCTAGTCGGTGAGAACTCCTCACTTTTATTTTAATTTCTAGTTGAAATATATACTAGGACGCAGACGGTGTTTAGTAGCACCCGACACCCGTTGTCCACAGACCATGGATGACTTGTTTGTTTGGTTGCTGTGTTGTGAAATTTGATTGTGTGATGTGAAATGAAATAAAATATTTTATAGTTAAAAATATAATTTTTAACGTGTATATAAAATGAATATTTATAAACAAATCGGACGATTTGTTTACATGCACTAATTTGACTGATATTGATAGGGATGATAAATTTTACACATCGCCCAACTGCACAAATAAAAATCTGTGTTTGTTGATTTGAAAAACCCCACACGGGTATTGGGATGATATTTGACGTACACTAATCCCGATTGTTTAGTTGTATGTCAATCGATAGGTTGACAGACTGTGTAAGCATTAATTATTGATATTTAATGCTTATGCAGTTGTGTTTGTGCACTCTGGATAATGGCTGATTATTTATCGTTGCTATTATATACATGTGTTGTAGAAAATCCATATAATTAACATTATATGTTATTTGATTGGGCCTCATTCCAATATAGAAAATAAATTCATGTGTTGAATTGAAAATATATTCATGTGTTGAGTAGAATAAATATTCATGTGTTGAATAAAAGCCGTGTTGATTAGATTGACGCCATTTTGACGTGAACGATATTTATATCGATTTTATTCATTTTTCAATGAATATTGAAAGTGATCTCAAAATTTGAATAAAATTGAAATGAATTGAAATTCGAATTCAATTGAAATGAATTGAAATTCGAATTAAATTGAAATGAATCGAAATTCGAATTAAATTGAAATCGATTTGAAATGAAATTAAAACGAATTTATATTGAAAAATTCAATTTTGATTTGAATTTGAAAGGGAAGTTGAAATCGTTTTGAAAACGAATTTAAAACGATTTATATAATACGTTTTAAAAGGAAATCGACGAAATATATATAATATATATGTTATATATATATATATATATATATATATATATATATAGGCCTGAATAGAACTCGCCGCGCCGCGGCAGTTCGCGAATTTCGACCATTTACTTCGAATTGATGTTGCGGGAGATCCGACCGTCGGATTCCCCTAAAATCGGAACTTTTGGGTTCGAATCAAGAAGAGCTTTCTATTAGAGACTTGAAATCTAACGGTTGGATTTGGAATTATGTCCAAATCAAATTTGGAAAAGGTCGATGTAAGTGCAGTTCGATGGCCGTTGATGGAAATCGACTGTACGGACCTTGATAAAATTATTAAAAATAGTAATAATTTGTGTAAAATCATAAGGAATGATTTGTGAAGAATTGGGATGAAAATTTCCATATTTGAAAAGATAAAAATAGATTTTTATCGAAAGGAACTAGTTCTGAAATAGAATAATAATTTATTTATTTTTAGATAAATAAATTGGATTTGAAATGGTTTTAAAAGTAACCAGAATTTCCAATAATTGAATTGGAATGGATTTGAATCGAAATTGTCTTTGGAATATTTCGATGTTGGATTTCGTGATTATACAGAAATTGTTATGGAAATTTGAAAGATATATTTATATCGTTATTTCCAATACGATATTTGTTGGTCATAGAATTTGATATTGAATATAAGTCGATATATTTTCTATTCAGAGCCTTGTATTTAATATCATATGTGATTTGGGTTTGTCGTGAATGTCTTCATTAACATTGTTCTTAAACCCAGTTGAGAAAAAGATTAAATCTTTTTATTTAGATTTAATGAAGTGTACCAATTAAATGGTATTTAATTGGAATTGAATTGGAATTGATTTTTGGGTTTATCGTGAACGGTGTTTTTAAATAACACTTGTTCTTTAACCCGATAATTAATGGAATGTGATTTAGGGTTTATCATGAACCGTGTTTTAGATAACATTGGTTCTTTAACCCAATTAAAGACAGGATATTGATTTTGGGAAGATTAAAACCTAGTAGTGTTTTAATGAATCTTTAATTAGATCGAAGTGATCGAGAATGGAGTATCACCAGTTTTTCTCCAGGCGATAGTTAAATCTTTGATAAGATTTGAACGTTAAATGGTAATTGAATTTACCGATAACACCATGGTGTTAGATATGAAGTATGACCAGTTTTACTTCATGGGATCAATAGGTTGAGATTGGGAAATAAAATAAATGATTACTTCGGTGTGGTTCGCTAATCGCGACTAGTTTGATTTGATATTCAAAGAAGATTAAAGAATAAATTTAAAGAATTTATCTATGATAAAATTAATGGGAACCTATCTCTATGAATGTGAAATTTAGCAACTAACTGAAGATTAGTTAAGATGTATGGTTTCCTGGGTATTGATCTGATGTTGGTTTCGGCCTTCGGGGTTAATATTAGGGGATTTGTTCCCTTACTAATTTACGGTTAGTGACCGATGAATTGGAATGAGGCGTATGTTGTGTTTGTGTAACACTTGTTTATTATATACGCGAGCTATTCAGAAAGACCGGGTTTATCCCATTCTGAATAACTGATTCGACGTGATGTCGAGGATGAAGACGGTGGTTGAAGACCGGAGGTCTTCACGTCATTTGGGTGATTACTGATGATCTTGATTGCGCTATACACCCAAGAGGAGGGAATCAGTTGGTGATCGTCCAGATGTACTTGGAGATCGATGAATATGCGAGGAATAAGGTTCCTCCGGTTTCGTTCAGACCCAGAACGGACTTGTAAATGGACTGTGTGTCTAACATTAGATATCATTCTGTGTGATTGATGGATATCGGTTGCATGGAATGGTTTGCCTGTGTGGCATGCCTAAGTGGCAAATGATCAAGGCTTCGGTTGAAAAGCAAAGTCTTGTGGTTGATGATCAAAGCACCACCTGTATGGCATAGCTTTTTGTAACGTGAATTCGCGAGCCTCACACCCTGGTTGTGAACCAGAAATGGGAGAGGACATCAGGGAGGGCATGCGTTTCCTTCTAGCTAGGGTGGCGTCAGTTCTTAAACTGGCTGACATTTATATTATTTTCACCTGTGTGGTTTTGCTATTGCAAGGCGCCTCGGTTTAATCGGACGATCCGGGTCCGATGGAGTCATTTGTTGGCTCATTTACGCCCCAAAGGGTGGGGAAACGTAGCGTTTAGGCATAATAATCCACATCGGTGGACCGGCCCTGACGATCCAAGGCTTGTCTGCGCGCTTGCCTGAGGCTCGGGCTAGAGAGTCTCGAATCGGTTGAGGACGATCCCTGGCCTCAGTTCATAGATGGAAATCCAATTTCCAAATACGTGATATTTGCGGTTTTGATTGTAGAGCCTAGTATGGCGACATAATAACATGGGATACTATGCCGTCTATGAATGATATTTATGATTGAAGTTGTTTTGACACTTTATACTATAATAGTATCAAAATGATTTGTTTTAAACGTACCAAGAATGTTTGGCTGTTATAAGGGAAAAACCTATCCCCCGGCTTGCGTTGCATTGTGTGATAGGACCTGGGTCTTATAATAGCTTCATTTTTCTTTATTCAGCATTGCTCTGTTGTTTTATGCATTGGTGTTCTTAGGAGGAAACCCGTTCCGTGTTATACGGCGTGGTCCCTTGATTTACCTAAATTTAAAATAAAGAATTATAACTGTTTTAGTTCTCACACCAGTCATATGACTGATTTGGAGTTTATTGTTTTAACCTAAACTCTGGTGCCCTTATTTTCGACACGGGCAGCTAATAGTTTTAGTTTTGTAGATTTATATTCACAAGATCCTGACTTACAGCTGGAACGATACTCGGAAAGCTCTGTATCCATGTATTACTTCTAGTTTTGTTTTATATTATTTTCCGCTGCGATGTATTTGAATGTAATTTAAATCTCTGATATTTTCTGTGTAATATTTATTCATACTCTGTATATTCTTGTAATCTGATGAAATTGTTGTAATAAGCAATGAAATGTTCTTCCGTTTGTGTTCTGATTCGTCTTGTCCTCATAGTATCCGGGCTTTCCATATCGGGGAAGTTACGGGTATTCTCATAGTTGGTATCAGAGCTTTGGTTTACAGAGCTCGAGATCAAGACACATTAGAACCAAACGAAAGAATTCATCAGAAATTGGATTAGGAATATCCAACGGGAATGACTCGTTAGAGACGGGATCAGTAGTATCCTAGAACGAGTGTGAAGAGTATTGTTTTTAAAAATAAAATTGAAAATATGTTTTGTTTTGAAATTTAAATCGTTTTATACGTATTTGAATATTTATATTAAATTAATTTGGACAATGCAATATATAAATATTTTGCATATACGCCTTGCAAACATGTATTCGAAGTTTTAATGTACTGGATAGTTATAGAATCACACTCTAGTTGCTCGGGGATAATTCTGGTGATGGGGCACCATCGCCAGTATTTAAATTCTAGTGCCGAAAGCGAGATTTCTGTATATTTCCAATTGACTGGTGTGAGAACCAAAATTAGATAGGGCTTATTGTTGTGGTTTGGCATTAGAAATGTGATTTTTTGACTATATATCAAAATTATGAATTTGAAACGTTAATCAACTAATTGATTGCTGATTGTGTTGTTTGATTATTTTTTGATTAATTAAATGTTGAACCTATAACCAAATTGAATCAAATAGTGAGTTGTACTGAAAATTTGTCGCATTTGCATACATATACATGTACTTACATTGAACAGGTTATAGCAAGGAGGCTAGAGCAGAAGAATAAAATTGTTTGCCTGACAAATAGGTACATGTTTACCATAATTTACTGTTTTGTTTGGGTAAAGATGATTTTATGAGCCGCTTGGCTTTTTCTTTTTCTTTTGGATTGAAGAAGGCCATCGGAGGCTATATGAAATATCCTGAAGTCCCCGGTACAGGGGATGTTATGGCGAAATTTTTCGAAAATTTAGGGTGTTAGCCAAATTTTTGAAAAATTGGAAAAGTTCATAGAAACTGAAAAGTTGAAGAACTTAAGCCGTAAAGAAAATAGTGAAAGTTGAGTTGATTTGTTAAACAACTTTCAGCTTCGTTCCTTTTCGGGGACGAAAAGTTTTAAGTGGGGGAGATTGTAATAATCCAAAAATCTGAGCCAATTTAAAATTATTATTTTGGCAATTTTAGTGAATTTTGAATATTTAAAATGAATTATTTTAAATAATGACGACGAGAAATTTAATTTGAATAGAATTCGAACGTATATATTTATATAGATCGTCGTTAGAATATAAATATTTATTTATAATTATAAAAGGAATTGAAAATGGCGCGGTAGTTCGAAAATTCGATTTCAAAGTTCAAATGGATGTACAGGATACAAAATAAATCGGATTTTAGTGAAACCAAAAGTATTTGAATCTAATTGAGAATATCTTTCCAACAAATCCGAAAAATTGAAATTTCATAGCAGGAATAAAAAGTTATGCCCAGTTGAAAATTCATAATAGTCGCTATGGAATTTTTGCCCTTAAAAATAGCCATTTTGCAAACGACCTCGAAATTTGACGAAACCACTTTTGTTGGATCCATGATGTAAAGTTATTGCTAGGTTTCAAAATTCGTAATTTTTCGAATCAATAAGTGAGCATGGCAAAGGAAAACGCGTTTGACCAGTTTAAGTTGATTTTAATCGACTGGAAAATGGCCATTTTTCAAATGGTCTCAGAATTCGATGAAATTAGTTTCGTTAGGACCGTATCGTTAATACGAAGCTAGAAAATATTTTTTGGGAATTTTTCGAGTTAGTATATGGCCCCGGTAAATTGAAATGCGCGTTCAAATTCAATATATAGAGTTGTATGTTGATTTTGATGAAAACTGATCGAAACAGTCGAATCAGCCTGCGATACCTATCCTATTGTGTTTGGAATGGGGGTAATTAGCTATTGACGACAGTCGGTGGGTTCGATTTTGAGGTCGAAAATAAAAGTTGCTTTTTAGAAAATTTAATAATAAAAAATATATAATTTATATAAAGCCCCTCCCCCCTCCCTCCCCGTTTATTTCATTCGAGAAAAGAAATAAAAAAACCCACGAAACCCGTTGGCCCCTGCCTCATCGACCACCGATCACCTAGCGCCGCCCTCCAGCGCCTTCCCCGCCTCTTCCTCCCCCTCCCTTCTCTCCATTTCCCCTCTGAAACTCGAAAACCCCCAACCCCTTCAGCCAAATCGACGCTCCCCCTCCACCACCGCCAGGCTGCAACCCTCCGACATCCCCCACCGCCTGCCGCGCCCACCCTCAGCCACCATCTCTGGCCGAGCGCCCTCCTCCATTTGAAAAGGTGATTTTTACTCTATTTTATTTTATTTATTTCGTTTAAATAGATTTTAGTGATTAAATAAAATCAGTTTTATAGATATCATGACATCGATAAACATATATGATTTTTATTTATATATTTAGGGTAAAAAGAAATGATTTTTATATAGTAGAAATGGTAAAGATGCAATTTTTATAAAGTATAAATGATAAAGATGCAATTTTATACAATGTAGAGTAATAAAGATGTGATCTTTATTGTAGTAGCAATATAAAAATATGATTTTTATAGTATAGAAAGAATAAAAATACGATTTTTATGTTATATAGATAGTAAAAATTTAATCTATATTTATGTAGTTTAATATAAATCTGATTTTTATTATATATATATTGAAATAAAAATGTGATTTTTATAGCGATGATATAAAAATTCGATCTTTATATTAGAAGTAGATATATAAAAATATAATTTTTATATAGAGAATAGCGTGATAAAAATATAATCTTTATTATATGAACACCGTTGTAAAAATTGAATTTTTATCTATATAGTAGCGGTGTATAAATAGAATTTTTATTTATATGGCAGCGGTATAAAAATAGAAATTTTATCCATATAGCGTAGTTATAAAAATATGATTTTTATATAATAGAAAATATAAAAATGTGATTTTTATATATGTAGTGAACACGGACGACGAAACTGACAAAAGGCGACTGGCGAAGCTTTCCTACATATGTAGAGTCGTTGTGTATTGGTTTAGCTAGTCGGTGAGAACTCCTTACTTTTATTTTAATTTCTAGTTGAAATATATAGTACGATGCAAACGGTGTTTAATAGCACCCGACACCCGTCGTCCACAGACCATGGATGACTTGTTTGTTTGGTTGCTGTGTTGTGAAATTTGATTGTGTGATGTGAAATGAAATAAAATATTTTATAGTGGAAAATATTTTATAGTTAAAAATATAATTTTTAACGTGCATATAAAATGAATATTTATAAACAAATCGGACGATTTGTTTATATACGCTGATTTGACTGATATTGATTGGGTTGATAAATTTTACGCATCACCCAACTGCACAAATAAAAATCTGTGTTTGTTGATTTGAAACCCCACACGGGTATTGGAATAATATTTGACGTACACTAATCCCGATTGTTTAGTTGTATGTCAATCGATAGGTTGACAGACTGTGTAAGCGTTAATTTTTGATATTTAATGCTTATGCAGTTGTGTTGTGCATTCTGGATGATGGTTGATTATTTATCGTTGCTATTACATACATGTGTTGTAGAAAATCCATATAATTAACATTATATGGTAATTGATTGGGCCTCATTCCAATATAGAAAATAGATTCATGTGTTGAATAGAAAATAAATTCATGTGTTGAATTAAAAATATATTCATGTGCTGAATAGAATAAATATTCATGTGTTGAATAAAAGCCATGTTGATTAGATTGACGCCATTTTGACGTGAACGATATTTATATCGATTTTATTCATTTTTCAATGAATATTGAAAGTGATCTCAAAATTCGAATTAAATTGAAATGAATTGAAATTCGAATCAAATTGAAATGAATTGAAATTCGAATTAAATTGAAATGAATTGAAATTCGAATTAAATTGAAACTGAATTGAAATCGATTTGAAATGAAATAAAAACGAATTTATATTGAAAATTTCAATTTTGATTTGAATTTGAAAGGGAAGTTTAAATTGTTTTGAAAATGTATTTAAAACGATTTATATAATACGTTTTAAAAGGAAATCGACGAAATATATATAATATATATAAATATATTATACATATATATAATGGCCTGAATAGAACGCGCCGCGTCGCGGCAGTTCGCGAATTTCGACCATTGACTTCAAATTGATGTTGCGGGAGATCCGACCGTCGGATTCTCATAAAACCAGACTCGTTGGGTTCGTATCGAGAAGAGCTTTCGAATGAGTATTAGAGAATTGAAATCTAACGGTTGGATTTGGAATTATGTCCAAATCAAATTTGGAAAAGGTCGTTGTAAGCATAGTGTAACACCTCACCTCCGTTAAGGTCACTCACAAAGGGAATGCCTTAACTTTGATGGAGCATTTTAGTAAACAGAAAAGAAACTTACAAGACAGATAAAACAGTACTTGAAAAATTTATAACTTTATTACAACAGAAACCGGAATAAGCTTGGTTACATCCTTTCAAATCACAATATCAGAATTCAAGTACAAAATATCAGTCTTGTACAAAAGCCTTCAGAATGCATAGTTTAAAATCATAATCCCCACGGAAGAAGACAAGCCATACTTTAAGCACTTCAAGCGGAAGAAATCTGGATCAAGCTAGAGTATTCCCTTCTACAAAACCTGGGGGGGGGGGGGGGAACGGAAGAAAGGAGGCGAAACAACAAGGGTCAGAAAAAAGTCTGGCAAGTCCAGTGATTTTCAGTTATGAACAGATAATAATAACATGACATGAACATAAAACTAGATGAGAGATAACTGTAACAGGTGTAGCGGATATAACAGAATGACATAAGCTATTTCTTTACACTTCTCTGCACTAATACTAGTATAACAAAATTAGGTGTCACCCTAATGTCTAAACTGAAACAGAAACGGGTACAGAATAATTTCCACGCTGGTAATGGGCCTTTACCACCCGATCAGAAACAGACAGAAGCAGAATGTAGCATAAGGTGTACACCAGTAATTGGGCCTTTACCACCCAAACAGACGGTACCATGCAGAAACAGACAGGTGTTGCCACCCAACAGAAACAGACGGTACCAACAGAAACAGACAGAACTAAGTGTACCCTAAAACCCTACCCCAAGCGATCGGCTTCCTAATACATAAATACCCTATGTCGGCCCCACAGTAGGGTGTATCACTCCCTAAAGTGACAACCAATCGGCACATACCTATTTACAGATGTCACGGCGTCTTACATCCTCAGAGGCAGACCGGAATCCATGCACGCACATGATCCGGTTGGAACGCACCATCAACACCCCTCGCCATTATCAGAATGAACCGCTTATAATTAGTTCAGTAAGCGTGCCCGGACCCTACCTACTGTTGGGTCAAAGTTTTGATACCAGAAAGGGTTACTGACTAATATGGGTCCCAAACAACAAATGACACAAGTAATTCCCCTCCTAACCTTGTGTCCTCAGACTAACAGATTTCAGATTAACTTGATTACAAGTTTCAGACATACAGAGTTTAGATCAACTAGTTCACAGATTAACAGACTTACAGAATTACTGGTTACAAATTAACTGGTTACAGATTGTCTAACTTTGTATTGGGCCTACAGATTCACGAAACGGGTTTATCAGATTTAATTGGCTTAACCTTACCCACCCAACACGTTTTAGACATCATATTTATCTCAGATTTTCATTAATTAAATATTAATGCCCAGACCTCTCACATTAGACTGACAGTTTGCGGCTACTGGTTAGGCCGGTTGGTTCCGGGCAGGTTTCTGTTGCAAACTGAGTCGAACCTCGGGTTTCAAGCACGTTATGACTAACTTCTCACATTAGAACCTATTGTTTGCGGCCACTGGAATATGCCGGGCGGTTCCGGGCAGAATTACGCCGCAAACTCATTCTAACCTTGAGTTAGCCATGTTTATCTTTGCGGCCAATTAATTAATAATTTACCATTTATGCCTACACCTAATATACATGTCAATTATTCATAGCTAATTCATATTATGTCAATAACAGACTGAATATATCAACTTAACAGACATAGCAGATAACATATTTAGGCGACTTAACGGATTCAACAGATTAAGCAACTAGCAGATTCAGCAGATAACAGATTAGGCATCTCAACAGATTTAGTTTGGCATTTTCAACGGACTTAGCAGATGACGGATTCGGCAGATGAACAGATCTAGCAGACTAGGCAGTAGATTAGGCAATATAACAGAACTAGCAGATTAGGCAAATATAGCAGAACTAGCAAATTAGACAAATATAATAGATTTAATCATTCCTTAAAGTTTCACAAACATATCGTGCCTAAATATAAATCTTGCCTAAGTTCATATGCATAAATAATAGTCATGATTCACAATATGATCATATACCCCATGTTTGCATTAAATTTACATAGCACAGATTATGGTCATAATTTACCATATATCATATGTTTCAATTTTTATTAAACTTGCATAGTATAGAAGATCCATATATAATTTATACCAAATATAGCCATAGATTACTATGCATGTCATATATCCCAAAGGTCCCTTACTTAGGTGTTTATTTACATTAATAGATATCCTACTTTCATGTAAATCTTTATACCTAAGCCATATTCTTTTTATCTCAAATCATATGTTCAATACAGTCTATATTTATGTCCAATTACATACCTTTTTATGTCGTGTCCACAAATCATATGTTCAATACCCTTTATGTTATAAATATAACATGTCCAGTCATATATCTCAGATTTATGTTCTAGCTACAGTCCATGTTCTTTCCTCAAATCAGTCACCTATTGGTCATTCCCAATTCATGCATCATTCATTTTACTGTCCCAAACATTTTAGCGTATGTTAATCTCTTATGAGATTGGCTCAGGCTCGTGGTAGCCTGGCTATAGAACAGAAAGAGGAAAGAGATGCAGAATAAGATAAATCTAATCAGAACATAACAGATATAACCTCAGATTCAGATTTACAATTCATGTCACAATCAAAATTAACGTTTATATCGGAAAATAACTGTACTTGCCTTGGTTGGATTAAAGAAAGAACTTTAATTGTGGTCAAATTGTTGCAGAAGCTTTAATCTCTAATTTGAATTGAGTTGCTTAGGTTGATGTTGGTTAGCTTCTAGTTTTGATTCCAGCGGAGTAGCAACGCCATTTTTATTTTTATTAGAACAGAGGTAGAGTAGAAGCAGAATAGAATTGTGTGTAGAGAAGGCTAGGTCTTAGGATGTATTTATAGGTGTAGGAACTCATTTAGGCCCCTCAGATTAACCCTAGAACTCATCAGGTCCGTCCAAACACGTCACAGCCCTCAAAATCGCACACACACGCACCAGGTTCGACCAGGGAGGTCGACCCCCGGGTCGACTGCCCAGTCTACCTGGTCTGGGGGGTCAACTGCCCAGTCGACTCCCCAGTCGACCTGGGTCCTGGGGGGTCGACTCCCCAGTCGACCTGGGTCCTGGGCGGGAAATTTCCCGCCCAGCCCACTTCTGGGTTTGAATTCGAATTTTTGAATTCGAATTTTTGAATTCGAATTTCGAACTGTCTTCGATTCTGAAAATTTCTGAAACTTCGGAGGGTCATATCTCCCTCATACGGACTCCGATTCTTGCAAACTCGGACTCATTTCCAAGCAGAATTTCGAGACGAACGCAATGGCGCAACCCGTTTCCCTTTATTCTTATTTTAAAAATTAATTATCCTCTGATTTGTTACTTATACGTTCACAGAAAATACGGAGTGTTACATTCTCCCCTCCTTAAAGGATTTCATCCCCGAAATCCTCAAGTTAAGAAGAATGTGTCCTACCATCCAACATCCATCTACTCAATCATTAATCACTGGCATCCATTGTCCTTAGAAACTTCTAATGTTGTATGAACATATGCAAAGGTGTGTGTACATGTTCCTTTTCTAATGCAAAGATCAGGCGGTCCACTGATTCAGTTGACCTCCTTAATGCGAATTATGCCAGTGCCATGAGTCCTACATGTATGCAATTTCCCTACTCAATACATATCATTTCTATATGAGTACACATCCATTCAATCATATGCAACATCCATGTGCTGAGTCAATCATTTTTGCATCCACAAAAATTGAAAATGCTCACACATCCATATGCAGTATGAGAGTGTTTTCGAGCCGATCTAGTGCCTAGTGTGTGTATATGCATCCACGAGTAACCACTAGCAACCACTTGCATCCACTTGCAACCATCAAACATAACATGTCTCAAACACATGTTTACACCCATTAGTTTCTACCTAAAGTTTGAAGATTTGATCGATAGGATATAGTCGAATAATGGAAGCGAGTACAGATATAACAAAAACTTGGTTCCCATTAGGCATGGGTCCTAAGTATCGGCCCCGAAGACCGAAACCAACATCAAATTGACACCCAGAGGATTACCCTCTTTAGATAATGTCAAAACTGGAAATCTTAACCTTATCGGGGATATTCAGATATTTACAGATTACTGGTACAGATTAGGTTACCGAACTAAGCATGATAAAACCCAGAATGTATGCGTCCTACTTGACGCCTAACACAGATATCTCTCAAACCCCAATCTATCACAACAGATGAGTCATAACCCTTATGGGTCTGAGTCTACAGCGGAATCAGAAATAATACTAGTATTAAAGTGCAGAGTATCAATTAAAAAATCAAAATACCAGAATCAGAAAGAGTCTTAACTCCATAATCAGATAAAGAAATTAAACCTACTATAGGAATTTTCCTATTTCTATCCTAGCCACTAGCCTCAAAAGTGTTCGCCTGCCCTCCTTGCCCTCGTTTCTTCGGGCAGTCCCTAGTGAAGTGTCCTATCTCTCCATAGTTGAAGCAAGTGCCCTTCCTTTTTCTGCAATCCTTGTTCAGATGAGTCGAGCTCCCACAAGTAAAGCACTTTTTCCCCTTCTTATCTTCAGACTTATCATCCTTCCTTTGTGTTTCCTTTTTGGGCCATGCTTTCTTATTCTGTGGTTCTTCCTTCTTTGTCTCTTTCAGACCCTTGTCTTCCTCGTGTAGTAGTGCCATGTCCACCAATTTCTCGTAAGTCGCTCCCATGGGTACATGGGTCATGGCTAGGCTGTGCAGTGGCTCGTTCAATACTTTAACAAAGCGAAGAGCCTTTTTATGCTGAGTGTTGACTAAATCCAATCCAAACCTAGCTAGTTGGTTGAACTGGTTGACGTATTCCTTGACCGTCATACTTCCTTCCTTAAGAAATAAGAACTTTTCCAGTTGTAAACTTCATTCAGCTTACGAGAGAAATTTTTTCTCAAACCTTGTTCTGAAATCCATCCATGTCCCAACCGGCCTCTCGGCGTTAGTGACTTCCCACCAGTAGGAAGCTTCGTCTTTGAGAAGCCATACCGCCAACTGTACCTTCTGCCTATCGTCCACCTCAATGATAACGAATAGATCCTCAGTTTCTTTGAGCCAGTTTCTTGCTCCTACGAATGATTCAGTTCCCTTGAAATCCTTTCCACCTATGGCCCTAAAATCTCTACAGATCTTTGAGAAAGTAATTGCACGAGGAGGGGGTGGAGGAGGGGGATCATTTGCTGGACCTGCGACGGCGGTCCTAGCCTCAAGATATTGACGAAACCAACCGGGTACATGAACACCGTCTGGTATCGTAGTTCCTTCAGACATGCTGAAACGAAAAGGGAAAGATTCAATTACAAAAAGGACTGAAGAAAAGATATATGACTCTTGGGGATCATGTTTTTTAAAATAAGCTTTATTTTTGAAAATACTTCCTTTCAAAACCTTTTTGAAAATAGTTTTCAAAAACTTTACCCAATCTGGTAACCTTCAGCTCTGATACCAAGTGTAACACCCCACCTCCGTTAAGGTCACTCACAAAGGGAATGCCTTAACTTTGATGGAGCATTTTAGTAAACAGAACAGAAACTTACAATACAGATAAAACAGTACTTGAAAATTTTATAACTTTATTACAACAGAAACCGGAATAAGCTTGGTTACATCCTTTCAAATCACAATATCAGAATTCAAGTACAAAATACCAGTCTTGTACAAAAGCCTTCAGAATGCATAGTTTAAAATCATAATCCCCACAGAAGAAGACAAGCCATACTTTAAGCACTTTAAGCGGAAGAAATCTGGATCAAGCTAGAGTATTCCCTTCTACAAAACCTGGGGGAGGGAAACAGAAGAAAGGGGGCGAAACAACAAGGGTCAGACAAAAAGTCTGGCAAGTCCAGTAATTTTCAGTTATGAACAGATAATAATAACGTGACATGAACATAAAACTGGATGAGAGATAACTGTAACAGGTGTAGTGGATAAAACAGAAGAACAGAATGGCATAAGCTATTTCTTTACACTTCTCTGCACTAATACTAGTATAACAGAATTATGTGTCACCCTAATGTCTAAACTGAAACAGAAACGGGTACAGAATAATTTCCACGCTGGTAATGGGCCTTTACCACCCGATCAGAAACAGACAGAAGCAGAATGTAGCATAAGGTGTACACCAGTAATTGGGCCTTTACCACCCGAACAGACGGTACCACGCAGAAACAGACAGGTGTTGCCACCTAACAGAAACAGTCGGTACTAACAGGAACAGACAGAACTAAGTGTACCCTAAAACCCAACCCCAAGCGATCGGCTTCCTAATACATAAATACCCTGTGTCGGCCCCACAGCAGGGTGTATCACTCCCTAAAGTGACAACCAATTGGCATAGACCTATTTACAGATGTCACGGCGTCTTACATCCTCAGAGGCAGACCGGAATCCATGCACGCACATGACCCGGTTGGAATGAACTGCTTATAATTAGTTCAGTAAGCGTGCCCGGACCCTACCTACTGTTGGGTCAATGTTTTGATACCAGAAAGGGTTACTGACTAATATGGGTCCTAAACAACAAATGACACAAGTAATCCCCCTCCTAACCTTGTGTCCCCAGACTAACAGATTTCTGATTAACTTGTTTACAAGTTTCAGACATACAGAGTTTAGATCAACTAGTTCACAGATTAACAGACTTACAGAATTACTGGTTACAGATTAACCGGTTACAGATTGTCTAACTTTGTATTGGGCCTACAGATTCACGAAACGGGTTTATCAGATTTAATTGGCTTAACCTTACCCACCCAACACATTTTAGACATCATATTTATCTCAGATTTTCATTAATTAAATATTAATGCCCAGACCTCTCACATTAGACTGACAGTTTGCAGCTACTGGTTAGGCCGGTTGGTTCCGAGCAGGTTTCTGTCGCAAACTGAGTCTAACCTCGGGTTTCAAGCACATTATGACTAACTTCTCACATTAGAACCTATTGTTTGCGGCCACTGGAATATGCCGGGCGGTTCCGGGCAGAATTATGCCGCAAACTCATTCTAACCTCGAGTTAGCCATGTTTATCTTTGCGGCAAATTAATTAATAATTTACCATTTATGTCCACGCCTAATATACATGTCAATTATTAATAGATAATTCAGATTATGTCAATAACAGACTGAATATATCAACTTAACAGACATAGCAGATAACAGATTTAGGCGATTTAACGAATTCAGCAGATCAAGCAACTAGCAGATTTAGCAGATAATAGATTAGGCATCTCAACAGATTTAGTTTGGCATTTTCAACAGACTTAGCAGATGACAGATTCAGCAGATGAACAGATCTAGCAGACTAGGCAGTAGATTAGGCAATATACCAGAACTAGCAGATTAGGCAAATATAGCAGAACTAGCAAATTAGGCAAATATAACAGATTTAATCATTCCTTAAAATTTCACAAACATATCTTGCCTAAATATAAATCTTGCCTAAGTTCATATGCATAAATAATAGTCATGATTCACAATATGATCATATACCCCATGTTTGCATTAAATTTACATAGCACAGATTATGGTCATAATTTACCATATATCATATGTTTCAATTTTTATTAAACTTGCATAGTACAGAAGATCCATATATAGTTTATACCGAATATAGCCATAGATTACTATGCATGTCATATATCCCAAAGGTCCCTTACTCAGGTATTTATTTACATTAATAGATATCCTACTTTCATGTAAATCTTTATACCTAAGCCATATTCTTTTTATCTCAAATCATATGTTCAATACAGTCTGTATTTATGTCCAATTACATACCTTTTTATGTCGTGTCCACAAATCATATGTTCAATACCCTTTATGTTATAAATATAACATGTCCAGTCATATGTCTCAGATTTATGTTCTAGCTACAGTCCACGTTCTTTCCTCAAATCAGTCACCTATTGGTCATGCCCAATTCATGCATCATTCATTTTACTGTCCCAAACATTTTAGCGTATGTTAATCTCTTATGAGATTGGCTCAGGCTCGTGGTAGCCTGGCTATAGAACAGAAAGAGGAAAGAGATGCAGAATAAGATAAATTTAATCAGAACAGATATAACCTCAGATTCAGATTTACAATTCATGTCACAATCAAAATTAACGTTTATATCGGAAAATAACTGTACTTGCCTTGGTTGGATTAAAGAAAGAACTTTAATTGTGGTCGAATTGTTGCAGAAGCTTTAATCTCTAATTTGAATTGAGTTACTTAGGTTGATGTTGGTAAGCTTCTAGTTTTGATTCCAGCAGAGTAGCAACGCCATTTTTATTTTTATTAGAACAGAGGTAGAGTAGAAGCAGAATAGAATTGTGTGTAGAGAAGGCTAGGTCTTAGGATGTATTTATAGGTGTAGGAACTCATTTAGGCCCCTCAGATTAACCCTAGAACTCATCAGGTCCGTCCAAACACGTCACAGCCCTCAAAATCGCGCACACACGCACCAGGTTCGACCAGGGAGGTCGACCCCCAGGTCGACTGCCCAGTCGACCTGGTCTGGGGGGTCGACTGCCCAGTCGACTCCCCGGTCGACCTGGGTCCTAGGGGGTCGACTCCCCAGTCGACCTGGGTCCTGGGTGGGAAATTTCCTGCCCAGCCCGCTTCTGGGTTTGAATTCGAATTTCAAATTATCTTCGATTTTGAAAATTTCTAAAACTTCGGAGGGTCATATCTCCCTCATACGGACTCTGATTCTTGCAAACTCGGACTCGTTTCCAAGCAGAATTCCGAGACGAACGCAATGGCGCAACCCGTTTCCCTTTATTCTTATTTTAAAAATTAATTATCCTCTGATTTGTTACTTATACGTTCATAGAAAATACGGGGTGTTACACGTAGTTTGATGGCCGTAGATGGAAATCGACTGTACGGGCCTTGATAAAATTATTAAAAGTAGTAATCATTTGTGTAAAATCATAAGAAATGATTTGTGAAGAATTGGGATGAAAATTTCCATATTCGAAAAGATAAAAATAGATTTTTATCGAAATGAATTAGTTTTGAACTAGAATAATAATTTATTTATTTTTAAATAAATAAATTGGATTTGTAATTGTTTTAAAAGTAATCAGAATTTCCAATAATTTAATTGGAATGGATTTGAATCGAAATTGTCTTTGGAATATTTCGATGTTGGATTTCGTTATTATACAGATATTTTTATGGAAATTTGAAAGATATATTTATATCGTTATTTCCAATACGATATTTGTTGGTCGTAGAATTTGATATTGAATATAAGCCGATATATTTTCTATTCAGAGCCTTGTATTTAATATCAAATGTGATTTTGGTTTGCCGTGAATGGTGCCTTCATTAACACTGTTATTAAACCCAGTTGAGAAAAAGATTAAATCTTTTTATTTAGATTTAATGAAGTGTACCAATTAAATGGTATTTAATTGGAATTGAATTGGAATTGATTTTGGGTTTATCGTGAATGGTGTTTTTAAATAACACTTGTTCTTTAACCCGATAATTAATGGAATGTGATTTTGGGTTCATCGTGAACCGTGTTTTAGATGACATTGGTTGTTTAACCCAGTTAAAGGCAGGATATTGATTTTGGGAAGATTAAAACCTAGCGGTGTTTTAATGAATCTTTAATTAAATCGAAGTGATCGAGAATGGAGTATCACCAGTTTTGCTCCAGGCGATAGTTAAATCTTTGATTAGATTTGAACGTGAAATGGTAATTGAATTTACCGATAACACTGTGGTGTTAGATATGAAGTATGACCAGTTTTACTTCATGGGATGAATAGGTTGGGATTGGGAAATAAAATAAATGATTACTTCAGTATGGTTCGCTAATCCCGACTAGTTTGAATTGATATTCATAGAAGATTAGAGAATAAATTTAAAGAATTTATATTTGATAAAATTAATGGGTACTTATCCCTTTGAATGTGAAATTTAGCAACTAACTAAAGATTAGTTAAGATGAATGGTTTCATGGGTATTGATCTGATGTTAGTTTCGGCCTTTGGGGTTAATATTTGGGGAATTATTCCCTTAATAATTTACGGTTAGTGACTGATGAATTGGAATGAGGCGTACGTTGTGTTTGTGTAACACTTGTTTATTATATACGCGAGTTATTCAGAAAGACCGGGTTTACCCCATTCTGAATAACTGATTCGACGTGGTGTCGAGGATGAAGATTGTGGTTGAAGACCGGAGGTCTTCACGTCGTTTGGATGATTACTGATGATCTTGATTGGGTTGTACATCCAAGAGGAGGGAATTAGTTGGTGATCGTCCAGACGTACTTGGAGATCGATGGATATGCGAGGAATAAGATTCCTCCGGTTTCGTTCAGACCCAAAACGGACTTGTAAATGGACTATGTGTCTGACATTGGATATCATTCTGTGTGATTGATGTATATCGGTTGCATGGAATGGTTTGCCTGTGTGGCATGCCTAAGTGGCAAATGATCGAAGCTTCTGTTGAAAAGCAAAGTCTTGTGGTTGATGATCAAAGCACCACCTGTGTGGCATAGCTTTGTGTAACGTGAATTCGCGAGCCTCACACCCCGGTTGTGAACCAGAAACGGGATAGAACATCAGGGAGGGCATGCATTTCCTTCTAGCTAGGGTGGTGTCAGTACTTAAACTGACTGACATTCATATTATTTTCACCTGTGTGGTTGTTGTTGTTGCGAGGCGCCTCGGTTTTGATCGGACGATCCGGGTCCGATGGAGTCATTCATTGGTTCATTTACGCCCCAAAGGGTGGGGAAACGTAGTGTTCAGGCATAATAATCCACATCGGTGGACCTGCCCTGACAATCCAATGCTTGTCTGCGCGCTTGCCTGAGGCTCGGGCTAGAGAGTCTCGAATCGGTTGAGGACGATCCCTGGCCTCGGTTCACAGATGGAAATCCAAATTTCCAAATACGTGATATTTGCGGTTTTGCTTGTAGGGCCTAGCATGGCGACATAGTAGCATGGGATACTATTCCGTCTATGATTGATATTTATGATTGAATTTGTTTTGACACTTTATACTATAATAGTATCAAAATGATTTGTTTTAAACGTACCAAGCATGTTTGGCTGTTATAAGGGAAAACCCTATCCCCCGGCTTGCGTTGCATTGTGTGATAGGACCTGGGTCTTATAATAGCTTCATTTTTCTTTATTTAGCATTGCGCTGTTGTTTTATGCACTGATGTTCTTGGGAGGAAACCCGTTCCGTGTTATACGGCGTGGTCCCTTGACTTACCTAACTTTAAAATAAAGATTTATAACTGTTTTAGTTCTCACACCAGTCATATGACTGACCTGGAGTTTATTATTTTAACCTAAACTCTGGGTGCCCTTATTTTCGACACGGGCAGCTAGTAGTTTTGGTTTCGCAGATTTATATTCACTGGATCCTGACTTACAGCTCGAACGATACTCGACAAGCTCTGTATCCGTGTATTACTTCTAGTTGTGTTTTGTATTATTTTCCGTTGCGATGTATTTAAATGTAATTTAAATCTCTGATATTTTGTGTGTAATATTTATTCATACTGTATATTCTTGTAATCTGATGAAATTGTTGTAATAAGCAATGAAATGTTCTTCTGTCTGCGTTCTTTTGTGTGTTGTTCTCAAAGTACCCGCTCTTTCCTTCACGGGGAAGTTACGGTTATTCTCACAACCAAAATTTACCATTTGCAATAATTTATCAAATTATTACATTTTTAACATATATAACCTTTTACTACTAGTTCTTATCTCAAATTCACATTATAAAGATTACAAAACTTTATTTTCCCCATTTCTAAATTTATTCAACATGCTAGTATTAATTTGAATCTTTTTATTATTTAGTTGCTTCAATCCAACTTCAAATCCCATATATTTCTATCTTATTTCTCAAAGTACATTATTAAGCTAACTAAATGATTAAATAATTCATTTTCTCCAAATTTATATTTATTTTCTTTGATTAACAAATTAATACTAAATTTAATTACCTCCTTTGATAAAATTCAACTCAACCCAATATATTTATTCTTTGTAGGTCTGAAGCCCCTGGTCTGTTAAATTCAAAGGACCTCTCCGAATTAAGTTTAATTTATATTATAGCATTATAAACACATTTTCATTAGATTATATTGGTATCACGGAACTATGGTTGTTATTGACTCCACCTTATGAAAGTTGTGTCCCTGCAATTTCCTAGAGAAGAGATGTATTCATCTCGATTTATTTCATCTAGGAAAAGAAATTGCCAAGATTGAGTTAGAATTTCTCACCCTCGACAACGGAAGATAGAAAACTTGGATAGAATCTCTTGAGAAATTATCTAATTTCCCAAGTGCAATCATTAGGATTATCGACAATTGAATCTTCATGAGCAACACCTTCTTATTTCGAAGGCATTTAACCTATGAGATAAGCACTTAAACTGGATGTTTCACGATTTATAGGTCAGGTGAGTTCTCAAGCTTCTCTAAAACATATGGATCAAAAATAGGACCAAAGTCACGAAAACACTTTCAAAGCTAAGATGCATGAAACATGTCGTAAATACCATAAAACTAAGCTAGAAATGCCACCCAATATGTTGCGGGATTGATACTTTCAGTGATAAAAAATGGTCATTTGTATCTGACTTCCTAGTCTGGCTAAAACATAACGTCGCTTTCAAGTGAGATGCACAAATATACACATCATCGGCGATGGAATACTATAGAGGTTTCCTACGGTCATCTGTGTAGGATTTATATCTACTCCGAGCCTCTTTCATTCTTTTATGAATAATATTGATCTTCTCCAAAGCATCGTGAATAGAGTCGAGGTCTAATATCAGCTTCTTATTGGACTCTAACCACCACGAAGGTGATCGACCCGCCCTTTTGTATATAGCTTCGAAAGGAGCAATACCGATATTGGACTAAATGTTATTATTATATAAGAACTAGACAAGAGGTTGTTAGTCTTCTCAAGTACCACAAAATCAAAAATCCAAGCACAAAGAAGATTCTCAAAGATATGATTCACACACTCGGTCTGTCCATCAGACGGGGGATGATATGTAGTGCTAAAGCTAAGCTTTGTACCCAATGTTTTCTGAAGACACTACTAGAAACTACTAATAAAAAGAGGATATAGGTCACAAACAATTGAACTAGAAATACCATAAAGTCTCACGATAGCTTAAATAAAATAGATGTTATTCTATTAGATTTAATAGGAATGAAATGAATGGACTTAGTCAAACGATCCATTACCCCTTAAATACTACTATGTTTCAATCTCGATTGAGGTAGGCCAGCGATGAAGTCTATAGAAATTTAATCCTATTTTCATAACGGGATCTTAGGAGGCTGAAGAAGACCACTTGGACTTTGGTTTTCGGCTTTTATGAGTGGACAAGTTATGCAATTACTCATGTAACTTTGCATGCCATGCTCCATGCCTTCACAATCATACAAACATCACATATCAGCAAACACCTTGCAACTACTGGGATGAATAATAGACTTAAAATAGTGACACTCACCGAGCCTAAGATAAACAGTAGGCACGATTAATTAGTTCTTCTTACGAGTACAACCATAAGTATTGATGATAAAATCCCTTAACTCATCATTATGAGATTCAGACTTGTTAAGCTGAATAAGATGCACAAGGTATGGATCTCTTCGGCGAGCCTCAACAGTAAGATCTAGTAAGCTTGGATGACCTTACACGCTAAAAAATAAAATTGGAGAATCTAAAATAGGAACACGATATCAAATATCACAATAAGATAGAGTTACATCCTGTTGGCATCATGGAAACTACGGCTGGTTGCTTGCGACTTAATGCATCTGCAACTCGATTCCCCTTTCCAGGTTTATATTGGATATCAAAGTTGTTAGAGGCAGGAACCTAAGCCAATTCTATTACCACATATTAAGCTCTTATAAGTAAAAATGATACATGAGAGACTTATTATTGGTATAAAGGATAAAGCGCTCGCCCAAAAGATAATGATGCCATATCTTTAAAGCAAAGACAATAGCGGCTAACTCTAAGTCGTGCGTAGCATATGAACCTCATCCGGATGCATTTACCTTAAATCATAAGAAACTACCTGATCTCTCTGCATAAGCATGACATAAAGACAACATCAAGTTGCATTGGTATAAACGATAAGGTCTTGGTACAACTCGGGAACCACAAGAATAATAGCATGTGCAAGTATCTTCTTAAATATCCGAAAAGAAGCCTCACACTTATTGTAACAACCCAAATTCCGACAGATCGAATTTTTTTCAAAATTCCAATCTATCAAAACTCGGATTCGTTTGCTCTGGTATCATGCAGAAGAGACAAAGACATAAAACATGTCAGAGCTTAGAAAATATCTCACAGTGGAATAGATAAATATATTATAGTCAAAATATAGCCTTACCATATTAATAATACTGCCTAACCAGTATGCAAGGCTATTATGTCTCTGCCACAAATCTAACCTTCGAGTATGTTATGAGGAGGGGGTCAAAACACAAGTTATGCTGACTAGATTTAAATTATACACTTTGGATAACACTACATATACCATTCAATCATGTTTTCTTATTTATTAGGTTACTTGGATTAACAACACTCAAGGCTTTCACACACGTCGTACCCATTTACTTCCCAGTAGATTAACCTAATACAATATATAGGTAGCTACCCGCAATAATAAGGAACATCCCATGATTCCCCACTCACACGATCTCTGCAGTAACACCATCGAAATATGCACAGTCCTTCATCTTACACCGTAATGACTTACGGATAATAATATTACGTTCTGCATATATCTGTCATCACTATGCTACGCAACGTATGGACTGCCACCTTTGTTCGAAACAGAATTCATATCGGTGTAATGCCCTCAAGTCTACGATACACCACCCAGAGCTGACATGCACGTATCCAGACTGTACACCATACCTATCTTTAATTGTAGCTCGATGCCTCAATCACACATCCTCTAATGTGCACTAAGTTACATGGCCGGGCGATGCAAGAAACACGGAACTCGATTGGGAGCTTTTCCATATATGTATAGGCCCGTCTTTAATAGCCTCTATATACAGATATATCTAGGGTCTGTTTTCACGGTGGCTATGGCCCTACCTTGGCCCTTTCCTCAACTAGTAAAGACTACAAGATCTAAATGACTGCCCCTAAGGAAAATAATCTAAACATCCATTTGGCGTTTACCCTCAACCACCGTACCCCGATAGTGAAAGGTGAATGGTCTATTTGTTTTAGCTCTAGTCTATTCGCATCCTACTGGCCGCCGATGACGGGTATCCGACGATCTACTATCCTTATTGGTTGTGACCCTTCGCCTCCCCATTGAGGCAACCGCCGAATCACCCTAGTGTCACCACGTCACAACATTATGACTGCATAGCTACTTTTACAGTCAAGGTCCACCCACTTAGTAGTTATGTATAGACCCAAATTCTGCGAACACAGCCTAAGACATCTATCACCTCACAGTGGACTACTAGGAGCACCTTACGTCACCCAGGAAGCCGCTTGCTTCCCCTTCTAGTCCTTTGGAGCCTCAGAACAATCAGATGAATGTGCACTCCCCTCGTGCCTTATAACACCACAATGACCTACCCGGTTAGGTTATTCACCCTTAAACGTGCGGACTGGTCCAAGCGCCTCACTTTAATATGTTGTTAGACCCTATGTCTAAACATTCTTTTATGTGCTTGCTTTTTCTTACCAGATTTCCTTTTAATTTGTTTATTCCTATTCACATTGAATTATTCATCAATTACCAAGTTCCTATTGCTTATTAATTTTAGTTATAACTTAACCCTTTTAAGTTTATCAATAAGCTCACAACATGTTATTCCCTAGATTGTGGTCCAAGGTCTGTAATCCACAATCTCTTTTATAATCTTGTTTGATTTCATTATTACAATAGCATGTTTTACTTAATATGTAATTAATTATATCTCAATTAACATGTTTTCTAATTAACATGTAGTCATTATTTATGATTAAATATAACTTATTTCATAAGTTTCCCTCATTCTTCCTCATTTAGTCATAATTCCATTTTACACCATTACCACAACTTATCGTGGTTTACTTATTAACTTAGTTCTATTAACCAAGGCCCATTAACAAGTTTCTCTACCCATTTATTATAACCTGTGTTATAATTTCCCTATGTCCTTAGGACAAGTTTAAACACTCTATTCTTATTAGCGGTTTTCAGACTTTCAAGTATATAGACTACTTAATTTATAATTAATTACAACTTCTTATATTTCGTATAATTTACCCATTTTCTCAACTGGTTTCAGGTTTTCCCCGTTTAGTGATCACTTAATTTAAAATTAAGTGTCCCTTATCTCATTTCACTAGTTATCCCATTTCCTTACTAGTTTATTATAACCTAAGTTATAATCTTCACTTGTCCCTAGGACAATTCTACCTATTATACAACATTTTTCATCAATGTTATTTATTTATAATAAGTGATTATCATTCCTCTTTTAAACCATTTTCTTTTACTGTTGTATTCTTGTATTCATCATTCACTGTAATATATGTTCCTTATTTTTATTAAGAAAAACACTTCATGCACCTTATTAGTTTGATAGAAGGAATCAATGATTTATTTTCATAATGTATTCCCATCTAAATTCATGGTAGTAAGTAATGTCCTTACTTTTCTTACTTTATTTACTATGGCTTACTTGCAACAGCATTCTATGAAATAGGTCCTTTAGGGAAATACATCACTTTTCCTTCGCATTGCACTAACTCAGTCCATTACATCTCCTCCTTTCTTATTTTCAGAGTTAGGCATTTAATTACCATTACTGCCATTTATTCATATCTTGTTATATACTTATATTTATACATATATATAAGCACTAGACCTCTCACATTTAGCCTACACTTGTGGATGCTTGATTTTCCGGGCGGGTCGGGGGCAGACTTCTACCACAAGTTGACTTAACCTCGTGTCTTAGCACCATTACATGTTTTTAATTTTTGCACTTAGACCCCTCACAATATATTTACCCCTAGTGAATTCTGGATATGCCGGGCGGTTCCGGGCAGACTTCTTTCACAAGTGCACTCTAACCTCGTGTTTAAGAGCGTTATAGTGTCAATTACTATGAATCTAGTAATGTTCGTCCTTTAACATTTATTCCCATTTCAGTAAAATTTTAGGCATATTTTCCTTTTTAATATAATCTAGTTTACAATAATCTAATTTACATGTCGTCCAATTTTGCTTATGTTTTGTCGCATGTCCTTTTCAACATATGTTTAATTCTATTTTGAAATGTAAATGTTCAATCGGGTAATTATTTTAATCTGACAAGTTTAACATGTCGTTTACTCAATAATTTGCCGCCAGCGAATTATATAATTATAAAAACAGTAATCACTGCTGTTAGATCCAAAATTGGCTCTAACACCCAAACTAGTAATGATTCTACTGAAATGAAATAAAAAAAACGAAGAAAACACACAATTTATAGTGGTTCGACGTTAAATAGCCTATGTCCACTTTCTACTCTTTGAATTGATGATTTGAATGCAAGTACAACAATAACTCTCACTCAATTTTCACTTATACAATGTATTGATTCACTCAATTTCTTCTACAATATGCTTCAAAAGGTGATTGTAATCTAAATAAGTTGATGAAATTCGGGTAGCAAAGGAATTTGGGTTCTGAAAATGACAAATGTCCCTTCATGGTGTATTTATAGGTGGAAAATGCTCCTGTAATGGCTTTGATTCGGATCCACATGGCACCCATCCCGTTGCTATACGGTTCAGATGGGATATGATAGTGATAGCACACCAGGTTAGTGGCAAACATGGGTAGAATGTGGGTATAACCGCTCCGAATATTTAGGAAACATGGGCTGTAGCCGCCGCTACTTCAATTGTCTGGGTTCGGATCAGAAGTACTAAAAATTAGGGGGACGGATCGGGTTTACCCGAACCGATCCGGTTTGGTCTGTGCTCCTTCCTTCTCTGCTCTACGTTGTTCTGCCTTGACCAAGGAACCCCGATCCGATCCAATCTTTGAGGGAGTACTCTTCATTCATTGATCTTTAAACTTTGTGTAGCCTAATTCACAAAGTAGGCTAACATTTTGCCCCCTCGAAGGATGCTTCTATTGAAGATGGAGTGTGCTTCGACATTACTTGTCCATTGGTTTCTGAATCTGAATCATCGAATCGTTGAGTAGTCGCTTCATAAAGTCACATCTCTTGTTGTCTACCTATATACACGAGAGAATGCCCAAATCGCTTCTGTTGTTCAAAATAACTCTGAAAAGTTTGCTCGAAGTCCAAGTAGTTCTTCCAGGTAAACTTTTGTATGTTTTCCTTTGGATTCAATTCATATGTTAAGTTGATGTTTGTAGTTATACTTGGTTTCAGATCCGATCTATATGGTCCTCCCTGAATCTCAACATCATTAAGCTAACAGGCCAAGTAACCATGGGCCAACTTTCTGGTCCGAGCGGAATGGGATGTCCGGAATACAAAGGGCCGCTCTAAAGCCATATAAATCCGCTACTCTTCTTCTTCTTCATTCTTTCTTTCACTCTTATCGTCTTCTAGATTATACAAAAAAGAAAAAAAAACCTAATTCCTAAGACTCTGAAATTCCGTTTCAATCTTCAAATCAACTACATAGGTGGATCAAATGACTTCGATTAACCCCCTTTTAGTTGATATCAATTTGAATTCATGAATAACTTGAGTAATTTCAGAATGGTCTCTAGTTGATCTTGACGCCGCGCCTTCCTCTCCCCTGCCATCGTCGTTGATGGCCTCGTCGCCATCTCAAGGCGGTTATGGAGGAGGATTGAAGCTGATGTTGGTCATGCCAACACATAGGCACTTCGGCTTTGATTCTGTTTTTGGCATGAGACTGGGTTCGGTGTTGATGAAGGAATGGAGGGGGTGAAGAAGGAGAAGAGAGAAAAAAGAGGGATCGGTAAGAGGTGGATCAATTAACACCAGAGCGCTTGGGATAGGGCATGGAGCATCAGATTGGATCGGGAAACATGGCGATGGATGGAGTGGATAAGCTTAGGATTTTTGGTGGTTTACCGAATCGGTTCGGTCTAGCGTTAGCCGATCCAAATAGATTCCCATCTCGAAGCTGGCTCTGTCTCCTTAATGGTTCCGAACCGATCCAATACAGCTCAACCCAAAGCTCTGAATCGATCCACTTCTAGCACTGATCCACTCCAATCTGCCTCAGAAGTGTATGCTCCGAACCAATCCGGTTCAGCACTACATAACTGATCTAACCATTAAACTTCATTTTGAAACATAATCACACTATAACCAACTCAACAAATACTAAACATGACTTCCATCTCTATGGACAGTTAGGATAGAGGCCTTCTTGCTATACTTCTCGGACTTTTCATACGCACACATAATGGCATTGTCCGTCTTTACGTTGCATTTCTTTACACACTTGTACACTTTAGCTCACACACATGCACAAGGGGGTCACGGGCAACTTTACTCTAACTATCATTCTTGCTTCTTCAATAGCTTAGCAACCATGGTAGAAAGACGCTCGTCTAGATTAGTGGAAAAGGGAGAAGTCACAGAAACATCCGAGAAACTCACTCTTGAAGACATATCCTTTTCCTCAGACCCTGAATGGGATGATGAGGGCCCAGATTATGAAATGGAAGCGCACAATAGTGAAGTATCTTCTGGGAGTGAAGTTTCACTTGGTGAGGAAGAGGAAGGAGGGATAGGATATGATCGTGCTCCCGACGAGTTTGAAACTGCCACTATATTGGAGTTACCCAAAGATTCTGTTGATTCGACGATCGATGATGCTAGACTCGTCCGAATATGTCTAAAGCATGGGATATTAAAAAGAGATACCCAAGTGCCTTCAAAAACAGATCGTTCCCACAAATCACTGGAAGGATTTATGGCAATTACACTATTAATGTGTCTGGTTGGGGCAATTCGTCCGTTTTCGCCTTTTGTTGTCGATTTTCTGAGACAGATGCGGATTGCCCCCATGCAATTACATCCCAACTCTTATGCTTATTTAACACCTTGTATGTAGCATACAAAGAGATTTTAGGTATAGAACCTACCTTCGATGACGTCAACTTCTTTTATAATTTCAAGCATCGGACCCAAGAGACTCGCTCCTTCTCATACTTTGAATCAGTTCCGAAAAGGAAAATTACCACTGTTCCATATAGCAGTAAGGCTGGTGATTCTAACCCTGAATGGTTTTATATCATACATCAACCGGGTACGCCACGAGGTGTACCAAATCAAGTAAAGTACCGACTTTCTAGATTTCAACTTTAAATGCTCATGCCAATGCATTAGTTTGCCTTCTTTTTCTTTCGCAGTTGATAACCCAAAGCAAATATCGAGTAAATTATACTTTGATCGTTTGCATCAGCTACTTAATGGTGACCAAAAGTTCTTAACCATCGATGAATTCCTTAAGGATGAATATCTCCATCATCACAGGTTACTATCTATTACCCACAGTATAGGTCATGGGACAGGTCCATATGTGTACATACCCCCGGTTGACATTATTCCTGAGATAGGTGAGGGCTCGAAAGGTCCAACAATACCTCTTAAGACTCCGCCTTCTCCATCCTCAACTCAGGACGATGAATTAGCCAACACAGCTGAAAAGCACAGAGAAGGGTATACCATTCCTGATGATGCCATTTCTCCTGAAAAGTCGACATCCCCTAAAGAGCTTCCACTAGACGCTCCTCAAGGAGATGCTCCTACTACCGATGATTCCACATTTTAGGGTTTAGGAAATCTTCCCCTGCCCGAAACTATTTATACTTTAGAGGACTTCAGAACGAATCCTTTAACCTTCACTTCTTCAGAAGAGACTACTCCCGTGAAGACCAAAGAGCCTACTCATGCTAGTCTTGCTTCAGGCTCGGGTTTGTTGGGGGGAACGTCACTTAGGATGCACATAACACATTAGCACCGCACGTCACAGCACTTATGTCTTATGTGAACGTCGATTCTGAACTCCACATATATTGTTGCGTAGGTACAATGTCACGCCCTTACTATGATGTCAGGAAGATTCGTCGTAGCATGTCCAGACCTCCTTCTGACACCGAGCATGATCTCCGTGAGAACCAAGCAGAGATGACAAAAGGCATAATGATTCTTATCGACCTCATACTTCACACTCTCGTCCTGTTCAGCCGGATCCGGACAGATATAAGAGCCACAAAAGTCGTCGTGGGGGAGACACATCACAATCCAAGGATCGAACTTCTCCCCAAGATAAATATAATCGAGAAAAAAGTCCACCGAAACACACTGATTCACGAGACAAGCACAATGCTTCTGAGAAGCGATCTGAAAAAGGTGATGCTGCCATCGTCCCTGCTAAGCGGAAACATATTGAACTATCATATTGCCAACCCCCCCAATGGATGCTGATTCCAAAACGAAATTGGCATATCTAGAGAAGCAGTTCCCTGATCACTACTTTGAGAATTTAACTTTCTTGCCCGCACTCGAGCCTATTTCTCCAAAGCGGGCATATGAGGCTAAGGCAAAGATCAACGCAATAGAGAAACAATACTCGGAAATGTTCAAGTATTCACGCAATCTCTCCAGTATCATTCGGGCCTTAATTACAAACGTCGATGCAATGAAGAATATTGCAGATTCCGATGAGAATGCTATGAAAAATATAGAGAAGGACTTAGAAGATACACAGGATCAACTTGTCATTGCTCAACGAGATGCCAATAACTTCAAAAAGCAATTTGAAGAATTACAAAAGCGTTATCATGACCTACTGGAAACTCACAGTCAAGAGCGTTTAGAATTGAAGAAACACGCTGAAGATGCTAAGTCAGAAAGTGTCAAGGTGCAACTAGCTTACAGTACTCTTGAGCAAGAAAAGTCCGAGTTAGCGAGGAAGAACGCCAAGTTGGAGAAACGAAATGTTGACTAAGAGTCCAAGTTAATGGAAGCCGAGACTAGAGCTGCCTTAACTGAGGGGAATGTGGATAGCGCTATTAAGTCTGCTGAAGAAAGCCATAAACAGCTATCAGAGGCTCAAAAATAATTGCACAGATTTGGTGAATTGATGATTGAATTCTTTGCACATATAATCTGTCGTCGCAACATCTTTTGGATCGAAGACTATCCGACTACCTTCGTTCATGTATGGAATCAAATCATCGAATGGAAAAAAGATGAACTTAAGGTAGACTTTGTTGATGAACACAAACTCATAGAGAAGTATCTGAAAGATGATGAACCGGCACGTCTGGCCGAGGGGCGTCGCCTTATTGCTGCTGCCATGGAGGAGGAGAAACACCAGGCCAAAGAAAAGAATATCCTTGAAGTTGGTTCCTCTTCTGTTCCCGTTGAAGCTACTGGAGTCGAGGAATATGATCCCGAGAATCCAGGAATTCCTAGAGTGTCTCTTTTATCTCCTATACCCGAATCAGCATCAGAGACGGTAGCCGCCCCAATTGAGAAATCATCAGAAGGTATTTCCACCTTTTAACCCCAATTTGCCAAGGTAGTTTCCACCTTTCGTCAAATCATTGGGAAATCGATCGAGGATTCTTTGTTTTCTCCTAAGTTGATAACTGTTGCTTCTCATTCTGTAGGTGCTGAACCAACCAAGAACACTGACGAGCATCGGGTAACCACCATTTGGGAAAATCTGTGGAAGAGACTCAAGGAGGACAGGATAATGCTACCATCGTTGAATTCGGAGGGGGAGATGAACCGCCTAATGCCGACACTTCTCAAGATGATGAAATGATAGATGCTTTGAAAGATGACGATGGTAATGATGGGCATGAAGAAGATCCTGATATTGCTATAATTGGGGATTCGAAGAATGCTGATGATGTGACTTTGGCTAAAATGAAAGCCAAACCAGACAAGCGCATGCAGCTGAAAATCGAGGAGATAGACCCTGAAAGCCTTAAGCCCCTTGTAGTGGTGGATGCTGGATCGAGGTTAGTTGTTAAGCTTTCAATTAGGTCAATTACAGAGGAGCTTGCTAAAAAATCTTCTCTTGGTCCTGGTGCTCCAACTCCTGGGAAGAAATCTATCGAGTCTGGTACCTCAATTACAGAGAAGAAGAAACCAAAGCGTCTCATGTTCGATGTTGAAAAAGAAGCTGAAAAGCTCTTAAGGATGCCAAGAAGCCCAAGTCTACTCCAAAGTCCAAGTGACAATGCACTTTGTTTTTTATTTTGATATTCCACTGGTCCACTATTGTTGCAGCGAGTGCGGCCCTCGCATCTTTTGCTTAGCTTTCCTGTATAAACTCACGTGTTTGAAAATAAAATAGTTTGTTCCCCGCAATGTCTGATATTTGTAAATTTAGCATTTAAGCAAAAATGCAAATGAACAGCATGTCATATCACTGTTATATAATAAAGTCATTATTAAGGGGAACATGTGTACATATATATGCCCAATCTTGGATAACTGATTAAGACTTATTCAAGATTGATTAAATTCAAAATCCAGTTGCCCCAGATTCTCTAACGGGGCCAATTCCTTTTGTCATTGATGCCTATTCTTTTTAGCATCTTTATACTCTCCTGTCTCATATCCGGGTTAGAGTATTACTGAGGCAGTCTCTTATCGGGGTGCACCTTCATGCCTCAAGGGACGTGGTCTTCCCGTCCTTTATAATCTATCTCGTTTCATGAGAGTTAGAGTTAAGAATGTCGTCTTCCCATTCTTTGCATTTTATTATGCAAGTGGTCATTTTGTTCGCTCCTGCACATAGGTTATCTCCAATTTTCCAAATCTAATTTAATGTTTTGTGTTTTATGGTCAAGATAGAATAATTGTTGAAGATAGAAATAAAGCAGGAAAGTAAACGACACACGATATTTTTACAGTGGTTCAGCTAAGTCATAGCCTACGTCCACTTCATAATCCTTTGTTCATATAAACAGACTTTTTAAAGCAAGTCATGCCTTTTTACATAGTCTATAAAAACAAAAAGGAAGACATTTCATATTTAGCTCAGGTATCGTCGCAACTGCTGAGCATTCCAAGCTCTGGGAATCTCTTCACCGTCCATGGTCGTTAGCTTGAATGCTCCTGTATCAACCTTCCGTTGGATGGCGTATGGCCCTTCCCATTTTGGTTCAAATTGGATTGAAGGCGGGAAGATTCATTTCAATAATAACTCTCCTAATTCAAAGGGTTTGAAGTGAACTTTCCAGTCATAATAACATGCTACTTGATGTCGATGTCTTGAGGCACACAAGTCTGCTTCGTCTCTTTTTTCAACCATATCAAGAGACTGTAGGAGGAGTGTTCTATTTGTCATTGGTTCATAGCATGCGACTCAATGAGAATGGACTTCTAGTTCTATCGGGATTACTGTTTCTGACCCGAAGGAGAGTGAAAAAGGGGTATGGCTAGTGGCCGTCTTAAAGGCTGTCATGTAGGCCTACAAAGCTAGTGGCTACTCGTCTACCCATCTGGATTTGGCCCACTCCAACCGATTTTTGACAATAGATTTAATGACCTTGTTTATTACTTCAACCTGGCCGTTTGACTGCGGGTGAGCTACAGCGGTGTATTGTTTATCAATCTTGTACTTATGGCAAAAGTTTCTAAATTCAACGTTGTCGAACTGTGTCCCATTATCAATTATGATGGTCTTCGGTATCCCAAATCGACAGATAATGTTTCTGACCACAAAACTAATCACCTTCCTTGCCGTGATCGTGGTTAAAGGTTCAACTTCCACCCATTTCGTGAAATTGTCCATGGCGATGATCGCGTACTTTGCTCCCCTTTGGAAATAGGTAACACTCCAATAATATCAATTCCCCATATGGCAAATGGCCATGGGTTTACCATCGACGTAAGTTGAGTCGGAGGTGCGCTGGGAATTTTGGAGAATCTTTGACATTTGTCGCAGCGCCGTGAATAATCAGCCGCGTCTTTATTCACGGTTGGCCAAAAATATCCATACCGCAACACTTTCTTTACTAGGGTTTGGCCCCCGATGTGGTTCCCACGCTCACCTTCATGTACTTTCTATAGTACACGTTTGATGTCGTCATGTGCGGTACACCATAGTAGGGGCATTGGAAAACCTTGGCGATAAAGGACATCGTCCTGTAAAACGTATCTTGCAGCCTTACGTGTTACAGCTCGTCTTTCGCTTTCCTTCAATTGGAGGGTTCCACTCTTGAGAAAATTCTTGATCGGTGTCATCCACGATTCTCTCTCCGGATCAACTTCTAAGGCTAGTTCCACCTCCATCAGGTCGAAACTCGGTGATTCCAAAACCTCTATCGGAACCATTTCAGTTTCTTCGGGGTTATCAGAACTTGCTAGTTTTGCCAACCGATCTGCTCTCTGGTTCTCCGTTCTTGGAATGTCCGTTATGCTGTAACGTTCCAAACTACCCAGCAACTCCTTTACCTTTTAGAGATAAGTAATGAGTCAAGGCCCTTTAGTAACAAATTCCTCCCGTACCTGGCATACAACTACCTTGGAATCGCAGCATATATCGAGTGTCTTCACCCCTAATTCTTTGGCGAGTTTCAGCTCGACAACCAGGGCTTCATACTCGGAATCATTATTGGTAGTATCAAATTCTAATCGCAATGCATAGTAAATAGATCGTCCTTCAGAGTGATTAAAACAACTCCGGTGCCGGACCTTCGATCATTTTTGGCTCCGTCCGTATATAACTTCCATGGACTAAGCTCTAATTCTTGGTCTAAAGTAACCACCTTATCACCCATCGTTTCCTCTTCGGGAATCGGGAATTCGGCTATGAAGTCGGCCAATGCCTGCCTCCTTATTGATCTCCGTAGCTGAAAATTTAATTTGAATTGACTCAACTCGATGTTCCATTTAAGTTTCAGCCCCGATGCTTCGGATTTTTGCAACACTTGCCTTAAAGGTTGATTGGTATATACAACTATCGTGTAAGCCTGAAAGTAATGACGAAGTTTGCGGGAAGTAATCAGGAGGCTATAAGAAAGTTTTTCTATCTTCGGATAATTACGTTCTGCAGCAGCTAGCTTCTTGCTCACGTAATATACATGCCTCTGGACTTTATCTTCTTCACGTACCAACGCTGTACTGATGGCATGAGATGATACCGCTAAGTAGACAAACAAATCCTCATGTTCCACGGGTTTTGATAATATTGGTGGCTTTTCTAATAAGTCTAATAAATTCTGGAAAGCCTCCACACAAACAGGGGTCCACTCAAAATTTTGTTTCCCTCGTTTTATTAGATCGAAGAAAGGTACACACTTATCTGGGGCTTTGGAGATAAACCTGCTCAATGCAGCAACTTTTCCGGCCAGGCTTTGAACATCCTTAATCTTTCGTGGTTCTTCAATATTCCTTATTGCTACTATTTGACTAGGGTTTATCTCAATTCATCGAGAACTCATGATAGACCCAAGGAATTTCCCAAATGCGACCCCGAACGAGCAATTGAGGGGGTTTAACTTCATCCCATACCTTCGAAGATTGTTGAACATTTCGGTTAAGTCCCTTGTATGGTCGGAAGATTGTCTAGACTTCACAAGCATGTCTTCCACATAAACCTCCATGGTTTTTCCAATTTGATTATAGAACATGCAGTTGACTAAATGCTGATACGTGGCTCCTACATTCTTTAATCCAAATGGCATTACCACATAACAATATAATCCCAAGTCTATGATGAAACTTGTGTGCTCCTGATCTGGTATGTGCATGGGAATTTGATTGTACCCCGAATAGGCATCCATAAAGGATAAAAGCTCGTGTCCAGCCGTCGAGTCTACTAGTTGATCAATCCTAGGAAGAGGAAAGCTATCCTTCAGACAAGCCTTGTTCAAGTCAGAGAAGTCAATGCATGTACGCCACTTACCGTTAGATTTTTTGACCAGGACGGGATTTGTTATGCAGTCGGGATATTTTGAATCCTTAATGAATGCATCGTCCTTTAATTTCTCTACCTCTTCTTTTAAAACTGCTGACCGCTTTAGGCCTAACATCTATCACTTCTACTTGATCGGCAGGTGCTTTGGACTAATGCATAAAGAGCGGCTCATAATAGCAGGCGAAATCCCACACATGTCAGCATGAGTCCAGGCAAACACATCTAAATTTGTCCTTAAGAAATCAGCTAACTCTTTCGCTCGAATTGGATCTAGCTGCGAGCCGATCTTTAGTACTTTTGTTGAATCTGCCTCATCAATAGGTATATCTATTGTTGTCTCGTTGGGAGTCGTCTTTCTATCCTCGGATTCTCTATCCTCTCTGGGATTTATATCCTCGAGCACATCTAAGGGCGACTCTCTTGGGGTTGGACCCCTTATTTGGTATGCTGAGTTTTCCTTCGAAGGGGAGAATCGTCCTTAGATTCTATATTAAACCCCTTCATTAGCATCTTCAACTCTGTGATGTAACAAGCTCGTCCCGTAGCTTGGTCACCTCTCATTACCCTTATTCCTGCGTCAGTTGGGAATTTAAGCAGCAAGCACCAAGAGCAATACATACCCTAAACTCGGCGAGGGGTGATCGGCCTAGGAAAGCGTTGTAGCTGGACTCTACATCGCAAACTACAAATGGCAGGATCCTCACTCTTTGGCGATCTCCCTGTCCCAATGTCACCGGTAATTCTATGTAGCCCATCGGATCCGTTGACGCCCCATTGAAGCCCCGTATCCATCCTTCGCAGGGCTTTAAATCTTTTGCTACAAGTCTCATTTTTTCAAAAGCTTTCTTGAAGAGGATATTGACTGAACTCCCGTTGTCCACCAACACTTTATGGACTAAGGCGAGGCCAATGGCCGTGGTAATTATCAGTGGGTCTTCTGTTGGTGATTGAATTCCGGTATCATCTTTTCTACGGAATATGACGTCATTTGACATCGTCTTTTGTTGTTTTACTGGAGTAAGTTTTTCGAGTTTTTTGCATTCTCCGACCTCAAAGTGCTTGGCGGCATTGACATACTGATCCATCGCTTTGAAACTATGGCTAGCTAGTTGGGGTCCGCCTATAATAGTATTGATAACGATCCCCTTACCTTTCAACTGGGCTATGGGTTTAGAAGTAGGCTGGTTTTGGTCCGGGGCTTGCCCACCTTGACCCTGTCCCTTAGGGCAACCTTATACTCGTCTAACTTCCCTTCCCGCAACAATCTTTCAACTACATCTCTCAAATGACGGCATTCATTGGTGGAATGACCGTGGGTTCCATGGAACAAACAAAACTTTCCCGTTGCGATCTCTTTTTCAGTGGAGTCTCTAGGTGGTGGCTTTTTGTACTACAATATGTTGTATGTGCCCAAATAAATGTTTTCCAAGGTATCATTCAATGGAGAATAGTTTTCGAAAGTTTGGAATCGAGGTCTTTTGCTGGAATTGTTCCCTCGGTCCCTACTACTCCTATTGTCGTTTCCATTCTTATTGTTATTACCTCTGTTTCGTTTGCCAACGTTCACTTCAACCTTCCCTGAACTGTCACTGGATTGTTTCACAGCAACATTACTTTGGACACCTTCCCTCGAGTCCCCTTTGGACTTTATCTTCCTATTTGCATGAGCTTCTTCTCTCCTTAAGTGAATATTAGCCTTTTCGTAGAACAATTCCCCAGTGGGGGCGGTTTCCCGGATAGATAATCCCTAAATTTTGTGTCCGGGTCAACTCCTTCTATTAAAGCCATTAGGATAGTGGGTTCGTGAGGCTCACTAATTTCGGTGATATCCAGGTTGAAGCGGTCCAAATATGATTTCAGAGATTCGTCCGGAGCCTGTTTAATCCTTGGCAGCTCTATGACGCTTTTGGATTTTCGGGCGTGAAGTTGAAACTGGTTCATAAAGCGCTCACTTAATTCTGTGAAATTTGATACTAACCGTACAGGGAGTCGGGTGAACCACATTAATGCCACGTCTTCTAGATAAATCGGAAAGGCGTTGCATTTTATAGCGTCTGGAGCTGCTACGGCATTCATGAACCATGGATACCTCATCAGATGTTGTCCTGGGTCCATTTTCCCTGAATATCGATCCATTTGTGGCAAGTTGAATCGCCGAGGGAACTGGAAGTCCAATATATCATCTGTGAAGGGGGTATGACAACGCTCAATGCCCCAGTCTTCATTAGTGTATCATCGGCTTTCGGACATGATCTAACGCACCATTGGCCACACATCGGCATTTGTTAATGTTTTTATAATTTCTCTAGGTCTGATATTCGGATTACCCCTGGGTTCCTGATTAGGGGATGAACTCCTGTTTCTAGCGGCAGTTGCTCTACGTTGTTCCCTACGCTCCCGGTCGATCTTAGGAGGAAGGGGCTGGAGAAGTTGTTGTTGTGTAGGATTACTAATATTAGGATCCCTGGGTAGAACGTGGGATCCACGCATGGGCAACAACATAGGCTCTCTCAAGCTCGGGTCATCAGGCCCAAACACACGAGCGGTGTCTTCGCAGGATCCTAAAGATACAAAAGTTAACTTATCAAGGTTCTGAGGTCGCTCAAGCAGCCTTCTTTCACGAGGACGTCCCTCATCTGAAGAAGTTGAATAATCTGAAGCAAGGCAGCGTGTTGGTGAAGGTGTCTTTTACCTCCGGAGCTCCTTGAGTTCCCTACTCATGGGGATCATTGTTGAATCAAGGAATTCACAGCGTTTTTATTAAATGACAAGGAGAAGTTCAAGATCAACAAAAAGAAGAGATTCAATGGTATTTAATATTAGAGGTTGATTATTTAGAGTTTTAGTTGGGTTATAAATGTTAAAATCTATCCACAAATAATCATATACCTCAATGGTTTGAATATATATATATATATATATATGTTTTTATATGTATGCACATTCATTGTGCATACTATCAGAAACCGGTCGACCGGTTTCATTTTGGGCGGTCGACCGTTTCTGGGTAGAAATGCACAATGAACGTGCACACATGTATATAATGTACATATATTCAAACACCAGTCTACTGGTCATTTTTAACCAGTCGACTGGTCTACGAACTGAAACAACTTTTTGAATAGACACTCTTATTTATCCAGGGTTGTTTCCTTTTCTCTTCACCAAAAAATCATCTCTATTCGTTGCTTCTCTTCACCAGTGATTACAACACTCCATCCTCTATAAAAGCAGCATGAAATCACCATTTTAAAAACAACAATTCTTTCTGTTCTTGCTATCTAATTGCTGATTTCATTCTTGCTCTCTAAAAGCACTCAAAAGCTCATAATTCTCACATATCGTTATTTGAATCCTTGAATCTATATATTATTCTTTAGATTCAAACAATGATATCATCTTCCAAATCTTCATAATCACAAAATCATATTTGAGGATAAGATTATAGGAAGGGTGTACAAGAATTGACAAATTCGTGTTATTGAGAACACACATTGTCAAATTACAAGTTTAATTATCTTGTTTGAAGTCCTCGGTGTTGTAAGAGGCAAGTTGTGAAGTCCTCGTGTTGATAGAGGCGTGAAATCCCGTTCGGCTGCTCGGGTGTTGTGAACCTATTCCTCCAGGTGAAGTGAGGTAGTTGTTTAGTGAAATTCCAGATAGGAGATCTAGGATTGGACGTAGGACGATGCTCCTAACCAGTATAAACATCCCTGGTGTGATTTTTCTATTACTGCACTTACTTATCTGTGATATTGCTTTTGTGAGATCGTTTTATACTAAATATTTACCTGCATAACTATTGTAAATATACAAGTTAGTATATCACATACTTTCTGCATATCCATATTACTAATCCTGCCTAAGTCGTATATCGACATTTTCAATCATGTTCTCTTACATGCGAAGACTGTCACGCTTATGGGCTTCCAATGCCTCCTTAGTACTCTGAAGCATTTCAAGAAAACGTGAAAAATATCTTTGTGTGACGGATGCAGATGGGTCAGGCTGATCATTGGTCGTAGCGGCTAGAATCAGAGCATTGGTAGGAGCTCGAGTAGAAGTTCCAGCTTCACTTTGGTTCGGGTCGGATCGGAGCACAGTGATACGACCGGACCAGTTCGGATGGGGAGAGTGGGCGACCTCAACATCATTAGATCGGCTCTGATCGGGGTCTTCTATTTGGTTCGGACCTTCCTGACCGGAGCGGCCTGCTCCAGAGTCTTGACCACGCGACCTTATCACGACCATTGTTTGTTGATCTTCATTAACTTCATTCTCTCGATTACTTTGGATTTCTTTGCCTTTTCCTTTGGCCATAATCTCCAATTCTTCAGTGATTAACCAACAGGTACTTAAAGATGTTGAAAACAGAGGATTAACTTCTTTGAACTTGAAGGTCCAAATAGTAGAAAGATAATCCCAAAAAGCAGAGAATTCAAAAATTCTCAGTGAAAGAACCAAAATGTTAGATCCAAAATTGGCTCTAACACCCAAATTAGTAATGATTCTACTGAAATGAAATCAAAAAAATGAAGAAAACACACAATTTATAGTGGTTCGGCATTAAATAGCCTACTTCCACTTCTACTCTTTGAATTGACGATTTGAATGTAAGTACAACAATAACTCTCACTCAATTTTCACTCATACAATGTATTGATTCACTTAATTTCCTCTACAATATGCTTCAAAAGGTGATTGTAATCTGAATGAGTTGATGAAATCCGGATAGCAAAGGAATTTGGGTTCTGAAAATGCCAAAAGATCCTTCCAAATGTTCCTTGATGGTGTATTTATAGGTGGAAAATGCTCTTGGAATGGCTTCGGAACCATGTGGCACCCATCCCATTACTATCGGGTTCGGATGGGATATGATAGTGACAGCACACCAGATTAGTGGCAATCATGGGTAGAACGTGGGTATAACCGCTCCGAGTATTAAGGAAACATGGGCTGTAACCGCCGCTACTTCAATTGTCTGGGTTCAGATCGAAAGTACTAAAAATTAGGGGGACGGATCGGGTTTACCCGAAGCGATCCGGTTTGGTCTGCGCTCCTTTCTACTCTGCTCTACGCTATTCTACCTTGACCAGGAACCCCAATCCGATCTGATCTTTGAGGGTGTATTCTTCATTCATTGATCTTTTAACTTTGTGTTGCCTAATTCACAAAGTAGGCTAATAATTTCCTATATTCTAACAAGTTTATACAACATGTAATCATTCCAATACTTTAACCGATTCAACGTATGAATTATTCATATTAACATCTCAACTTGTTATAACAATAACTTATAATTAATTTGGCAATTTCAAAATTAATAACAAGGGGAATGCTAAATGATAATCATAATATTATCTAAAGGCTATAGCTTGAACCCAGTCACCTTTTTATGCTTTCCCCAATTCTGGATCTGATCCAGTTTTAGCATCCATGGTTTTTCCCCTTTAATTTGATTTGAAACCTAATAACTGTGGATTGTTTAATTTCATTAAAAGAGAAGGGAAAGAAGTAGGAATAGTTTGAGTAGATTAGATCTATAAGTTTACCTTGCTTTCATGATTCTGAATAGTCTTTTACTAACGTCAACCTCTTTTTTCTAGATCTGGATTCATAATTTTTCCTAGGCTAATATTTTAATTTTCGGAATAGATTTGAGGAGCGAGAGAGTAATAGAAAAGCTCCAGTGTAGCCGCCGAATTATGAGGTTTATGCTTAGGTCTAAGGTCTTATTTATAGGTGTACTGGAGCAACCAGGACCCTCAAATTTGACCAAAAACCATCAATAACGTCAAAAAAACAAAAAACCCTAATCTGCCAAAATATGCGTAAGAGGGTCGACCCCCCTTGAAGGGGTCGACCCCTCTTTGATGGGGTCGACACCCATGGGCGGGAAATCTACCGCCTTCTGGAATTTTGAATTTTGAACTGATTTTTGAATTTCTAGACCCATTTTTGAATTTCTGAATCTAATATATATATCCTTCTTGCGCGTATACAAACTTCAAAGTTCAAACCTTAATAACTTCTTCATACGGTGTCCGATTTACACAAACCAGGTGTATATCTTGACCAGAATTTCGAGACGCAATGTCGCAGTCCATTTTACTTAATTCTGAATATTCAATTAAGTTATTCTTATTTTATTATCTTAAGTTAAAAATGTGGGGTGTTACATTCTCCCGCCCTTAGGAAATTTCGTCCCCGAAATTTGATAAGAGTAAAATCAATTAACCCCTCACGTAATACATATCCATTATGTGTGAACCCAATTTTTGCAAACATCGTGCACTTGTGCAAAGTGAAATACAACATAATAATGCATGTATGCCTAAGCGGTTCCTCCTATGTGTATGCAAAATTTTCAAAAATCCTTTTTAAAATATGATGCTCGTATCCTAAATATACTGGCAGGTCTACATGAATGCAATATTTTGAAAATCAAAATACTTTTTCATCCAAATTTTCCCACACTCTTACTGAGTAAGAGCGTAGTTCACCCAATTGTTGCATCCATAACCTTACCAACCAACTTTATTTTTTGAATTTCAGAAGAAAAAAACTAATTTTCTAAATTCGATTTCTTATGTTACAAAAAGAAGGAAACGGAAATATTCACATCTTTCGATTTTCTTTTTCAACCTTTTTCTAACCGTACTTGGATTTTATGAAACTATTTATAAAGATTCTCCTATTTTCTTAGCCAAGCACAGCCTACATAAGAAAAAATTTCTTTGTTACCGATTTTCTTTTCATCTTATCTTGAAATTGTTTATTCTTATCCATATTTTCTCATAATTTTCCATTTTTGTTGCTTTACTGAATTAGTTGTTTCCTTTTTAGTTGTACCATTTCTCTTTTCATAGCTTATTTAATCATCTGATCTTAATTGAAAATTAAATAAGCCTCTAGTCTTTCAACTAAAACAGTAGAACAAACACCCTACACACCTATTACCAAGGACCAAGAATCCCGTGAATATGTCCCCCTCAGTCAGAAAAGTCCAAACGATGAGATCCATCACAGGTTTAGGTGTTGCCCTACTACCCAACAAAAACAAAACAATGAATTGATCCCAACGGAAATGTAGTAATGAGTTTTACCCTTAACATGGAAATTAGCAATAGAATCTAAACACTTACTTGCCCTTTACTATCTAATCGTCACTACTAATTCTAGCTGTGTACCAATAATTATTTTAAGCAATACCCTAGGATTTTCAATGCTTACACATTCTACGGGAACTTACTATTATTCCAAGATAATTCTCATTATTTGCTTCATAGCCTCAAAACTTTTCCCGTCTTCGCTAGGCACTAATCCTTACCTACTCCATCCTTTTAAAATGTGGTTTGGCCCTTTTCATTTGAATTTCCTTCCAAAAATTAAAAGTGTCAAAACTTTATTTTCCTCATGAAAACTTTCTTTTTCCAAACCAAAAAAACATGTTGTCTTAAAAAAAATGTGAATCATCATTTTTTTGAAATCACAAAACTAGAGTAGATATGGACAACTATTTTCTCAATCGGGTTTATGACTTGTTCATACCTATAAGGTCGGTTTAGTCTCTTACTACAAGCTTCCAACATCCACTCTATTTTTATTTTCTATAACTTATTTTGTCCACCCAACAAAATTATGTTATTAAAATAATTTATCAAAAGGTGTTGTCATAAGAATAGTGATTTCAAATCTTTCTTAATTAAAAATTCTTGAATGAAATATAACAAGAAAACTAACGAGCTATACATGCTCAATAATATGAACCTTTTATTGAGAGAATTTTACTTTAAAACCCAATATATGTACTTCTATACATATTTTAAAATTATAACCTTTAAGATCAAAACTTGAAAACACCATAAACCATTTTCCCAAAACTTTTATAATTTCAAGTTCTTAAAAGTTAACAATGGGGTTAGACTCAAAGCTGGTTTCCAATTTTCTAGGCCTTCCTAAACACTCCCGAAGGTCAATTCTCTCAACTATATATATTCCTAATCCATTTTCCTCTTTTCAACTTTTTCCAATTTATAAGGGTTTACTACCGAACCCGCTACACAATACCAACATACGGGATTTATCTTTCTTCCATAAAAAGTATATTATACACTTCCCAACCAAACTTCCTAAGGGTCTCAAATTTCCATATTCTTTCCTTTAGTGTACAAGACAAGCACCCCATTTCTTACGACATTATACGCTTTCTATTTAGTGGGTTCCTCTATGGATTTAGATATATGTATAATATATTTAAATATATCTATTTTTAAAAAAATACAAATAGGTTGACTCTCTATTTATACAGGAATCCTAAACCTAAGCTCTGATACTAGATGTAAAAACCCAAATTTTGATAGATCGATTTTTTTTCAAAATTCCAATCCAATCTATCGAAACTCGAATTGGTTTGCTTTGGTATACTACATAAAAGACAGAGACATAAAACATGTCCGGGGTCAGAAAATATCTCACAGCGGAATGGATAAAATATAGTGAAAATAAGGCTCAGGTCCCTAAAAGCAAACTTAATTAGGCTCACATCCGGTCTAACTTTTCATGTAAATTAGGTCCCTATTTTTTGAAAATTCATTAAAAAAATATAAAAAAAATATAAAAAAATCATGTAAATTCATAATTAAATAAAACATGTTCACGCCAAAAAAATCAGGTGGAAAATCAATCAACAAACATGTCAAAATCAAAAAATACACAAAACAGCGAAAAATGCAGTAAAATGCATAAAAACATGCACATATTTCAAATAGTTGCATACATGTATGCATCTATTTCAATTCCGCATCATACAGCAGCATATATGCATACATGTATGCAGATTTTCTGAAATACATGCATGATTTCATGCATGTATTCGGTTTCCGCATGAAAAGCACGCATGCTTGTATATGTGCATACGAGCATGCAGTTATGCAGAAAATATGCATTCAAGTATGCACATATTGCCATGTCTTCGGCCTTCAACGCATTACTGCATACAAGTATGCAGCTATTCTGAATAACAGCATACTTGTATGCAGTTATTCAGCAGGCTTGCAAATTTTATTTGCATGTGTATTTAAAAAGTTGCATACATGTATGCAACTATCAGCAATAGTTGCATACATGTATGCAACTTTTTTTTTTCGATTTGCGTGGGCTCCTGGGATTATTTCCAGATTTTAGAAATTTTTTTTTTTTTTTTTTATGCATGAGCGCATTTTTTTTTGGCCAGAAATTGAAAAAGGCGAAGGGGACGTGAGGAGCAGGCGAAGGGATCAAAAATTTTGGGCGGCATCTAATTTTAGGGACCGGAAACGTATGGAAAAGTATCCGCGGGTTTTTTTTTTATTTTGAAAGTTAGTAGGGACCTGTAAAAAACGCACCCTAAAATATAATATAGTCAAAATATAGCCTTACCATATTAATAATACTGCCTAACCAGTATCCCAGGCAATCATGTCTCTGCCATAAATCTAACCTGCGAGTATGTTATGAGGAGGGGATCAGAACACAAGTTCTGGTGACTGGATTTAAATTATACACTTTGGATAACACTACATATACCGTTCAATCATATTTTCTTATTTATTAGATTACTTGGATAAACAGCACTCAAGGCTTACGCACACGTCGTACCCCATTTACTTTCCAGTAGATTAACCTAATACAGTATATATGTAGCCACCCCCAATATTAAGGTGCACCCAAAGACACCCCACTCGCACGGTCTCCACCACAACACCATCGAAATATAAGCAGTCCGTCATCCTACGCCGTAGTGGCGTACGGATAACAATATTACATTCTTCGTATATCTGTCATTATAATGATACGCAATGTACGGACTTCCACCTTTGTTCTAAACAGAATTCATATCGGAGTAATGCCCTCCAGTCTACGATACACCACCCAGAGCCGACATGCATGTATCTAAACTGTCCACCATACGTATCTTCATTTGTAGCTCGATGCCTCAATCGCACGTCCTCTAATGTGCACCGAGTTCCATGGTAGGGCGATGCAAGAAACACAGAACTCGGTTGGGAGCTTTTCCATATCTGCACAGGCCAGTTTTTAAAATCCTCTATATACAGATATACTTAGGGTCTGTTTTCACGGTGGCCATGACCCCACCTCGGCCCCTCCCTCAGCTAATAAAGCCTACAAGAGCTAAACGACTGTCCCTAAGAAAAACAATCTAAACATCCATTTGGCATCTTCTGTAACACCCCACGTCCATTAATGTCACTCTCAAAGGGAATGCATTAACTTTCATGGAGTATTATTGGTGTATAGAATAGTATATAACAAGATAGAAACATATATTGGTAGTCGGAAAATTAAAACAACTTTTATTATAGTGGAGAAATAGTTTGGTTACAACAACATCAAAAATCAACAATAAAACCAAGTACACTTAATATCCATCTTGACAAATTATTTTCTGAGTACATAAAGTAAAAAAGCATAACCCCAACATAAGTAGCCATAAAAGAGATTAGCTGAACTTTACTTTCAGCAATCTAAGCACTTCCAAAAGAGAGAGAAAGAGGTCCAAATCAAGCTCCACTAGTACTAGTCCCACCCTGAGAGCCTGGGGAGGGGGGGGGGGAGGAAGAAAAGAGGAGAAAACAAAGGGGGGTCAGACATAAAGTCTGGCGAGTCCAATAACTTTAACAATATAATTATTAAAGTAATTAGGATAAGGCATAAATTGGTAAAACAAGGAATGACTGTGAAGCAAATGGGCAAGACAAAACAAACAAGAGGAATATGCTGGCGTTAATCGCGCTCCTAATCACTATTGGATAATTACTATACTGCACCATTAATAGTCACCCTAAAAGTTGATCCCGCCTACTGAACATAATATTCATAATGGTAGTTTCGTGTACCCCTAGCTGTCTTCATAGGTGTCGCTGCCCCTATCTTCACTAGTTGTACCCACTACCCCCATGCGATCGGCTCCCTAACTCGTAGATACCCATGTTGGTCCCACAGTGGGGTGTATCACTCCCCAAAGTGGCAACCGATACCACTAAAGATGCACGGCTTATTTCTACACGATGCAACAACGTCTTATCTACCAGCCCGGGCCCACGCACGCACATGACCCCGTTGGACTTGCGTTGCCACCGCTAACCCGTTTTGACCTCTTACAATCAAACCCAGTAAGCATGTCCCGTCCTCGACCTAGCTCGAGCTCACAAAGATACTTAATGGGTTACTATTTTGAAAAGGGTCCCCCATGCTTGACACAAGCTTTCCACCTATGCTTGGTCCCCACTAGGATTTCCCACTTAACCCCCTTCTTATTCATGTCTTCTTACATGTTTCAACTTAGTTAAGTGTTTTTAATCGTATTTCACATGCCACCCATGTCACCCACTTAACCCCAAGTCCCACTACATGTTTATCTTGGTTAAGTGTTACTTAATTCATTATAACCGTAACCTTGTAAGACCTCTTACATTAGACTACCGTTTGCGGTTGTTGGATTTGTCGGGCGGGTCCGGGCAGTTTTATACCGCAAACGAGCCTAACCTCGTTTCTTTACAACTGTTATGCATTTAATTTATGCCTTCAACCTCTCACATTAGACTACTGTTTGTGGTTGCTGGATTTGCCGGGCGGGTCAGGGCAGTCTTATACCACAAACGAGTCTAACCTCGTGTCTTAGGCATTTATTATTACACATAATTATTTCACCCCAATATGGATTAATTATCCCTATTCAAATTGTCAATAATTTCCAAATTAATCTATGTCCATAATTGTCACCTAAATTATGTCCATCGTTTTTCAAGTATATAAATTATACCAATTAGTGTGTCAAATTAATTATATGCCTTTAAAGCCATTTTATGCCAATTCACAATATGTATATTTAATATTTTCCCATTGTCCCAATGCTATTCGTATGTTTAATATGGAATATGCTAGACTCGCTAATAGTCTAACTCATAAAAAGAAAAGAAACATCACAACTTGCATAACGCATAAAATAGATCTAACTTGCGAATAAGAATTATAACATAAGTTTGCATAGCCAATAACTTGCATAGGCAATGAACATATAGAACATAAATTTGCATAAACTATGTACTGCCATGGATCTAAATATAGATCCAAACATGAAATTGTGAACTTGCATATATGAATATGTTTTTCACCTAAACTTGCATATGTGAATATGGTTTTCACCTAAACTGGCATATGTGAATATGGTTTTCACCTAAACTTTCATATGGATTCTTACAAACTTGAATATGAAATTAAACATGTAAACTAATATCATATGTTTTACATATAAACTCACATATTTATACATATACTTGATTCACATATAAACTTGTGTATAATTCGCATACAGACTTGCATTTGGTTCATATACAAACTAGCATATGATTTACATCCCGAACTTGCATATAAACTAATGTCATAAAATGAATCAAGTTAAACATATGTGATTGGACATATGAATTAAATCTACTAACATAAGTTAACAAAACTGTTATATGTTCACCAACAGACAATAACAAAGTTAAGTAACATCACATGATTCAACAGACATGTTCTCGTAATCCCAATTATAACTCATCATAATTAATTTATTAATTATTTTGTGAAAGAAATTGTACTCACAAAGACGGATTAAAGAAGGGAATAATTCGTTCGTCGTTTGTATTTGGAATCCTGACTTGCAATTCCTAAGCTTTAAGAAGAAGAAGAACTATTCTTGCAGCAGTATGGAGGCCAAGAGATTAATTTAGTTTAGGTTTAGAGCTTGAGTTTATGCGTGCTTATATAGAAGTTTAAATCAATATAAGCCGTTAGATTATCATAGGAGCAATCACAACTGTCCAGACTAGATAGAGTTATCTAGAATTGCCACTTGTTCCCTAGTGACTCAACAACAGGTTAGAAGAGACTCAGCAACAAGTCAGAATCGTCACAGTTCAGATCTGCCCGAGGGGTAGGTCGACCCCCTGGTCAACCTGTATAGGGGAGGTCGACCCCCTGATCGACCTGGCCTGGGCATGAAAAATCCCCCCAGCCCGCTTCTTCGTTTGAATTCGAATTTTGAATTTTAATCTGAACTGTTTTTAATTTATTTAAATTCATGAAACTTCTGAGGGCTATGACTTCCTCATACGAAGTCCGGTTTAAGAAAACTTGGACTCTATTCCAAGCAGAATTTCGAGACGAACGCAATGGCGTAACCCATTTCCTTCAATTATCACTTTAACAATTAAGTATCCTTAAAATTTCTAATTTTAATATTTAAAATTACAGGGTGTTACATTCTCCCCTCCTTAAAAGATTTCGCCCCCGAAATCTCCAAGTTAAGGAGAATGTATATCCTAACATCCAATCATCCATCTACTCAACCATCAAACACAGACATCCATTGTCCTTACAAGATTTCTAATGTCGTATGAACATATGCAAAAAGTGTGTATACGTTCCTTATCCAATGCAAAATCAGGCGGTCCACTGATTCATTTGACCTCCTTAATGGAAATCATGATAGTGCCATGCGTCCATTATGAATGCAAAAGAATCCTAATGATACATATTACTTCTACATTTGTGCACAACCATTCATCAAAACGCAACATCCATATGATAAAACAACCATTATACACCTATTAATTTAAATATGCACACATATTTATATGCAATATGAAAGTGGTTGAGCCGATCTAGTGCCTAACGTGTGTGTACATGCATCCACGAGCAACCACTTGCAACCACTCGCAACCATCAATCATAACTTGTTTCAAAAAAATGTTTACATCCACTGGTTTCTACCTAAGGATAAAGAATAGGACCGAGTGGATATACTTAAAAGATAGATATAAGCATGAATAAACTTATGGAAAAAGAGATCAAGGAGGTACCCTCAAAAAGAAAAGGGCGGCTGTGCGTATTTTTCTCTCAGTTTCCCATGTCGCATCTTCCTCAGCGTCACTCCAATGAACTTTAACAAGTTTGACTTCACGGTTGCGTAGCTTTTTGACTTTCGTACCCAAGATACGAGTTGGAACTCTTCTCACAGTTGCTTCTCGTTCCACTTCTACTTCTTCTAGTATACTTGGCTCCACAACTTCCGTAGACTCATGTAAGCACTTTCGTAGTTGAGAAACATGAAAAACATTATGAACTTCAGCCAGTCTTTCGGGTAGCTCTACTCTGTAAGCCATCGTCCCAATCCTTTCAGTGATAGGAAATGGTCCTACAAATCTTGGTGCTAGCTTTCCTACGGACCCAAAGCGAATGACATTCCTCAAAAGAGATACTTTAAGGAACACCCTATCTCCAACCTCAAAATCAAGGTTGGTCCTTCTTTTGTCTTCGTATGACTTTTGTCTATCTTGTGCAGCCTTCATCCGTCTTCTTATCAAGTCCACCTTTTCTGAAGTTTCTCTAATCATGTCTGGCCCAAGTACGAGCTTGTCTGTAGACTCCCACCAACAAGTTGGTGGTTGGCATGGGCTTCCATATAAAGCTTCGAAGGGCGCCATGCCTATGGTAGCTTGGTAGCTATTGTTGTGAGCGAATTCCACCAAAGGAAGATGATCGTCCCATGTCACTCCAAAGTCAAGAATGCACAATCTCAAGAGGTCTTCCAATACTCAGTTCACCCTTTCCGTCTGACCATCGGTTTGGGGGTGATAGGCCGTGCGTAAGCATAATTGTGTGCCTACAGCCTCTTGCAAACTTTTCCAAAACTCGCTCGTAAAGATAGGATCTCGATCACTCACTATGCTGGTGGGTATCCCACAGAGTCGAACTCTTTAAGATAAATGGATGCTGGGGACGAGGCAGTCCTTTTACTCTTAGTAGGTATAAAGTGGGCATTTTTAGTGAGCCTGTCCACTATTACCTAAATACTGCTATTGCTCCTTCTTGACCTAGGCAACCCATCAACAAAGTCCATCAAAATGCTATCCCACTTCCACTGTGGGACTGCTAGAGGATGAAGCAGACCAGCAGGCTTCTTCTGCTCCTCTTTGACTTGCTGGCGTACCAAGCAATTAGCAACGAACTCAGCTACATCCCTCTTTATGCCATTCCAAAAGAAAACCCTTTTTATATCTTTATATATCTTGTCTCCGCCTGGGTGTATGGTCAGCTTAGAATGGTGTGCTTCTTCGAGAACTGTCTTCACTAAATCCCTTACTCGTGGGATGCATGTGACGGCAAGGAATTTCGCTCGGTCCGACCCAGACCATTCGAAACGCCCTATCGTTTGAGAACACGACAAAATAGAACGCATGCAGAAGAACATTTCACTGTTATTACAACAATGCATCAGATTACAAGAATATATAGAGTAAAAATGAATAAATATTACACAGAAATATCAGAGATTTAAATTACATTTAAATACATCGCAGCGGAAAATAATACAATACACAACTAGAAGGAGATATACGGATACAAAGCTTTCCGGATATCGTTCCAGCTGTAAACCAGGATCCTGTGAATATAAATCTGCAAAACCGAAACTACTAGCTGCCCGTGTCAAAATAAGGGCACCCAGAGTTTAGGTTAAAACAATAAACTCCAGGTCAGTCATGGGACTGGTGTGAGAACTAAAACAGTTATTAATCTTTATTTTAAATCATTAGGTAAATCAAGGGACCACGCCGTATAACACGGAACGGGTTTCCTCCCAAGAATACCAGTGCATAAAACAAACAGCGCAATGCTAAATAAAGAAAAATGAAGCTGTTATAAGACCCAGGTCCTATCACACAATGCAACGCAAGCCGGGGGATAGGGTTTTACCTTATAACAGCCAAAGAATGCTTGATACGTTTAAAACAAATCATTTGATACTATTATAAGTGCATAGTGTATAAAACACTTCAAATCATAAGTATCAATCATAGGCGGCATGGGTACCATATATCATGTCGCCATATATAGGTTTACAAATAAAACCGCAAATGTCACGTATTTGGAAATTGGATTTCCGTCTATGAACCGAGGCAAAAGATAGTCCTCAACCGATTCGAGACAATCTAGCCCATGTCTCCGGAACAGCCGCAACTGCCCCATGGAGCGACAGGGCCGGTCCACCGAGGTGGATTATTATGCCTGAACACTACGTTTCCCCGCCCTTTGGGGCGTAAATGAGCCAACTAAATGACTCCATCGGTTCGAGAACGACCGATCAATCCGAGGCGCCTCGCAACAGCAACAACCACATAAGTCAAACTCGTCAGGGCGTGTAAAACCACTGACGCCACTTTCTAGCTAGAAGAAAACGCATGCCCTCCCTGAGGTCCGTCTCCCGTTTTTGGTTCATACCGGGTGTGAAACCCGCGAGGTAAACGTTACACAAAGCTACGCCACAAAGGCCGTGCTTTGATCATCACCACAAGACTTTGCTTTTCAACAGAAGCCTCGATCAATTGCCACTTAGGCATGCCACACAGGCAATTCACTCCATGCGTTTGATATCCATCAATATATAACCCCTGAGCTCGTACGTCTCAGAGAAGGGCGTTAAGCAAGAGAATAAATTCTCCGCCGCCAAACAGATATATATTTAATAGAAATCAACCACACAGACTAAAATCCAATGTCAGACACACAATCCATTTACAAGTCCGTTCTGGGTCTGAACGAAACCGGAGGCACCTAGTACCCCGCATATCCATCGATCTCCAAGTACGTCTGGACGATCACTAACTGTTTCCATCTTCTTGGGTGTACAGCCCAATCAAGATCATCAGCAATTATCCAAACGACGTGAAGACCTCCGGTCTTCGACCATCGTCTTAATCTTCGACTCATCGTCGTATCAGTTATTCAGAATGGGATAAACCCGGTCTTTCCGAATAACTCGCGTATATTTAAATAAGTGTTACACAAACACAACATACGCCTCATTCCAATTCATTAGTCACTAACCGTAAATTAATCAAGAGAATAATTTCCCAAATATTAACCCCGAAGGCCGAAACCAACATCAGATCAATATCCAGAAAACCATTCTGCTTAGCTAACCGACAATTAGTTTCTAAATTTCACATTCATAGGGAAAGGTTCCCATTAATTTTATCCAAGATAAATTCCTTGAATTTATTCTTTAGTCTATTCTTTTGAATATCAATTCAAAACTAGTCGGAATTAGCGAACCTTACCGAAGTAATCATTGGCTTTAATTTCCCAATCCCAACCTATTCATCCCATGAAGTAAAACTGGTAATACTTCATATCTAACACCACGGTGTTATCGGTAAATTCAATTACCATTTCACGTTCAAATCTAATTAAAGATTTAACTAACGCCTGGAGCAAAACTGGTGATACTCCATTTCGATTATTTCAATCTAATTAAAGATTCATTAAAACTCCATTTAGTTTTAATCGTTAACTGGGTTAAAGAATCAGTGTCATTTAAAACACGGTTCACGATAAACCCAAAATCACATTCATTAATTATCGGGTTAAAGAACGAGTGTTATTTAAAACACTGTCCACGATAAACCCAAAAATCAATATCAATTCAATTCCAATTAAACATTATTTAATTGGTACACTTCATTAAATCTAAATAAAAAGATTTAATCTTTTCTCAACTGGGTTCAAGAACAGTGTTAGTGAAGACACCATTCACGACAAACCCAAATCACATTCGATATTCAATACAAGGCTCTGAATAGAAAATATATCGGCCTATATTCAATATCAAATTCTACGATCAACAAATGTCGTATTGGAAATAACGATATACATATATATCTTTCAAATTTCCATAACAACACCTGTATAATCACGAATTCCAACATCGAAATATTCCGAAGACAATTTCGATTCAGATCCACTCCAATGCAATCATTGGAAATTTTGGTTATTTTCAAAACCCTTTTCGAATTCAATTTATTTATTTAAAAATAAATAGAATTATATTTCTAGTTCAAAACTAGTTCATTTCGATAAAAATCTATTTTTATCTTTTCAAATATGGAGTTTTTCATCCCAATTCTTCCCAAATCATTTCTTATGATTTTACACTAATTATTACTATTTTTAATAATTTTATCAAGGCCCGTACAGTCGATTTCCATCAATGGCCATCGAACTGCACTTACAGCGACCTTTTTCAAATTTGATTTGGACGTAACTCCAAATACAACCGTTTGATTTCAAATTTCTAATATTCGTTAGAAAGCTCTTTTCGATACGAACCCAACGGTTCCGGTTTTAGGAGAATCCGACGGTCGGATCTCCCGTAATGTCCGTTTGAAATAAATGGTCGAAATTCGCGAACTGCCGCGGCGCGGCGCGTTCTATTCAGGCCATTATATTATATATATAATATATATAATATATATCTCATCGATTTCTATTTATAACGAATTTTATAAATAGTTTTAAATTTGTTTCAAAAGCAATTTCAACTTCCATTTCAATTCAAATCAAAATTGAATTCTTCTTTATAAATTCGTTTTAAAATTCATTTCTATTCAATTCAAATTTCAATTCAATTTGAATTCATTTCAATTCGCTTTCAATTCAATTTGAATTCGTTTTCAATTCCTTTCGAAATCGTTTTCAATTCAATCCATTTCGAAATCGTTTTCAATTCAATTCATTTCGAAATCGTTATATATTCAATTCATTTCGAAATCGTTATATATTCAATTCATTTCGAAATCGTTATATATTCAATTCATTTCGAAATCGTTATATATTCAATTCATTTCGAAATCGTTATATATTCAATTCATTTCGAAATCGTTATATATTCAATTCATTTCGAAATCGTTATATATTCAATTCATTTCGAAATCTAATAAAATCGATATAAATATCGTTCACGTCGAAATGGCGTCAATCTAATCAACACGGCTTCATATATTCCTTTATTTTCAAATATTCTATTTCAAATATTTCTTTTTCAAAATAGTTGTTATTATCAAAATATTTCGTTCAACACATGACCAATCTCAATGGATGAGTACTGTCAACACATGAACCTTTATTTTATATTGATAAAGATGTAAATTTTATTACTATAAAATATTTCGTTCAACACATGACCAATCTCAATGGATGAGTACTGTCAACACATGAACCTTTATTTTATAATATTCTTTATTTTTCAAATTGGAATGAGGCCCAATCAATTACCATATAAAGTTAATTATAGGGATTTTCATACAACACATGTATATCATAGCATTGAAAAATAATCAACCATCAACCAAAGTGCACTACACTGTATAAGCATCAAATATAGATATTCAACGCTTATAACAGCCTGTCAATCAATCGATCGACATATTTAATCAATCAGGATGAGTGAACTTCAAATTTCATCCCAACACCCGTGTGGGGTTTCAAACAATCAAACACAGATTTTTATTCGTGCAGTTGGGCGATGTGTAAAATTTATCGTCCCAATCAATGTCATTCAAATAGGTGTACATAAACAAACCGTCCGGTTTATAAATGAATATTTTATTTTATTCACTTCACGTTAAAAATTATATTTTTAACGACAAAACATTTTATTTCAACATATGAATTTCTATTCAATTCATTCTTTAAATAAAATGATATTTTTATTTTTCTAATATATTTTAGAAAATTTCGGCGGCATAACGGCACGATACTAGAAACGGGACGAGGCCTAGCCTTATCCCCGGTCTAGTGAAGGCCCACGCCATTCACACATCAATCAAATTCACCAATCAACCAAATTCAAATCAAATCATCTAACTAATTTATGCAACCAAACAAACAAGTCCATGGTCTGTGGACGATTGTGTCGGGTGCTACTAAGCACTGTCTGCATCCTAGTATATATATATATAACTAGAAAATAAAATTGAAAGGTGAGAAATTCTCACCGATAGCTATCCTAGCTCCACGGCTCTTCATTGATATAAATCTTCTTCGTCGTCGCATCTTCGTTATCTTCGTTGCCCGTAGCCACTACATATGTAAAAATCGAATTTTTTACTTCGCTATTCAATATATAAAAATCATATTTTTTTTTCTTCAAAGTTCAATATATAAAAATCAAATTTTTACTTCAAAGTTCAATATATAAAAATCGAATTTTTACTTCAAAGTTCAATATATAAAAATCGAATTTTTACTTCAAAGTTCAATATATAAAAATCGAATTTTTACTTCAAAGTTCAATATATAAAAATCGAATTTTTACTTCAAAGTTCAATATATAAAAATCGAATTTTTACTTCAAAGTTCAATATATAAAAATCGAATTTTTACTTCAAAGTCCAATATATAAAAATCATATTTTCTTTTCACTACTCATATCAAAATATCATCTTTTCATATTTAAAAATATCGTCTTTTCATATTTAAAAATATCGTCTTTATAAAAATCTCATTTTTATTTTGCTACCTCTTATAAAGATGCTATTTTTAATATTCCTACAATGCAAAGATCATATTTTTATCTTTCTTCAATATAAAAGATTATATTTTTACTACTTTAAAAATATAAAAATCATATTTTTAATACTTTAAATATATAAAAATCATATTTTTAACATCTTCATATAAGTAAAAAAAATGCATAAACGTTTATCAAGGTCCTAACATCAATAAAACTGTAAAGAAAAATAAATGGTAAATTAAAACTTACGTTCCCCTGAAAAATCGAAGCTTTTGTCGAAGGAGGGGGTTGAGGAGGTGGCGGCAGGCCGTCCAGGCGGTGGTTGGTGGTTCGAGCCCGCAGCCGAGGGCTTCTCCCTCTCGCGATGGCGCATTTCACGATGGGGGGGGGGGGTCTGCGTGCATTGATTCAAGGGGGGTTGCTTCGGTGGCTCGCCGCGACACTGGGGGGTGGGAGTTCGATGGGGGAGCTGCGGTGGTGCGACGCCACCTGGGCAGCCTGGACGATGGTTCGTCGCCCCTTTTTTTTTCTGAAGAAAATCGATTCTGAAAGAAAAAAAGGGGGGGCATCGGTTATAAGGGAAGGAGGGTTTTTCTCTTTTTTTTTATATATTTTTAATTAATTAATTTTCAAAGAGTTGACTTTTACATACGACCTCGAAACGAGGCCCACCGCCTGTCGCCCATAGCGTTTTACCCCCATTCCGAACACAATGGGATATGTATCGCTAGCTGATTTGATCGTTTCGATCAGTTTCCTTTAAATCTACATTTAAATCACTATATTGAATTTTAAACGTACATTTCAAATTACCGGGGTCACATACTAACTAGAAAAATTCCAAAAAAAAATATTTTCTAGCTTCGTATTGACGATACGGTCCTAACAAAACTAGTTTCGTCAAATTCTGAGACCGTTTGTAAAATGGCCAATTTCCAGTCGATTAAAATCAACTGAAACTGGTCAAACGCGTTTTCCTTTGCCACGCTCACACATTGATTCGAAATATTATGAAATTTGAAACCTAGCAATAACTTGACACTGCGGATCCAACAAAACTGGTTTCGTCGAAATCCGAGGTCGTTTGCAAAATGTCCATTTTTAAGGGCCTGAATTCCATAGCGACTATTCAGAATTTTCAACTGGACATATCTTTTGATTCCCGCTATGAAATCTTGATTTTTCTGATTCGTTGGAAATATACTATCAAATAGATTCTATGATTTTTGGTTTCACTAAAATCCGGATTGTTTTGCACCCGGTACATTCAATTGAAGTTTGAAACCGAATTATCGAACTACCGCGCCATTTTCAATTCCTTTTATAATTATATATAAATATTTATATTCTAACGACGACGCGTATAAATATATATACGTCGAATTCTATTCAAAATAAATTTCCTCGTCGATATTATTTAAAATAATCCATTTCAAATATTCTAAATTCGCTAAAATTTCCAAAATAAAATTTTTAAACTGGCCCAGATTTTGCGGGTTATTACAATCTCCCCCACTTAAAACTTTTCGTCCCCGAAAAGGAACAAAGTCGAAAGTGGTTTGATCATTCAACTCTACGTTCGATCCGGCTTCCATTCTCCAACTCTTTAGTTTCTGAGAATTTTCAAAATTTCAAAAATTTGGCTAACACCCTAAATTTTCGAAAAATTTCGCCATAACCTCCCCTGCACCGGGAGCATCGGGGAATTTCAAATAGCTTCCCCGGTCCTTCAGATCTCAAAAAGAAAAAGAAAAAGCCAAGCGGCTAGCCAATAGGCTCACAAAATCATCATCACCCAAACAAAACAGTAAATTATGTAGTAAACATGTACCTATTTGTCGGGCAAACAAATTTTATTCTCTGGCTCTAGCCTCCCTGCTATGACCTGTTCAATGATATATATGTATATGCAAGCAAATGCAACCAATTTTCAATACAATTCAATATTTGATTCAATTAGGCTAAATGGTTCAAAATTAGCAAACAAATAAGCAAACAACACAAACATCAATCAATTAGTGAATTAGAGTTTCAAATTCATAATTTTGATACATATGCAAAAATCACATTTTTGATGCCAATTTACAACAATAAGCCCTATCTAATTTTGGTTCTCACACCAGTCAATAGGAAATATATAGATATCACACCTTCGACACTCGAATATAATGCTGATGATGATGCACCATCATCAGGATCATCCCCGGGTGACTAGAGTGTGGTTCTATATCTATCCAGTATATTAAAACTTCGAATATACGTTTGCAAGGCGCATATGCAAAAATCTTTATATACTGGACTGTCCAAATCAATACTAATAAATAATCAAATACGAATAATTGATTTAGATTTTCAAAACAAAATTTGTTTTCACTTTAAAAATTTACTCTTCACACTCGTTCTAGGATACTACTGATCCTATCTCTAACGAGTCATTCTAATTGGATATTACTAATCCAATATCTGATGAATTCTTTCGTAAGGTTCTAATGTGTCTTGTTCTCGAGCTCTGTAAACCAAAGCTCTGATACCAACTGTGACGGCAAGGGATTTCGCTCGGTCCGAACCAGTCGCTAAACCGACCCAGACCATTCGAAACGCCCTATCGTTTGAGAACACGACAAAATAGAACGCATGCAGAACAACATTTCACTGTTATTACAACAATGCATCAGATTACAAGAATATACAGAGTAAAAATGAATAAATATTACACAGAAATATCAGAGATTTAAATTACATTTAAATACATCGCAGCGGAAAATAATACAATACACAACTAGAAGGAGATATACGGATACAAAGCTTTCCGGATATCGTTCCAGCTGTAAACCAGGATCCTGTGAATATAAATCTGCAAAACCGAAACTACTAGCTGCCCGTGTCAAAATAAGGGCACCCAGAGTTTAGGTTAAAACAATAAACTCCAGGTCAGTCATGGGACTGGTGTGAGAACTAAAACAGTTATTAATCTTTATTTTAAATCATTAGGTAAATCAAGGGACCACTCCGTATAACACGGAACGGGTTTCCTCCCAAGAATACCAGTGCATAAAACAAACAGCGCAATGCTAAATAAAGAAAAATGAAGCTGTTATAAGACCCAGGTCCTATCACACAATGCAACGCAAGCCGGGGGATAGGTTTTTACCTTATAACAGCCAAAGAATGCTTGATACGTTTAAAACAAATCATTTGATACTATTATAAGTGCATAGTGTATAAAACACTTCAAATCATAAGTATCAATCATAGGCGGCATGGGTACCATATATCATGTCGCCATATATAGGTTTACAAATAAAACCGCAAATGTCACGTATTTGGAAATTGGATTTCCGTCTATGAACCGAGGCAAAAGATAGTCCTCAACCGATTCGAGACAATCTAGCCCATGTCTCAGGAACAGCCGCAACTGCCCCATGGAGCGACAGGGCCGGTCCACCGAGGTGGATTATTATGCCTGAACACTACGTTTCCCCGCCCTTTGGGGCGTAAATGAGCCAACTAAATGACTCCATCGGTTCGAGAACGACCGATCAATCCGAGGCGCCTCGCAACAGCAACAACCACATAAGTCAAACTCGTCAGGGCGTGTAAAACCACTGACGCCACTTTCTAGCTAGAAGAAAACGCATGCCCTCCCTGAGGTCCGTCTCCCGTTTTTGGTTCATACCGGGTGTGAAACCCGCGAGGTAAACGTTACACAAAGCTACGCCACAAAGGCCGTGCTTTGATCATCACCACAAGACTTTGCTTTTCAACAGAAGCCTCGATCAATTGCCACTTAGGCATGCCACACAGGCAATTCACTCCATGCGTTTGATATCCATCAATATATAACCCCTGAGCTCGTACGTCTCAGAGAAGGGCGTTAAGCAAGAGAATAAATTCTCCGCCGCCAAACAGATATATATTTAATAGAAATAAACCACACAGACTAAAATCCAATGTCAGACACACAGTCCATTTACAAGTCCGTTCTGGGTCTGAACGAAACCGGAGGCACCTAGTACCCCGCATATCCATCGATCTCCAAGTACGTCTGGACTATCACTAACTGTTTCCATCTTCTTGGGTGTACAGCCCAATCAAGATCATCAGCAATTATCCAAACGACATGAAGACCTCCGGTCTTCGACCATCGTCTTCATCTTCGACTCATCGTCGTATCAGTTATTCAGAATGGGATAAACCCGGTCTTTCCGAATAACTCGCGTATATTTAAATAAGTGTTACACAAACACAACATACGCCTCATTCCAATTCATTAGTCACTAACCGTAAATTAATCAAGAGAATAATTTCCCAAATATTAACCCCGAAGGCCGAAACCAACATCAGATCAATATCCAGAAAACCATTCTGCTTAGCTAACCGACAGTTAGTTTCTAAATTTCACATTCATAGGGAAAGGTTCCCATTAATTTTATCCAAGATAAATTCCTTGAATTTATTCTTTAGTCTATTCTTTTGAATATCAATTCAAAACTAGTCGGAATTAGCGAACCTTACCGAAGTAATCATTGGCTTTAATTTCCCAATCCCAACCTATTCATCCCATGAAGTAAAACTGGAAATACTTCATATCTAACACCACGGTGTTATCGGTAAATTCAATTACCATTTCACGTTCAAATCTAATTAAAGATTTAACTAACGCCTGGAGCAAAACTGGTGATACTTCATTTCGATTATTTCAATCTAATTAAAGATTCATTAAAACTCCATTTAGTTTTAATCGTTAACTGGGTTAAAGAATCAGTGTCATTTAAAACACGGTTCACGATAAACCCAAAATCACATTCATTAATTGTCGGGTTAAAGAACGCGTGTTATTTAAAACACTGTCCACGATAAACCCAAAAATCAATATCAATTCAATTCCAATTAAACATTATTTAATTGGTACACTTCATTAAATCTAAATAAAAAGATTTAATCTTTTCTCAACTGGGTTCAAGAACAGTGTTAGTGAAGACACCATTCACGACAAACCCAAATCACATTCGATATTCAATACAAGGCTCTGAATAGAAAATATATCGGCCTATATTCAATATCAAATTCTGCGATCAACAAATGTCGTATTGGAAATAACGATATACATATATATCTTTCAAATTTCCATAACAACACCTATATAATCACGAATTCCAACATCGAAATATTCCGAAGACAATTTCGATTCAGATCCACTCCAATGCAATCATTGGAAATTTTGGTTATTTTCAAAACCCTTTTCGAATTCAATTTATTAATTTAAAAATAAATAGAATTATATTTCTAGTTCAAAACTAGTTCATTTCGATAAAAATCTATTTTTATCTTTTCAAATATGGAGTTTTTCATTCCAATTCTTCCCAAATCATTTCTTATGATTTTACACTAATTATTACTATTTTTAATAATTTTATCAAGGCCCGTACAGTCGATTTCCATCAATGGCCATCGAACTGCACTTACAGCGACCTTTTTCAAATTTGATTTGGACGTAACTCCAAATCCAACCGTTTGATTTCAAATTTCTAATATTCGTTAGAAAGCTCTTTTCGATACGAACCCAACGGTTCTGGTTTTAGGAGAATCCGACGGTCGGATCTCCCGTAATGTCCGTTTGAAATAAATGGTCGAAATTCGCGAACTGCCGCGGCGCGGCGCGTTCTATTCAGGCCATTATATTATATATATAATATATATAATGTATATCTCATCGATTTCTATTTAAAACGAATTTTATAAATAGTTTTAAATTCGTTTCAAAAGCAATTTCAACTTCCATTTCAATTCAAATCAAAATTGATTTCTTCTTTATAAATTCGTTTTAAAATTCATTTCTATTCAATTCAAATTTCAATTCAATTTGAATTCATTTCAATTCGCTTTCAATTCAATTTGAATTCGTTTTCAATTCCTTTCGAAATCGTTTTCAATTCAATCCATTTCGAAATCGTTTTCAATTCAATTCATTTCGAAATCGTTATATATTCAATTCATTTCGAAATCGTTATATATTCAATTCATTTCGAAATCGTTATATATTCAATTCATTTCGAAATCGTTATATATTCAATTCATTTCGAAATCGTTATATATTCAATTCATTTCGAAATCGTTATATATTCAATTCATTTCGAAATCGTTATATATTCAATTCATTTCGAAATCGTTATATATTCAATTCATTTCAAAATCGTTATATATTCAATTCATTTCGAAATCTAATAAAATCGATATAAATATCGTTCACGTCGAAATGGCGTCAATCTAATCAACACGGCTTCATATATTCCTTTATTTTCAAATATTCTATTTCAAATATTTCTTTTTTAAAATAGTTGTTATTATCAAAATATTTCGTTCAACACATGACCAATCTCAATGGACGAGTACTGTCAACACATGAACCTTTATTTTATATTGATAAAGATGTAAATTTTATTACTATAAAATATTTCGTTCAACACATGACCAATCTCAATGGATGAGTACTGTCAACACATGAACCTTTATTTTATAATATTCTTTATTTTTCAAATTGGAATGAGGCCCAATCAATTACCATATAAAGTTAATTATAGGGATTTTCATACAACACATGTATATCATAGCATTGAAAAATAATCAACCATCAACCAAAGTGCACTACACTGTATAAGCATCAAATATAGATATTCAACGCTTATAACAGCCTGTCAATCAATCGATCGACATATTTAATCAATCAGGATGAGTGAACTTCAAATTTCATCCCAACACCCGTGTGGGGTTTCAAACAATCAAACACAGATTTTTATTCGTGCAGTTGGGCGATGTGTAAAATTTATCGTCCCAATCAATGTCATTCAAATAGGTGTACATAAACAAACCGTCCGGTTTATAAATGAATATTTTATTTTATTCACTTCACGTTAAAAATTATATTTTTAACGACAAAACATTTTATTTCAACATATGAATTTCTATTCAATTCATTCTTTAAATAAAATGATATTTTTATTTTTCTAATATATTTTAGAAAATTTCGGCGGCATAACGGCACGATACTAGAAACGGGACGAGGCCTAGCCTTATCCCCGGTCTAGTGAAGGCCCACGTCATTCACACATCAATCAAATTCACCAATCAACCAAATTCAAATCAAATCATCTAACTAATTTATGCAACCAAACAAACAAGTCCATGGTCTGTGGACGATTGTGTCGGGTGCTACTAAGCACCGTCTGCATCCTAGTATATATATATATAACTAGAAAATAAAATTGAAAGGTGAGAAATTCTCACCGATAGCTATCCTAGCTCCACGGCTCTTCATTGATATAAATCTTCTTCGTCATCGCATCTTCGTTATCTTCGTTGCCCGTAGCCACTACATATGTAAAAATCGAATTTTTTACTTCGCTATTCAATATATAAAAATCATATTTTTTTTTCTTCAAAGTTCAATATATAAAAATCGAATTTTTACTTCAAAGTTCAATATATAAAAATCGAATTTTTACTTCAAAGTTCAATATATAAAAATCGAATTTTTACTTCAAAGTTCAATATATAAAAATCGAATTTTTACTTCAAAGTTCAATATATAAAAATCGAATTTTTACTTCAAAGTTCAATATATAAAAATCGAATTTTTACTTCAAAGTCCAATATATAAAAATCATATTTTCTTTTCACTACTCATATCAAAATATCGTCTTTTCATATTTAAAAATATCGTCTTTTCATATTTAAAAATATCGTCTTTTCATATTTAAAAATATCGTCTTTATAAAAATCTCATTTTTATTTTGCTACCTCTTATAAAGATGCTATTTTTAATATTCCTACAATGCAAAGATCATATTTTTATCTTTCTTCAATATAAAAGATTATATTTTTACTACTTTAAAAATATAAAAATCATATTTTTAATACTTTAAAAATATAAAAATCATATTTTTAACATCTTCATATAAGTAAAAAAAATGCATAAACGTTTATCAAGGTCCTAACATCAATAAAACTGTAAAGAAAAATAAATGGTAAATTAAAACTTACGTTCCCCTGAAAAATCGAAGCTTTTGTCGAAGGAGGGGGTTGAGGAGGTGGCGGCAGGCCGTCCAGGCGGTGGTTGGTGGTTCGAGCCCGCAGCCGAGGGCTTCTCCCTCTCGCGATGGCGCATTTCACGATGGGGGGGGTCTGCGTGCATCGATTCAAGGGGGGTTGCTTCGGTGGCTCGCCGCGACACTGGGGGGTGGGAGTTCGATGGGGGAGCTGCGGTGGTGCGACGCCACCTGGGCAGCCTCGACGATGGTTCGTCGCCCCTTTTTTTTTCTGAAGAAAATCGATTCTGAAAGAAAAAAAAAGGGGGGGGCCATCGGTTATAAGGGAAGGAGGGTTTTTCTCTTTTTTTTATATATATTTTTAATTAATTAATTTTCAAAGAGTTGACTTTTACATACGACCTCGAAACGAGGCCCACCGCCTATCGCCCACAGCGTTTTACCCCCATTCCGAACACAATGGGATATGTATCGCTAGCTGATTTGATCGTTTCGATCAGTTTCCTTTAAATCTACATTTAAATCACTATATTGAATTTTAAACGTACATTTCAAATTACCGGGGTCACATACTAACTAGAAAAATTCCAAAAAAATATTTTCTAGCTTCGTATTGACGATACGGTCCTAACAAAACTAGTTTCGTCAAATTCTGAGACCGTTTGTAAAATGGCCAATTTCCAGTCGATTAAAATCAACTGAAACTGGTCAAACGCGTTTTCCTTTGCCATGCTCACACATTGATTCGAAATATTATGAAATTTGAAACCTAGCAATAACTTGACACTGCGGATCCAACAAAACTGGTTTCGTTGAAATCCGAGGTCGTTTGCAAAATGTCCATTTTTAAGGGCCTGAATTCCATAGCGACTATTCAGAATTTTCAACTGGACATATCTTTTGATTCCCGCTATGAAATCTTGATTTTTCTGATTCGTTGGAAAGATACTATCAAATAGATTCTATGATTTTTGGTTTCACTAAAATCCGGATTGTTTTGCACCCGGTACATTCAATTGAAGTTTGAAACCGAATTATCGAACTACCGCGCCATTTTCAATTCCTTTTATAATTATATATAAATATTTATATTCTAACGACGACGCGTATAAATATATATACGTCGAATTCTATTCAAAATAAATTTCCTCGTCGATATTATTTAAAATAATCCATTTCAAATATTCTAAATTCGCTAAAATTTCCAAAATAAAAATTTTAAACTGGCCCAGATTTTGCGTGTTATTACAATGCATAGCCTTCCATCCCGTATCAACCAACCCTTATCATCGATGGAGTATCTATTGAGGTAACCAAAAGTCTCACCGCTAACTACCTTATCCATCATATCAACTAGTTGAGGGTCTTCTCGTTGCGCGGTTCCTATTGAGTCCAAAAGATTAGGCCGCACCTCTAGCGATGCTAACAGACGAGGTATAATTTCAGAGGAGGGTCTAAAATTAAAGTTTTCTATGTACTCCAAGCTTTGCCTTTCTACAAAGAGAGGACTCAAGGTCAGCTTCTTTCTACTCAAGGCGTTTGCTACCACATTGCCCTTGCCGAGGGTATAGGAAATCTCAAAATCATATGAGGCCAGAAATTCCATCCACCTTTGTTGTCTTAAGTTAAGATCTTTCTGTGAGAAAAGGTACTTTAACGATTTATGGTTAGTAAACAATTCAAACCTTTCTCCTAGTAGGTAATGACGCCATGACTTTAGAGCGAAAAAATGGCAGCTAGCTCCAAATCATGAGTTGGGTAGTTCTTCTCATGTACCTTCAATTGCCTTCCCCCATAACAAACTACCTTGCCTTCTTGCATCGAGACAGCACCCAACCCTTTACCGCATGCGTCTGTGTATACGGTAAACATTTTGCTCCCATCAGGCAATGTCAGAACTAGGGTTGTTGTTAGAGCCCTTTTCAAATGTTGGAAAGTAATATTGCAATCCAAATCCCAAGCGAAAGTTAGTTTCTTCTTTGTCAATCTTGTTAGTGGGACTGAGATTTTTGCAAAGTTTTTAATGAAATTTCGGTAAAAGCGCGCAGCCCGTGAAAGCTTCGGACTTCGGTTGCATTCCGTGGAACTTTCCAATCTTGCACCGCAACTACTTTTGCGGGGTCCACAGCTATCCCCTCTTTGGACACCACATGTCCAAGAAACCTCACTTCTTCTCTCCAGAAATGGCATTTGGAGAATTTGGCTTTCAACTGATGTGCACGAAGAGTATCCATGACTTCCCTTAAATGCAAAGCATGCTCTTCTTCATTCTTCGAGAAAATCAAAATGTCGTCAATGAAGACCACCACAAACTTATTAAGGAACTCCCTGAACACCCTGCTCATCAAGTCAATGAAGTAAGCAGGTGCGTTTGTCAAGACGAAAGGCATGACAAGCCATTCGAAGAAACCATCCAGGATTCTGAAAGCTGTCTTATCAATGTTGTCTTCAGCCACTCTTAGCCGATGAAACCCGGTAGCCTAATCTAGTTGGGAGAAAACCGACGCACCTACAAGCTGATCAAACAAGTCGTCTATTCTTGGAAGTGGATGCCTATTTTTATTGGTCAGCTTGTTTAGCTCCCTATAATCAACGCATAGGCGAAGTAAACCATCCACTTTGGTTGCGAATACTACTGGAGCACCCCATTCAGAAATACTCCTCCTTATAAACCCTTTTTCGAACAACTCTTCGACTTGCTTGCTGAGCTCTTTTCTCTCCCTTGGAGCCATGTGTCTAACGGGTAGAGCTACGGGTTTTGCATTATCAACAAGGTATATGCGGAAGTCTATCTCCCGCTTTCGGAGGTAAGCCTTTCACCTCTTCAAATACATCTGAGTATTCACGGACTACTCTAACAGACTGCAAGTTTTCAACAGATGCATCAAGAGATTCCAGGTAGCTAAGCATAATAGAATGTATGGGATTATAAGAGATTTCAAGCTTATTACTGAGGCGAGTCATAAATCTAACCACACTCATTTCACAATCGAGGATGGCACCATTACTGGATAACCGATCCATGCCTAGAATCAACCCATAGCCCGTGAAGCCAAGAACGAAGGCGTTGCATTCAAACCCAACGCCCAAGATAGACACTCTCAAATCCTGACAAATCATTGAAAGATGAGCCGAACCACCAATAGGATTTAAGACTACTATGGGATCCGTAACAAGACTAGCATTTAGGTGCAGTGTTTCAACTAACGAAGCAGATACAAACGAGTGTGAAGCGCCAGAATCAAACAAAGTATGAACAGGATGAACAAACAGAAAAAAACAAACTTTCAACAGAAATGTTTCTACCTCTCTCCTGTCCTGGTGCCATGAGAGCATGAACCTACCCTCTTGCCTGCCCTAGTGCCATGACAGCCTGAACCTTCCCTCCAGAAGTAGACCCTGTTATTTGCCCTTGCCCATGTCTTCTTGGGCAGTCTTTAATCAGATGCCATCCCTCACCACAGTTGAAACAGCCAGTCTTCATCTTCTTCCTACAGTCCTTGCTCAGATGGCTTGGAGTTCCACAATTAAAGCACCTTTTCTTTCCTTTGCTATTGTTATCCTTACCACCTTTCTTAGGTTGCCGTTGTGACTTCTTTTGATCCCCTTTCTTTTCTGGTGCCTTATTAGCATTAGCGCCTTTCTCCTCTTTATGCACAAGTGCCATGTCAACCAGTTTCTCAAAGGTAACCCCCGTAGGAATATGGGTCATAGCCAACCCATGTAACGGCTCATTCAAACCTTTAATGAATCTCAGGGCCTTTTTTTAGGTGTGTTCACCAAGTCTAAGCCAAATCTCGCCAACTGATTGAACTTGTTGGCGTACTCCTTTACTGATAAATTTCCCTGCTTCAACGCCAAGAACCTCCCCATGTATAAATTCTCTTCTGCTCGTGAGAGAAATTTCATCTCGAACCTATGCCTGAAATCCATCCATGTCTCCACTGGATGCTCTCTATTCGTGACCTCCCACCAAAACGAGGCTTCATCCTTCATTAACCAAGCAGCTAACTGGACCTTCCTTCCATCTTCTATCTCGAAGATACCAAACAAACCTTTCACCTCCTTAAGCCAATTTCGAGCTTCAACAAACGTCTCTGATCCGTGAAAAGGTTTCCCGCCCATTGCCCGAAAGTCTTTGCATATCTTCGAAAAAGTATCAACGCGGGGAGGGGAAGGAGGAGGAGTGGCTGCAGCTGAGGGAGGAGGAACGTCTGCTGGGCCTGCAGCGGTGGCCTTAGCCTCTAGATACCTTCTGAACCAGGTTGGTATCGGCATGCCCTCGGGTATCTCGAGTAACCCAGACATGCACTACACCATATATGTTGATTAGGCTGTGTTTTTAGTCATATCTAAAGTTGTTGGGCACGGTAATAGCCGTATCAAAAAGTGGCGTCTTAAATTATTAGATACGACTTTAACCCGTATCTCAATGGATTAACATACGGCTATTAGCCGTTTCTAAAGCGCATGCAGATACGGCTAAAAACTGTATCTTATATATATATATAAGCAGAAACTGCAGCACATATAATTTGTAACACAAAGCATATACAACACAGGATACACTAGTCCACAGTTGTAACAGTAAACAAAACATTTGTATGAACTATTTTATTACATTACAATATATAATGATACATGCTATTTGATTACATTACAATAAATAAGTACACGTTGTTTCATTACACTAAAGAAGATACATAATGTTACATTACAATAAGCTATGATAAATACCCGAACCGATGTCGTGAGCTTGTTGACTCAATGCATCCGTCAAGATGAACATCCACCAAAACATTGCATTCTATCCAAGACATGAAGGAACCCTTCAGGAAGATCAACACACTATTCTATCCAAGGCCTGGTAATAAGTTAGCTTGGATAGCATATAGCATGTACACTACAAAGACCTGTAAAAAAGTGCAAACTGCATAGTTTATGATAGGATATATGTCCACATTATTATTTTCATTAGTAGCCGAATATTGCAAGTCTACAACATTTTTACTTGTTCAGTCGAGATCGAGTCTCGATTTAAGACAGTTGTTATAGCCTAATTAAAGAGCAATATAGAGGATATGTCCACATTATTATAATTCTCATTATTGTCACTTGGCTGCAATGTAGATATAATAATGCATTAGCAAGTTCTACGAGTGGTCGCCCTTAACCAACCCTGTTTTCCCTTAACCAGCCCTATTCAGAGCTTCAAACATGGACTCATACTCTATTTTTGACCAGATCTAAAATCGCTTCTGGTTACGACTTTGAGGCTAAAAGTATTAATGAATTCCGACTTGATATGAGAGAGTTATGGACACTCAAAAATGGACTCAGGCCATGTTTGCAGCAACAAAACGTGCACTTGCAAAATCTTGTGGCCGAACTGATCTCGCTGCAAAGGTTATAGATATCAAACGAAGTATTATTGCACATAAATTTTCATAGAAAAAGCGAGATATTACTTGAAGTTTAGATCAACAAACTCACATCCATGCTTATTAGCTTCATCCAAGTGACGGAGGCTGCATGCTGCACACACATGTTATATTAATAGTCAGCTTCTATTTTTACACGTAAGTTGACTAACAAAAATGATTTGTTACATGAGCACAAAACAACTTGGTTCAATGAAACAAGTCATAAATGGAAAAGCAGTTTTACGCCTTTACTCACACGCAGTGTGACACACATGACACACCAAACAAATTGACTAAATATCAACCTATAAATGCCACTCTATTCTCATTCATGCATCCATCACCGGCTTTTCTACTCAATCACACAAATTTCCCAATATCAATTACTAGATACATGCAGCTCAATCAACAGAACTAGTATGCTTTAGTTCTCAAATCAAATCATACACATGCACTTCAGATCAGTTATAAGGATTAGTGTATATGGTGCAATAATACACACAAATGAGCAGGGAATCACAATCAAAAGTGTCTGAATTCAAGGTAGACAAATACAACACAAGTAAATGATAGCAAATACGTTGCCACACTATAATACTAGGGATAATACCCAATTTAAACACAATACCAGCATATTAAACCTAATTTAAACCCGCTTTGAATTCAAATTAAACCCAAATTAAACCCAATTCATATTTAAATTTAACGGTGATCTAGTACTCACCTCCAGAGGCGACGAGAAGGATGGACAGTGGTGGACTGAGGCTTCGCCGGTTAGCTGAAGGCATCGCGAGATGATGATTACTCATGGACTGTGGTGGATCGATTATTGACAAAGGAAGTTAGTCGAGTACCAAACCCTAATTTGGGTATCCGGTGGTCGCCATTGCAAAATAAAAAGAGGGATTATTCGACCGAAAGTTTTGATAAGGCAAAAGTAGATCATGCCTATGTAAAGGTATGGGAGGCGGGAATTTGATACGAATTTCATACGGTCCAATGCTGCATCAAATGAACTAATCCAGGACTTCGTTGATGGACGGTCAGATTAAGGGTGTTTGGGGTGGTGCGGATCGCAAAACTTAGTTTGATACGGAATTGAGCACTGTCAAATTTGATACGGCTTATAGCCCAATTTTACGCCCGCATCCTGGTGTGCCAAATTGGCTGATATGGTGTAGTGTATGCTGAAAAGAAAAAAGGAAGAGATTCAAAATGGAGAATCGAAAGAAAGATATATGGCTCTTGGGGGTTATGTTTTTAAAGCAAACTTTTCTCTTGAAAATACTCTACTTAAAACATATTTTTGAAAGTATTTCTTTATAAAATGCTTTTGAAAAATAGTTTTTCAAAATCTCTTATTTGTTCTGGTAACCTTCAGCTTTGATACCACATGTAACACCCCACATCCATTAATGTCACTCTCAAAGGGAATGCATTAACTTTCATGGAGTATTGTTGGTGTATAGAACAAAATATAACAAGACAGATACATATATTGGTACTTGAAGAATTAAAACAACTTTTATTACAGCGGAGAAATAGTTTGGTTGCAACAACATCAAAAACCAACAATAAAACCAAGTACACTTAATATCCATCTTGACAAATTATTTTCTAAGTACATAAAGTAAAAAGCATAACCCCCAACGTAAGTAGCCATAAAGGAGATAAGTTGAACTTTACTTTTAGCAATCTAAGCAATTCCAAAAGAGAGAGAAAGAGGTCCAAATCAAGCTCCACTAGCACTAGTCCCATCCTGAGAACCTAGGGGGAAAAGGAAGAAAAGAGGCAAAAACAAAGGGGGTCAGACATAAAGTCTGGCGAGTCCAATAACTTTAACAATATAATTATTAAAGTAATTAGGATAAGGCATAAAATGGTAAAATAAGGGATGACTGTGAAGCAAATGAGCAAGAGAAAAAAAAACAAGAGGAATATGCTGGCATTAATCGCGCTCCTAATCACTATAGGATAATTACTATATTGCACCATTACTAGTCACCCTAAAAGTTGATCCCGCCTACTGAACATATTAATCATAATGGTTAAGTGTTTCTAATCGTATTTCAAATGCCACCCATGTCACCCACTTAACCCCCATGTCCCACTAAATGTTTATCTTGGTTAAGTGTTACTTAATTCATTATAGTTGTAACCTTGTAAGACATCATACATTAGACTACCGTTTGCGGTTGCTGGATTTGCCGGGCGGGTCCGGGTAGTCTTATACCGCAAACGAGCATAACCTCGTGTCTTTACAGTTGTTACACATTTAATTTATGCCTTCAACCTCTCACATTAGACTACCGTTTGTGGTTGCTAGATTTGCCGAGCGGGTCCGGGCTGTCTTATACCACAAACGAGTCTAACCACGTGTCTTAGGCGTTTATTATTACACATAATTATTTCACCCCAATATGGATTAATTATCCCTATTCAAATTGTCAATAATTTCCAAATTAATCTATGTCCATAATTGTCACCTAAATTATGTCCATAGTTTTCAGGTATATAAATTATACCAATTAGTGTCTCAAATTAATTATATGCCTTTAAAGCCGTTTTATGCCAATTCATAATATTTATATTTAATATTTTCCCATTGTCCCCACGCTGTTCGTACGTTTAATATGAAATATGCTAGACTTGCAAATAGTCTAACTCATGAAAAGAAAAGAAACATCACAACTTGCATAACACATAAAATAGATCTAACTTGCGAATAAGAATTATAACATAAGTTTGCATAGCCAATAACTTGCATAGGCAATGAACATATAGAACATAAATGTGCATAAACTATGTACTGCCATGGATCTAAATATAGATCTAAACATGAATTGTGAACTTGCATATATGAATATGGTTTTCACTAACTTGCATATGTGAATATGGTTTTCACCTAAACTTGCATATGTGAATATGGTTTTCACCTAAACTTACATATGGATTCCTACAAACTTGCATATGAATTTAAACATGTAAACTAATATCATGTGTTTTACATATAAACTCGCATATGTATATATTTACTTGATTCACATATAAACTTGTGTATAATTCGCATACAAACTTGCATATGATTCATATACAAACTAGCATATGATTTACATCCCAAACTTGCATATAAATTAATGTCATAAAATGAATCAAGTTAAACATATGTGATTGGGCATATGAAATAGATCTACTAACATAAGTTAACAAAACTATCATATTTTCACCAATAGACGATAACAAAGTTAAGTACCATCACATGATTCAACAGACATGTTCTCATAATCCCAAATATAACTCATCATAATTAATTTATTAATTATTTTGTGAAAGAAATTGTACTCACAAAGATGGATTAGAGAAGAGAATAATTCGTTCGTTGTTTGTATTAGAATCCTGACTTGCAATTCCTAAGCTTTAAGAAGAAGAAGAACTATTCAAGCAGCAGTATGAAGGCCAAGAGATTAATTTAGTTTAGGTTTAGAGCTTGAGTCTATGTGTGCTTATATAGAAGTTTAAATCAATATAAGCCGTTAGATTATCATAGGAGCAATCACAACCATCCAGACTGGATAGAGCTATCCAGAATTTCCACCTATGCCCCAGTGACTCAGCAACAGGGCAGAAGAGACTCAGCAACAAGTCAGAATCGTCACAGTTCAGATCTGCCCGAGGTGTAGGTCGACCCCCTGGTCGACCTGTCTAGGGGAGGTCGACCGCCTGGTCAACCTGGCCTGGGGCAGGAAAAATCCCGCCCAACCCGCTTTTTCGTTTGAATTCGAATTTTGAATTTTAATCTTAACTGTTTTTTAATTTATTTAAATTCCTGAAACTTCTGAGGGCCATAACTTCCTCCAACGAAGTCCGATTTAAGAAAATTTGGACTCTATTCCAAGCAGAATTTCGAGATGAACGCAATGGCCTAACCCATTTCCCTTAATTCTCAGTTTAACAATTAAGTATTATTAAAATTGCTAGTTTTAATATTTAAAATTACGGGGTATTACATCTTCCCTCAACCAACATAACCCGATAGTGAAAGGTGAATGGTTTAGTCATTTTAGCCCTAGTCTTTTTGCATCCCACAGGCTGCCGATGACGGGTATTCGACGATCTACTATCCTTATTGGTCGTGACCCTTTGCCATCCCATTGAGGCAACTGCCGAATCACCCTGGTGTCACCGCGTCACAGCATTCTGATTGCATAACTACTTCTGCAATCAAGGTGTTTACAACAAAAATGGTCCAAACACCTCAGGTACAAAGCTGTACTTCACCAATTTGGTAGGGAATAAAGTGGAGTCGTATTCAATCAGTAATTCAAATTAGAAAATGCCAAAAAAATATAAAAATAGAGACGAGGTTTATAGTGGCCCGGCCGTTAATGAGGCCTACGTCCACTATGAAGGCGATTTCTAATCTCATGATATGAATTACAAAGTACATCAATTCTGTCTGCATCATACACTTCCATTTTCACCTAATACAACTTTGTTTATATACTTTAATCTAAGGAATTATATAAGAAGATGGTTGAATTTGAGGAGAAAGAGGATGAATGGATGATTGAGATTGATGATGTTTTTGTTCCTATTGAATCAAGAAATTGAGCTTGACGCCATGGCCAGATCCGTGGTTTGTGGCTGAGTTTGGCAGCACTTCGTGATTCTTCCGATCTCCCCCTTTCAGTGGTGGCTATGGTATATTTATAGGTGAGTCATCGGTTTGAAATCCCTTTCCCACCTTGTAAATATCTAATTCTACTAATATCAATCGGGCCATTGGCCAGTTATCGCCAGCAGTCATTAGCTGTCTAAGGCTGTCATGCATAGAGAGCTTTTTGGGTCGGACGCCTTATGTAGTTTGAGCGGGTTCGTGAGAGTGGGCGCTTCTGTGCGGGCAACCATTTTTAGGAGGCCTTGTAGGAACGGGACGCAATTCTGGGATTGGTTCTTCATTGCTTCCTGCGTGACTGATTACTTTAGTTTTAGGGATGCTCGCTCTCTTATTGTTTCTGCAGGATGTGATCGTTCTGGCTTATGTTGGATGGACGACTTGCTTCGCGTTGATGCTTGGTATAGCCTCATTTCCGCATGAGTGACCGGTCTTAGTCTCCGCGCCTGAATCTTGATTTGGACCCAAGTTTTAGGTTCGCACATTGCATCATGTCGTCCGGTTGTACTTGGTCGACCTGATTTGTTCTGGGCTTGACATTCAGTACTTGCTCTTGTGACCGTTCTTTTCCATTACGAATGCTTTAAGTGCTTTTGTGACTTTATGTACGAACGACCTTGGTGATGTTAGAGACATATCCCTTGTTCCATGTGCGCATGGACTTTTAAGGATTAACACTTTCCCCTCGAAGCTTGTGATTTCTTTCGATAAGGAATTACTGGCTTCGACACATCTGACCACACATTGTTATATTGATTTGTTGGTGGGTCATTCGCTCAGGGGTTATAGTTGCTTCAATGGTGTAATCTTTTTCCTGAGCGAAAGGCGTTTGGACTAACCTGTCATTATTTTGAACTGGTGCCAGCTGGCTTCCGATGTGATGTTTACGCCGGTATCTGAGTTTCAGGCTAACGTGACGGGGATCCTTTGGATGTTTGCCTTTTGCTCTTCCTTATTTATTTAAAGCCCATTTCCTATCACTTTCATTTTTTCAAAGGGTAATTGAGTTATAGTTGAGCTCCTTCGAGGGTTTCATCAAGTAAACCCCATTTGAGGTTCTTGCTTTAGTTTTCCATGGAGGGCTTTTTTTTATATCCATCGCTCTGATTTGGTATTTGCAGCAGTATTTATCTGTCTCGACAGAATTTCTCTTGAGCCCGGGGTACGATGATTTTTCTGGGTAGGCTTCTTTTCCTTTGTGTTGTCTTACTTTACTTTTTTGTGATCATCCTGATGGACGCGGACCCTCCAGCGTTTTTCTTTAGTATACCAAAGCTTGGTATTTGTATGTAACCTGCTTGGCGAAATGTTTTTAAGAGATGTCTTTGTTTACACCCGAATTTATCTAGGCCGTATCTCTTTCTATGGTTGTTGTTTGAGTTCATTTCAAACTTTTCCTGAGACAGGTCGCCCAAGGATGGAATTTCTCATGTCTAAGAAATTCAGGAAGAAGCCAATGAGGAAGGTTGGTGCCAAATAGGTGCCTCGAGACAAGGAGGTCTTGAGTACAGCTGACACTTCAAGTCGTATTTTGTTGGACAGACTTCCTGACTCAGAGTTCCAGGCTGCCCTCAGTCATCTGGTTTTCTCGTCCTTTATCTTGGACCCCACAGCAATTCCGAAGCCTATACTTATCCCTAACTACTGTCATTCTCAATCTGCCGAAGATTTCGTAGCTCAGTGTCCAGCTAGCTCGTACCCCAGGGTGCACACAGACCCGTTCGATAAATGAATCATTGTTGGTAAAATGGACGACTACGTACGAGCTGAGTTCAAACAGCTGGAAGCACGCCCTCATCTGGGCGAAGGTATCATCACACATGTCAAAGATTTCATTATGGAGTAGATGGACGCCTGGCTTTCCTTTGTTGAAGATCTTTAGCTGTCACATAAGGAGAAATTTGAACAGATCCATGCTCTGGAATCGAACAGGCTCAAGCTTATTAAAGCCATAGAGTCTAAGGATAGGATCATCTCCCACCTGATCTGAAAATTGTGGCTCGCCAATGCCCTACCTGCAATTGCCCCGTCTGTTATTTTGGTTTTTTGACAAAAAGGGTACTGTTAGTCTGTTTTGTATATGCGAGTGCTAGCCTCGCTTAATATTGCATACTTTTGCTTGTGTCCCTTGTGGTTGGTTCATGAAGTTAGCACGGTAGTAGTTTTTTTTAAAGAAAGAAACTGTACGTTCTTGCGTGGGTGCGTCATTCGTGCACCTTTGTTTTAGATTTGCTCATTCGTGCGGGCGCTTTATTAAACGTACGCTTGCGCCGATTTTCTACTATTATCATTATTTTTAGGATTTAATTTTCTTTTGAGAGTTTGTCGCTTGTTGGGGATTACCACACGTTTATATATATTTTTTAACATGCGTTGAGTATCTTTTACTTAGTATTGTGCCCCCATGGGAGGACTTGGATTAAAGGTTTTCGACCCATTCTAGACACTGCTTGATTGTTTTAGTTATTCATAAAGGGTTTCTAGAATGGATACCCCCAACGGCTAGGATTTCTGCTTTACCCGCTTTCGGCTGGGATTTCTGCTGTAATACAATCTTGACTTTATTGACTTGGTTAACAACAAAGAACAAGATCAGACACCTCCTTTCGGTAAGGGTTTTCACGAACCACGTCGGTTTTTGCCGACTTCACATTTTTGTTGATTTTTGCCGACTTTGCATTTTGCCCAATGAAATAGATACTGGCCCTCTTCAATGAAAAAATTAAGAAATTTTCTCAAGGCGGGGAATCCTCACATCCTGCACCTAATATGAAGGTGTTCCTTTGATGGGCTCAGCAAATTTTTATCCGAGGGGCCTTTTTGTTTTGAGTTGCTTTTGCTCCAGTATTGATTCCTGAGAGATAAGTGTTACTCCTTGTTGTTGGTCTTGACTCCGGTTTTGAGGAATTCATGTCTTGGGGAATTCATGTCCTGCATCCAAGAGGGAGTCTTCTCAGAGTTGACAATTTCGATGTTCGGGACAGATTTTGCAATAGCCCTGGATTTGCAATAGGGTTTGACGATGATCCTTTGAGTGGGTGTTTTCCAGGCATTCAGCGTTTCCCATGGTGATGTGCGTAGCCTTTCACTTGCTATTCATCTTGTTGTCTGCCCCGGACTGGCTTGCTTTTTTTTGTGAGGTAGTGCGCCTATTTCTCCGTTTGTCTGTCGTTTCAAGTTTCGTGATCCTCAAGTCGCTTTGTTTGATGAGTGCCCTTGTGCTTCGTCGCAGTCCTACTATGTGTAGTGGGCTTCCTTTCAGGGAGTTCTTTTAGTACAAGGCAATAAGTGTATTATACGAGCAGACAGATATTTGACCTTGACACGATCATAGTAAATAATGAAGTTAGGTAGAACAACTTTAATGATAAGAGGAAACCCAGGAAAGTAGAATAAAGTAGTGAGAGCTCTGGTTTGATGCTTCACTGCTGAGATATAAGTGGCCAGTATTTTTGATGAACGTTCTCTTCAGATTGGTTTAAGTCTTCTGCCTCCTTTTTAGGGTGTATTGCCCCCGGTTTGCAAGGGATTAGGATGGCCTGCGCGGTTTTTTACATATTGTTGCAAGTGATTTTTCCTAATCAACCCCTCGATGACCAACTTCAGGTGCCTACAGTTTTCGATACCATGTCCTGACTGTTTGTGAAACTGACAAAATCTTCCTGATGTTTCAGTAACAGTTTCGACCTGTCTTTGCTTCAGAATTGGATACCTCTCTGTGTCCTTAGTTGCCATGAAGATATTTCCTACGGTATCGTTGAGGGGTGTAAACTCGGATTTCTTATAGAACCGCGGCCTCTTTGGTGTACGGTCGTCCTTTTCCTTGCTGCTCCTCTTTCGATCATTAAGGCTGCTCTGAGCTCCTCCATTCTCCTCTATCTGTGCCCTTTTCCATTCAATATTCGCGTATCTTTCAGCTTTGCTGAGTAATCATTCAAGTGTGCTCAGTCCTTTCCTTTTGATCCACCGTCCCAACTTGGTTTCCTTAGATACGCCTCTCTCAAGGGCTATTAAGATCTGGTTGGGCTCAGGATCCTCAACTTCAGCCACTACCATATGAAAGCGGGTGAGAAAATCATTTATGGACTCCTCTAGTCTCTGTCGTATTTCATCTAGCCTATTACGTCTCGGGCCCTGAACGCCTGGGGTTCAAACTGCTTACTGAATAGTTTAGCCAAGGTCGTGTAATCATCCACGGACCGAGGCAGTAGCTTTGTGAATAACAGATAAGCCACTCCTTCCAAATAATTCGGGAAATACAAGCATTTGATTTCATCTGTGGCACGTGCCCCATTCATATAATGGTCATATTTACATAAGAACATGTCGGGGTCGCCTGTCCCGTCATAGGACTGCAACGACGGGGGATCGAATGTGCATTGGTATACGGTTCTCTTAATCCTGTCGGTCAATGGGTTCTAGTCGGGGAAGACTCCCATCCACTTCGATCATCCTTCCCCTTCGGGCTTTCTCTCACAATCGTTTGTGCCATTCCCAAGATATATTCCAGTTTTTTGCCTGGATCTACGAACTGATTACCTTCTTCGTCATTGAGCTTTGATCCTGACACGCCCCAGTGATCTGGAGTTAAGGAGTCCGTATATTCCTTCGGAAAGGATATCCCCATGACGGTAGGGTTTTCCTCCTGTTTTGCAACTGCGCCGTCGAGATGTCGGTGCCTGGGTATGTTGCTTCTTCCATGGTTCATCCTAGCATGATGCGCGACCCTTCGAATGATATCTTGCCATCTTGGGCTTGGAGTGATGGATTCTACCTCTGGCGCACAATTTGTTCGGGTTAGCGAGAAACAAGTGGCTCGTAAAGTAGCCTTTGCTGTGGCGGCTTGAAAGGCCTGCATTGAATCGAGCTTCTTCACCAATGCATTATTTGCAATAGCTATTTGACTTGCTAATCCTGTCACCACTTCCTCCAACTCCTTCCAAGTTATAGCTCCTTGGTTTTCCGAGATCTCTTCTGCCTTAGGGTTGCTAGTTGATGGTGTGACAAGATCGATGCCGTCGTCAGATCCCCTACCTTCTTTGGCCTCATCTTCTTGGACCGCCTTCTCCTTCATTATTTGTTGAACCAAATCCATGATGTGCCTTTCATCATCTGCTGAACCGTTGGGATCGGTACTGATGTTTTCTCCAGTGCGACCGTAGTTTGAGCTTCGGCGCCTCGTGTTTCTTCTGAGGAGAAGGGCGTCGGTAGGGCCTGCGACTGCTTGAGTTGGTTGTACATCTTTGTGTCGTGGAGATCTAGCTTTAGAATCCTTAACGCCGGCCTCTCCCCTATCTCTTACTATACCACGAAGTCGTCCAGGTTCCGAGGTTGACGAGTCCTCTTCTTCGCCGATATCGTCCATGGTTTTGGTGTTTTGCTGCGGCGGGTTGGTTCAAACAAGGGTGTTGAGCCTTTCCATTATCACTCTCGTTGTATTATCCATTTTTTTGTTTAGATCAGCTACGACCACATTTAGTTCATCTTGTGTTACAGATGGCCTGGGGGTTTCATTTGCCCCTTGACTCGAGATCTGAGGTGAAGCTTCGTCAGCATTATCATCCTCATTTATCGTAATAACTTTGACAGATTTGTTACTTTTCTCTGATCCAACCATGTCTTGAAAGAGAAAGTGATTCCGGGATAGTTTTACCAAAGGAAATTATGACACGGCCCCACGGTGTGCGCCAAAAATGTTTACACCAAAAATGGTCCAAACACCTCAGGTACAAAGCTGTACTTCACCAATTTGGTAGGGAATAAAGTGGAGCCGTATTCAATCAGTAATTCAAAGTAGAAAATGCAGAAAAAAGGTAAAAATAGAGATGAGGTTTAGAGTGGTTCGGCCGTTAATGAGGCCTACGTCCACTATGAAGGGGATTTCTAATCTCATGATATGAATTACAATGTACATCAATTATCTCTGCATCATACACTTCCATTTTCGCCTAATACAACCTTGTTTATATACTTTAATCTAAGAAATTATATAAGAGAAAGAGGATGAATAGATGATTGAGATTGATGATGTTTTTGTTCCCTCTGAATCACGAAATTGAGCTTGACGCCATGGCCAGATCCGTGGTTTATGGCTGAGTTTGGCAGCACTTCGTGATTCTTCCGATCTCCCCTTTTCAGTGGTGGCTATGGTATATTTATAGGTGAGTCATCGGTTTGAAATCCCTTTCCCGCCTTGTGAATCTCTAATTCTACTAATTACAATTGGGCCATTGGCCAGTTGTTGCCAGCCGTCATTAGCTGTCTTAGGCTGTCATGCATAGAGAGCTTTTTGGGTCGGACGCCTTATGTAGTTTGAGCAGGTTCGTGAGAGTGCGCGCTTCTGTGCGGGCGACCATTTTTAGGAGGCCTTGTAGGAACGGGACGCAAGTCTAGGATTGGTTCTTCATTGCTTCCTGCGTGACTGATTGCTTTAGTTTTAGGGATGCTCGCTCTCTTATTGTTTCTGCAGGATGTGATCGTTCTGGCTTATGTTGGATGGGCGATGTTAGCCTACTTTGTGAACTAGGCAACACGAAGTCAAGAAACCAAACATTGAAGGGTATTTTTAATTAGAAGACTTCGGTTCGGATTGAAGAAGACACTACAATCTGGGTTAGATAGCAACAGCTGTTCGGATCGGGTCAGAGCAAACCATCGGTTCGGGTCGGAAAGAGTCCTCTGTTCGGATCGGTGAACTCCTGTTGAGTAAATTGGTAAGGCATATCTAATCGGATCGGAGGGCAACTAAATCTCGATTGGATCGGAAAGCCACCTGTTTGCCACGAAAATGGATCGGAGCGGAGCAGATTAGAAAAGAAGAGAGCATCACACCTAAGCCAATCCGGTTCGGATCGGGTATCCCGATCCGAACCCCTTATCTGCACGTCTCCGACCCGAACCCATGCTCCACGTTATTCTCCTGCAAAATCGCCTGGATATCCGGACCGGCTATGACCAGTTCCTACCCATAACGTTCGTTCCTTTGATGCGCTGTCAACATAATAGTTCATCCGAACCCGAAGATAGTGGGATGGATGACATGTGGCCCCGACCCGGATCAAGTTTCAGGCAAATTCACACCTATAAATACCCCGTCTGGAGACAAAGAGAAGGATCTTTTTTCAGCACTTGGAGAATTCAACTACCTCCATCATCCGAACTCCATTACTCCCGGAGAATCCAAATCATCTTTCATTCTTTGTTTTAGTCAATTGAGTGAACATAAGTGAGTTGTGAGTGAAATCAAGTGGCAATTAAATTGTACTTGTAATTGAATCATTGAATATAGTGAAAGATAAGTGGACGTAGGCATTTCTTCGCCGAACCACTATAAACCCTGTGTGTTCATTTTGTTTTTATCTCATTTCATCTTGTTTTTAATCAATTTGGGTGTTAGAACCACTTTTGGGTCTAACATTTTGGTGCTTTCACTGAGAACCCTCATCTAAATTCTTTATTTTCCGGGATCTCTTTCTACTTTTTGGACCGTTTAGTTCAAAGAAGTGAATCCTTAAGTTTCTCCGCTTTTTTACATTCGTTGAAGTGATTGTCAAAGACTCATGGCCAAAGGAAAAGGCAAGGAAGTTCAGTCTGTTCGAGGAAATGGAGCTGGCGAAGATCAGCAAAATGCTGTTGTAACAAGGTCTCGGGGGCAGAGTTCAGCAGCAGGAAGGACCAATGCAGGAAATCCGAGCCGACAGCAGGGGGAGAGCTCCGATCCGATCCGGGTAGGAGATTCTGAAGCAGTGCATTCCCCCAATCTGAACCGACCCGAGCTGCTCGCTGCGTACCGATCCGACCAGGCACCCCAGCTCCGATCCGATCCGACCTCTTACCTCCGACTCGACCTAATGCTTGGTGAAGCTGGAACTTCTACTCGAGTCCCTACGAATGCTCCAATTCCAGCCGCCAGGGGTGGTGATCAGGTCAATCCATCTGCGCCCATCACTCAAGGAGATTTTTCGCGCTTGCTTGACATGCTTGAGAGCACAAGGGAAGCCATGAAAGTTCACGAGCGCACTAATCTCATGATGCAGGAAAATATGAGGCTCATGAGTCGGGAGATTAGTGAACTCCGTCGACAGAAAACTCCATCACCGGTTCGTCACACACCAGTAGATCAATCTTCATCTTCCGAGGAAGAGAGGCCCCGTGAACGAAGGCCACTCGAACGACCTCAAAACATGGAGCAGCTGACATTTGGATCTTTGGGATCTCGTGAGGATATCGCACGAGCATTAGGAAACAATGATCCCACTCGGGGGCAAAGACTCCAGTCCCCTCTTCCCGAGATCGACCGGGAACGCAGGGAACGGAATCGAGCAGAGGCAGCTCGAAGAAGAAGGGCATCTCCTGAACAAGAGCCCAGAAGGAACTCGGATGCTAGGGCCAGGGAACCTGAGCGGCCCCTAACTAATGCTGATGTACAGGCAATGGTTCGCCAAATTATGTCCGAGAGCCGGAATTATACAAATGAAGACTATGGTATTGAGCGAAGCCATACTCCCTTCACCGACGATATCCTCGACTTCCAATTTCCCCGACGCTTTAACTTGCCACAAATGGACAAGTACAATGGAAGGACTGATCCGGGACAGCATTTGATGCGATATTCGTGGCTCATGAATGCTGCTACTGCCCCAGATGAAGTGAAGTGCAAAGCATTCCCAATCTACCTAGAAGATGTGGCATTGTTCTGGTTTACCCGACTTCCTCCTCATTCGATTTCTAATTACAAGGAACTAAGCGAGCGTTTCATGAACCAGTTCCGACTACATGCCCGAAAGTCCAAAAGTGTTATTGAATTATCAAGAATCAAACAGGCACCAGGAGAATCTTTAAGGGCATATCTAGATCGTTTTAACCAAGCTGTAACTGAGGTCAGTGACCCGCATGAGCCCACTATTCTGATGGCATTGAAGGAAGGCGTCGATCCTGAATCTGAATTTGGAGACTACCTTTCTGGGAAAACACCCTCCACGAGGGAGATATTCTACGAAAAAGCCGATATTTATCTAAGACGAGAGGAGGCTAGGGCGAACCGAAAGAGAAAGTCTGAGACAGCTTCAAAGGAGAATGTGCAGAGTAATATCGCCGTGAAGCAGTCGGGGGAAAGTTCTGGCAAGGTTGAAGTAAATGTAGGAAACAAGGGTGGAAACAGCAATGCTGGAAGCGGGGGTAACAACAACAATAACCGTAATCCAAACGGTAACAGAAGGAACAGAAATAGGGGAAGTGACCCTAACAAAAGACCCCGATTCCAGAACTACGAGAATTATACACCACTGAACGACACCCTGGAAAATATTTACCTGGATACATATGATGTGTTACAATACAAAAGACCGCCACCTCGTGATTCGACCGAGAAAGAAATGGCGACAGGGAAATTTTGCTTGTTTCACGGAACTCATGGGCATTCGACCAATGAATGCCGGCATTTGAGGGATGTGATTGAGAAGCTGCTGCGTGAAGGAAAGTTGGATGAGTACAAGGTTGCTCCGAGGGACAGGGGGCAAGGAGAGCAGGCTCCAAAACAGATCCTACCTGCTCCCAAGCCCACAGCGCAGCAGAAAGGTAAAGGAATTGTCATCAACTCCATTGTAGGCGGACCTCACCCGGCAATCCGAAGTTTTAGGTCAATGGAACAATATGTGAATGCTGCCAAGCATCTAGACGTGAATGAAGGTGATGATTTGGAAGATGTCACCCCCATAAAACAACAGAAGACCATGTTCGACGACGTGGTATTTCGAAGCCGAGACAATACTGGGATACAATCACCCACCAATGATCCGTTGGTTATTACTACCACCATTGGGCCGGCCTTGGTCCATAAGGTATTAGTAGACAACGGAAGTTCCGTTAATATTTTGTTCAAGAAGTCATTTGATCAAATGAAGCTTGAGTCCGAAGATCTGAAGCCTTGTGAAGGATGGATTAGAGGCTTCAACGGGGCGTCGACAGCTCCCCTGGGATACATAGAGTTGCCCGTGACCCTGGGGCAAGGAGAACGTAGGAGAGTGCGAATGCTTCAGTTCGTAGTATTGGACGTAGATTCGCCTTATAACGCGTTTTTGGGGAGACCTGCCCTCGCTGAATTTAGAGTTTGTATCGCCCCTTGGTGTCTGTTACTTAAGTTCCCAACCGAAGCCGGAACTGGAGTAATGAGAGGGGATCAAGTTTCCGGACGGGCCTGCTATGTGGCCGAGTTAAAAATGTTGATGAAAGGACTTGACGTTGAGAGTAAGGATACCTCGTCTCCTTCAAAAGGGGATCGGCATAGCAATTAGAGAAAATGACCCCAAAGGAGTTGCCCAAAGGAACACCTGAAGACCTGGATCCTAGAAAAGACGAGGAACCAGAGGCTAGGAATGCAACTCCTAATGAAGCGACAGTGGAAATTCCCATTGATGAAGCTGATCCGACAAAAGTTTTGAAAATTGGTTCTCAATTGGATCCACGTCGAGCTAAAGAACTAACGGACTTCTTGAAGGCAAACCTGGACGTGTTTGCTTGGACCCATGCTGACATGTGTGGGATATCGCCATCCATTATAAGTCACAAATTGAATGTAAATCCGAAGCATCCACCTGTGAAGCAAAAGAGACGCATGCTGGGCCCAGAGAGGTCGGCTGCTCTCAAAGAGGAAGTAGAGAAGTTGAAGCAGAATGGATTTATTCGAGATTCGACATATCCCGACTGGATATCGAATCCCGTCTTAGTAAAGAAGCCAAACGGAAAGTGGCGGACTTGCATTGACTTTTCAGATTTAAACAAGGCTTGCCCAAAAGATAGTTTCCTGCTTCCCAGGATTGACCAGCTTGTAGATTCGACAGCAGGTCATGAGCTTCTCTCTTTCATGGACGCATATTCTGGGTACAATCAAATTCCTATGCACATACCAGACCAAGAACATACAAGTTTCATTACGAATTTGGGATTATATTGTTATGTTGTAATGCCATTTGGATTGAAAAATGCTGGAGCTACTTACCAGCGCTTGGTAAATAGAATGTTTTATGATCAAATAGGAAAAACTATGGAAGTTTATGTGGATGATATGCTTGTCTAATCAAAGCAGTCTTCCAGTCATACGCAAGACTTAGCGGAAATGTTTGGCATCTTGCGAAAGTATCGGATGAAATTGAATCCTCTGAAATGCTCATTTGGAGTGGCATCGGGAAAGTTCCTTGGCTTTATTGTGAGTTCCCGAGGAATTGAAATCAACCCTAGCCAGATAGCAGCGATTAGAAACCTTGAAGAACCGAGGAGAATTAAAGACGTCCAAAGTCTGGCAGGGAAAGTAGCGGCGCTGAGTAGATTCATCTCCAAAGCCACAGATAAATGTGTTCCGTTTTTTGATTTGATAAAAAGGGGAAAGAAGAACTTCCAGTGGACTCCGGATTGTGTTGAGGCCTTTCAAAATCTGTTAGAACTGTTAGAGAAACCGCCAATTTTATCAAAGCCTGTAGATCACGAAGAATTATTTGTTTATTTGGCAGTCTCGGCTCATGCTGTCAGCACGGCTCTGGTTCGAGAAGAAGACAAAGTACAAAGGCCGGTGTATTATGTAAGTAAGAAATTAGCAGCGGCATAACGCAATTACCCAAAAATTAAGAAGCTCGCTTACAGCCTCCTGATCGCATCCCGAAAACTTCGCCACTATTTCCAAGCCCATCCAATAACCATATACACCGACCAGCCCTTAAGGCAGGTATTGCAGAGACCCGAAGCATCGGGAAGGTTGATCAAATGGAACATAGAACTAAGCCAGTTTGATTTGAATTTTCAACCACGAAAGTCAATCAGGGGGCAAGCTCTAGCAGACTTTATTGCGGAGTTCACCATTCCAGAGGAGGAAATAATCAATGACCGAGTGGTTAAGTCCGAGGATGAGCTAGAGATGAATCCGTGGAAATTATATACAGATGGAGCTAAGAATGACCGAAGGTCCGGAGCTGGAATTGTCTTAGTCACTCCCGAAGGACGGTCACTATATTACGCCCTGCGATTAGAATTTTCGGCAACTAACAATGACTCTGAATATGAAGCCCTGATTGCCGGGCTGAAACTTGCTAAAGACCTCGGAGTAAAAATGATGGACATATTTTGTGACTCTAAGATTGTTGTTTGTCAAGTACGAGAGGAATTCGTGGCTCGAGGACCTCGACTTATCGCCTACCTCAAGAAAGTGAAAGAGCTATTGAATAGCTTAGAGCGGTACAACATAACACATATTCCCAGAGTTGAAAACCAGAAAGCAGATAGGCTGGCAAAGCTGGCTAGTTCCGACAATCCAGGTGAGACTGAAGTAATTCCAATCGAAACGTTGGAGTCGCCAAGCTTTGAGTCAATGGAAGTTGAATTCGCTTTTGAAGCGGAACCAGAGAAGGAGTCATGGATGACTCCAATTAAGAATTTCCTTAAGAATGGGACACTCCCATCGAAGAAGAGTGAGAAAAGAGCTGTAGTTCGCAAAGCTACCAGATATGTCATACAAGATGATACTCTCTATAGACAAGGATTTTCTATGCCCCTGTTACGATGTATAGCACACGACGACATCAGGCGTGTACTAAGAGAAGTACACGAAGGTGAGTGTGGAGATCATACAGGAGGTCAAACTTTAGCAAAGAAAATATTGCGGTACGGATACTTCTGGCCTACGATCAACAAAGATGCAGCTGATTATTCACGACGCTGCGATAAGTGCCAGAGATTCGCCAAAATCCCCAGGGCACCGTCAACCCAGCTTAAATCGATGGTGAGTCCTTGGCCATTTTCCACATGGGGAATTGATATCATTGGAGTTTTACCAATTGCTAAAGGAGGAGCTAAGTATGCAATAGTAGCCGTGGACTATTTTACGAAGTGGGTGGAAGCTGAGCCCTTGACTAAGATCACAACAAGAAAGGTGATAAGTTTTGTGGTCAGAAATATTATATGCCGATTCGGGATCCCAAGGACGATTATTACTGACAACGGGACCCAATTTGATAGCACTGAATTCAGAAATTTTTGCCAGAAGTATAAGATAGACAAACGATATACTGCAGTTGCCTATCCGCAATCGAATGGGCAAGTAGAGGCAATAAACAAGGTAATAAAATCCATCCTCAAGAAGCGATTAGAGCGTGCAAAGGCAAGGTGGGTTGATGAATTGCCCCTAGCTTTGTGGGCATATCGAACAACATTTAAGACAGCCACCGGTCATACCCCTTTCTCTCTCTCTCCTTTGGCTCAGAAGCAGTAATTCCAGTTGAACTGGAAGTTCCTTCCCACAGGGTGACGTATTATGACCCAATGACGAATCGGGCGCTCTTACTTGAGTCTCTTGATGAAATCGAAGAGAAAAGGGACGAAGCAGACTTGCGTGCAGCAAGACATCGGCGTCAGATGGCACGCTATTATGACAAAAAAGTTCGCCTCAGAACTTTTGAACCAGGAGATTTGGTGCTAAAGAGAGTTTTTCCATCCCTTCCTCACCTTGGCCCAAAATGGGAAGGACCCTTTGTCATCCAACGGAAACTTGAAAAAGGAACCTTCAAGTTAACGACCGTAGATGGCGAAGAAGTCCCTCGAGCATGGAATGCCCAACACTTAATGCGATATTTGGATTAGAAATGCTGTACTTTTTGTTATTTTTTCCTGTGAACTCTGTAATAAGGCACGCCTTGCCTTGGGAAAATCTGATGATATGAATAAAGGACTATAAAGTGGATGTAGGCTACGACTTAGCTGAACCACTATAAAAATATTGTGTGTTATTTACTTTTATGCATTTACATTCATCAGTTATTCTGTTGTGATTATAAAATACAGGATAACTCAGAGCCTAAAAAGGTTGAAAACAGTTTAGACATAAAAAGAAGCACAACGATTATTTGTGCAATAAGACATAAAAGAATGAGAAAACGACATTCTTAACTCTAACTCTCCAGAGAAAGAGAGAGAGTATAAAAGCGTCTCTGTCTGAGCGCTGAAAAAGAAATTCTCTTCCTAACTCTAACTATCCAGAGAAAGAGAGAGAGTATAAAAGCGTCTCTGTCTGAGCGTTGAAAAAGAAATTCTCTTCCTAACTCTAACTCTCCAGAGAAAGAGAGAGAGTATAAAAGCGTCTTCGACTGAGCGCTGAAAAAGAAATTCTCCTCCTAACTCTAACTTTCCAGAGAGAAAGAGAGTATAAAGGCGTCTCCGACTGAGCGCCGAGAAAGAAGTCTTTCCTCGTTGAACGACCGAGGAATAAACAGATGACTGAACTCGAACCCTAACACTCAAGAGAAAGAGGGAGAGTATAAAAGAAAGGCCAAAAAAAAAAACGACATGTACTGGCGACACAGGAAGTGCTATCCCGTCATAGAATTGGGAGCATTCAGATTGCTTGGTTAAGCATTGAATAACTTGTGGAAATTGACTGGGGACACATATGCATACACATATTTCCCCCTCCACAGTTTCGTTTCACAACTGTAGACATGCATTTTTACATAAGTGCAGAACTACTAACAAATAAACATTGCAAAAAGTGAATTACTTTTATTTACAAATGAATGGGTTTGTACAGGAAAATAGCTAAAACAAGAAAATGCAGGAGCTACTTGTGTAGCAGCAATTATTGGTTCACAAAAATGCTAAAAAGATACAGGGCAATCCACTATTTAGATTTGGAGTGAGCCTTGGATTTCTTGGCAGCTTTCTCCGCGTCTTTTGCTTCTTTTTCAGCTTCAGTCAAGATTCGTTTGGACTTCTTTTTTCCTGAAGATGCGGTGCTAGAGCCGGTAAACTTCTTCCCGGAGGCCGGGGCACTGGAATCAAAAGAAGATTTTTTAGCGAGTTCTTCCGTAATAGATCTAGTTGAGAGCTTAACAACTAACCTTGATCCCGCATCCACGACTGCGAGAGGTTTGAGGATTTCGGGGTCTAGCTCTTCAGCTTTTAATTGCAAGCGCTTGTCTTGATCAGCCTTCATTGCGGCCAAGGTAACGTCATCAGCACTTCTTGACTCCCCGGTTATGGCGACTTCTGGTTCCTCATCATGCCCCCCGTCTCCGCCATCGTCCTTTAAGGCTGCTATCGTTTCTTCATCATGGGAAGTGGAGACCTTAGTTGACTCATTTCCTTCTCCCAAGTCTATAGAAGCAGCCTTGTCTTCTCCTTCTTTGGCCCCATCTGCGGGCTTTGTCCCAGCGGTAGCTCCGTGAGCTACATCTGTCTTTTCGGATGGTTCGACACCTACATAATGAGAAGCAACAGTTATCAACTTTGGCGAAAACAATGGGTCTCTCATCGAATGTTCAATCACATAGCGAAAGGTAGTAATAGCTTTGGCAAATTGAGGAGAAAAGATAGGATACCTTCCGAAGACTTTTCAGCGGGGGTGACTACTACCTCTGGGGCTATTTCAGGAATGGGAGATAGCAAAGTTGTTCGGGAAATTCCCGGATTTTCGGGATCATATCCTTCTACTTCGGGAGTTGCAGGAGCAGAAGAAGAGGAACCAGCTTCGAGAATGGTTTTTTTGTTTCGACTTCCGTCTCTCTTCTTCCATGGCCTCAGCAATAAGGCGGCGCCCTTCGGCTAGGCGCTCCGGTTCATCGTCTCTCAAGTATTTCTCCATCAATTTATCTTCATCAAGGGAATCGACCTTAAGTTCCTCTTTTTCCCATTCGACAATCTGATTCCATACTTGAACTAGAGTTGATGGGTAATCCTCGATCCAAGAAATGTTTCGACGACGAATAATGTGTGCGAAGAATTCAATCATTAGCTCGCCGAAGCCTTGAATATCAGCCTCCGCCTCTGATAGTTGCTTGCGGGCTTCCTCCGCAGATTTAATAGCACATTCTACATTGCCCTCGGCCAGGGCAGCCCTATTCTCTGCCTCCAACAGCTTTGAAGCCAAGTCGGCATTCTTCTTTTCTAATTCAGCACTCCTCTCTGCTAGTTCAGCATTTTTCCGTTCAAGCTCAGCATAAGCAAGGTGTGTTTTAGCAGCTTCTGACTTGGCCTCATCAGCTTGCTTTTTTAGTTCAGAGCGCTCCTGAGTGTGAGACTCAAGCAAGTCATGATAATGCTTTTGCATGTCCTCGAATTGTTGTTTGAAGTTAGAAGCGTTCTTTTGAGCGACAGCTAACTGAGCTTGAGTGTCTTCTAAATCTTTTCCTAGAGCTTTTAAGGCCTTAGCATCCTCCTCCGCGGTCTTTTGCATTGAATTAGCATTTGTCATTAGAGTGCGGATAATTCTAGAAAGATTGCGTGAATACTTGAACATCTCGGAATATTGTTTTTCCACCAAATCAATCTTTGCCTTGGCCTCATCTGCCCAATTAGAAGAAATAGGTTCAAGGGAAGGTAGAAAGGTCAGAGTCTCGAAGTAGTGCTCGGGAAATTGCTCCTCTAAATATGCCAGCTTTACTGCAGTTCCCGCATCTAGTGCGGGAGGAGCGGGAATTGATAATTCGGAGCCCCTATGTGAAGAGGATTCAGTAGTCTCTTTATCCGACCTAGGTCGCTTAGTGGCAGGGACCTTGTGCTTACTTCGAGACCCGGTTTCTTTCGGAGGAGTTCTCTCTCTACTCCGCTTTTCATAGGTGGAAGTGGAGTCTTTAGATGGTGGTCTGTCCTCTTCCCTGCGGCCTTGATAGCCCTTATATTTATCTTGTTCTGGCCGAACCGGTGAACGAGAACGTGAAGATCGAGACCGATAAGAATCATAGGGTCTTCTCTCCTCCCTACCACGATCATCCCGGCGATCATACTCGACATCCTGAGGAGGATTGGTCATGCTGCGACGAAGCTTTCTTATATCGTAGTAGGATCGAGACATTGTACCTGCACGATAAATCAAACGAAGTTTAGAATTAATGGATTCATGGAGAAAGAAGTGCAACGAATGCAAATGCTGTGGTGTAAAGTGCATCCTAAGTGGTGTGTTTCCCCCCAACCAACCCGAGTCTGAAGCTAGACTAGTGCGGGCAGGCTCTTTGGCCTTAGCGGGAGTAGTTTCTTCAGAAGAGGTGAAGACTAAAGGATCCTTTCTGAAATCCTCTGAAGTATATATAGTCTCAGGTAAGGGGAGATCTCCCAAACCCTGAAATATGTGCTCATCAGTGTTAGGAACATCCCCTTCGGAAGCATGAAGTGGCGACTCTTGGGAGGATTTTGATTTGTCTAAAGAGGTAGTTTCCTCGGGGACAATGTACCCCTCACGATGCTTTTCGGCCAGTTTAGCCAATTCATCATCTTGCGTAGAAGATGGAGAAGGTGAAGTGTGAAGAGGCGCTGTAGAAATTCCTGAGCCTTCTCCTATTTCTGGGACTACCTCCACTGGAGGAATGTACGCGTATGGAACCGTCCCATGTCCAATGCTACGAAAAACAGACAACAGCCCATGAAAGTGAAGGTATTCATCTTTAAGGACCTCGTCGATAGTCAAGAATTTTTGATCGCCATTAAGAAGTCGGTGCATCCGATTAAAGAACACCTGATCTGATATCTGTTTGGGATTGTCGACTGCAAACAAAAAGGAAAACAGGTCAGGATGATGATTCAAGTGTATAGAGTCCGGATTTAGAAAATCAACGCTTTACTTGATTTTGTCCATCTCCTGGCGCATCCAGACTGTTGCTTTATGTAGAACCATTCTAGTCTGGAATCTCCAGCTTTACTGCTAAATGGTGCAGAGATTATCTTCCTTTTTGGGACTGATTCAAAGTAGCAGAAGGATGGAGTCTCTCGAGTCCGATGCTTGAAATTATAGAAGAAGTGAACGTCATCGAACGTGAGCTCTATGTCTAGGATTTCACGATATGCTATGCACAAGGTGTGCAAATAGGCATATGAATTGGGATGCAATTGCATGGGGGCAATCCGCATTTGCCTTAAAAAATCAACAATGAATGGAGAGAATGGAGGAATGGCACCAACCATGCACATCAATCGAGTGACCGTCATATATCCTTCTGGAGGGTTGTGGGGACGGTCAGAGCGTGAGGGCACTAGAGTGTCCCTTTTCATTATCCCGTATTTTAGGCAAATTCGAACAAGTCGATCGTTGTCAATTGTTGATTCAACGCAGTCCGAGGGTGATTCCAGTATGATGGCTGATTCAAATTCATCGGGTGCTCGATTGTCACCAATCCCTCCCTCCTCCTCAAAACCCAGAGAAACCTCATTCTCCGAAGACGCCTCGTTGCTTTCTCGATCTCCAACCCCGTAGTCAGGACCCTTACTGTCCCATTCCGGATCAGACGAAGAAGATATATCCTCAAGAGTGATTTTGTTAGAAGTTTCCGGGGCTTCTTTCCTCTCAGCTAAACGGGAAGAGCGTCTGGGCCTCATTGTCATAGAACTATTGAAGAAGCAATAGCACAGATTAGAGTAAATTATCCCGTGCCCCCCTGTGCATATGTGTGAGCTAAAGTGTGTGTGGTGTGCGCAAAACATGAGAAGAAAAGCACTTAAAAGCATAATGCGAAGTTCTAACGAAGCGGCGATGTTCAGAATAAATCTTGATGATCGTTTACGTTCATAAGGCACTACCCTAACTGCTCATTCAGTTGAAGATTATGTCAGGCATTGGTTAACCCTGGTTGGATAAAGTCTTGTGCTTTGAGTCAGAATATGCATATCATTCAGTTCGGGTAGGGCGTGCTTATTGTTGGGTTCGGATCGGATGTGCATATAGCTGGGATCGGCTCGGGTCTGCGCATTGTTCGGTTCGGAGAAGACGTTCATACTTGGCAGTTTAAAGCCGGATCGGAATAAGCATTCGGAGCGGTTCGGCAGACAAAAGGATATGTACGTCCTTCTCCTTTCTCTATCTCTTCCTCCGATCCGACCTGGTCGGGCCAGCATGGTTTTCTCCACATCACCTTTCATTCCAACCCGATCCCAACGTATGAACTTGTCCTCACCTCCGCTGCTTCAGTACTTCCTTACCCGAACCGAACCCAATTTCTATTCTCTCCTTTCTCGTCTTCAAATTTCACTAGACCAAAACGAAGTTAAGTGTTTATGTGTATGTGCTTGAACGTTTAACGCTGGATCCCAATGACCCCCGTTGCTACCTCGAGGTGGCGAAGACACCAACAACGACGATAACAAACGGTGGAGGAGACCCAGGCGTCAGAGTTCAACAAACACCACGCTCCAATTGCTCGATTTAAACGCAAATTCTAGTTGAAATCAGTTATTACATAAATAATCGAAGATTTAAAGTACCTAGATGTTTTAATTGAAGATTGAAACGAGGAGTTTTGAGTTTTTAGATTTTTTTTTAGGAAGTGGGGTTTCGGTGTAAAACTAGGAGAACAAGAATTGTGGGAGTAAAGAGAGTAGAAGAGTTTGGGTGGTCGAGTTTATATAAGACGTGAGATGGCTCTTTGTATTCCCCGTATTTTACTCCGTTCGGATCGAGTCCAAGCCAGCCCATAACTTCTGGCCCATCAACCCAGTGCGAAGCGAAACGGGAAGAAAAGGTGCTCGAGTCGGACACCGAACCGGGTCGCGCCACCGAACCGGGTAGAAATCTGTGCACTCCTTTAGCATTCAAATTTGATTTAAAAGAAGAACTAGGAAAGAACATACTTGAGAAGAATACTATATGTTGAGAAGGACTTCTGGATTTGACTCAAAAATGAAGAAAATGAATCAAGTGTTTCACGACATATATATAAGCAATAAGAGACATGTCTTCATGAAGCAACGCATCTTCACAAACGAACGGAAGTGACTTTCTGACAGTTCTGATTCAAGGACTAGCATTTCAAACGACATCAAAGCACGCTTCGTATACAACAGAAGCATCCTTTGAGGGGGCAAAATGTTAGCCTACTTTGTGAACTAGGCAACACAAAGTCAAGAAACCAAACATTGAAGGGTATTTTTAATTAGAAGACTTCGGTTCGGATTGAAGAAGACACTACAATCTGGGTTAGATAGCAGCAGCTGTTCGGATCGGGTCAGAGCAAACCATCGGTTCGGGTCGGAAAGAGTCCTCTGTTCGGATCGGTGAACTCCTGTTGAGTAAATTGGTAAGGCATATCTAATCGGATCGGAGGGCAACTAAATCTCGATTGGATCGGAAAGCCACCTGTTTGCCACGAAAATGGATCGGAGCGGAGCAGATTAGAAAAGAAGAGAGCATCGCACCTAAGCCAATCCGGTTCGGATCGGGTATCCCGATCCGAACCCCTTATCTGCGCGTCTCCGACCCGAACCCATGCTCCACGTTATTCTCCTGCAAAATCGCCTGGATATCCGGACCGGCTAGGACCAGTTCCTACCCATAACGTTCGTTCCTTTGATGCGCTGTCAACATAATAGTTCATCCGAACCCGAAGATAGTGGGATGGATGACATGTGGCCCCGACCCGGATCAAGTTTCAGGCAAATTCACACCTATAAATACCCCGTCTGGAGACAAAGAGAAGGATCTTTTTTCAGCACTTGGAGAATTCAACTACCTCCATCATCCGAACTCCATTACTCCCGGAGAATCCAAATCATCTTTCATTCTTTGTTTTAGTCAATTGAGTGAACATAAGTGAGTTGTGAGTGAAATCAAGTGGCAATTAAATTGTACTTGTAATTGAATCATTGAATATAGTGAAAGATAAGTGGACGTAGGCATTTCTTCGCCGAACCACTATAAACCCTGTGTGTTCATTTTTGTTTTTATCTCATTTCATCTTGTTTTTAATCAATTTGGGTGTTAGAACCACTTTTGGGTCTAACAGGCGACTTGCTTCGTGCTGATGCTTGGTATAGCCTCATTTCCGTATGAGCGACCAGTCTTAGTCTCCGTGCCTAAATCTTGATTTGGACCCAAGTTTTAGGTTCGCACATTGCATCATGCCGTCCGGTTGTACTTGGTCGACCTGATTTGTTCTGGGCTTGACATTCAGTACTTGCTCTTGTCACCGTTCTTTTTCATTACGAATGCTTTAAGTGCTTTAGTGACTTTATATACGAACGACCTTGGTGATGTTAGCGACATATCCCTTGTTCAATGTGCGCGTGGACTTTTAGGGATTAACACAAGGCCCACCTACCTAGTAGTTATGCGCAAACCCAACCTCTGCGAGAACAACCTAAATAATCTGCCACCTCACAAAGGACTACTAGGAGCACCTTACGTCCCTTAGGAAGCCGCGTGCTTCCCTTTCCGCTCCTTTGGAGTCGTCAGAACAGTCAGATGAATGTGCACTCCCCTCATGCCTTATAACACCACGATGATCTACCCATTAGGTTATTCACCCTCAAACGTGCGGATTGGTCCAAGTACCTCACTTTAATATGTTGTCAGACCCTATGTCTAAACATTCTTTTACGTTCTTTCATTTCTTTACTAGGTTTCCTTTGAACTTGTTTATTCCTATTCATATTGAATTCTTCATCAGTTACCAGGTTCCTCTTGCTTATTAACTTTAGTTATAACTTAACCCATTTAAGTTTATTAATAAGCCCACAACATATTATTCCCTAGATTGTGGCCCGAGGTCTGTAATCCACAATCTCTTTTATAATCTTGTTTGATTTCATTATTACAATAACATGTTTTACTTAATATGTTATTGAGTATATCTCAATTTACATGTTTTCTATTTAACATGTCAGTCATTATTTATGATTAAATATAACTTATTTCATAAGTTTCCCTCATTCTTCCTCATCTAATCATAACTCCATTTTGCACCATTACTACAACTTATTGTTGTTTACTTATTAACTTAGTTCTATTAACTAAGGCCCATTAATAAGTTCTCTACCCATTTATTATAACCTGTGTTATAATTTCGCCTTGTCCCTAGGACAAGTCTAAACATGTTATTCTTATCAGCGGGTTTCAGACTTTCACGTATACAAACTACTCGATTTATAATTCAGTACAACTTCTTATATTTCATATATTTTCCTCCTTTTATCAACTGGTTTCAAATTTCCCCGTTTAATGATCACTTAATTTAAAATTAAGAGTCCCTTATCGCATTTCGCCAGTTATCCCATTTCCTTACTAGTTTATTATAACCTAAGTTATAATCTTCACTTGTCCCTAGGACAAGTCTACCTATTATACAACATTTTTCATCAATGTTATTTATTTATAATAAGTGATTATCATTCCCCTTATAAACCATTTTCTTTTACTGTTGTACTCCAGTATTCTACATTCATTGTAATATACGTTCCTTATTTTAATTAAGGAAATCACTTCATGCACGTTATCATTTTGATAGAAGGAATTAGTGATTTATTTTCATAATGTATTCCCATCTAAATTTGTGGTAGCAAGTAATATCTTTACTTTTCTTACTTTATTTACTGTGGCTTACTTACAACAACGATCTCAGAAATAGGTCATTTAGGGAAATACGTCACTTTTCCTTTGCATAACACTAACTCAGTCCATTACATCTCCTCCTTTCTTATTTTCTAAGTTAGGAATTTAATTACCATTACTTCCATTTATTCATATCTTACTATACACACACACACACACACACACACACACACACACATATATATATATATATATATAAGCACTTGACCTCTCACATTAAGCCTACAGTTGTTGACGCTGGATTTGCCGGGCGGGTCCGGGCAGACTTCTACCACAAGTTGACTCAACCTCGTGTCTTAACACCATTACATGTTTTTAATTTTTGCAATTAGACCCCTCACATTAGGTTTACCACTTGTGAATGATGGATATGCCAGGCGGTTCTGGGCAGACTTCTTTCATAAGTGCAATCTAACCTCGTGTCTAAGAGCGTTACAGTGTCAAATTACTGTGAATCTAGGCATGTTGGTCCTTTAACAATTATTCCCATTTCATGAAAATTTCAGGCATATTTTCCTTTTTACTGTAATCTAGTTTACAATAATCTAATTTACATGTGGTCCAATGTTTCTTATGTTTTGTCGCATGTCCTTTTCAATATATGTTTAATTCTATTTTGACATGTAAATGTTCAGTCGGGTAATTATTTTAATCCAGCAAGTTTAACATGTCGTTTACTCAATAATATGCCCCAAGAGAATTATATAATTATAACAACAGTAATCATTGCCCATATTCTAACAAGTTTATACAACATGTAATCATTCCAATACTTTAACTAATTCAACGTATGAATTATTAATATTAACATCTCAACTTGTTATAACAATAATTTATAATTAACTTGGCAGTTTCACAATTTATAACAAGGGGAATGCTAAATGATAATCATAATATTATATAAAGGCTATAGCTTAAACCCACTCACCTTTTTATGCTTTCCCCAATTCTGGATCCGATCCAGTTTTAGCATCCATGGTTTTTTCCCCTTTAATTTGATTTGAAATCTAATAACCATGGATTGTTTAATTTTCATTAAAAGAGAAGGGAAAGAAATAGGAATAGTTTGAATAGATTAGATCTATAAGTTTACCTTGCTTTCCTGATTCTGAATAATCTTTTATTAACGTCAATCTCTTTCTTCCAGATCTGGATTCATAATTTTTCCTAGGCTAATATTTTAATTTTCAGAATAGATTTAAGGGAAGAGAGTAATGGCAAAGCTCCAATGTAGCCGCCGAATTATGTGGTTTAGGGTTAGGTCTAAGGTCGTATTTATAGGTGTATTGGAGCAATCAGGACCCTCCGATTTGACCAAAATCCATCAGAATGTCAAAATAACCAGAAACCCTAATCTACCAAAATCTGCCGCTGGGGGGTCGACCCCCCTTGAAGGGGTCGACCCCCCTTTGATGGGGTCAACACCCATGGGGGTGGGATATGCCGCCTTCTGGAATTTTGAATTTTAAACCGATTTTTGAATTTTTGGACCCATTTTAGAATTTCTGAACCATGTATATATGTATATATATATACATATATATCCTTCCTGCACGTATTCAAACTTCAAATCTTAATAACTTCTTCATACGGTGTCCGATTTACGCAAACCAGGTGTCTATCTTTACCAGAATTTCGAGATGGACGCAATGTCGCAGTCCATTTTACTTAATTCTGAATATTTAATTAAGTTATTCTTATTTTATTATCTTAAGTTAAAAACGCGGGGTGTTACATTTTCCCACCCTTAGGAAATTTCATCCCCGAAATTTGATAAGGGCAAAATCAATTAACCCCTCGCATAATACACATCCATCATGTGTGCATCCAATTTTTTCAAACATCGTGCACTTGTGCAAAGTGAAATACAACATAATAATTCATGTATGCCTAAGCGATACATCCTATTTGTATGCAAAATTTTCAAAAATTCTTTTCAAAATTTGATGCTCACATTCTAAATATACGGGCATTTCTACATGAATGCAATATTTTGAAAATCAAAATACTTTTTCATCCAAATATTCCCGCACTCTTACTGAGTAAGGGCGTAGTTCACCCAATTGTTGCATCCATAACCCTACCAACCAACTTTATTTTTCGAATTTAAAAAAAAATCTAGTTTTCTAAATTCGATTTCTTATGTTAAAAAAGGTGGAAAACGGAAAACTTCACATCTTTCGTTTTTCTTTTACAACCTTTTTCTAACCTTGGATTTTATGAAACTATTTATAAAGATTCTCCTATTTTCTTATCCAAGCACAGCCTACAAAAGAAATTTTTTCTTTGTTACTGATTTCCTTTTAATCTTATCTTGAAATTTTTTATTCTTATCCATATTTTCTCATAATTTTCCATTTTTGTTGCTTTACTTAGTTTGTTGTTTCCTTTTTAGTTGTACCATTTCTCTTTTCATAGCTTATTTAATCATCTGATCTTAATTTAAAATTAAATAAGCCTCTAGTCTTTCAACTAAAACAGCAGAATAGACACCAGCTACTACCAAGGGCCAAGAATCCCGTGACTATGTCCTCGTCAGTAGGAAAAATCCAAACGATGGGATCCATGATAGGTTTAGGTGTTACCCTACTACCCAACAAAAAAAACAATGGAACGATCCCAAAAGAAATGTAGTAACGGGTTTTACCCCTAACATGGAAATTAGCAATAGGATCTAAACACTTACTTGCCCTTTATTGTCTAGTAGTCACTACTAACTCTAGCTATGTACCAATAATTATTTTAAGAAACACCCTAGGTTTTTCAATGCTTACGCATTCTATGGAAACTTACCAAGATAATTCTCGCTATTTGCTTCATAGCCTCAAAAATTTTCCCGTCTTCCCTAGGCACTAATCCTTACCTACTCCATCCTTTTATAACGTGGTTTGGCCCTTTTCATTTTAATTTCCTCCCAAAAATTAAAAGCGTCAAAACTTTACTTTCCTCATGAAAACTTTCTTTTTCCAAACTATAAAAACATGCCATCTTAAAAAATGTAAATCATCTTTTTTTTTCAAAACACAAAACTAGAGTAGATACGGACAACTATTTTCTCAGTTGGGTTTATGACTTGTTCTTACCTATAAGGTCGGTTTAGTTTCTTACTATAAGGTGCCAACATCCACTCTATTCTTATTTTTTACAACTTATTTTGTCCACCCAACAAAATTATGTTGTTAAAATAATTTATCGAAAGGGGTTGTCATAAGAATAGAGATTTCAAATCTTTCTTAATTAAATATTCTAGTATGAAATATAACAAGAAAACTAGCGAGCTATACATGCTCTATAATATGCACTTTTTACTGAGAGAATTTTACTTTAAAACCCAGTATATGTACTTCTATACATATTTTAAAATTATAACCTTTAAGATCAAAACTTGAAAACACCATAAACCATTTTCCCAAAACTTTTATAATTTCAAGTTCTTAAAAGTTAACAATGGGGTTAAACTCAAAGCGGGTTTCCAATTTTCTAGGCTTTCCTAAACACTTCCCAAGGTCAATTATCTCAACTATATATATATTCTTAATCCATTTTCCTTTTTTCAACCTTTTCCAATTTATAATATTGTACACTTCCCAACCAAACTTCCTAAGGGTCTCAAATATCCATATTCTTTCCTTTAGTGTACAGGACAAGCATCCCATTTCTTGCCATGTTATACTCTTTCTATTTAGTGGGTTCCTCTATGGATCTAGGTATATAAATAATATATTTAAATATATATATATTTAAAATAATGCAAATATGTTCACTTACTATTTATACAGGAATCATAAACCTAAGCTCTTATACCAGATGTAACAACCCGAATTCCAATAGACCGATTTTTTTTCAAAATTCCAATCTATCGGAACTCGGATTGGTTTGCTCTGGTATACTGCAGAAAAGACAGAGATATAAAACATGTCAAAGCTAAGAAAATATCTCACGGAGGAATGGATAAAATATAATATAGTCAAAATATAGCCTTACCGTATTAATAGTACTGCCTAACCAGTATCCAATGCTATCATGTCTCTGCCACAAATCTAACCTGCGAGTATGTTATGAGGAGGGGGTCAGAACAGAAATTCTGGTGACTGGATTTAAATTATACACTTTGGATAACACTACATATACCGTTCAGTCATATTTTCTTATTTATTAGGTTACTTGGATTAACAACACTCAAGGCTTACACACATGTTGTACCTATTTACTTCCCAGTAGATTAACCTAATACAGTATATATGTAGCCACCCCTAAAATTAAGGTACACCCCATGGTACCCCACTCGCACAGTATCCAACGTAACACCATCAAAATATACGCGCTACCTTATCCTACGCAGTAGTGACGCACGGATAACAATATTATGTTCCACATATTTCTGTCGTTACTATACTACGCAACATACAAACTGCCACCTTTGTTCGAAACAGAATTCATACCGGAGTAATGCCCTCAAGTCTATGATACACCAATCAGAGCCGACATGCATGTATCTAGACTGTCCACCGTACGTATCTTCAATTATAGCTCGATGCCTCAATCGCACGTCCTCAAATGTGCACCGAGTTCCATGGCAGAGTGATGCAAGAAACACGAAACTCGGTCGAGAGCTTTTCCATATCTGTACAGGTCCGTTTTTAAGAGCCTTTATATACAGATATACATAGGGTCTATTTTCACGGTGGCTATGGCCCTACCTCGGACCCTCCCTCAACTAGTAAAGACTACGAGAGCGAAACGAGTGACCCTAAGAAAAACAATCTAAACATCCATTTAGCGTCTTCCCTCAACCACCGTACCCTGATAGTGAAAGGTGAATGGTCTATTAGTTTTAGCTCTAGTCTTTTCGCATCCCACTGGCTGCCGATGACGGGTATCCGATGATCTACTATCCTTATTGGTTGTGATCCTTCACCACCCTATTGAGGCAACCGCCGAATCACCCTGATGTCACCGCGTCATAGAATTCTGATTGCATAGCTACTTCTACAGTCAAGGTCCACCCACCTAGTAGTTATGTGCAGACCCGACCTATGTGAGCACAGTCTAAACATCTGCCACCTCACAAAGGACTACTAGGAGCTCCTTACATCCCACATGAAGTCGCGTGCTTCCCCTTTTAGTCCTTTGGAGCCGTCAGAACAATCAAATGAATATGCGCTCCCCTCGTGCCTTATAACACCATGATGATCTACCCCCTTAGGTTATTCACCCTCAAACGTGCGGATTGGTCCAAACGCCTCACTTCAATATGTTGTTAGACCCTATGTCTAAACATTCTTTTACGACCTTGCTTTTCCTTACAAGGTTTCCTTTTAACTTGGTTATTCCTATTCACATTGAATTCTTCATCAGTTACCAAGTTCCTTTTGCTTATTAATTTCAGTTATAACTTAATCCATTTAAGTTTATTAATAAGCCCAGAACATGTTATTCCATAGATTGTGGCCCAAAGTCTGTAATCCACAATCTCTTTTATAATCTTGTTTGATTTCATTATTACAATAACATGTTTTACTTAATATGTAATTAAGTATATCTCAATTCACATGTTTTCTATTTAACATGTCAGTCATTATTTATGATTAAATATAACTTATTTCAAAAGTTTCCCTCATTCTTCCTCATTTAATCATAATTCCATTTTACACCATTAGTACAACTTATGTTGTTTACTTATTAACTTAGTTCTATTAACTAAGGCCTATTAATAAGTTTCTCTAACCATTTATTATAACCTGTGTTATAATTTCCCCTTGTCCCTAGGACAAGTCTAAACATGATATTCTTATCAGCGGGTTTCAGACTTTCACGTATATAAACTACTTAATTTATAGTTAAGTACAACTTCTTATATTTCATATATTTTTCCCCTTTTCTCAACTGGTTTCAGGTTTTCCCCATTTAATGGTCACTTAATTTAAAATTAAGTGTCCCTTATCTCATTTCACCAGTTATCCCATTTCCTTACTAGTTGATTATAACCTAAGTTATAATCTTCACTTGTCCCTAGGACAAGTCTACCTATTATACAACATTTTTCATCAATGTTATTTTTTTATAATAAGTGATTATCATTCCCCTTTTAAACCATTTTCTTTTACTGTTGTATTCCAGTATTCTACATTCATTATAATATATGTTCCTTATTTTAATTAAGGAAAACACTTCATGCACCTTATCGGTTTGATAAAAGGAATCTGTGATTTATTTTCATAATGTATTCCCATCTAAATTTATGGTAGCAAGTAATATCTTTACTTTTCTTACTTTATTTACTGCGGCTTACTTGCAAGAACGTTCTCAGCAATAAGTCATTTACGGAAATACGTCACTTTTCCTTCGTATCACACTAACTTAGTCCATTACATCTCCTCCTTTTTTATTTTCTGAGTTAGGCATTTAATTACCATTACTGCCATTTATTCATATCTTGTTATATACATTTATATATATATATAAGCACTAGACCTCTCGCATTAAGCCTACACTTGTGGACGCTGGATTTGCGGGTGGGTCCGGGCAGACTTCTACCACAAGTTGACATAACCTCGTGTCTTTGCACAATTACTTGTTTTTATTTTTTGCAATTAGACCCCTCACATTAGGTTTATCAATTGTGAATGTTGGATATGCCAGGCGGTTTCGGGCAGACTTCTTTCACAAGTGCAATCTTACCTCATGTCTAAGAGCGTTACAGTGTTGAATTACTATGAATCTAGGCATGTACGTCCTTTAAAAATTATTCCCATTTCAGGAAAATTTTAGGCATATTTTCCTTTTTACTGTAATCTAGTTTACGATAATCTAATTTACAAGTCGTCCAATTTCTCTTATGTTTTGTCGCATGTCCTTTTCAACATATGTTTAATTCTATTTTGACAAGTTAACATTCAATCGGGTAATTATTTTAATCCAACAAGTTTAACATGTCGTTTACTCAATAATATGCCCCAAGCGAATTATACAATTATAACAATAGTAATCATTGCCCATATTCTAACAAGTTTATACAACATGTAATCATTCCAATACTTTAACTGATTCAACGTATGAATTATTCATATTAACATCTCAACTTGTTATAACGATAATTTATAATTAACTTAGCAATTTCACAATTTATAACAAGGGGAATGCTAATCGATAATCATAATATTATCTAAAGGCTATAGCTTAAACCCACTCAATTTTTTATGCTTTCCCCAATTCTGGATCTGATCCAGTTTTAGCATCCATGGTTTTCCCCCTTTAATTTGATTTAAAACCTAATAACCGTGGATTGTTTAATTTTCATTAAAAGAGAAGGGACAGAAATGTAAATAGTTTGAATAGATTAGATCTAGAAGTTTACCTTGCTTTCATGATATTGAATAATATTTTATTAACGTCAATCTCTTTCTTCCAGATTTGGATTCATAATTTTTCCTAGGCTAATATTTTAATTTTCAGAATAGATTTGAGGAGAGGAGAGTAATAGCAAAGCTCTAGCGTAGCCGCCGAATCATGAGGTTTGGGGTTAGGTCTAAGGTCTTATTTATAGGTGTATTAGAGCAACCAGGACCCTCAGATTTGACCGAAAACCATCAAAAACGTCAAAAAAAACAAAAAACTCTAATTTGCTGAAATCTGTCGTGGGGGGTCGAACCATCTTGAAGGGGTCGACCCCCCTTTGATAGGGTCGTCCCCCTTTGATGGGGTCGACACCTATAGGCAGGAAATTTGCCGCCTTCTAGAATTTTGAATTTTAAACTGATTTTTGAATTTATGGAACCATTTTTGAATTTCTGAACCTAATATATGGATATATATATATATCCTTCCTGCGCGTATACAAACTTCAGACCTTGATAACTTCTTCATATGGTGTCCGATTTACGTAAACCTGGTGTCTATCTTGACCAGAGTTTCGAGACGGACACAATGTCGCAATCCATTTGAGTTAATTCTAAATATTTAATTATGTTATTCTTATTTTATTATCTTAAGTTAAAAATGCGGTGTGTTACACCTATCAGACCAAATAAATTGAACACCCTTCCTTATGAGGCTCGTAAGAGGAAGAACAATGTGGGTGAAACCTTAGTGAACCAATAGTAATAACCTACTAACCCAAGGAAACTACAGAACCTAGAAGCCTTTTCTAGCCTCATCGATGAATCAATATAAATGCCATCAGAATATACAACATGACCTAGGAACTTCACATTATTCTCCCAAAAATGATACGTAGGGAATTTGACTTTGAGTTATTGTCAATGAAGAGTGCTCTAAAAAATCCTCAAGTGTTGAGCATGATTGACTTCGGACTAAGAATATATAAGGATGACATCGACGATAACTAAGTCAAGTTTTCCTGGAATACTCGTCCATGAATTGACAAAGTAAGCTAGAGCTTTCGTTAAGCCAAAGGGCATAATGAGCCACTCGCAAGAATCGCAATGAGAATGGAATACAATAAGAGGAATGTTGTCCTTCGCAACACATAACTGATTAAAGCCAATAGTAGGATCAAGCTGAGAGAAGACTTTAGTACCGCTTAGTTGATTGAACATGTCCTCGATCCTAGCTATGAATATTTGTTCTTAATGGTTACTCGTTAATTTTGTAATTATCGAAGCAAAGCCTAAATGTTCCATTGAACTTCTTCACGAAACAATCGCGACACCCCATGGTGAAAAAATAGACTGAATGAATTTCTTGGCTTCAAGCTCCAATAATTTCTTTTTGAGTTTCACATTTTCTTTGGTAGACATCCTCGTGAGAGGACGAAGGAAAGGCCGAGCACTAGGAATTAGATCAATGCGGAACTCAATTGCATTTGGATGGAAAGCCTGAAACATGCTCCAATACACCATAAATTTCCCACACGAGGGGAATCTAAGATAGTTCATCATCACCTCAAGACTCGAGAGAAAATAAAAATACTTTGAAATCGCAATCAACATCTTGAATAATAGATGATAACTGACTAGAAAAATCAGGAATCCTAAAATATAGAATTATATCTAAACATAGAATTTGTGCTTCATACCACATGAGCCAATCCATACCCAAAATCATATCGAATCCAAGTTAATGTATAATGTGAAGATTCACATAAAAAGAAAAAACCATATAGTAAAATACAAACACTCGCACACAACATGATTCATAATCCTCAATGAAGTCACAAGGCAAGTCACATCCAAAGAAATAACATCTATAAGTTCCTTCGATTCAAACGAGTGAGATGGACCCATATCAAAGCAAACTTAAATGGAATGATCTTGAAATAATTAAAAATCTTCATGGATAGAAGGGAAAGTAACTCAAGGATGATAAGTTCCACCTAATGCATTCACGACATTGAGCTCTTTAAAATTAGAATTCTTTAACTTATGAGGGAACGATGAAGCCCAATGTCTCTATTGCTTACAATAACAGCATTTGCAACATTTGGGATAGTCTCTAACCGAATAATTATGAGACCGCAATTTTAACCTTTCAATACCTTGGTCAGTGGAGGTGATACATGCGAATGAGAGTTAAAACCAACCTGCTCCTTATTTTCACTATGTTGAAATGGTTTAGATTTGTGAAATGGAAATCGCTTCTTGTTCTGTAGCACACTGCACTTTTAAATAATAAAATAATTGAAAAAATAGCGAATAGTGAAAATTATAAGCATTTTTGTCATTGTTTTAATTTAACCTCGAAAGTTTACCATTGCGTTAAAGGTAATTTTCTAATCAATTTGCATATATAATATGTTCTGAACAGAGTTCATATGAAAAGTTATTAACATTCATAGTTCCATATCCGAAAATAATTATGCATGTAAATACGAATTAACATAATTATTCTATAGATATATGCGCGTATTAATTCCAAAAATAACATGCTTTGAAATTCATACCAAACATGTGTAATAAAATGAATTAAGCTATGAATAGAGGGAGAGTAATTAATGATAATAACCAACGTTTAAAATAAAAGCGTTCAAAATTTACATAGAAAGCAAAATAGGAAACACACATCATAAAACGTGATGAGGTCGACCCCCACATCACCCAGGTCGCACTGAAGCTCGACTTATGTTGACGTCAAAAGTTGGCCTAGTGAAAGCCAACCCCCAAAGTGTGTAAACCAGACAATCACAATCATAGAATGCAAGATAAGTAAGTAATTAAAAGGGATACGCAACAATATTTATAGTGGTTCGGCAGTAACCAAACCTACGTCCATTTTATAATCTCTGTTTATACTATCGATTACAGTTACATCTACTTTTTGATAGAAAGAAAGTAGAGAAGGAAGTGGTTTATACACAAAATCCTTGTGTTGTGAAGTTGAAGATTCGAAGTGTACATTGGGCTATTTTTGGAGTGCCAACCTTGATCTTTCTACAGGAAATTCCAAGATGCTTTCTATTTTTGGAAATGATGTATTTATTGGCAAAAGGTCAAGCCGGTTGGAATGTTACGTGACAGTCATCCGCTCCAAGATTGGCCACATGTTCTCTGGCCAAAAAAATAATTGTAAGCTGTGGGACCTATTCTTCTACTCAGTAATAGTCCTCCTTGGTATCTTCTGTTTACGAAGAGCTCAAGACTTGGTGTACGAACATGCAATGTAGGTCATCTTCGCGATTATAAAGGAAAACGTGGACCTTGGAATCCAGAGTGGGGGAAGTTAAATAGGCCCAGTTTGACCAATAAAGCATCCTTGAGATTCAAGCTTTGTTGTGTAGTGTAGGAGGCAGATCATCATAGTTGGGAGTCGATCTTCGACCTTCAATCCATTCACTGTAGAAGTGTACTTCTACTTGGGAATTTCAGATCTGGGTTGAGCCAGGTTTTGATTGACTGAGATATGGAATAGTCCAGGAGAAGGAGATAGTTTGTCTTAAGTACAAATTATGTTGTGACAGCTTTTACCTAAAAGTTGGTCAACACTTTGCCCCCTAAAACATATTTTTCTTGATAAAGTAAGATGTGTTCTGGATCTTCGAGGGAACGATGCATAAAGGTCCATCATGAAAACCATGTTTACGCCGAGCCATATTATAGAATGGCCAGAAAACCAACGATCAATATTGATCTTTTTAAGCCGAAGGAAAGATTAAAGAACCAGTTATTAGGTTAGTTCGGTCGGTTACGAGTATGATCTGTACCTATAGAAAAAAGGGGATGAAAGTATGCAAAATCGTGACAACACTGTTTGAATATTTAAAGCGTAAACCATGCTTATAGATTTGTTGGAGTATAAACCATACTCAAGTGGGGATCGAGTTATTCTACCAAATCCTGAGAAGCTGGTTCAATTCTTCTAGTATAATCCATACCTAGAAATCTAAAGAGGGGCATAAACTATACCCACGGTTTTAAAATAGGGTATGGACCATACCGGATGAGCTTAAAGGGGGTATAAACCATACCCAGGAGGCCAAGGAGGGGTATAAACCATACCAAGAAGTTTGGTTCGAGTATAATCCATACTCGTAGTGAAAGAGAGCCAAGATTTTCACATCCAGACAAGTAGAGTTTTAATATCGGTATTATTCGTACCTTAAGTAGAGTGTAAGCTATACTCGGCTTGAGGCAAAGTTAGGTTCATCACATCCTGACGACTGAATAGTTTTCCCAGGTATCATCCATACCTTAGGGATGATCATAAACCTTACTCAGTTTTTGGATCATGGACATTTCACATCCTGGCAAAGTACTTATATTCATCAAACATAATCCATGTTCAAGAAATAAATCTTGTTGCTGCCAATAATAATTACAAAACCGAAACAAATCCTAATGGGGATATATTTCAATCCAGAGCATGCCTTGGGATTAAATCCAAACCCCATATGTGTGTACTTCAACACAACCATTTATTTTAATATAACAGAAATGCATTTCTTAAAATAACATAAATGGAATTGTTAGGCCCAGCATCCTTCTTGTTCCATGGAGCATGGGAACAATTTCGAGGAACACGAAAAGGTAGCGGTGGCGGTGCAGATTCCGCAGATTTCTTAACATACTTGGGTAGCTCTCCACATCTAACACGTTACGATGAGATCACGCAAGTGCCTGCAGTCATTGGTGCCATGACCTGCAATATCATGAAACATGCAGTGCCTCCCTAATTCACATTCTCTTTAGGTCTGCTCCCTCCTGGGAGGCTTGGGAAAAGGGAACTTTCCTCATACATCAAGGTATATGTCCAATAGTAAGGAATTGAGCTCGATGTAATGATCATACTTGGTTTCGTTCCGTAATCGTACATTACTGTCTTTCTTTTCTGAGGCCTTACCCTTCCCTTTGCTTTGACCAGCAGTGGATGGTCCTCCATCCTTCGGAGCAAGTACCTCGAGATTTTCCATCACAATATTAGCATCCTCTTGCCTGAAGAATCTATCTTCTATAGAGTAGAAGTCTCCAATGTCTATTAGGGGATCTCTCTGGAGGGAGATCTTGAAATCTGTTTTATCCAAGACACTGACCATGGCGGCGATGAGCAAGATCAATGGTTTAGGTCAATCGACCGATCTACAGCCACGTTGAATCTTTCTAGGAAGGAGCACAGGGTCTCGTCGGACTGCTACTTGATGGATGTGAGGAACATGACTCTCTTCGGTCAAGATATGTGATGAAGCGTGTGACCAACATATTCCAGTTGTTGATCGACTTAGTTGTTAGCTATAGAAACCAAGTGGCAGCGATGTCGGTTAAGTACAGGGGAAGTACTTGGCCATAACATTGACCGATGCTGACAGTACTTACATGCGGCTCATGTAGCGCATGAGATGTATGGTAGGATCCTTTCTACCGTTATATGGTTCCAAAACGGGAAGCTTGAAGTCCGGTGGATTGCGGGAAATTCCCTATCTCCCATGTGAAGGGACTACGATGGACGTTATCCACTTCTTGCTGAGAAATGACATCTCTGATGAAGCACTTAATGATGCTAGTGATTTGATTCCCATCTCCGAGAAGTTGTTGCCACAAATCTAATTTGACACCATGGATATTGGTGAGAATCCCGGTATGGGGTGGAAGCATGCATTGAGTTCTATAGGCCAGTTTACTGCGACCCACGAGTGATGGGTAGAGGTGGTCCCAGCCTCTGAAGGTTGTTCTGGATTGACTAGAACACCTCAGCGGCATGTGTATTGGGCCAAACCATGTCCATGCTGGTAGGATCTAACCGATTAGGGGAGGTGTTATCAGCTCGGGTTTCGGCATTGCCCCTATGTGGGGCGATATCAGAGTGGTTTATAGTAGCATTTCCCTCTGTCACATTGTGAGATGGTATAGTAAAGTGGTCTTGGTGAGACAGAGTGTTGCTTCCCCAGTTCTGCTTGGATCGTCATGTTGGAAAGGCTGAGTGGAAGGCTGCATAAGTCCAGTTTGCGGTAAGATGAGAATCGAACCATAGGTGGCATCGGACCTCGCTCTGGTCGATACGGAGGTTGCATCGATCGATCTGACCTAAGATTCGATCGATGGGGAAGTAAAGCTGGACCAAGTGCAGTCATAGTAGTAAACATATCTGCGGATTGGATTTTGTCAATCCCAAGGTTAGTTGTTACCCCAGCTTTGCATGGTGCAGGAAGTGATGTTGGGCTACTCGGTCGTCCTTCCATCCAGGCAAAAAAGTTGTTCATCATTTCCTATTGATTTTTGAGGAGTCCATCCTGGTGTGCCATCTGTGCTTTGAGTTCATCTTGAACTTTATCTATTTCTTCCCTAATTAAGTAATAGGATGGTTCTTTATAATGGGAAGCCTCAGGCTTACCTCCGCTGGGTCGGCGGTTGAGCCGGGGAAGATGTTATATCCTTCTTCCTCTTTACTATTGTATCTTCAATGAGTAGCTATCACGTCCTTAAGCAGGAGGTCGAAGGTTCGGCCCCCCTTCCTGGAACGCTAAAGTGTTGACGTCAAAAGTTTTCCTAGTGACAGTTAACCCCCAAAGTGCGTAAACCACACAATCACAATCACATAATGTACGATATGCACGTAAATAAAGGGGACACGTAACAATTTTTACAGTGGCTTGGCTTCAACCAAGCCCACGTCCACTTTGTAATCTTTGTTTATACTATCGATTATAGGTTATAATTACTTTTTGATTGAAAGAAAGTAGAGAAGGAAGTGGTTTATACACATAATCCTTGTGTAGTGAAGTTGAAGATTTGTAGTGTACGGTGGGCTATTTTTGGAGTACCAACCATGAGCTTTCTAGGGAAAATTCCAAGATGCCTTCTATTCCTAGAAATAATTTATATATAGGAAAAAAGTCGAGCCTGTTGGAATGTTCCATGGAAATCATCCGCCCCGGGGTCGACCGTGTGTTCCTCGATCAAAAAAGCAATTGTAGCCAATGAGACCTATTTTTCTGTTGAGAAATAGTCCTCGTCGGTATCTATAGCGTACATGGAGCTCAAGACTTGGTGTACGAACATGCAATGTAGGTCATCTTCGCGATTATCAAGGCATACGCAGACCTTGGAATTCGGAGTGGGGGAAGTTGAATAGGCCCAGTTGGACAAATAAAGTAGCCAAGAGAATCGAGCTTTGTTGTGCAGTGTAGGTGGTGGATCGTCATAGTTAGGAGCCGATCTTCGAGCTCCAATCCATTCGCTGAAGAAGTGTACTTCTACTTGGGAATTGTTGATCTGGGTCGAGCCAGGTATTGATCGACCGAGATATGGATCGGTCCAAGAGAAGGAGATATTTCTTCTTAAGTACAAATTATGGTTGTGATGGATTTTACCAAAAAGCTAGTTGACAAATTATACTGAGCTCGGGTTGACCCATAAGTCGACTCAAGCAGGTCGAAAATCGACCTTAACATATTTATTTAACGTGTTTCGTTTTTCTCTGAACGGTTAGATTTCACTCGTTTTGAATGCATGGACGATGTGATTTCGGACATTTATAAACAAATTTTCAGGACTAGCCTCCAAACTCATATTTTTATAAGTGGACGCAAAAGCTCTGTCATTTTCTTTTCTCCTTCAGTTCTTCAAAAAATAAATATTTTAGATCTAGGCTTTCTAATTACAAATCTAAAGGCATAAATTATAGTTTTAGGAAAGGATGTTCGCTTTTCTACAAATCAAGTTTTCAACTTAGATTGTTTTTATTCTTTTATATCCAAATTTACAATCCATGTAAATTCTAGTTTGTGAATACAAATACGTTACAAAAGGAAAGGCTATAGGTAATAGGATTAGACTAGAAATCAATCTTGAACATGTAATGGTTTTTCCAAGTTAGTGGATTTAAATTATTATTTTTCGTTAATGGTATATAATATCATTAGATTCTCGTTAAATTGTTGAATTTGATATAAGTTTCATTAGGGATAATTATAGAAATTTTTTATACAAGTTATTCCTATATAAGCCATAAATGGTAAAATCTATACTTATATGAAATTATTATTATCATGGACCAGAATCGAAATAAATAGATACAAGTAATGTTAAGATTGGGAATCGTGAAAAGAACATAAGCTTAAAAGCAATAAATTTACTAGTAAAATGTCAAAACCTGGGAATTGGTATGAAAAGTGAACTCTAATGAATAAACTGCCTTAGATGTTAATATTAGATTAATTGGTTGGGTAAGAAAAGGAGTTATGCTTCCATAATTTATTTATTTTTGCAAGGAAAGCTCCCATAATTTAATATGTAAGAAAGGTGGTAAATGTAATTGCTATAATAAAAATAAGAAAAGTGTTGTGAGTGCAAAATAAGGATATTATTGTATTTTGCACTATCCGACAATAAAGAAATGAATAAGGGTAATATCTTATATTTATATGTTATTGTTCATGGTATTATATTAAAATAAAGATATATATTTTACTGCAGCCTCTATAACCAACCAATTGGAATAATATTTCTTCTAGAATAAAACTTACTATAAATGTAGGTAAATAAACATGTAATGAAAGAAAGAAAATAGAACATAACATACGAAAAGTGACAATTCAATTATTTATAGTTTTTTGTAATTAATTACATATTTTCTTAAAATATTTAGATATGCAAATGTTAGTTAAAAGACATAGATTTAAGCCCTTTTGTGCGTGAAATATGGAATAAAAATGTAATTTTTCAAACACAGATTAGATAAAAGGGAACCAAATTTATTGTAAACATATGTACAAATTGTAAAATTGTAATAAAGAGGAACTAGACTGAATTGGAAAATTTTGTAAGAATTGGCAGTAACTTATGACAAGTGTTATAACTTAAAAAGTAACAAAAAATGAGATGATTAATAAGAACTATATTGACATGTTAGAAAATTATAATAAAAATAGAAATAATGCAACCTAATATGAACCAAGTCGACAGGTTGGCCTCAAATCTAGGATTGAGCTAAAAAGAAAGATAGAAAAATTAGGAAACTCTAAACATCTGCAAGTAAAAATATAACATGAGGGTTGTAGTTTAAGAAAAAGAAAATGAAAAGATGTTTATTATATTAAAACTTTGATCTTGGATTAAGTTAATAAACAAATATATAAGACCAAAATTAGATAAAACTGGGCAAGAAACAAAAATTAGTAGCATAATAAAAGAAAAGCAATTTAAACGAATATTTAAGATTAGACAGAGTCTACTTAAATAATGAGGTGCATTTGGAGCAGTCCGAAGGGAGTATGGATGAAGAGCCTAAAGAAGCGGATTATCATAGATGCTTTGACACAGTAGGAGCACGTCCAAACATGATTGTTCAGTGAGGTTATACTTAAGTGAGAGACTTCAATGGTTGAGGATACTCTTGGATGATCCTATGAGTTAAGCTTATCGAAGATGTACCCCCAAAGGCAAGTTTATAGGGGTTCCGTTAAGAAAGTATGCCTAGACCGCATTAGTATTGTAGGCCTAATGAAGTGTCCCTTAATAGTGGTTATAAGGCTGGTGGATGATGGAGAGTATTCATATAACACCTAGAATCATGCTGTAACAACCCAGAATTTTGGCAATAAATAAATTAGTTATTTAATTAGGTTCTTCAAAAATAGGAATTTCAAGAAACGATTGAATTTGACCACGAAACTTTAACCGTTATGTTCATCTCGGAATTCTGGTCCCGAGCGGAGTTCGGATGAAAAAGATACCAAGGAAATACGAAAAACGGTTGGAAATACATAAATCAGAATTTATTACATACCATATTTAAACAGTCTTCACTGGGTAATAAATGAGCCAGGCAGTCGACCCTAGTGGTCTACTGGGGGTCAAACCTAACAGTCGACCTCCTAGGCATTAGATCACCAGTGATGGCTAGTCTAAGTGGTATAGTTTTATATATAATTTTTTATAAAAGGATGAATGTTTATTAAATTAAATCTAATAGTCTGGCGTCTTTCAACCACTTATAAATAAAGGGTTAGGCCCACCATTCTTTTTCACATATTTCTAAGAGCAGCGGTGAAGCTCTGCAACTTCCCTTTCTCTTCAAACAAATTCTAAAACAAAAATAGTTGAAGCTCAGCCACTTCCCTTTCTCTTCAAACAAATTCTAAAACAAAAATTGGTTCATATACAATCAAAGTCAAACATAAACAGTATAGATTTGAAAGGGATAATCAAATTCAAGTGGAAAAGAATATGGATTGGAATTTAGGTTCTTCTTCATCAGATTTCTCCCCTCTTTTCTTATTTTTTTGCAAATCTAAAAATCCAAAAGTATCTTCTTCTTAGAATAACTGTAGATCTGTAGCGACCTAGAGGATTCGATGCCCGAATTTTTGACAATAATACACAAATCCGTATTACTTGCAAGAACTCAAGTATCGAAAACACCAAGTTAATAGAAAGAAGTTAGAGAATGATATAACAATTAGAAATATTAGAATAAAAGAAAACGAAGAAGGAGCAACTGAAAAAAAAACACAAAGTCTCACATCACAACGGAATAAAATACAATACAGAAACTAATATTTATTGAGAGCTTGAATAAAACTTACAATCATCAGAGTGTCATTTACAGTTAACACATCTGGACAGTTATAACAATCTTTCCTCGTATACAACACACAATAGAATAAATAATAATACGTCTGAACTCCTCCAACATGTCTTCTTAAGTCCATAGCATCCTAACCTAAACCTGTAAAACTCGGTCTGACCCGAGCATTGCAGACGCTAGGATCAGTCTGGTGAACCAGATTGAGAAAACTCACTAAGTTTATAGGTATCATCCAACTTGATTTTAAAGTCAAAACCATTTCTTTCGAAAGAAAAGGATAATCGTAAGACCAGTCCACACATAAACACGAACGTCTTTTACATTATGATAACCCAAAACATTCTTTAAATCGGTATTATTCGGATATTATAATAGTGTCTAAATTAAATAAATAGCCATCTAGAAGAATGCTTGCATATCATGCTCCACATACATAGTATACAATCAAAACTTCAGGGTGCTTATTGGGTAATGGATTTCCAATGTGACAAGGTATGGACCTTCCGATAGTGTAAGTCTAGAGAGAAATATGGGTTCAACAAGAACATCTTGCAACCCAGCCTACATATGATCGTCCGCTCATTTCGCTTGAGTGTATTAAATGTATATCACCAATGGTTGGGATCAGCAATCGTTTCACGAAAGGCACAACATCGATAGAATAAAGAAGGAAATGGATTTTCTCTAGATAGGTGATAATACACCCTAATTGGGAACGACCCACTTAGCCATGTTGCCCGTCCCATTTTTTCCATTTCCTAGTTGAAGAGGCTTGAGGTTACCATTGCATTTAGAACAACATATCATCATTTACTTTGAAAGCCACATTGTCAGATCCGCTTAATCTCCAATTGACATCCACAAAAGTACTTTGGGTGTTTAAGCTAAGAGAAGGTGTCTTCTCTTCCATCTACAGAAAGACAGTTGTAGAAATCAATGTATGTGACTCTTAAGAAATACTCCATCAGACATTCATCCATACAAGTCATCCAGAAATAGGGTGAACTGAAGGCACCCTCCTACCACCTCCTAGGAATCAGCCTATAGATTAGTAGAGAGTAGTCCTTGCAAATCCCTAAATTTCAACCACGACAAAACAAAGGTATATCATAGGTTATATATCATAGTTTAAGTTAATATAATTAAGCATTTAAAAATATAGGATTAGCTAGAGATTTAAGTAATTCTTCCATTTATAAAGATCTATGGTCCTCAATTGCTCCGTCTTGATCGACATCTGATATCATCTTAATTTTGTATTTGCTGGTCGGAATGGTTCTCGAGTATAATTCGATCCCGGTCTTTCTATATCAACAATTGTTAATTGGCCAGATTTGATAGTCTGTTATTTAACTATCAAATAAACAACCATGCAGTCATAAAAATAAAATAAATTTACTAGTTCAGTATTCATCATCACTTGGCTTTTTTAATTAAACTAATTAAAACTCCTTAATCTTTCAATATTTTAAAACAAAGTATTTACTTTTATTTTAATATAAGAGTATGTGCAAAACTATTCAAAATACTTTAGAATTAAATCATATATATAACCCTAGCTTTAGTTTTAACACATTCTAGGTAAAAACATCGTTATGGAATCTCTTGGGTTTTCAATGCTTGAAAAACAAAAACTAACACTTATCTCCACTTGAATAAACCTATTCAAACTCATCTCTTTAATTCCTTTACTTCGTAGATACCGTATAATTTCACAAAAACTCTCTTTATAGTTGGAAACATTTCTATTTCTTATTCATACATTTCTATAACTCAAAATTCATTAGTCAATGACCACAAATTGGTAAGAGAATAATCCTCTAAGTATCAACCCCGAAAACTGAAATCAACATCAGATTAACATTCAGAAAATCACTCAACCCAACCAATCTCTAGTTAGGTTCCAATTCTTAAATTTCTCATCTTAACTTCTTGTCAACCTATATTATTCCACTTCTAATACATTCTACCATTTTCCACTTTGAAAATCTCATTTCAATTGCATTCATTTCACTTAATTTCATTCTTAAGTATCGTCAATTTAAATTCATCATTTCAACTTAACACCTCTTTTATAAATCTTATTTATAAACTCAGAATTAATATAAAACCCTTTTTATCTTGATTTCTTCTTACATAATTGTAATTTTATGTAAATATTTATTTCAAACTATCGTACTCGCTTTAAATTCCTTGTACAACTTTATTCATAAAACACAGATTTTTTTACAATAAGATACGTTCATAAACTCCTTTCACAATCTAACTGGATTCATTTTGACCGAATTACTTACATAAATGAAATTCATTTAAAATGTAATCACTTAAAATATTATTAATTAAAATGATAATTTACTTAATCATTAACTACCGTAAAAGTAGTTAACTACTTTATTAACTAAAATAAACAAAAAAAATTCTATTTAAGTCTTGTTAAAATTTAAAACGAATATTCATTAAGCTATTTAAATAGATTAATTGGCAATAAACTAATTTAATTTAATAATCAATCCCAGTAAAAGCGGTTGACTTGGTCAACTCAAAACACGGTTATCTAGTTAACCAATTCCAATTAGTCTGTCCTTCAAATTAAATAATAATATAATTAATTTAAATAATCTCATTTAATTGTCTCTTGGAGGAAATTTATCCAACTCTAAATTATTAGATTACTTTCCACTCACATGCCTATAAATCTTATTAATCATAAGAATTCACTTTATAAAATCATTAAATAATCACCTAAAAACTTATATAATAAATATTAATTTATTTTTAATAAACTTTCATTTAAAATAATAGATTTCAAAATCTATCTCCAGTTATAAAATAAATTTTATAACTTCATTCTCGTTGATTTACCTAATGGTAAATCAATATTTATAAAACGATTGATTTATAGGCCATATGTTACCAATTACCCAAATAATACAGTCCATTAGTTAATCAAAAAACAAATGTTGAATTTGGATTCAACGATCAATAATCAAATCAATCATCCAATCATATTGGTTAAACAGTTCATATAATTGTAATATGAAAATAAACAATAAATTTGAGGAATCTAGTTGGATCCATCCAACCTGTTTTTCCTACAACCAAATAGGTTACCTTAAATAAAGTCATCTATGCAATAGGATAATATATTAATTATATCGATAAACAAAAAAAACAATTCAACAAATAATACCAATTATCGACCAATATAGCAATCTAAACATCCAATTATAAATTTCATATGTTTATATTATTATAAACGTGACCAACAAGATAAGCTACCTTAATTGGTTACAATCGTTAAAAATAACAATTGATTTCAATTAAATTAAATGAATGTTTAATTTAACCAATTCATTCAATATATATAAATATATTTAGCGTACAACAAGAAATTATCAATCATAGCACACAAAATAATCATGACTTACATTAAATATAAGTAGGTCAAAACTGAGTGAGTTATACTCACTTTGGTTCCAGATTGTAGATCTCTTTGAGATGATTCGATGCCTTTTGTTTTGCCCACTTCTGATTACACAGGTAAAAGTTATTAACATTTTATTATACACAATTTTAATTATAATTATTAATTCTCTAATTAATATCCATTTAAACTAATTGTGTATGTTAGAAAGTTCAAACAAATTTTCATCTTCTCTCTACTGCTTCATGTTTCCTCGTTCTTCACGTTAGTCCCGACATTCCTGCATTAATTCACCTTTCAACATATCATATTATAATTAAAAATAATAATTTCTTAAAAAATCTTAGGCTAACTAAATACATTGTGTTTAAAATAATTGGCCAATTTCCTTTACTTCGAATTTAAAATCCCAAACTCATCCTTCTTCTGCTTATTGTCGCCATTAACCCCCATGCATGAAACCACATCGACCCTCGCCACGACATTGCAGCACCATCGTCCTTTCACCGTCCCATGATCATACAATGGCGATCTCTGCGCCGTGACCCCCTCGCTCCATGCCACAAACATCATGCAACTTGAGTGCACTGTTCGTCCGAGATTTAGCTTCGAATGCCCCGCCTTCCTGCCTCCATTGCAACCACCTCACCAACCAGAAAATGATCACAGCCAATCCGTTTATAGATCGATCATGTAGTTGAAACATTTTGATTTTAGTGAATATATCAATAAATTTTTGGAAGTGATGATCGAATGCTTTAGCCATTCGTTATAAGAGGAGGGAGGTGGAACCTTCTTATTGCGTTGATCACACACACAATTTTGACAAAAATTAGGATTGTTATGATGTGGGGTATATACAGGCATAAGTTAGAATATTTTAGTATTAATCAATACTTCACCACGAAGTAACGCATTAAAACTATCACGTACAATCTCTAACCGAGATGAAACTCGTAATCCTAGCATAAAATGATATTTCGGACATGATGGAATAAGTTTCGTCGAATTTTGAGATCTTTTGTAAAAATTCTTTTATAATTCACAATGTTAATCGACATGCGTTTAAATTGTGTACTATCACAAAATAAATCCGATTAATTTGAAATTTAAAATACTACAATAACTATCACTACGGATTTAATAAAATTTGTTTTGTTGAAATTGGGGATCATTTGAAAATTGGTTATTCTTAAATTCCAATTTAAATTGATAAAACGATTAAATATAAATCTAAGCGTTTATTATTCGTACGATCAAACGGTAAGTTCGATCAATACTAAAAACATAATCCTATAATAACTTACTAATATGGTTCCAATGGCATAATTTCATCGCATTCCGAGATTGTTTCTTGGAACGCTATTTTATACGCCAAACAACGCTATTCTAGACACCAAATCACCAGGTCTCCAAAAAAAACGAACAACCTACCCAGTCTGACTCTAAACGTCAATACGAATTCAATGGAATTCGTTTCGTGTCTTAATTAGATCGTTATCTCAAGTTATAAATAAATTCTTTTCGAATCGAATTAAATTTACATAACTAATCGTTATAGTTCATAAATTATTTCGTAGCGACTATTTGAAAATTTGAACTGGACATAATTAACCATCTATAATATGAAATATCCGTTTTTATCTTTCATTATAAAATTATAACCAGATAGATTTGGATGATTCTTGTTTCAAAGAATTCCAACTTAAAAGGGATTTTTTTATTCAGTTGAAATTCAAAACGTTTAAACTTCGTTTTATAACGAATTCTATATTATAAATCCATTTATAAATCCCAATTCAACATTTAAAATAATAAATTGAATTAAATATCTAACTACGAAAAATACGGGACGTTACAAGGCTGTAAGAACCGAGGAATTATAAGCCTAAAAGATTTAGACATTGATGCTTTTAGGTGAGTGGGAAATTTATATACAAAGTATGCAATAACCTGATTATTTCATTTGTATTAAATCTGAAATGTATGTATAGATGTTTATCAGATCTGTTTGTAATTTTGATAAGTCCAAAATAATGCTTATTATATCTGTTGTGAGAATTGTTAAATCTAAAAGAATATGATTGTGGTTGGAATAATATTATTATTTTGTAGGTTTACTTGATTGTCATATTATTGCCTACAATTGTGTATGAAAATATTGTGGTTATTGTAAACACCGTAGATCTAGAAATCAGTCCTATAAATCATTGTTAAGATGCAGTTTTATTCCCCATCTGTAGTTATGGTGTTGAATGGTAATTTATGTAAAATTTGTTAAAAAGATATAAGCCTATTTGTGTTCAATTTTGTTCGGGTTTTAACTTAGTAATTATAAATATGCTTTTTTGCACTTTTTCAATAAAAAGACCTTATTTGAAATCAATAAGAAAATTTTCAAAATAAAAGGAAAATGTCGTGTAAATTCATGTATAAATATAGGTTTATATATATTTGTGCGTAGTTCACATCAACAATCCCAAAAACACACATATATATATATATTTCTTATGATTCGAATTATGTTTATTCCTCCTTTAACTTTTTAGGCATAATTTATAATAATTACGATTAATAGCCTTTTGTAAGATTTAGAATATTATTACAAAATTGAACGCAAAAAGCAATGTTTGGTTGTTAGCTTAAACCAAAGCATTGAATATAATAATTAATAAAGTGTAACACCCCATGACCATTAATGTCACTCGCAAAGGGAATGCATTAACTTCCATGGAGCATTTTAAGTGAATATAGAACAGAAAATCACAACAAGACAGATATAAAGCCGTACTTGAAAATTTAAAACTTTATTTATGTTAGCAGAAGGTAAATATGTTTGGTTACATCATCAAAAACCATAAACCAAAGTCAAGTACATAATATCCATCTTGATAAAACAAAGTACATAATCCCACTACTACAAATAGCCATAAAGAAAATGATAGGCTGAACTTTACTTCAGCAATCCAAATCCAAGTGCTCCCAAAGAGATCCCAATCAAGCTCCACTAGTACTAGTCCCACCCTTAGAACCTTTGGGGGGGAGGGGAAGGAAGAAAAGAGGTGGAAACAAAGGAGGTCAGACATAAAGTCTGGCGAGTCCGATAACTCTAACAACATAATTATTAAAGCAATATGATAAGATATAAGCTCGTGAATAAGGTAATGACTGTGTGAACCACATGGGTATGGCAAGGCAATCAAGAGAAACAGAGATAATGTTAATGGCGCTTCCTAATCAATATAGGATAATTACTATACTCTACCGTACTGTATTGTACTAACACTAACTGCACCCCTACTAGTCACTCTAGAAATTTGATCCTCTTGGCTAAATAGAACGATGATAGCTTCGTGTACTACTAGATGTACCCACTATCCTCCATGTTTGACTGTATATCTCTAGTTGCTATCATAGGTACCCAGCGTGTACCTATCCCCACTAGATGTACCCCTTCAATAAGTAATAATGGTAATTCCATGTACTCCTAGCTGACGTCATAGGTGCCGCCTGCTCCTATCTCCACTAGGTGTACCCCCTTAATAATTATTAATAATAGTGGTAGCTTCGTGTACCCCTAGCTGACTACATAGGTGTCGTCTGCTCCTATCTCCACTAGGTGTACCCACTACCCTTCCCCATTCGACCGGCTCCCTAACTCGTAGATACCCGTGCAGGTCCCACAGTGGGGTGTATCACTCCCCAATATGGCAACCTTATACCACGCAAGGAATGCATGGCTTATAACTACATGATGCAACGACGTCTTACCTACCAGCCCGGACCAACGCATGCACGTGACCCCGTTGGGCTTGCGTTGCCACCGCTAACCCGTTTTGGCCTCTAACAATCAGACCCAGTAGGCGTGTCCCGTCCTCGACTTGGGTCGAGCTCACAAAGATACTTAATGGGCTACTGGACTAAAAATGGCCCCCCATGCTTGACACAAGCTTTCCACATAGGCTTGGTCCCCTCTAGTACATCCCACTTAACCCCCTTCATGTCCACTTACGTGTTTTAAATTTGGTTTAGGGTTTCTATTAGTAATTCCACATGCCACCCAAGGCACCCACTTAACCCCTATGTCCCACTTACATGTTTTACCTTGGTTAAGTGTTACTAATCGTATTTCCTCATGCCACCCAAGGCACCCACTTAACCCCCATGTCCTACCACATGTTTTACTTTGCTTAAGTGTTTCTTAATTTATTACTACCGTAACCCCTGTAGGACCTCTTACATTAGACTTGCATTTTTGGCTGCTGGATTTGTCGGGCGGGTCCGGGCAGTCTTACACCACAAACGAGCCTAACCTCGTGTCCATACAATTGTTACGCATTTAGTTTGGGCCTTTGAACTCTCACATTGGGCTACCATTTGTTGCTGCTGGATTTGCCGGGCGGGTCCGGGCAGTCTTACACCACAAATGAGTCCAACCTCGTGTCTTAGGCAATTAATTATACATAATTAATTTTCTCCAAATTTGAATTACTTTCCCTATTCAAATTTCCATATTTATTTATGTCCATAATTTATCACCTAAATTATGCTCATCTATTTATGGTATATAAATTATACCAATTTCATCACTAATTAATTTTATTCCTTCAAATTTATTACATGCCTTTTTAGGCCATTACATGCCAAATTCACAATATGTGTGTATCCACTATTATCCCCATCATACCCCTGTCATTCGTTCGCTTAACATGACATATACATATTAAACTAGCAAATAGTCTAATACTTAAAAAAAGGGAATAAACATCACAAAGTCACATACACACAATAATAGATCTAATTTGCATCTAACTTGCAATTAAGAATTACAACATACTTGCATAGTCTTTGTATTATCAAGGATCCAAAAATCATAGATCTAAAAGGTGTGAACTTGCATGTATGAACATAGTTTTACACCCAACTAGCCTAGGTAATTATCACAAACTTACATAAACTATGTATGTCGTCAACCTAAACATAAAGGTGTCATCTTGCATAACTATGGATCCAATAAAAGGTGTTAACCTGAGTAAACTATGAATCCACATAAAGGTGTAAACTTGCATAACTATGCATGTCATAGTTTCAACATGAAAATGTCAACTTGAATATGGATCTAAAATTTAAAGGTGTGAACTTGTATATATGTGAATCCAATTATCACTTAAACTTGCATATGAACATAATACTTATACGAACTAGCATATGTTCCACATCCATATACGCATAAAAACTGACGTTATAAACCTAGGTGATTGGATTATAATAAGGGATTCATTGACACAAGTTAACATCATGAACTACTAGCATATATTTTAGATCCAAACTTACATAACATCATATAACTCGCATACAACTTGCGTGATCCTATTAACTTGCATAACATCATATGTACAACTTGCGTAATCATATTAACTTGCATAACATCATATATGAAACTTGCATAATCATATTAACTTGCATAACATCATATATGAAACTTGCATAATTATATTAACTTGCATAACATCATATATGAAACTTGCATAATCATATTAACTTGCATAATCATATTAATCTTGCATAACATCATACATGAAACTTGCATAACATCATATAATATGAATCAAGTTAGCGTACATGATTAACCATATGAATTAGATTCACAACCACAACTTATAATCCAATGTATATCACATCATAATTAATTTAGCAATTATTTTGTTAAAGTGATCAAACTCACCATTCAACGAAGCTCTGGAATTTATTAGCGTGCCTTTGTTGTAGTTGAATTTGCTGTTGGATTGAATTGAGTTGCTTTAATCTTCTTCTAATTGGTGGCGGCTGCTCTAGGGTTCAAGGCGACAGCATGACGGCCATAGTTTTAGTTTTAATTTTGATTTAGGGAGTCTATAGGTCTTTTTATAGAGATTTGAATTTATTTACAATCGTCAGATCACTCTAGAATCCATCTAACCCTTAGAAACCAAGTAATGATGTCAACAGACCAACCAGAAATCGCCACCTAAGCCCTAAAACATAAATTTTCATCATAGACCATTTAGGGACGATGGGACCAATTCCAAACCTCCTGAGTCGACCCTGGGGTTGACCTAGCGGGACTCGGGTCGACCCATAAAATAGGTCGGTTTGGTGTTTTTCCTTCCCGCTTCCGCTGTTTTGAATTTTTTTCTTAAATTTTAGGTTGAATTTAATTTTATTTTTATAAATATATCTATATATATTTCTATCTTCCTAATTAACCATTTTCACACTAAACTACTTTTTGAACCGCGTTCACACTAAGCCGCTTTTTAGCCATTCCCCTAAAACAAAAATATGGCGTTGGCGGGGATCGATCTCCATACCTCTTGTATGCAAGTCACATGTTCCAACCAAATGAGCTACTTAGTCTTTTGCTTACAAACCTTAGAACAATGCTAAACATTTATTATTTAATTTAGTTAATTCGATTATTCAAAAATCCGTGGTGTTACATTCTCCCCTCCTTAAAGGATTTCGCCCCCGAAATCTCCAAGTTAAGGAGAATGCGTATCCCAACATCCAAACAACCATCTACTCAACCATCAAACACAGGCATCCATTGTCCTTGTAGAATTTCTATTGTTGTATGAACATATGCAAAAAGTGCGTGTATATGTTCCTTATCTAATGCAAAATCAGGTAGTCTAATGATTCAGTTGACCTCCTTAATGTAAACCATGATAGTGCCATGCATCCATTATGTATGCGAAAGAACCCTATCAATACATATTATTTCTACACGTGTGCACAACCATTCACCAAAATGCAACATCCATATGATAGCACAACCATTATACATCCATTAGCTTAAATATGCACGCACATTTATATGCAATATGAAGTGACTGAGCCGATCTAGTGCCTAAAGTGTGTGTATATGCATCCACGAGCAACCACTAGCAAACACTTGCATCCACATGCATCCATCATACATAACATGTCTCAAACACATGTTTCAATCATAGGACTACCCTATCTAAAGGTTAAAGGTACTAACGAGAGGACATACTAAAGATAAGATAAGTATAAGGTAAGCGATAAAGGAGAAACTAAAAGACGTACCCTCGAAAAGAAAAGGGTATAATGAACGCATCTTCTCTTCCGTCTCCCAAGTAGCGTTGCTTTCATCATCTCCCCATTGTACTTTGACTAGCTTGGCCTCTCGATTCCTCAACTTCTTAACCTCCGACCCAAGAATGCACGTAGGAGCTCACCGAATCGTCGCATCACGCTCTATCTCCACCTCTCTAAGCAAGCTCGGCTCTACCACTTCCGCGGTCTCGTGCAAGCACTTCCTCAAATGTGACACATGGAATACATCGTGTACGCCACTAAGTCTCTCGGGCAACCCCACTCTATACGCCATCTGCCCAATCCTCTTCTTAATAGGAAATGACCCTACGAACCTTGGTGCTAACTTCCCAACGGACCCAAAGCGAATGACGTTCCGTAATGGAGACACCTTGACAAAGACCATGTCCCCAATATCAAACTCAAGATCTATCCTCCTCTTGTCCACATAAGATTTATGCCTATCTTGCGCCGTCTTCATCCTCCTTTGAATCAAATCGATCTTTTCCGAAGTCTCTCTAATCATATCGGGCCCAAGTAAGATCTTATCTGTAGACTCCCACCAACATGTAGGCGAACGACACGGCCGTCCATAAAGAGCCTCGAACGGTGCCATGCCAATGCTAGACTGAAAGTTGTTATTATATGCGAACTCCACCAACGGAAGATGTTCCTCCCATGTACCTCCGAAGACACACAACCTCAATAAGCCCTCTAGAATACGATTCACCCTCTCGGTCTGGCCATCCGTCTGAGGATGATATGCGGTGCTCAAACATAACTGAGTCCCTACCGCCTCTTGCAAGCTCTTCCGAAATTCGCTAGTAAAGATAGGATCGCGGTCGCTCACTATGCTAAAAGGAACACCGTGCAAACGAACTATTTCTCGAATGTATACGGAGGCTAACCATGGAGCAGTCCTCTTACTCTTCACGCGAATGAAATGGGCACTCTTAGTAAGTCTGTCTACCACGACCCAAATCCCCGTGTTACCCTTCCTCGATCTCGGTAATCCGTCAACAAAATCCATCGAGACGCTTTCCCACTTCCATTGTGGGACCTCCAATGGGTGTAGTAATCCACCGGGCTTCTTTTGCTCTGCTTTTACTTGTTGGCACACCAAGCATCTAGCGACAAACTTTGCCACGTCCTTCTTCATGCCGGCCCAAAAGTAAACTCGTCTCATGTCCATGTACATCTTGTCCCCGCCGGGATGGATGGTCATCTTCGAACGATGTGCATCGTCAAGAATAGCCTTCCTCAAGCTCTTAACTCGTGATACACAAAGTCTATCGTCCCTGCGCAACCAACCCTTATCATCTAGGGTATACCTACTTAGGTGGCTTGATGACTCCCCTCTTATGAGCTTCTCTACTAACTCCATCAACTGTGGGTCATCACGCTGTGCCTCTCCAACCTGTCCCAAAAGCGTAGGTCTGACCTCAAGGATGCTAGCAAACTGGGTACAAAATCAATGGATGGTCTAAAGTCAAAGGTAGAGATAAACTCTAAGCTACGTCGCTCGACAAACAAAGGACACAATGTCAACTTTTTCCTACTAAAGGCATCCTCCACAACGTTACCCTTGTCAGGGGTATATGCTATCTCGAAATCGTAGGGCGCCAAGAACTCCATCCACCTTTGTTGCCTCAGGTTTAGATCTTTCTGAGAGAACAAGTACTTTAGCTACTTATGGTCTGCAAGCAACTCAAACTTCTCACCAAGCAAATAATGATGCCAAGACTTGAGCGCCAAAACTATGGCAGCCAATTCTAAGTTGTGGGTAGGGTAATTCTTCTCATGGACTTTCGACGGTCTTCCACCATAACATATCACCCTTCCCTAGAGACCACATGCCCTAAAATCCTCACTTCTTTCCTCCAAAAATGGTATTTTGGAGAACTTAGCTTTAAGCTGGTGCGCTTGTAGGGTCCCTAAGCTTTCCCTAAGATGTAGGGCATGCTCTTCTCTGCTTCTAGAGAAAACCAGGATATTATCCCATGCAAAATCGTCACAACTATCCATCTCTCACATAGACCATCCTAGTCGAACTCGACATCCCCCAAGTGCAAGCCCTAAAGGCCTAAACCAATATCAGACAAACACCCAAGGGATACCTCCTTTGAATTCAGACGACCTACGTGAGATGATACTAATAAGACGGCCAACCAATTGAGCACTTGACCGACTCAGGCTGTCCTTGCCAGTCTTGCTCCAAAACCACCACTGATCACATAACTGGCTTTGCTTAATCTATTAAGCACATACGAAAACTTATTTCGTGCCTCTGGATAAACCCTGCACTTTATCAAAGACATCTCCATACTCATGGACCACACAAATAGACTCCCAATCATCGTTGGATGCGTCAGAAGATTCTAGGCAGCTAAGCATCACTGAACCCCTAGGGTCACAAGAAATATGAGGGTCTTTCCATAACAAATCAATAGTCTAACTACCCTCCTTTCACAATATAGGATGGCACCCCGCCTAGCTAGCCAATCCACCCCTATAATCAAACTATAGCCCGTGAAACCAAGGACGAAGGTGTTGCATTCAAATCCAACGCCCAAGATAGACACTCTCAAATCCCGACAAACCATTGAAGGATGAGCTGAACCACTAACAGGATTTGAGACTAGGATAGGATCCTTAACTAGACTAGTATTTAGGTGCAGTGTTTCAACTAACAAAGCAGATACTAACGAGTATGAAGCGCCAGAATCAAACAAAGTCCAAACAGGATGATAAAGAAAACCAAATTTCAACCAAGACGGTCCAACCCCCATCAGGTATACCAGCCGTGAGGGAATACAACTACCCTCCAGAAGATCCTGTACTTTGTCCTTGTCTCTTTGGACAATCCTAAGGTGTCCTATTTCTCCAAAACAACTAGCCTTCTTCTTCACATTCTCCATTCGTGACCTGCCACCAAGATGAGGTTTCGTCCTTTATTAACCAAACAGCTATTTGAACCTTCCTCCCATCGTCTATCTTAAAGGTACCAACAAGCCCTCCACTTCCTTGGACTAACTTCTAGCCCGACAAACGTCTAAGTCCCTTGAAGTGGTTTTTCCGTCCTTCGTACGGAAGTCCTTATTTATCTTAGAAAAAGCATCTATACGCGGAGGGGGGGGGACTCAAAAAAGAGAAAGAGGAAGAGATTCAAAACGGAGAATCGAAGGAAGGATATATGGCTCTTGGGGATTATGTTCTTAAAATAAACCTTTCTTTCAAAAATACTCTTCTACAAACATATTTTTGAAAGTATTCTTTATAAAAATGCTTTTGAAAAATAGTTTTTCAAAATATCTTATCTGTTCTGGTAACCTTCAGCTCTGATACCACGTGTAACACCCCACGTCCATTAATGTCACTCGCAAAGGGAATGCATTAACTTCCATGGAGCATTTTAAGTGAATATAGAACCGAAAATCACAACAAGACAGATATAAAGCAGTGCTTGAAAATTTAAAACTTTATTTATTGCAGCAGAAGGTAAATATGTTTGGTTACATCATCAAAAACCATAAACCAAAGTCAAGTACATATTATCCATCTGGATAAAACAAAGTACATAATCCCACTACTACAAATAGCCATAAAGAAAATGATACACTGAACTTTACTTCAGCAATCCAAATCTAAGTGCTCCCAAAGAGATCCCAATCAAGCTCCACTAGTACTAGTCCCACCCTTAGAACCGGGGGGGGGAAGAAAAGAGGTGGAAACAAAGGGGGTCAAACATAAAGTCTGGCGAGTCCGATAACTCTAACAACATAATTATTAAAGCAATATGATAAGATATAAGCTGGAGAATAAGGTAATGACTGTGTGAACCACATGGGTATGGCAAGACAATCAAGAGAAACAGAGATAACGTTAATGGTGCTTCCTAATCAATATAGGATAATTACTATACTCTACCGTATTGTACTAACACTAACTGCACCCCTACTACTCACTCTAGAAATTTGATCCTCTTGGCTAAATAGAACGATGATAGCTTCGTGTACTACTAGATGTACCCACTATCCCCCATGTATGACTATATATCTCTAGTTGCTATTATAGGTACCCAACGTGTACCTATCCCCACTAGATGTACCCTTTCAATAAGTAATGATGGTAATTCCATGTATTCCTAGCTGACATCATAGTTGTCGCCTGCTTCTATCTCCACTAGGTGTACCCCCTTAATAATTATTAATAATAGTGGTAGCTTCATGTACCCCTAGCTGACTACATAGGTGTCGTCTGCTCCTATCTCCACTAGGTGTACCCACTACCCTGCCCCATTCGATCGCCTCCCTAACTCGTAGATACCCGTGCAGGTCCCACAGTGGGGTGTATCACTCCCCAATATGGCAACCTTATACCACGCAAGGAATGCACGGCTTATAACTACACGATGCAATAACGTCTTACCTACCAGCCCGGACCCACGCACGCACGTGACCCCGTTGGACTTGCGTTGCCACAGCTAACCCGTTTGGGCCTCTAACAATCAGACCCAGTAGGCGTGTCCCGTCCTCGACTTGGGTCGAGCTCACAAAGACACTTAATGTTCTACTGGACTGAAAAGGGCCCCCCCTATGATTGACACAAGCTTTCCACCTAGACTTGGTCCCCTCTAGTACATCCCACTTAACCCCCTTCATGTCCACTTACATGTTTTAAATTTGGTTAAGGGTTTCTATTAGTAATTCCACATGCCACCCAAGGCACCCACTTAACCCCTATGTCCCACTTACATGTTTTACCTTGGTTAAGTGTTACTAATCGTATTTCCTCATGTCACCCAAGGCACCCACTTAACCCCCATGTCCCACCACATGTTTTACTTTGCTGAAGTGTTTCTTAATTTATTACTACCGTAACACCTGTAGGACCTCTCACATTAGACTGGCGTTTGTGGCTGCTGGATTTGTCGGGCGGGTCCGGGCATTCTTACACCACAAACGAGCCTAACCTCGTGTCCATACAATTGTTACGCATTAAGTTTGGGCCTTTGACCTCTCACATTGGGCTACCATTAGTGGCTGCTGGATTTGCCGGGCGGGTCCGGGCAGTCTTACACCACAAATGAGTCCAACCTCGTGTCTTAGGCAATTAATTATACATAATTAATTTTCCCCAAATTTGAATTACTTTCCCTATTCAAATTTCCATATTTATTTATGTCCATAATTTATCACCTAAATTATGCTCATCTATTTATGGTATATAAATTATACCAATTTCATCACTAATTAATTTTATTTATTAAAATTTATTACATGCCTTTTTAGGCCATTACATGCCAAATTCACAATATGTGTGTATCCACTATTATCCCCGTCGTACCCCCGTCATTCGTTCGCTTAACATGACATATACGTATAAGACTAGCAAATAGTCTAATACTTAAAAAAGGGAATAAACATCACAAAGTCACATACACACAATAATAGATCTAATTTGCATATAACTTGCAATTAAGAATTACAACATACTTGCATAGTCTTTGTATTATCAAGGATCCAAAAATCATGTATCTAAAAGGTGTGAACTTGCATGTATGAACATAGTTTTACACCCAACTAGCCTAGGTAATTATCACAAACTTACATAAACTATGTATGTCGTCAACCTAAACATAAAGGTGTCATCTTGCATAACTATGGATCCAATAAAAGGTGTTAACCTGAGTAAACTGTGGATCCACATAAAGGTGTAAACTTGCATAACTATGCATGTCATAGTTTCAACATGAAAATGTCAACTTGAAAATGGATCTAAACTTTAAAGGTGTGAACTTGTATATATGTGAATACAATTATCACTTAAACTTGCATATGAACATAATACTTATACGAACTAGCATATGTTCCACATCCATATACGCATAAAAACTGACGTTATAAACCTAGGTGATTGGATTATAAAAAGGGATTCATTGACACAAGTTAACATCATGAACTACTAGCATATATTTTAGATCCAAACTTACATAACATCATATAACTCGCATACAACTTGCGTGATCCTATTAACTTGCAAAACATCATATGTACAACTTGCATAATCATATTAACTTGCATAACATCATATATGAAACTTGCATAATCATATTAACTTGCATAACATTATATCTGAAACTTGCATAATCATATTAACTTGCATAACATCATATATGAAACTTGCATAATCATATTAACTTGAATAATCATATTAATCTTGCATAACATCATACATGAAACTTGCATAACATCATATATAAAACTTGCATAACATCATATAATATGAATCAAGTTAACATACATGATTAAACATATGAATTAGATTCACATCTCCAACTTATAATCCAACGTATATCACATAATAATTAATTTAGCAATTATTTTGTTAAAGTGATCAAACTCACCATTCGACGAAGTTCTGGAAGCCCTTTGTTGTAGTTGAATTTGCTATTGGATTGAATTGAGTTGCTTTAATCTTCTTCTAATTGGTGGCGGCTGCTCTAGGGTTCAAGACGACAGCATGACGGCCATAGTTTTAGTTTTAATTTTGATCAAGGGTTAGAGTCTATGGGTCTTTTTATAGAGTTTTGAATTTATTTACAGCCGTCAGATTACTCTAGAATCCATCTAGGCCTTAGAAACCAAGTAATGATGTCAACAGACCATTTAGGGCCGACGGGACCAATTCCAAACCTCTTGGGTCGACCCATAAAATAGGTCGGTTTGGTGTTTTGAATTTTTTTCTTAAATTTTTAGGTTGAATTTTATTTTATTTTTATAAATATATCTATATATATTTCTATCTTCCTAATTAACCATTTGCACACTAAACTACTTTTTGAACCGCGTTCACACTAAGCCGATTTTAGCCATTCCCCTAAAACAAAAATATGGCATTGGCGGGGATCGAACTCTGTACCTCTTGTATGCATGTCACATGTTCCAACCAAATGAGCTACTTAGTCTTTTGCTTACAAACCTTAGAACAATGCTAAACATTTATTCTTTAATTTAGTTAATTCGATTATTCAAAAATCCGGGGTGTTACATAAAGGTAATAGAATAATTACCATGTTAACTGCACGAAAATATAATTATACATATACACACACATTATCCGTCCATATCCACGTAAACAACGAAATATATTTTACAACTAATGTTTGTGTGTTTGAATAGCTTCCATGTTATAGAATTATGCATGAAAATGTAATACATATTAAATGCAAACATATATTATGACCATTGTAGAAATTAATGTAATTGATTTACTATAATTAAGGTCATAAAAAAAATAACTATTGTAAACATTGTTGATTGGGGGAAACATATTAAATTAGGTAAGTTAGGTCTAATGGTTATGATTTAAAATATTAACTGGGAAAAAGAATAGTAACTCCAATTAATTAATTAAATATATCTTATGACATATATGTATATATATACGTACAAGGATAAATCAAATTAAAGAAATTTAGAAACGGGTAAGGAGTTACAATAATTAAATTAGAAATAAAAAGAGACTGGTATAATAAGGACATTTCATTGTTAATTAATGTCTAAGGAAATTATGGTAGTTAAGGTCATAAGTGACATTAATTATAATTAATGGAAATAAATGGCATTTAAGGGGTTAATTAGTGCCTTAGAAAAATATGACTGTTATGGTCATAAATGGAAATAACCATATTAAATAGCAATAAATGAAAAAAAAAGATGATAAATGCTTATTGGTCATCATTTTAAATACTAAGTACACTAAGGAAACAATTAAATAAATATCGTAGGATAGAAAGGATATAACTTTCCGCATTTCATACTAGTTAATCTAGAACTAAGAATTAAAAGATAGAATTGGACAGAGTATGTTAATGATGCGAGGTCAGTTGTGTTATTCAACAGAAGTCTGCACTTTCCAACAGTCGAATATATGTCCAACAGATGTGAGACGTCATTGACCATAAGAACCCGTGACGATAATTAGTTTGCATAGATGAAGTATTTACATGAACAGAAAATAAACGAGAATAACTCAATAACGTGGCTTGCTTTGGGATTAAGGTGTTAAGTGGTTAGATCCACCTATAAAAAGGTATTAAGTGATCGTATAGCCCACCTCCCCATAAATGAAAGAAATAAAGGCTAACTGGTATGAGTTCAATAATCTTCACGAATAGTGTGACAACCCGGATTCCGACGGACCGATTTTTTTTTTTAAAACCCATTCCATTGAAACCCGAGTTGGTTTGCTCTGGTATCCTACAGAAAAGACAGAGACATAAAACATGTCAGAGATCGGAAAACATCTCACAGCTTAAGGAATAAAATATAATGTAGTTGAAACATAGCTTTACCTTAATAATAATACTACTAAACCAGTATCCAAAGCTATACAGTCTCTATCATGAACCTAACCTGTGAATGTTATGAGGAGGGCGTCAGAACATAAGTTCTGTGTGAATGAATTTAAACTACACTTCTTGGATAATCCTACATATACCATTCAATTATATTTTCTTATTTATTAGGTTATTTGTATTATTAGCACTCAAGGCTTACACACACGTCGCACCAATCTACTCTCTAGTAGATTAACCTAACATAGTGTATATGTAGCTACCCCCTAATTAAGGTATACTCTACTCGGATGGTCTCCACCGTATGTACGCAGTCCCTTATTCAATATTGCATGTCTTATGTATATCAATGCTACGTTGGCATAAAACTATCATCACTGTGTTACGTAAGCGCTTGGACTTCCATTATAGATCCTACTAGATTCTATCATCGAATAATGCACTCTAGTTTATGGTACACCACTCAGAGCGACAAGAGTGTGCCTAGACTTTCCCCATGTATGTATCGTCAATCTTACTCGATGTCTATTTGCACATGTTCTTTATATGTGCGCCCGAGTCCCATGGTAGGGCTAATCAAGAAACACGGAACTCGGTCGGGAGCTTTCAAATATCTGCCGATGCAGATGCTAAGGTCTGCTTTTATAGTGGTTATGGTCCCACTAGACCCCTCCCTCAACTAATGAAAGGCACCCAAAAATGTCAATAATGAGAACTGTAACCCCGGCCCCCTATGCCCTTCAATTCTATTGGCCAACCTCACCCATAACTAGATAGCAAAGTATATGGTCTTTTAGAGTTCTCCGCCTTTCCGCTTTACGTACTGACTGAAGATGGTAGGTAGACGACGAGCTGCTATCACAGGGCACTAATTGGTCTCGCCGAATCACGCGAGCCCATCTTAGTCTTTTGATTGCCTCTTGTTTTGCAATCAAGGCATACTCATTGGCCCTTCCCACGCAGACGTAACCTCTGTGAGCACAGGTGTATCATCTTCCACTCACCGAGGGATACCAAGAGTACCCTCACATCCCCAGAAGCTGCGAGCTTCGTAACCCAGTCCCTTGGAGCCTTCTACATGATCAGATGGATGTTTGCTCCTCCTTGCGCCATACGACATCGTGATGATCTACCGTGTTTGGTTATTCATTCCCTATCGTATGGACTGGTCCAAGCGCCTTACCCTTTCGTATTATTAGACCTTAAGTCTAATCTTCTAATTATGCGCTTGCTCTATCTCATTAGGTTTTCTTTTTAACTTGGTTATCTCATCCATATTAGTTTTTAAATTACCAAGTTTCTTTTTCATAAGTCTTTCACTATTTCTTATGTAGCTGCGATCTTTTAATTGTTTACTTAGTTCTCTTAACTAAGGTTTACTAACAAGCTCAAACACGACTTTTTGTAACTGTTTACTTAGTCCTTTTAACTAAGGTCTACCAACACGACTTTCCATGATTGTTTACTTAGTTCTCTTAACTGAGGTTTACTAACAAGCTCAAACACAACTTTCTGTAACTGTTTACTTAGTCCTCTTAACTAAGGTTTACTAACATGACTTTCCATGATTGTTTACTTAGTTCTCTTAACTAAGGTTTACTAACAAATTCTCTTTATCATTTACTCATTAACTTAGTCATCTTAGATAAGGTTTACTAATAAGTTTTCCCCTGACTCGTTCTTATGTTTTCCCTATTTTTGGCTTTATTCCCGTTCCCACGGATTTCTTAATCTTCAATTAAGTAAGGCTTGCATCCTTTCATAAGTTATTTCATCTTTGTATCGATCATTATAACCTACGTTATAATTCTTACTTGTCTTGTACCAAGCTTACCTATTATCTTCCCATTCAGTTATACTCGTATCTGTTGATGTTTCCATAATCCATCGTTATTTACTTAGTTTTCTTAACTAAGGTTTGCTACCATTACCCATTATTATATTAGTTAAGTTTGTCTATACGCCTCCGTTTACTTAACCTTAGCACACTTAACATGTTTGTTTCATAGCATTAATCTTTTTATTAATGCACTCAACCTCTCACATTAGACATGTTGCTTGCGGTTACTGGATATGCTGGGAGGTTCCTGGCAGACATCTACCGCAAACTCGTTCTAACCTCGGGTTTTGGGCTTAATGAGCTAACCTCTCACATTAGACCTGTTGGGTCGGTTACTGGATGTGCCGGGCAGTTCCGGGCAGACTTACACCGCAACTCAATGTAACCTCGGGTTAGGCATGTTTATCTTTTAACTGACGTATACAATTTCAATCTAGGTTTTATATGCCTATTAATCCCAATCCAATAATTCATGTTCACGCTTCTAAACCCGATTTCATGTTTATGGTTCCAATTTGATTTGTATACATAAATTCTGCCATGATTACATAATCTCGTTCATAGTTATGCCAACAATCCTTATTATATGTTATGCCCAACTTTTCATGTATATAAGTTATGCTTAATTATTCCCAAATTAATTGTTCTTTAAAGTTATCAATAATTCATGTCAATCCTCATTCTTATTGCTTAGAACAATTAATTCATGTCAACCCTCATTCTTATTGCATAAATCCCAATTCAACTTATAATCCCATACGTCTAAATTTTCAATTCTAACTTTTCTTATGTACATATAGTTCATACATAAATTCTTGATTCAACATACACAAGCATATCTAATCGTTCTATTTTAATCGCACATTTTTTTATGTTCTAGGTTAATATATGTGCCAATTTCCCCTAATTTCCCAATCTCATGTTATGTTATATGTTATTTTACAATTCCCCAATTCGTGAATTATGCCCAAAAATTCATCTTACAAGTTGTTTCAATTTTCCAATTACAAATTATTCCCAAATTCCCAAACATCATTTTCATTATTCCAATCTTTGTTCGTACGCATACTTTTCAGTGAGATTTGGATTAGGCTCGAAGTTAGCCTAATCTTAAAAATAAAAAGGAAAGGAGAAGAAGAAGAACATAATACGCATAAAATAAAATCTAAGTTATTTTAATTGAATTAAATAAATTAACTTGGGGAATTGCTAAACAATACATCTACTATTATTCAACAAAGGTAAACTAAATCCACTCACAGTGATTTTTGCTTTCCTAGGTCTGATTTAGATTAGCATCCAAAGTTCTTCCCTTTTTTGCGGCGTAGATTATAGATCAAAATCCCGTTTCTCTTTATTTTGCAATAGAAGAAATTCTAAATCTAATCTTTTATTTTAAAAATAGATTTTGAAGAGAAAGGGAAGAAAGTGGATCTAGGATTTGAAATTACTTGGAGAAGAAGAATTTGAATTGATTTATGCTAGAACAGAGTCATGGCATCGCCATAGGTTTTAGGTAAAGAAAAATAATGAGTCTTGGGTCCATTATATAGCCTTTAGATAAACGAACTGTAACATCCCACGTCCATTAATGTCACTCTCAAATGGAATGCATTAACTTTCATGGAATATTATTAGTTTATAGAACAGAATATAACAAGACAGATACATATACTGGTACTTGAAAATTTTAGAACAACTTTTATTGCAGCGGTGAAATAGTTTGATTACAACAACTTCATAAACCAAGTACACTTAATATCCATCTTGACAAATTGTTTTCAGAGCACATAAAGTAAAAAAGCACAACCCTGACATAAGTAGTCATAAAAGAGTTGAGCTGAACTTTACTTTCAGCAATCCAAGCACTTCCAAAAGAGAGAGAAAGAGATCCAAATCAAGCTCCACTAGTACTAGTCCCGCCCTGAGAACCTGAGGGGGAAAAGGAAGAAAAGAGGTGAAAACAAGGGGGTCAGACATAAAGTTTGGCGAGTACAATAACTTTAACAATATAATTATTAAAGTAATTAGGATAAGGCATAAACTGGTAAAACAAGGAATGACTGTGAAAGAAGTGGGAAAGTCAAAACAAACAAGAGGAATATTCTGGCGTTAATCTTGTTCCTAATCGCTATAGGATAATTACTATACTGCACCAATGCTAATTACACCGCACCATTACTAGTCCCATACTGGAAGTTGATCCCTCTTACTAATCATAATTATAATAATAGTAGCTTCGTGTACTCCTAGCTGCTATCGTAGGTGCTGCCTGCTCCGACCTCCACTAGTTGTACCACTACCCTCCCCAGTCTAGTTACAACATTTATTCATAATATGGTAGTTTCTTGTACTCTTAGCTGTGGTCATAGGTGCCGCCTGCCCTTATCTCCGCTAGTCGTACCCACTGCCTTCCCCATTCGATCGGCTCCCAAACTCGTAGATACTCATGTTGGTCCCACAGTGGGGTGTATCACTTCCCAAAGTGGCAACCTGATACCACTAAAGATGTACGGCTTATACCTACACGATGCAACAACGTCTTACCTACCAGACCGGGCCCACGCATGCACATGATCCCATTGGACTTGTGTTGCTACCGCTAACCCGTTTTGACCTCTTACAATCAAATCCAGTAAGCATGTCCCGTCCTCGATCTAGATCGAGCTCACTTAGATACTAAATGGGTTACTGGTTGAAAAGGGTCCACACGCTTGACACAAGCTTTCCACTTATGCTTGGTCCCCACTAGGATTTCCCACTTAACCCCCTCTTATTCATGTCTTCTTACATGTTTCAACTTGGTTAAGTGTTTATAATTATTTCGCACATGTTACCCACTTATCAACTCAACATGTGCTATTGGTTAAGCTTGTCTTAACCTTATCTGCTTATTAGATCAATATATATATATATATATATTTGGTTAAGATGGTCTTAACCCTATCCAGTTATATTATTGGTTAAGTTGGTCTTAACCCTGTCCACTTATTTTATTGGTTAAGTTGGTCCAAACAATATTCGCTTATCAAATCAATATATATTATTGGTTAAGTTTGTCTTAACCCTATCGGATCAATACGTATTATTGGTTAAGTTTGTCTTAACCCTATCCACTTATTGGCGAATCTGGTCTTAACCATATCCACTTATCATGTTTTACTTAATTTATGATTAAGTAAATCTAAGTTCACCGATACACTGGTGAAGAAAATAACTCCCTAAGTATCAACCTCGAATACCGAAATCAACATCAGATTGGTACTCAGAGAATTATTCACTCAACCAAACTTCTGTTTGTCATTCATATTCGACTTTGATCAGCATTAATTAATTAGTAATGCACAGACCTCTCACATTAAGTCGATTGCTTGTGACTGCTGGATATGTCAGGCAGTTCCGTGCAAACTTCTACCACAAGCCAGACTTAACCTCTTGTCTAAGCATCATTTAATGTATGCCTTTGACCTCTCACATTAGACTACCGTCTGTGGTTGCTGGATTTACCGGGCGGGTCCGGGCAGTCTTATGCCACAAACGAGTCTAACCTCGTTTCTTAGTCCTTTATTACTCATTTAATTCATGTCTTTGACCTCTTACATTAGACTACCGTTTATGGTTGCTAGATTTGCCGGGTGGGTCCGTGCAGTCTTACACCACAAACGAGTCTAACCTCGTGTCTTAGGCATTTATTACTCATTTAATTTATGCCTTTAACCTCTCACATTAGACTACCATTTGTGGTTGCTGGATTTACCGGGCGAGTTCGGGCAGTCTTACACCATAAATGAGTCTAACCTCGTGTCTTAGGCATTTATTATGCATTATTATTATTCAACCCCAATTTGAATTAATATCCCTATTTCAAATTGCCAGTAACTTCCAATTTTAATCCATGTCCATAATTGTCACCTAAATTATGTCCATACTTTTTAGGTATATAAATTATACCAATAAATGTCTCAATTTAATTATATGCCTTTAAAACCATTATATGCTAATTCACAATTTTGCAGAATTAATATTTTCCCATTGTCCCCACACTATTCGTTCGTTTTAATACGAGATATGCTAGAATCGAAAATAGTATAACTTATAAAAAGAAAAGCAACATTACAACTTGCATAACACATAAAATAGATCATAATATAAGTTTACGTAGCTAAGGACTTGCATAGGAAATGGATATATATATATAACATAAATCTGCATAAACTATCATGGATCTAAATATAGATCTTATCATGTAATCGTGAACTTGCATATATGGATATGGTTTTCCTATAGCTTGCACATGAATTTCATACAAACTTACATTCAAACTAGCATATGATTCACATACAAAACTAGCATATGATTCACATACAAAACTAGCATATGATTCACATTCAAAACTAGCATAGGCAATGGGCATATAGAACATAAATTTGCAAAACTATGTACTGCCATGGATCTAAATATAGATCTAAACATAAAAATGTGAACTTTCATATGGATCTAAACATGTAAATTAATGTCACATGTTTTGCATATAAACTAGCATATGTGTATACTTGATTCACATATGAACTTGTGTATAATCCACCTACAGACTTGCATAAGATTCATATACAACTAGTGTATGATTTAACATCCCAAACTTGCATAGGATTCATATAAAAATTAGCATATGTAGAAACAAACTTGCATAGGATTCACATATGTTTTAACATCCCAAACTTACATAAGATTCGTATATGATTTAACATCCCAAACTTACATAAGATTCGCATATGCTTTAACATCCTAAACTTGCATAAGACTCATGTATGATTTAGATCTACAAACATAAGTTAACAAAACAATCATATATTCACAAAAAAATCAAGTAACATCACATGATTCAACAGACATGTTCTCATAATCCAAGTCATGACCCATCATAACTAATTTATTAATTATTTTGTGAAAGAAATTATACTCACAAACAAAAGAACAGTCTTCTTTTTCTGGGATCTGTATTCTGAAACTGAATTGCTCGCCTTTGATGTAGACTAATTGTTATTCTAATTTAGATTAGATTTGATTTTGATACTTGCTTCTATCTGCCTTTTGAGTTGAAAGAGAACGGCTGCTACTCTAGGTTCACCATTGACAACATGATGTCTCTTGGTATGAATTAGTGTGATTTTAGGTTGAGGGTTAGGTTGCTTATATAGAATTTTAATTAATTAAGAGCCGTCAGACTAACCTAGAAGAAATGAAGACCATCCAGACAAGATAGAATAACCACCTCAGCCCTAATGACTCAGAAGTGAGTCAAAACATCGTCACATTTCAGTTCTGCCCAGGGGGTAGGTCGACCCCTAGGTCGACCTGTATATAGGGAGGTCGACCCCCTGGTCGACCTGGCCTGGTCGACCTGGCCTGGGGTAGGTCGACCCCCAGATCGACCTGCCTTGGTATTTAATTTTCTGAATTGTTTTATATAAATTTCTGAAAGTTCTAAGGGCTATAACTTCTTCTTACGGATTCCAATTCACGCAAACTCAGACTCTATCTCAAGCAGAATTCCGAGACAAACGCAATGGCGTAACCCGTTTCCCTTAATTCTCACATTTAAAATTAAGTATTCTTTAATTTGTTAATTTTAATATTTAAAATCACGGGGTCTTACATTCTCCCCTCCTAAAAGGGATTTCGCCCTCGAAATCTCCAAGTTTAGGAGAATGTATATCCTGACATCCAATCATCCATCTACTCAACCATCAAACATAGGCATCCATTGTCCTTACAAGATTTCTAATACCGTATGAACATATGCAAAAAGTGTGTATATGTTCCTTATCTAATGCAAAATCAGGCGGTCTACTGATTCGGTTGACCTCCTTAATGCAAATCTTGACAGTGCCATGCGTCCATTATGTATGTGAAAGAATCCTAACGATACATTTTATTTCTACATGTGTGCACAACCATTCATCAAAATGCAGTATCCATATGATAACACAACCATTATACATCCATTAAATATGCACACATATTTATATGCAATATGAAAGTGACTGAGCCGATCTAGTGCCTAATGTGTTTGTACATGCATCCACGAACAACCACTAGCAACCACTTGCATCCATTTTCATCCACCAAACATAACATGTCTCAAACAAATGTTTACAACCATAGGGTTTTTCCTAACTAGAGATCGAAGATATAATCACGAAGATAGGACAAGTATCGACAAAGCGATAAAAAAAGGGAAGTGAAAAATAATACCCTCAAAAAGGAAAGGGTACAGCGTACGCATCTTGTCTTCCATTTCCCAAGTCGTGTCTCCTTGATCATCTCCCCATTGCACTTTGACCAACTTGACCTCTTTGTTGCGTAGCTTTTATACCTATGACCCAAGGATGCATGTCGGAGCTCGTCTAATCGTGGCATCTCGCTTCACTTTAAGCATGTTCGGCTCCACTACTTCTATGGTATCTTGTAAAACTTTCGCAAATGCGATACGTGAAACACGTCGTGAACACCACTAAGCTCGTTGATTCTTCTCATGTCCCTCCAAAATCTAGGATACATAACCTCAAAAGATTTTCAAGGATTCTATTCACCCCTTTCTGTCCGTACATTCGTCTGTGGATGATAAGCAATGCTTATACTTGCCGCCTTTTGCATACCACGTTTTCCTCTTGCATCGAAAACTACTCCAAGCCCTGTGCCGCAAGCACCGGTATACACTATAAATAGCTTACATCCATCTGGCAAACTAAAACTGGAGCTGCCGTCAACGACCCCTTCAAATGCTGGAAAGCATCGTCATAGTCAACATCCCAAGAAAAATTCAAGTTCTTCTTCGTTAATCGAGTAAGTGAGGCTGATATCTTCGTGAAGTCCTTAATGAACTTCCTATAATAACCAGCTAGCCTTAAAACCTTCTTACTTCTGTTGTGTTCTTAGGAATTTTCCAATCTTGGATTGCCACCACCTTTGCGGGATCCACAGCTATCCCAACCTTAGAGACCATGTGTCCTAAGAACCTCAATTCTTTTCTCCAAAAATAGCACTTGGAGAACTTAGCTTTGAGTTGATGCGCTCGTAGGGTCTCTAAGACTTCCCTAAGATGTAGGGCATGCTCTTCCTCGCTTCTAGAGAAAACCAAGATATCGTCCACAAAGACTACCACAAACTTGTTTAGAAATTCCCTAAACACCCTACTCATTAAGTCAACGAAGTATGCAGGTGCATTCGTCAAACCAAAAGGTATGACGAGCGACTCGAAGAAACCGTTAGGAGTTCTAAATGCAGTCTTATCTATGCTGTCTTCAGCCACCCTTAGCTGATGAAATCCTGTAGCCAAATCCAGTTGCAAGAAAACCAAAGCACCGACCAACTGATCGAATAAATCGTCTATCCTCGGCAATGGGTGTCTATTCTTCTTGGTGATCTTATTCAGTTCTCTACAGTCCACGCACAGTCTAAGTGAACCGTTAGCCTTCGTAGCGAAAACAACTGGAGCACCCGATTCCGAAATATTTCCTCTTATGAACCCCTTCTCAAGCAACTCCTTTTCTTACTGAGTTATCTTTTCTTTCTCGGAGCCATGTGGCGCACCGGTAATGCAACTGGCTTTGCATTATTTACAAGTTATATACGAAAGTCTATCTCGCACCTTGGGGTAAACCCCGAACTTCATCGAAGACGTCACCATATTCATGAACCACACGAACAAATTCCAGATCACCGTTGGACTCGTCAAGAGATTCTACGTAGCTAAGCATCACCGGACCTCTAGGGTCACAAGAAATATCAAGGGTCTTTCCACAACAAGTCATAAGTCTAACCACTCTCTTTTCACAATCGAGGATGGCACCGTTACTAGTTAACCAATCCATGCCTAGAATCAATCGATAGCCCGTGAAGCCAAGAACGAAGGCGTTGCATTCAAACTCAACGCTCAAGATAGATACTCTCAAATCCCGACAAATTATCGAAAGATGAACCGAACCATCAATAGGATTTGAGACTACTATGGGATCCGTAACTAGACTAGTATTTAGGTGTAGTGTTTTCAACTGACAAAGATGATACAAACGAGTGTGAAGCGCCAGAATTCAAACAAGTTTCGAACAGGATGATCAAAAAAAAGAAAAACCAAACTTCCAACCAAGATAATTCTACCTCTATCAGGTATGCCAGCTGCGAGGGAACGCGTATGCCCTCCAGACGATCCTGTACTTTTCCCTTACCTTTGCCTTTTGCTTCTTTGGACGATCCTAATAAGATGTCAAGTTTCTCCGTAACGATAACAACTAGTCTTCTTCTTCTTTCTAACGTCTTTATTTAAATAGTCATGTATTTCACAAGTGTGGCCCTTCCTTTTCTCTTGGCCCCTTGTTATCCTTACCGCCTTTCTTTGGACCTACTTTCTTATCGTGCGTACTATCCATGTCTCTCCTGCACATTCTCCATTCGTGACCTCCTACCAAAATGAGGTTTCGTCCTTCATTAACCAAGCAGCTAATTGAACCTTCCTCCTGTCGCTTATCTTAAAGGTACCAACAAGTCATCCGCTTTCTTCTAGCTTTGACCAACGTCCCAGTCCCATGTAGCGGGTTTCCGCCCGCCGTACGGAAGTTCTTACATATCTTAGAAAAAGCGTCTATACGTGGAGGAAGAAATTCAAAGAGGAAAGAGGAAGAGATTCAAAACGGAGAATCGAAGGAAAGAGATATGGCTCTTAGGTGTTATGTTTTTAAAACAAACTTTTCTCTTGAAAATACTTTCCTTAAAACATATTTTTGAAAGTATTTCTTTATAAAAACGCATTTGAAAAATAGTTTTTCAAAATCCCTTATCTGTTCTGTTAACCTTCAGCTCTGATACCACGTGTAACACCCCACGTCTATTAATGTCACTCTCAAAGGGAATGCATTAACTTTCATGGAGTATTATTAGTGTATAGAACAAAATATAACAAGATAGATACATATATTGGTACTTGAAAATTTTAAAACAACTCTTATTACAGCGGAGAAATAGTTTGATTACAACAACTTCATAAACCAAGTACACTTAATATCCATCTTGACAAATTGTTTTCAGAGTACATAAAGTAAAAAAGCACAACCCCAACATAAGTAGTTGTTGGCTAGCTTTTTGACCAAGCCACCAAGGTTCACACACAAGAAGAAAGTATGAAGCTCACGCCTCTAGACCACGAAAACCAGATCGTGGTCATTTCATCCTATCGGAACGCAGCGCCCTACCGGGTCGCTTCGCCCCTATTCGATCCGATCCATACTTGCTAGCTCGATCTGATCCGAGCTCCAGGAACCAGGAAATGAAGGCTATAACCAACTCTTCCACGATCCGATAATGCAGGATCTCGCGACACCTGTCCACAACTGTCATATTGACCAATTCTCCATCAAGATACGAACCAGTACGAGGTCCTCGGGATGTGTGCCACGTATGATCGCGATCCGCCTGAAGAAATCAGCTATAAATAGCCTAGAACTTGGCATTTTTAGGGTTCTTTTGGGCATTTGAGAGATTTGACTCCACCATTATCATATCTCCATTATTTTTGTTTAGAGTTATCCCGAAATTATTGAGAGAATCATAATTTTTAGAGCGAGATTGAGTGAAACCATTGATTGTACTTGCATTCAGCATATAATCAACTACATATAAAGTGGACGTAGGCTCGTTAATGCCGAACCACTATAAATTTCGTGTGTTTTCCTGATTTTTCTTCATATTATAGTTATAATTCTTCGTAGATCAGAACGACTTAGGTGTTAGACCCAATTTTGAATCTATTATTTTGGTGCTTTCACTGAGAGCGAATTTTCAGCACATTGGATTGTTGTTCCGTTATTTGGATACTCAAGTCTGAAGAAGAGTGTCCACAACCCCACTATTTCAGTTTTTGAAGATTTCAGTGAAATTCAGATATAATGGCTGGAAAGAAGTCTAAAGATGCTCAAGCATCGCAGGCCGAAGAGGCTACAAACGAGGCGATTGAAGAGAGTGTGCACGAGCAGTTCAAGGAAGAGCCCACGGATCGCGTTGCGCAGGGGGCGATCGTGATCGATGGAGGAGCCACGAACCAATTAGCTGAAAGGGTAACCAGTAAATCGTGTGACCTCGCCACGAACCCACCTGCACATTTCACCACGACACGATCCCAGGGGGGCGCAACGAGCCATCGACAGCAGGGGGCGAACCGATCCGATAAGCGGACCACCACTCGACCCGGGAAGGAACCTATGTCCCGCTCTGCTCACACTGGTACCTCTGCTCGACCTGGTACGGGTCTTCTGCGCATAAGAGAAGAAGTTGATGATGATCAGTTTAACCCGTCTGCACCTGCTACTGAGTGAGACCTATCTCGTATGCTTGACATGTACGATAGACTTTTTGAAGAACTAGTCCCTCAGCGGCAGGAGAGTTCAGTATTGCGACAGAATCTGACTGCTATGGACAGGCAAATTGATGACCTCATAAGGCAGAGGGTTTCCTCACCAACCCGTCTTCCTTCCCCAGAACACACATCCTCGTCTGAGGAGCCCTGGAGAAACCGAGGTTGGCCTCCGCAGAAAGAGCTGAGAACACAGAGCAACTTCGATCTCGGGAAGAAGAAGTGATTAATCAGGGAACTAGCAATCGTAACTTGAATGAACCTGCTTTACCGCTGAGGAATGGAAACGTGGTTGACCCTGCTCAGAATCGATCCAATCCCCCCTCGTCGCGTAGTTGACCTCGGCAATAGGGGGCAGGGAAGCTCCGCCCGAATCCCAGAATTTGTAGCTGCACGTCAAAGAAATGCTGAAGAAGCCCATCGGGCAAGAAGTGCCGATCCTGAGTCCACCTTGACCCGGGCAGATGTTGAAGCAATGATCAGGGAAAACATAATAGCTAGCCGAGGGTATAGGGATGAAGATTGGGGCATAGATCGTAGTCATACGCCTTTTACCGATGATATATTGGAGGTCACATTCCCGAGACATTTTAATATGCCGACAATGAATCTCTATGCAGGAAAATCTGACCCAATCCAGCATCTGATGCGGTACTCCTGGTCCATGAATGCCGCCACAGCTATAGATGAGATAAAGTGCAAGGAATTCCCTATATTTCTGGAAGATATGGCATTAGTGTGGTTTACCCGCTTGCCAGCCCGGTCGATATCTTGTTTCAGGGAATTGAGTGAGAAGTTTGTGAACCAATTCCGCCTTCATGCTCAGAGATCTAAGAATGTGATTGAGCTGTCTCTTATTAAGCAGCGACCAGACGAAAGCTTGAGATCGTACTTGAACCGTTTTAATTTAGCAGTCACAGAAGTTAAAGATCCGCATGAGCAAACTGTGTTAATGGCCTTAATTGACGGTGTTGATAAGGACCGAGTTTGGAAGATATTTAGCTAGAAAACCACCTCCGACCATAGAAATATTTTATGAAAAAGCTAATGTCCGTTTACGACAGGAAGAGATATATGCTAATCGAAAAAGGAAGGCTACTGATAAGAAAGATATTCAGAGCAATGTGGCCATCAAGTAGATAGGAGATAGCTCAGGAAAGGTTGAAGTCAATGTTGGGAACAAAAATCAAGGAAATGGTCGCCAACCAAGAAACAATAATAGCAATAATCAGAAGAGATACCGAGGAAATGATTCCCAGAGAAGATCTCGACCCAGGCCATTTGAGAGTTTCACACCATTAAATGATACATTGGAAAATATCTTCCTGGACACCTATAACGTCCTTCCATATAAAAGGCCTCCTCCGAGAGAGTCGACAGACAAAGAGCGTGAAACCGGAAAGTTCTGTCTATTCCACCAAATCCACGGTCATTCCACAAATGAATGCCGTCATCTGAGAGACCTGGTCGAGAGGCTTCTCCGAGAAGGAAAAATCAATGAGTACAGGGTCACACCCAGAGACAGGAGGCAAGCCGCATCTGCCCCAAATCAAAATCAAAACCAGAGTCAGAGCCAGCCTACTCCCCGGCTGACTGCTCAGCAAAAGGGGAAGAATATTGTCATCAACACCATAGTAGAAGGGATTCATCTGGCCGGGCATAGCTTTAAGGCAATGGACCAGTATGCCAACGCAGCTAAACAACCCCTCATGGCAGGAGAAGGCAGTAACCCTGAGGACATTGCCCCGGCCAAACAACAGATAACAATGACCGATGACATCATATTTCATGGCAGGGATAGTGTCGGTGTTCACTCCCCAACCGAAGACCCATTAGTAATCACAGTCGCAATTGGTCCAGCCATAGTCCATAATGTTCTGGTAGATAACGGAAGTTCGGTCAACATTTTGTTCAAGAAAACGTCCGACCAAATGAAACTTGAGCCGAAGGACTTAAAACCATGCGAAGGGTGGATACGTGGATTTAATGGAGCATCCACTACTCCAGTGGGATATGTAGATTTGTCGGTAACCCTTAGGGAAGGGGAACGCCAGAGAGTAAGAATCCTTCATTTGGTGGTTCTACACGTCGAATCCCCATATAACGCATTTCTAGGCCGACCGGCCTTAGCAAAGTTCGGAGCTTGTATAGCCCCCTGGTGTTTATTAATGAAGTTCCCAACTGAAGCTGGTATAGGTACAATAAGATGAGATCAAGTTGTGGCTCGAGCATGTTACATTGCAGAGTTGATGATGCTCCGCAAAGGAAAAGTTGTAGAAACCAAAGGCACTTCCTCCCCGGCAAGGGAGGAAACGTTATAGCAACTAAAGAAAATAACCATGGGAGAGTCTCCCAGAGAACTGCCCGAGGGCATTGATCCCAGAGAGGACGAAGAGCCTGGGGGCAGAATGGCGACTCCCAATGAGACAACTGTGGATATTCCGATCGATGATGGAGACCCAAAGAAGGTCCTGAAGATTGGATCCCATTTAGACCCTATTCGAGTCGGAGAGTTAACAGATTTTTTGAAAGCCAATTTAGATGTATTCGCTTGGACCCACTCGGACATGTGTAGGATATCTCCTTCGATCATGAGTCATTCGCTAGGCATCAACCCGAAGCATCCTCCTGTCAAACAGAAGAGGCGAAAGCTTGGCCCGGAGAGGTCGGCTGCTTTGAAAGAGGAAGTTGAGAAATTTAGAAATAATGGGTTCATCAGAGACTCAACATATCCAGATTGGATTTCCAACCCAGTCTTGGTAAAAAAGGCTAATGGAAAGTGGCGCACCTGTATTGATTTCTCGGACCTGAATAAAGCTTGCCCAAAGGACAGTTTTCCGTTGCCAAGAATTGACCAGCTGGTGGATTCGACAGCTGGCCATGAACTCCTCTCTTTCATGGATGCTTATTCGGGGTACAATCAGATCCCTATGCATGTCCTAGATCAAGAACATACAAGCTTCATTACAGATTTAGGATTGTATTGCTATGTAGTGATGTCATTTGGCTTGAAAAACGCCGGTGCTACATATCAGCGATTGGTTAATAGGATGTTTTATAACCAGATTGGGAAGACGATGGAGGTGTATGTCGATGATACGTTAGTGAAATCCAAACAATCATCCGACCATACTACCGATTTAGCAGAAATGTTTGAAATTCTCCGCAAGTATAGAATGAAATTGAACCCTTTGAAATGTTCATTTGGGGTAGCATCGGGAAATTTTTTAGGGTTTATTGTCAATTCACGTGGGATCGAGATTAACCCAGATCAGATCGCAGCAATACGGAATATTCAGAAACCTAGACAGATTAAAGATGTGCAAAGCCTCGCAGGGAAAGTAGCAGCATTGAGTAGATTTATCTCCAAAGCTACAGATAAATGTATCCCGTTTTTTGAATTAATGAAGCGAGGAAAGCGCAACTTTGAATGGACCCCTGATTGTGTTGAAGCATTTCAGAATCTCTTGAATCATTTAGAAAAACCCCCAATTTTGTCTAAGCCCGTAGATCATGAAGAATTATTCGTATATTTGGCAGTGTCATCCAATGTGGTCAGTTCGGCTTTGGTTAGAGAAGAGGATAAGGTGCAAAGACCAATATATTATGTTAGTAAGAAGTTGGCGGCCAGCAGAAAGAAGAAGGAAGGGAAATAAAGAGGGAGGTTCGGGTTTATATAGATAAAACCGCGACCGTTAGTCTCCCTATTCTTGACTTACTCGAATCCCGGAAATGATGGACCGCGAGCCAAAGCCCAACCTGCTTCGTGAAAAAGCCCATCACGATTCGAAGCCCGAAAACCCTCGTTTGACCGAGTCCAGCATTTCACTACACGGACCGTGGTGAGCTGAAGCGATCCGAACCGACAAATCACGTATCGAAGTGAAAATTCAGAAGTATACCTGGAAAATTTGATAATGAGGTCTCCAAAGATTCCAAAAATAAAAATTATTCAATAAACGAAGAAATGATGGAAAACTTTGTTAGATATTTATACTAATGAAAAGATGCAACTTTCCGAAATAACGCGACATTTTAGACAGAAGCGACTATTGATTTGCATCTCCCTATGAAAATACAACTCTGCAGTTTCGAAGCATGTTCCATCCTCGATAAAACATACTTCGAGGTGGCAAAATGTTGGCTAGCTTTTTGACCAAGCCACCAAGGTTCACACACAAGAAGAAAGTATGAAGCTTCACGCCTCTAGTCCATGAAAACCAGATCGTGGTCATTTCATCCTATCGGATCGCAGCGCCCTACCGGGTCGCTTCGCCCCTATTCGATCCAATCCATACTTGCTAGCTCGATCCGATCCAAGCTCCAGGAACCAGGAAATGAAGGCAATGACCAACTCTTCCACGATCCGATAATACAGGATCTCCCGACACCTGTCCACAACTGTCATATTGACCAATTCTCCATCAAGATACGAACCTGTACGAGGTCCTCGGGATGTGTGCCACGTATGACCGCGATCCGCCTGAAGAAATCAACTATAAATAGCCCAGAACTTGGCATTTTTAGGGATCTTTTGGGCATTTGAGAGATCTGACTCCACCATTATCATATCTCCATTGTTTTTATTTAGAGTTGTCCCAAAATTATTGAGAGAATCATAATTATTAGAGCGAGATTGAGTGAAACCATTGATTTTACTTGCATTCAGCATATAATCAACTACATATAAAGTGGACATAGGCTCGTTAACGCCGAACCACTATAAATTTCGTGTGTTTTCCTGCTTTTTCTTCATATTATAGTTATAATTCTTCGTAGATCAGAACGGCTTGGGTGTTAGACCCAATTTTGGATCTAATAGTAGCCATAAAAGAGATGAGCTGAACTTTACTTTCAGCAATCCAAGCACTTCCAAAAGAGAGAGAAAGAGATCCAAATCAAGCTCCACTAGTACTAGTCCCACCGTAAGAACTTGGGAGTTGGGGGGAAAGGAAGAAAAGAGGCGAAAACAAGGGGGTCAGACATAAAGTTTGGCGAGTATAATAACTTTAACAATATAATTATAAAAGTAATTAGGATAAGGCATAAACTGGTAAAACAAGGAATGACGGTGAAACAAGTGGGCAAGTCAAAACAAACAAGAGGAATATTCTGGCATTAATCTCGTTCCTAATCATTATAGGATAATTACCATACTGCACCAATGCTAATTACACTGCACCACTACTAGTCCCATACTGCAAGTTGATCCTTCTTACTAGTCATAATTATAATAATAGTAGTTTCGTGTACTCCTAGCTGCTATCGTAGGTGCCGCCTGCTCATACCTCTACTAGTTGTACCCACTACCCTCCCCAGTCTAGTTACAACATTTATTCACAATATGGTAGTTTCTTGTACTCCTAACTGTTGTCATAGGTGCCGCCTACCCCTATCTCACTAGTCGTACCCACTACCTTCCCCATTCGATCGGCTCCCTAACTCGTAGATACCCGTGTTGGTCCCACAATGGGGTGTATCACTTCCTAAAGTGGCGACCCGATACCACTAAAGATGCACGGCTTATACCTACACGATGCAACAACGTCTTACCTACCAGCCCGGGCCCATGCACGCACATGACCCCCATTGGACTTGTGTTGCCACCGCTAATTCGTTTTGACCTCTTACAATCAAACCCAGTAAGTGTGTCCCATCCTCGATCTAGATCGAGCTCACTTAGATACTATATGGGTTACTGGTTGAAAAGGAACCCCACGCTTGACACAAGCTTTCCACCAATGCTTGGTCCCCACTAGGATATCCTACTTAACCCCCTCTTATTCATGTCTTCTTACATGTTTCAACTTGGTTAAGAGTTTATAATTATTTCCCACATGTCACCCATGTTACCTACTTATCAAATCAACATGTGTTATTGGTTAAGCTTGTCTTAACCTTATCTGCTTATCAGATATATATATATATATTTGGTTAAGCTGGTCTTAACCCTATCCACTTACATTATTGGTTAAGTTGGTCTTAACCCTATCCACTTATATTATTGGTTAAGTTGGTCCTAACCCTATCCGCTTCTCAAATCAATATATATATATTATTGGTTAAGTTTGTCTTAACCCTATCATATCAATACATATTATTGGTTAAGTTTTTCTTAACCCTATCCACTTATTGGTTAAGCTAGTCTTAACCCTATCCACTTATCATGTTTTACTTAATCTATGATTAAGTACATCTAAGTTTACTGATACATTGGTTAATAGAATAACTCCCTAAATATCAACCCCGAAGACCGAAATCAACATCAGATTGGTACTCAGAGAATTATTCACTCAACCAAACTTATGTTTGTCATTCATATTCATCTTTGATCAGCATTAATTAATTATTAATGCACAGGCCTCTCACATTAAGTCGATTGCTTGTGGCTGCTGGATATGCCGGGCAGACTTCTACCACAAGCCAGACTTAACCTCGTGTCTAATCATCACTTAATTTATGCCTTTGACCTCTCACATTAGACTACCGTCTGTGGTTGCTGGATTTGCCGGGTGGGTCCGGGCAGTCTTATACCACAAACGAGTCTAACCTCATGTCTTAGGCCTTTATTACTCATTCAATTTATGCCTTTGACCTCTCACATTAGACTACCGTTTGTGGTTGCCGGATTTGCCGGGCGGGTCCGAGCAGTCTTACACCACAAACGAGTCTAACCTCGCGTCTTAGGCATTTATTACTCATTTACTTTATGCCTTTGACCTCTCACATTAGACAACCATTTGTGGTTGCTGGATTTGTCGGGCGGGTCCGAGCAGTCTTACGCCACAAACGAGTCTAACCTCGTGCCTTATGCATTTATTATGCATTATTATTATTCAACCCCAATTTGAATTAATATCCCTATTTCAAATTGCCAATAACTTCCAATTTTAATCCATGTCCATAATTGTCACCTAAATTATGTCCATACTTTTTAGGTATATAAATTATACCAATTAATGTCTCAATTTAATTATATGCCTTTAAATCCATTTTATGCCAATTCACAATTTTGCAAAATTAATATTTTCCCATTGTCCCGACGCTATTCATTCGTTTCAATACGATATATGTTAGACTCGAAAATAGTCTAACTTATAAAAAGAAAAGCAACATCACAACTTGCGTAACACATAAAATAGATCATAACATAAGTTTGCATAGCTAATAACTTGCATAGGCAATGGATATATATATATAACATAAATTTACATAAACTATCATGGATCTAAATATAGATCTAAACATGTACTCGTGAACTTGCATATATGGATATGGTTTTCCTATAGCTTGCACATGAATTTCATACAAACTTACTGTAACACCCCACCCCCGCTAAGGTCACTCATACCAGGGGAATGCCTTAGTTTCGGTGAAGTATTTTAAGTGAATATAGAACAGTAAAATTACAACAAGACAGATATAAGTAATACTTGAAAATTTAAAACATCATTTCATTGCAGCGAAAAGTAATACAGGTTTGGTTACATCACAAAACCATAAACCAGAGTTAAGCACATAATATCCATCTTGATAAAATAGAAGTACATAATCCCACTACATAACTAATAGCCATTAAAGGAAAGATAAGCTCGGCTTCACTTCAACGGTCCAAGCTCCATAGGATAGATACAGCAATCAGATCAAAGCCCACTAGCACCAGGCCCACTCTAATAACCTGGGGTTGGGGAAAAAAATAAAAACAACGGGGTCAGACATAAGTCTGAGTGAGTCCTATAACCCTAACAATACAATCATTAAAATAACCAGAGAAGACATAAGTTGATATACGGTAACGACTGGGGATGAATGGCTACACTAAGCAGCTTGGTAAACTTAGGATAAACTAAGATCACCGTAAAGACGCATTTATCCACCCAAGGATAATTACTAAATTACACCGCCCCAGACCTACTCAAAGATAATTCCTACACTGCACCACACCAGTTTTACCTACCTAAGATTAATTCCTACTTAAAGGTTGATCCCACTAAATGTACTTAGTAATTTTTACCCATTAGTTTCTAGTACTCCTACATAGGTGTCGTCTGCCCCTATCATTACTAGGTGTACCCACTACTCCCAAGCGATCGGCTCCCTAACGTAGATACCCGTGCTGGTCCCACAATGGGGTGTATCATTTCCCCAAAGTGGCAACCTGATAATATCAACGGTGCACGGCTTTATATCTACACGATGTAACAACGATTTACTAACCAGCCCGGGTCCACACACGCATATGAAACCCGTTGGTCCTACGTTGCCACCGCTAACCCGTTTTTGGCCTCTTATAGTCAAGCCCAATATGCGTGTCCCGTCACCCGACTTGGGTCGAGCCCACAAAGATAAGTTTGGGATATTGGTTGAGATGGGCCCCCACAAGCTACCACCTAAGCTTGTTATTTTTTTATCTAGTGTATCCCACTTAACCCCTTTAACCATGTCTACTTACATGTTATAAATACTTTGGTTAAGTCATTAATCATATTTTAATTACCTTTCAAGGCACCCACTAGATTTCCACATGACACCCAAGTCCTTTACTTAATTCCCACATGCCACTCGAGGCACTTACTTAACCCCTTAATCATGTTTAATTACATGTTCCACTTTGGTTAAGTATTCTAATCGTGTTTTCTATTGCCACCCAAGGCAACCCACTAGTTTTCTCATGCCACCCAAGGCACCCACTTAACCCTCAAGCCCCACTACATGCTTATATGGTTAAGTGTTTCTTAATTAATTAAGACCGTGATCCTCATAAAGACCTCTCACATTAGACTATCTTTTATGACCGCTGGTTAAGCCGGTTGGGTCCGGGCAGCCTTATGTCATAACCGAGTCTAACCTCGTGTCTTTACATTAATCACGTATTTAGTTTGTGCCTAAGACCTCTCACATTGGGCTAACATTTGTAGCAACTGGTTAAGCCGGTTGGGTCCGGGCAGTTTTACGCTACAACTGAGTCCAACCTCGTGTCTTAGTCGATTAATTACACCTAATTAATCACCCCCATAATTTATATTAATTATCCCTAATTAATATCAAGTTTTTCATAACATGGGTAGACCTAACTCAATAGGTAAATTCCCATGGGGTAGACCTAACTCAATAGGTAAATTCCCACTTATGTTAATTTGTTTTTATGGTATGCTTAATCATACCCAATCATACTTTTATTAACATCTTTATTAACCCCATCGTTCCCCACGACATAATAAAAGGGAATGTCAACTTGCATACATGAGCATATATTAACCCAACTATATTTAACCCAAACTTGCATATTATCGCACATGACTTGCATAACATATTGCATATGAACTTGCATATTATCATACACATATCTTGCATAACATGTTGAACTTGCATATTAGCATTCACATAACTTGCATAAGCACACATAACTTGCATAACATGTTGAACTTGCATATTAGCATTCACATAACTTGCATAAGCACACATAACTTGCATAACATGTTGAACTTGCATATAAGCATTCTCACAACTTGCATAACATGTTAAACATGCATCTAAGCATACACATAACTTGCATAAGCATTCACATACTTGCATATTAACAAACATGTAACTTGCATAGCATATCTTGCATATTAACATACATGTAACTTGCATATTAACAAACATGTAACTTGCATAGCATATCTTGCATATTAACATACATGTAACTTGCATATTAACAAACATGTAACTTGCATAGCATATCTTGCATATTAACATACATGTAACTTGCATATTAACAAACATGTAACTTGCATAGCATATCTTGCATATTAACATACATGTAACTTGCATATTAACAAACATGTAACTTGCATAGCATATATTATCATACATGTAACTTGCATATGAACTTGTTAAACATGCATAAACCCACTTGTTAAATATGCATAAAACAACTTATTAATCATGCATATTATCACATACTTAGCATGCATAGAATCACATACTAAACTTGCATAATATCATATGCTTAGCATGCATAGAATCACATACTAAACTTGCATAATATCATATACTTAGCATGCATAGAATCACATACTAAACTTGCATAATATCATATACTTAGCATGCATAGAATCACATACTCATCATGCATAATATCACCTACTTAACTTGCATAAAATCAATTACTTATTATGCATAAACCCACATATCCAACTTGCATAAACTCTCATATTCAACTTGCATAAACTTACATATTCAACATAGGATTAATATTATACATAGATTAGCATATCATTACAAATGATTCAAACTCACAAATCCGCATTCAAGACCATAAGTCTCATTACACCTAATCTACTTATCTTAACAATTGATCATCAAAGTGATAGAAACTCACCACTAGCAATTTGCACTCCAAATGAAGAAGATTAAGATGCTTAGAATGGATTAGAAGTTGATTAGAGAGGTTGATTAGCTTGCTTTCCTCTTCATTGATTTGTGGAGGCCATGATCAAGTTTCATTTTGCCATAGTTTAGTTACTAGGTTTAATTATGAATGAATTAGGGTAGGGTTGTGGTCTTATTTATAGGATTAGGTTGCATTTTAGACCCTTAGATTAACCCTAGATTAGTTTAGGACCCTTAGATCTCGGAACTCTCCAGAAATCAGCCCTAAGGCCAAGCCCAAACCCCAAACTGGCGCACCCAACCACAGAACTCTCTAGAAACTGTGCAGGTTTCTTGGCTCGGCACGGGCGCACTTCCCAAGTGCGCCAGTCTATTTTTGTACTGGCGCACTTCACAAGTGCGCCAGTGCATTTTTGTTCTGGCGCACTTCACAAGTGCGCCAGTGCATTTCTGGCCTGTTCCGGGTTCTTCTGCCTAACTTCGTTCGTCCATATCTCTTTCATACGGACTCCGATTCTCGAAAACTCGGACTCTATTTCGCGTATTTTTCCGAGACGAACGCAATGACGCAGCCCGTTTCCCTTGATTCCTACATCTGGGATTAGTTATTCTTTAATTTGTGAATTTTAGTATTAACCGAAATTCGGGGTGTTACATTCTCCCCTCCTTAAAGGATTTCGTCCCCGAAATCTCCAAGCTAAGGAGAATGCATATCCTACCATCCAAACAACCATCTACTCAATCCATCAAACACGAGCATCCATTGTCCTTAAACAATTTCTAATGATGTATGAGCATATGCGAAAAGTGTGTGTATATGTTCCCTATCTAATGTACGAACATATGCAAACCATGATAGTGCCATGCATCCAATATGTATGCGAGATAACCCTATCGACACATACAGTATCTATATGAGTGCACAATCATTCACCAAAATGCATCATCCATATGATAACACAATCATTATACATCCATAAATATAGCTAACTACACACAATTTTATGCAATATGCAATATGAAGTGATTGAGCCGATCTAGTGCCTAGAGTGTGTATATATGCATCCACGAGCAACCACTAGCAAACACTTGCATCCACTTGCATCCATCAACCATAACATGTCTCAAACACATGTTTCAACCATAGGTTTTCCCTATCTAAAGGTCAAACAGGACTAACGAGAGGACCTACTAAAGATAAGATAAGTACTAGGCATGCGATAAAGGAGAAGTTAAAAGACATACTCTCCAAAAGAAATGGATACAAAGAACGCATCTTCGCTTCCGTCTCCCAAGTAGCATTCTAACTAGCTGAACTTCTCTGTTCCTCAACTTCCTAGTCTCTGGCCCAATGATGCGAGTAGGAGCTCGTCGAATCGTCTCATCGTGCTCTAACTCTACTTCTTTAAGCAAACTCGGCTCTACCACCTCAGCGGTCTCATGTAAGCACTTCCTCAAATGGGACACATGAAATACATCACGTATACTACTAAGTCTGTCAGGCAACTCCACTCTATATGCCATCCGTCCAATTCTTTCCTTAATGGGAAATGGCCCTACAAACCTTGGTACTCACTTCCTAACAGATCCAAAGTGAACCACATTCCGTAACGGAGACACCTTGATAAAAAGCATGTCCTAATATCAAACTCAAGCTCTGTTCTCCTCTTGTCCGCATAAGATTCCGCCGCTTTCATCCTTCTTCGAATCCAACCCATCTTCTCTGAAGTCTCTCTAACCATATCTGGCCCAAGCAAGATCTTATCCGTAGATTCCCACCAACATGTAGGAGATCGACAAGGCCTTCCATAAAGAGCTTTGAAAGGAGCCATACCAATACTGGACTGAAAGCTGCTATTATATGCGAACTCCACCAACGGAAGATGCTCTTCCCATGTACCTCCAAAATCCAAAATACATAACCTCAAAAGATATTCTAAGATACGGTTCACCCTCTTGGTCTGACCGTCCGTCTGAGGATGAGATGCGGTGCTCAAACACAACTGAGTCCCTACCGCCTCTTGCAAACTTCTCCAAAACTCACTAGTGAAGATAGGATCTCGATTGCTCACTATACTGGGAGGTACACCATGCAATCTAATAATCCCTTGAAGGTAAACTGAAGCTAGACATGGAATAGTCCTCTTGCTCTTCACGGGTATGAAATGGGCACACTTAGTAAGTCTATCTACCATAAGCCCAATCCCCGTATTACCCTTCCTTGATTTCGGTTATCCAACGAGGCACTATCCTACTTCCTATTTCGGAACTTCCAACGGGTGAAGCAACCCTCCGGGTTTCTTCTGTTCCACTTTCACTTGTTAGCATACCAAGCATCTAGCGACATACTTGGCCGCGTCTTTCTTCATATTGGCCAAAAAGAAAACTCGCCTCATGTCTTGGTACATCTTGTCCCTACCGGGATGAATGGTCATCTTCGACCGATGTGTATCATCAAGTATAGCCTTCCTTAAATTCTCGTCTTGCGGTACACAAAGTCTACCGTCTCTACGCAACCACCCCTTACCATCTAGGGTGTATCTTATTCAAAATGCTGGACGACCCTCTCCTCGTGAGCTTCTCTACTAACTCATCCAACTGTGGGTCGTCTCGCTGTGCTCCGCCAATCCGCCTAAAAGAGTAGGCCTAACCTCCAAGGAGGCTAGCAAAACCGGGTACAAAGTCAACGGAAGGTCTAAAGTCAAACATAGAAATAAATTCTAAACTCTATAGTTCAACGGACAACCTTTTTCTTCTTAAGGCGTCTACTACCCTGTTTCCCTTGTTAGGGGTATACGCTATCTCAAACTCATAAGATGCTAAGAATCCTATCCAAAATCGTCACAACTGTCCATCTCTCACGCAGACCACCCTAGACGAATTCGACATCCCCTAAATGCAAGCCCCAAAGGCCGAAACCAATATCAGACAAACACCCAAGGGACATCTCCTTCGAGTTCAGGCAACCTACGTGAGATGATACTAAAAATAATAATAATAATGGCTAAACAATTAAGCCTTTGACCAACTTTGGATGTCCTCGCCAGTCTCGCTCCAAAACCACCGTTTATCCTATAACTGGCTTTGCTCACCCTATTGAGCACATACGAAAACTTATTACGCTCCTTGAAAAGACCAAGATGTCATTTACAAAGGCCATCACAAACTTATTTAGGTACTCCCTGAACACCCTTCTCTTCCAATCAACAAAGTATGCGGGGGCGTTCGTCAAACCAAATAGCATCACCAGCCACTCATAAAACCATCCGGAGTCCTAAAGGCAATCTTCTCTATACTATCGTCAGCCACTCTCAACTGACGAAACCATGTGGCTTAGTCCAACTGCGAAAATACTGAGGCGCCAACCAACTGATCAAAGAGATCATCAATCTTTGGCAATGGGTGTCTATTCTTCTTTGTGAGTTTATTTAGTTCTCTTTAGCCTACACAAAGTCTGAGGGACCCATCCGCCTTCGTAGCAAAAACTACTGGAGCGCCCCACTCCGATATACTTCTTCTTATGAACCCCTTCTCAAGCAATCGCCTACTTACTTATGGAGTTCCCTCCTCTCACGAGGAGCCTTGTGGCACACTGGCCAAGTCACTGGTTTGGCATTGTTTACCAGATATATTCGGAAGTCAATCTCCCACTCCGGAGGTAAGCCCTTCACCTTCTCAAACACATCCGAGTATTCCCGGACCACTTCTAACAGATCGCAAACTCTCGACCGACGTGTCCAGCGATTCTAGATAACTTAGCATAACAGATTCTATGGGATTACTAGAGATCTCGAGAGTGTTACCCAAGCGGGTCATAAGCCTAACAACTCTCCCTTCAAAATCAAGAACGGCACCCCTACTGGATAACCAGTTCATGCCCAAAACTAACCCATAGTCCGTGAAGCCCAACAAGCATCACATCCAAACTCAATGCTAAGTATAGAAACTTTCAAACCCAAACACATCATGGAGCCCAATTGGGTTTGAAACAACTAAGGGATCATCTACTAAACTGGTGTCTAAGTGCAGTGACTCACTAACAATGATGAGATAAACGAACTTAATGCGTCCAAATCAAATAAAGTTCGAATCGGATAATAAAGAAATCCAAATTCCAACCTAGACGGTCTTATCCCCATCCGGCACCCTAGTCGTGAGGGAATACAACTACCCTCCAGAAGATTCCATACCTTGTCCTTGCTTCTTTGGTCAATCCTAATAAGGTGTCCTATTCCTCCCAAAAGGATAACTACTAGCCTTCTCCTTCCCATTCTCCACTCGTAACCTCCCATCAATGAGGCTTCGTCCTTTATTAACCAAACAACTATTAGAGCCTTCCTCCCATCGTCCATCCAATAAGTACTTACAAGTTCTCCTCCTTCTTGAACCAACTTCTAATCTGATTTACGTCTAATTCCCTTGAAGCAGTTTTCCATTCTTATCTATCTTAGAAAGATCATCTACACACGGAGGGGAAACTCAAAACGAGAGAGAAAGAGATTCAAAACGGAGAATTCGAAAGATATAGATATGGCTATTGGGGATTATGCTTTTCTTTCAAAAACTTTTCTCTTAAAAGACATGTTTTTGAAAATACTCCTTTCAAAAATATTCTTAGAAAATAGTTTTTCTAAAAATTTTATCTGTTCTGGTAACCTTAAGCTCTGATACCACGTGTAACACCCCACCCCCGCTAAGGTCACTCATACCAGGGGAATGCCTTAGTTTCGGTGAAGTATTTTAAGTGAATATAGAACAGTAAAATTACAACAAGACAGATATAAGTAATACTTGAAAATTTAAAACATCATTTCATTGCAGCGAAAAGTAATACAGGTTTGGTTACATCACAAAACCATAAACCAGAGTTAAGCACATAATATCCATCTTGATAAAATAGAAGTACATAATCCCACTACATAACTAATAGCCATTAAAGGAAAGATAAGCTCGGCTTCACTTCAACGGTCCAAGCTCCATAGGATAGATACAGCAATCAGATCAAAGCCCACTAGCACCAGGCCCACTCTAATAACCTGGGGTTGGGGAAAAAAATAAAAACAACGGGGTCAGACATAAGTCTGAGTGAGTCCTATAACCCTAACAATACAATCATTAAAATAACCAGAGAAGACATAAGTTGATATACGGTAACGACTGGGGATGAATGGCTACACTAAGCAGCTTGGTAAACTTAGGATAAACTAAGATCACCGTAAAGACGCATTTATCCACCCAAGGATAATTACTAAATTACACCGCCCCAGACCTACTCAAAGATAATTCCTACACTGCACCACACCAGTTTTACCTACCTAAGATTAATTCCTACTTAAAGGTTGATCCCACTAAATGTACTTAGTAATTTTTACCCATTAGTTTCTAGTACTCCTACATAGGTGCCGTCTGCCCCTATCATTACTAGGTGTACCCACTACTCCCAAGCGATCGGCTCCCTAACGTAGATACCCGTGCTGGTCCCACAATGGGGTGTATCATTTCCCCAAAGTGGCAACCTGATAATATCAACGGTGCACGGCTTTATATCTACACGATGTAACAACGATTTACTAACCAGCCCGGGTCCACACACGCATATGAAACCCGTTGGTCCTACGTTGCCACCGCTAACCCGTTTTTGGCCTCTTATAGTCAAGCCCAATATGCGTGTCCCGTCACCCGACTTGGGTCGAGCCCACAAAGATACGTTTGGGATATTGGTTGAGATGGGCCCCCACAAGCTACCACCTAAGCTTGTTATTTTTTTATCTAGTGTATCCCACTTAACCCCTTTAACCATGTCTACTTACATGTTATAAATACTTTGGTTAAGTCATTAATCATATTTTAATTACCTTTCAAGGCACCCACTAGATTTCCACATGACACCCAAGTCCTTTACTTAATTCCCACATGCCACTCGAGGCACTTACTTAACCCCTTAATCATGTTTAATTACATGTTCCACTTTGGTTAAGTATTCTAATCGTGTTTTCTATTGCCACCCAAGGCAACCCACTAGTTTTCTCATGCCACCCAAGGCACCCACTTAACCCTCAAGCCCCACTACATGCTTATATGGTTAAGTGTTTCTTAATTAATTAAGACCGTGATCCTCATAAAGACCTCTCACATTAGACTATCTTTTATGACCGCTGGTTAAGCCGGTTGGGTCCGGGCAGCCTTATGTCATAACCGAGTCTAACCTCGTGTCTTTACATTAATCACGTATTTAGTTTGTGCCTAAGACCTCTCACATTGGGCTAACATTTGTATCAACTGGTTAAGCCGGTTGGGTCCGGGCAGTTTTACGCTACAACTGAGTCCAACCTCGTGTCTTAGTCGATTAATTACACCTAATTAATCACCCCCATAATTTATATTAATTATCCCTAATTAATATCAAGTTTTTCATAACATGGGTAGACCTAACTCAATAGGTAAATTCCCATGGGGTAGACCTAACTCAATAGGTAAATTCCCACTTATGTTAATTTGTTTTTATGGTATGCTTAATCATACCCAATCATACTTTTATTAACATCTTTATTAACCCCATCGTTCCCCACGCAAATCGTTTTCATTTCACGACATAATAAAAGGGAAGATCTATCACAACATCATGGGTTTAACCAAATCTTAGCATATAACTTTGTCATGGGTTAAGAGAATGTCAACTTGCATACATGAGCATATATTAACCCAACTATATTTAACCCAAACTTGCATATTATCGCACATGACTTGCATAACATATTGCATATGAACTTGCATATTATCATACACATATCTTGCATAACATGTTGAACTTGCATATTAGCATTCACATAACTTGCATAAGCACACATAACTTGCATAACATGTTGAACTTGCATATTAGCATTCACATAACTTGCATAAGCACACATAACTTGCATAACATGTTGAACTTGCATATAAGCATTCTCACAACTTGCATAACATGTTAAACATGCATCTAAGCATACACATAACTTGCATAAGCATTCACATACTTGCATATTAACAAACATGTAACTTGCATAGCATATCTTGCATATTAACATACATGTAACTTGCATATTAACAAACATGTAACTTGCATAGCATATCTTGCATATTACATACATGTAACTTGCATATTAACAAACATGTAACTTGCATAGCATATCTTGCATATTAACATACATGTAACTTGCATATTAACAAACATGTAACTTGCATAGCATATCTTGCATATTAACATACATGTAACTTGCATATTAACAAACATGTAACTTGCATAGCATATATTATCATACATGTAACTTGCATATGAACTTGTTAAACATGCATAAACCCACTTGTTAAATATGCATAAAACAACTTATTAATCATGCATATTATCACATACTTAGCATGCATAGAATCACATACTAAACTTGCATAATATCATATGCTTAGCATGCATAGAATCACATACTAAACTTGCATAATATCATATACTTAGCATGCATAGAATCACATACTAAACTTGCATAATATCATATACTTAGCATGCATTGAATCACATACTCATCATGCATAATATCACCTACTTAACTTGCATAAAATCAATTACTTATTATGCATAAACCCACATATCCAACTTGCATAAACTCTCATATTCAACTTGCATAAACTTACATATTCAACATAGGATTAATATTATACATAGATTAGCATATCATTACAAATGATTCAAACTCACAAATCCGCATTCAAGACCATAAGTCTCATTACACCTAATCTACTTATCTTAACAATTGATCATCAAAGTGATAGAAACTCACCACTAGCAATTTGCACTCCAAATGAAGAAGATTAAGATGCTTAGAATGGATTAGAAGTTGATTAGAGAGGTTGATTAGCTTGCTTTCCTCTTCATTGATTTGTGGAGGCCATGATCAAGTTTCATTTTGCCATAGTTTAGTTACTAGGTTTAATTATGAATGAATTAGGGTAGGGTTGTGGTCTTATTTATAGGATTAGGTTGCATTTTAGACCCTTAGATTAACCCTAGATTAGTTTAGGACCCTTAGATCTCGGAACTCTCCAGAAATCAGCCCTAAGGCCAAGCCCAAACCCCAAACTGGTGCACCCAACCACAGAACTCTCTAGAAACTGTGCAGGTTTCTTGGCTCGGCACGGGCGCACTTCCCAAGTGCGCCAGTCTATTTTTGTACTGGCGCACTTCACAAGTGCGCCAGTGCATTTTTGTTCTGGCGCACTTCACAAGTGCGCCAGTGCATTTCTGGCCTGTTCCGGGTTCTTCTGCCTAACTTCGTTCGTCCATATCTCTTTCATACGGACTCCGATTCTCGAAAACTCGGACTCTATTTCGCGTATTTTTCCGAGACGAACGCAATGACGCAGCCCGTTTCCCTTGATTCCCACATCTGGGATTAGTTATTCTTTAATTTGTGAATTTTAGTATTAACCGAAATTCGGGGTGTTACACTTACATTCAAACTAGCATATGATTCACATACAAAACTAGCATATGATTCACATACAAAACTAGCATATGATTCAAATACAAAACTAGCATAGGCACTGGGCATATAGAACATAAATTTGCATAACTAGTACCTGCCATGGATCTAAATATAGATCTAAACATAAAAATTTGAACTTTCATATGGATCTAAACATGTAAATTAATGTCACATGTTTTGCATATAAACTAGCATATGTATATACTTGATTCGTATATGAACTTATGTATAATCCACCTACAGACTTGCATAAGATTCATTTACAACTAGCGTATGATTTAACATCCCAAACTTGCATAGGATTCATATACAAATTAGCATATGTAGAAACAAACTTGCATAGGATTCACATATGTTTTAACATCCCAAACTTACGTAAGACTCATATATAATTTAACATCCCAAACTTACATAAGATTCGCATATGCTTTAACATCCTAAACTTGCATAAGACTCATGCATGATTTAGATCTACAAACATAAGTTAACAAAACAATCATATATTCACAAACAAAATCAAGTAACGTCACATGATTCAATAGACATGTTCTCATAATCCAAGTCATGACCCATCATAATTAATTCATTAATTATTTTGTGAAAGAAATTACACTCACAAACAAAAGAACAGTCTTGTTTTTCTGGGATCTATATTCTAAAACTGAATTGCTCACATTTGATGTAGACTAATTGTTATTCTAATTTAGATTTGATTTGATTTTGATTCTTGCTTCTATCTTGCTTTTGAGTTGAAAGAGAACGGCGACTACTCTAGGTTCACCATTGACAGCATGATGTCTCTTGGTATGAATTAGTGTGATTTTAGGTTGATGGTTAGGTTGTTTATATAGAATTTAATTAATTAAGAGCTGTCAGAATAATCTAGAAGAAATCAAGACCATCTAGACAAGATGTAATAACCACCTCAGCCCTAATGACTCAGCAGTGAGTCAAAACATCGTCACATTTCAGATCTGTCTAGGGGGTAGGTCGACCCCTGGTCAACCTGTATATAGCTAGGTCGACCCCTTGGTCGACCCCTGGTCGACCTAGCTAGGCGAAGGTCGACCCCCAGGTCGAACTGCCTTGGTATTTAATTTTCGGAATTGTGTTATATAAATTTCTGAAAGTTCTAAGGGCCATAACTTCTTCATATGGAGTCCAATTCACGCAAACTCAGACTCTATCTCAAGCATAATTCCTAGACAAACGCAATGGCGTAACCCGTTTCCCTTTATTCTCACATTTAAAATTAAGTATTCTTTAATTTGTTAATTTTAATATTTAAAATCACGGGGTGTTACATGAACAGTGCCAAAAATGTGTCCAAAAATGTCAAAACTCACCCAGCCCGGATCTGGGTTCGGGGAGCGACACCCTATAGGGGGGTCGACCCCTGTGTCGACCCCTCTTAGGGGGTTTAACTCCTGTGTCGACGCCTCTTAAGGGGAGTCGACACATCTGAGCTAGAGATTTTCCACTTTTGTGACGACCCCATTCCCGATAAGACGGTGGCAGGGGTAATCTTTGGAATATAACACATAAACAGATAACAGCAGAACAGAAATAAGTAAATAAATACACCAGATAATGTACAATAGAATACACTGAAGAAATAAAATCATCAGAGTCAGACAGTATATAGGATCATACTTAGCACAAAATACAGTTCAGCTATACATAAATGTCTACAGCGGAAAAGAGAACATAATATGTACAACAGGAGCTGAACAGCATAAAAAGAGATAAATGATAGAATCCATCTTCAGCTCCAGCTATCCAGAATGGGCCTGCTAAAACCTGAATACAAGGCTGCCCGGGTAGAAAAAGGGGCACCCGAGTTTGCAAGTGAAACAAACTACGAGGCAGTCATGGGACTGGTATGAGAAATCTACTTAACACATTTTCAAATATGGCTAATCACAGGACCACACCACTTTCGCGGAACGGGTTTACTCCATTGGATTTCCACTACTTTAAAACAAATAAATCTTTTAAACGTCGCAATGCTTTTTATAAAAATGAAGTCATTATAAGACTCAGTTCCCATAACACAATGCAACACAAACCGAAGGATAGAGTTTTACCTTATAATGGCCAAATATGCTTGATACGAGGAAAAACAAATCATTTGAAATGTAAATTTTATCGTTTAATTCTTAATCAGACTCCAACCGTAAACTAGTAAGAGAACGATTCCCTAAGTATTAACCCCGAAGGCCGAAACCAACATCAGACCAATACCCAGGAAACCATCCGTCCTGGCTCGTTTCCAGTTAGTTTCTAATTTTAGATACAATCATAAATATCAATCATAGACAGCATAGGTACCATATATCATGTCGCCATATATATATATACAATCAAAACCGCACGATGTCGTATTTGGAAATTGGATTTCCATCATGAACCAAGGCAAAAGATAGTCCTTACCGAATTCGAGACGCTCTAGCCCGCCCCTCAGGATCAGAACGCATCGACCCTTGGATCTTCAGGGCCGGTCCACCAATATGGATTAAAATGCCTGAACACTGCGTTTCCACGCCCTATGGGGCGTCACTGGTCATATCCGACCAAACCATCGGCTCCGAATAGACCGAAGCAAGCGAAGGCCTCGCTTTCCATCATCCACATAAGTAAAATACCCGGGCGTGTAGAACCCAAAGCACCACTCCTAGCTAGAAGGAAACGCATGTCCTCCCTGAAGTCCGTGTCTCGTTTCTGGCTCATACCGGGGTGTGAGGCTCGCGAAAAGATATGCCACACAGGCGTTGCTTTGATCATCCATCACAAAGCCCCGCTTTTCAACAAAAGCTTTGATCATTGCATCTCAACATGCCACACAGGCAATTCACGCTATGCAACTGACGTTTATCAATCACACAGAATGGAATCCAATGTCAGACACACCGTCCATTTACAAGTCCGTTCTGGGTCTGAATGAAACCGGAGGCACTCAATACCTCGCATACCCGTACAATCAACATGTACGTTCGGACGGCTACTACTTCAACCCTTTCTAGGTAGCTACTCCTATCATGAGCATCAGTAGCACCCCTCCATTCGATGTGAAGATCATCGGTCTTGCAGCGTCTTCATAATTTCGACTTTCAATCGTCGATCAATTATTTGAAATGAGAATTAACTCGGCCTTTTCAAATAATTCACATATATTTTGAATTTCAAATCAATTCATTTCAATGGTTAAATTATTCGACATCACCAATTTTGTTCTTTAATGTAGTTTTCACGCCAAACACATTCAACCATCAAATATCACATAAACCGAGCAAATTCAGTTTATTTCCATTCCATATCGTTTATAATGTTTTATCATGATTTATCGCTATTTTTATTTATTTAAAAGTAGCCAATTTATTCAAAATAACGCTTCAGGCCATAACGCGGTCGTGGCGCTGTTTTTCTCCAAATTTGATTTACACATATCTGAAAATCTAACTAGTGGATCTTCACAAATTTTATATCATTAGAAAGATCTCTTCAAAACCAATCCAAGGTTTCAGTTTTGGGGAAATCTGACGGTCGGATCTCCCTCGCTAATCGTTTGAAGTTACGATTTCAAAATATGAACTACAGCGTCGTTATTTGATTTAATTTAATTATATTTATATATATATATATATATACATATATATATATAATTGATTCTGGCGCTGTTTTTCTTCAGATTTGAATTAAACATTCCAGACAATCCAATCGTTGGATCTTTACAAAGTTAGTGCCGTTGGAAAGATATTTCCAAGGCGAACCCAACGGTGGTGGTTTCGGGAAAATCCGATGGTCGGATCTCCCGCACTAATCGTTTGAAATCACGGTTTCAAAATACGAGCTGTAGCTTCGTTATTCGATTTATTATATATTTATATATATATATCTAATCTATTCTTCGATTTCAAAACCATATTCATTTCATACATTTGATAAAAATGATATTTTTATCTAACAAACATTTATTTCAACACTTCACTATTTTTAATAGTTCATATATATAATAAAAATGTGATTTTTATTGTAAAACGATTTATTTCAAAACACGACTATTTTATATAGTTCATATAGATGATAAAAATATGATTTTTATTATAAAACAATTTATTTCAAAACATAACTATTTTATATAGTTCATATAGATGATAAAAATATGATTTTTATTATAAAACAATTTATTTCAAAACAAGACTATCATTCAGAATTTCTATTCAACGAATGAATTTCTATTCAATACATGAATGTAGTTTCAACACATGAAAATAGTTTCAACAAATGAAAATAATTCTAACACATGAATATTTCAGAAAATTTCGGCAGCATAACGGCAGGGTAGTTAAAACCGGGACCGTCCCTAGTACGGCTCCTCGCTCTACCCTAAAACCTCGCGGTTTTTGACAATAGGGATTCATGCATCTAGTTTGCATGCAGGCAGCATGTTTTATTATCATTTCCACAACCTATTCTAATTTTGTTTTTAGCCACAAATGAGTATTTTTCAACCACATCCAATCATTCTCAACCACAAACAATTCTATCACGCATTCGTATTATTCACAAAATTTCACATCAACCAAATAATCCAAACAATATCACAACCAATAAATATCGTCCATGGTCTATGGACGAGGGGAGTGTGTGTGTGTATATATATATATATATTCGTATATATATGAATTTCAATTCACTTCAATTCATTTAAATGTCATTTCATCGCATATATAATTTTTACAATGCCTATATAACTTATACATCGAACATTCAACTTATACAACGCTTATACATGAGGTGTACAATGCTTATATAACTCATACATCGACTTTATAATTTATACTTCGTTGTTTTCCATATCGCTTATAAATTAGAAATCTCACATTGGGTTCCACTCCACCAAAAATTGCAGAAGGCTCAGAAAAATATGCGGTCTCTTCTAGAATGTAGAAGACGTCCTCACGGTCCCGGTGTCTCTTGTTTCACTGAATTTCGACCATAAACGAAAAAGATATGATTTTTATTGTAAAATCATAAACCGTAGCACTTTAAAGTGCTATAATAAGTTTAAAATAATTCATCCGTACCTCTCAGCAAATCGTTCCAAACTGGGTTTGAATTTTTCGTGCAAACAATGAAGTGATTCGACGATCAGCCTTCGCAGCGGCAAAGAAGAAGGAGTGGCGCGCTGGCGCCTGAAGCGGGGCCCACTTCGGTGGCCTGTAGGCGGCGCGGCGACGATGGGAAGGTGCCAACTTCCTGCTGTCGATTCTGTCACAACACTCAACGAAAAATCTCATACCTTATATGGATTTGAAGCCTGAGATGTGCTCTCCAAAATCCCTAACTGGAGCACTTGATTTCATGGAGAGAATTAAGAGAAAAAGAGGAGAGAAGGAATCAGCTGTAGCTGCCGTTCATTTGGGGGGTTTCGAGAAGAAGGTCGGGGAAAGAGAAATAACGTGATTGGCCAGATTTTTTTTTTATTTATATATTTTTAAATTTCCAAAATGCCCCTTGTCACATACGAACTCCAATCCAAACCCAACAACTATCGTCCCTAGCTAAATGCCCCCATTCTGAACACAATGGGATATGTTTCGTAGGTCCATTCGACTCTTTCGACTAGTTTTTCTTCAAATTAAAAAATAAAACATTCAATATTCGATTTGAACGTACATTTCAATTTGCCGGGGCCACATACTGATTCTAAAAATTTCCGAAAAATAAATCCAGCTATGTTTTGACGATACGGTCCCAACAAAACTAGTTTCGTCGAATTCTGAGACCGTTTGAAAAATGGCCCCTTTCTGGTCAATCCAATTTAACTATAATTGACCAAAACACAATTTCCTTTGCCACGCTCACATACTAGCTTTGAAAATTATGAAATTTAAAACCTAGCAATAACTTCACATCCCAGATCCAACAAAAGTGGTTTCGTCGAATTCCGAGGTCGTTTGTAAAATGTCTACTTTCAAGGGCGATATATTCTCTATAGCGACCTTTCTGAAAATTCATTTGGCCATAACTTTTGACTCCCGCTACAAAACTTCGATTTTTCAGATTCATTAGAAAGATATTCACTAACATATTTAAATATTTTTGGTTTCACTAAAATCCGTTTTATTTCGCACCCGGTATAGCCAGTCAAAGTTTGAATTCAATTTTTGAAACTGTCGTGCCATTTCAGGCCATGTTTATAATCCAAATTAATTACATTCATTTCCAACATCGATTCAAACTACTTTTCGTCGTTATTATTTAAAATATTTATTTTAAATACTTAAAATTCATTAAAATAGCCAATTTAAAAATTTTAAACTGGTTCAGTTTTTCCGGGTTGTTACAAACTCCCCACTTAAAACTTTTCGTCCCCAAAACGGAACAAAGTCGAAAGTGGTTTGATTAATCAACTCTACTTTCAATCTGGCTTCCATTCTCCAACTTTTCAGTTTCTGAGAATTTTCAAAGTCTTCAAAAATTTGGCTAACACCCTAAATTTTCGAAAAATTTCGCCATAACCTCCTTTGTACGGGGAGTGGTTTGGAAATTTATTGGGCCGTATTAGGTACCCAATAAATCCTATAAAGCATACACACATTTATAGTGATATATTATGGTGTTTAAAGGGGAGCGTGTATAGATAGTAACTCCAGAGAATAAATTCTTGTCACCCTATCTAAGCCTGAGGGAGTGTGTATTTTTAATTACTCCAGAGAATAAATTCTCGTCACCTCGTCCCGTGTGGGAACTAAATAATCCATGTGTCGTATCTAATAACTAGAGAGACGTGATTATTTTCAACTCCAGACCCGTGTGGGGTTTTTGTTAAGTGAAAATTAGGCTCACATCCTTAAAACTAAACCTAATTAGGCTCACATCCTCCCCTTTAGAAACATTTTAATTTCATCCCTATTTTCAAATAGCCGCTCTTTTTTTATAGATCTGCCCTTTCACTCTTAATTCACGCCGTAATTAGGCTAAAACACATATTAGGGTTTTATTTTTTCCACAATCAAATAGTTCTTTGTCATGATGACGCCTCCATCATTCTCAATTTTTTCATTCCATCGATCTAAAATTTAGGCGCTCGGAATTCTTCCAGTAATGGCGGCGGCATCTTTTTGTGTGGACGGCGGTGGCTATTTTTGGGGAAGGAAGAGGAGGGTTTGTCGACGGCGGTGGGCCCATCGATGGGCTACGCGGCGGCTATTTTTGGGGGAACGACGGCGATGTCAGATCGTAGGAGGGGGCGACTGGGGTATTCAGGCAGCCGTCTTCGTCCAGGTAATTTATACATTTAAGGGTGCTTTTTTACAATTTTGTTTTCTGATTTCAGTTTTGCGATCGATTTTTGTTGAATCTTTATTCAGACTTATTTTAATTGTCGTCTTTTATTGATGGATTGTTTAATTATAATTTAGTTAGTTTAATTTTGCAGCCGTATTTACGATTTAGATTGTCAACATATTTTTTCATATGTTCTACAATTGTGCATAAAAATATGCATATATTTTGAATATGAGCACATAAAAATGCAACTATTGGTATAATATGTGTTTGGATTTATTCAGAAGTTTGCGTGGAAGTGTGCAAATTTTCTGTATATATGCATACCAACATTCAGCTCCTTTGATTTTCTGTTTATTTGTGTGCCTGATGATTAGTTGCATATATATATATATATATGAATATATTTTTAATATATGCATATTACAAGTGTTCTAGATCTATTTTTTAATATACTATGTACAAATATTCTGAATTTTTTCATGTAAACATGCAGATATTACTGTTATTTGCGTATACGTATGCATCTAGTTATAATTATATGTTTATGTTTTTGTAATTTTATTTGAATACATGCAGATAAGGCTGATTATTGTTTTTTTCTTTTTTTTTAACAGTTGCCCTGGAAATATTGGTGCATGTTTGTTATTAACGTAATGAAGCAGAGAAGTGAGGACAAAGAAATCATTAAAGATGAAGAAATTAAAATGGAAGAAAGGGGTGTTTATATTTGTTAGAAAAGGTTGACTGTTATTTTGTTGTTTGAACTACGTGTGTATGATTATATAGTGTGTAAACTGAATTATCTTTTTATTTTGTGAAATTATGAATTGATGTTGTCGCGTGTACAGTTATTCGTAATATTTTGCATATTTATATGCATGTTTTCAATATAATTGCTAATGTAACTGTATATATTTGCAGCATTACTCCAGAAGTTGTTTTATTTTTTAGTAAATACTGACATGTATGAACTTAACTTCGTAAAATTATACGAATAAATAACGAAATTAAAAATGTAGAATCAGCTGATTAAATTAAAAAATTCAGGATTAAAATGTGAAAAAAGTAGACAAAGTTAAAACAAAGTAGGCATAAACGATAAATTTTCAAAACTTGCATGCAAATAAAGATAATAGCTGCATACTTCTATGCAACAATATATAATACTTGTGTACATTATTCATTTACAAAAATAATTTCATACCTGTATGTAGCTTCTATGAATTTTTTTTCATACATTTATTCATCTACGCATTATATGAGCAAAGTTGATACCGATATTCAGTATTTTTGCACACATCTATGCAACTATACATAATATTTGCATACTTCTACCCAACTATATAGAATGATTGCATACAAAGTATTTCTGGAACAAATAACTCTAAAATATATAGAATTAATATTAAAAAATTGAACTAAATTTATAATAGCCCATAAAAATTCAAAACATTATACTTTTAAGAAATACATCATGCTTATACGTATAAGGATCATCTTCCTTTAATTTCTTTATCATTTCGATGAATGCCTTAAGAGTATTCCTATACACACTATCCTTTTGGGAATCTTCCATACTTCTTCGATTTTTCATCCTTTCACCAACTGTTGAGATTTTGACGACTGTTCAGTAATTATTAATGCTCTCTCTTTTTTAACATCTCATATAGGATCATCTTCCACCACAGATACCTGTAAAAGGAATTATAAAGTTATTAACAAAAGGTTTCAAACTGTTCTACATATATATGCATACCAGTCTGCAAGTATTTTGTCTAATGTCACGCAAGTGTTCATGTATTTTAAAAAACAGTACAAAAGTGCGCAAATACTGTTGATACATACTCAAACATGTGCAATTAATCTTCATAATTGCACACAAGTGTGTAATTTTTACTAATAATAGTAAAACAAAGCATGTGTTTCCAATAATAGCATACAGGTATGCTATTATATAGAATATATGTAAACAAGTATGCAAATATTACAGACATCCTCACAACTGTAAAATATTCGTAATAACATCGCAGAATTGTGCAAAAAAACATAAAAATTGCACACTATAGTGCAATTATTCGGAATAACTGCACACTAGTGGTCATCTGTTATGAACTGTTTTCCACAAGTGTTTGAGCATTCGATTCACATTCAAACATGTTTCCAATTATTAATACCAATATCTTACACTCGTTCATGAACCCTTACAATAATTTTGTTCATATTTGTAAATCGGGAAGCAAATTTAGAAGATAATCATATACATTTCTGCAAGAAATCTAAATTAAAATTTTCATATACTCACGGACTCATAACAAATTATAGTTTCTTATGCAAAAGTCCTGAATAAACAAATTTGCATATTACACATGTTTTAACAATATTTGCATATTTGTATGCTCATATTCACAACTTATTCATGTTTTTATACACGTATTCCAAATATAGAACAAATATACTGAAAATTTAATAAACAAAGCCGTACTATCTACAATAACATTAAAACTTTATATAATAATTAATCAATCGACAAAACCATAAAATTATAGAAGATCGGATTAATCCATCAACAAAGATCGAGTAAAAATTGATAACCGTAAAAAAAAATTTATTCTAACATACTGATTGAAAATCATACAATCATGCAACACTACTGTATAGATGCATACTGATTTGCAAGAATTAGGTGATAACATTAAATAAATAAAATAAAATAAAAGAAATAAAAAAAATCTTACAGCGGGTTTGGGGGGGAATGTCGGCGCTGGGTGGTAAAGGAGGGGGAGCAGGCAGCGCCTGAGGTGGAGGCAGTCCAGTTAGTGGCGACGGCGGCGTTCACTTCTCGGTGGGGAACAATTTTGGGGCTATAGCGGTTTGTCGACGGTGGTGGGGCCATCCGTGGGCCACGCGGCGGCTACTCGGGAGAACGAGGCGATGTCCGATTGTCGGAGGGGGGCGACTGGGGATTGGGATTTTTTAATTTGTGTTGACGGCGGAAATGAGCTTGGATCGTTGTTTTAGGGTTTTGGAACTACGTAAGGGTAAGACGGGAATTTTTGCAGTCGATTTTCAAAAATAGGGACGTAACTTATATTAAGTTTATGACCGGATGTGAGCCTAAATTTGAAACTTAATAGGGACCTGTAAAAAACGCACCCTTTTATTAATCTGGCAATTTATCGTTACAATTTTATATGGTCCATATCAGTCATCAGTTCGACCTGTAATATATAGTCATCGCCATACAAGCCTCTCGCTCGTATGGTAAATCTTCAACCTCGTCACACAAGCTCCAAATACTTGTGTCGTATATGATGAAGTATGCCTATCTTCAAGAAGTATGCCATGTAGTGTAGTTCAAAATTAATTGTTACTATCCTATGGCGACATTTATTAATTACACATAGAATAACCAGCACTCCGCATCCAATGGCATTCACAGGAGTTGATATAATAATAAAATTGCGCATCCAACTCATTAAGGTTTACCTATTTGTCGGGAACGCAAATAAAATCTTTACTCAACAGCTAATCCATTTACCTGTTGAAACATATATAATGTACATGTATATAGTTCTATCTATTTTTAACTCAGTTCAATGTGTGATTTAATCGAATAAATTCTACCATTCATTCTCTTATTGATTAATTTAATTACCTTCTAATAATTTAATTAATCAAATCTACTATCACACAACACAAACATCAATCAATTCATTTTTAACTTTTCAAAAATATACCAATTAATTCCTATACTCTTTTAAATCATTCAGACTATATAATTAAAAAGTTTACATCTATGCAAAGAAACAATAGCAAAGTGGAGAACATAATGGAAATGCAAAATATGGTAGATGTACCTTGCACCAGAGTCAATCAGAGATATCCACCCTGCACTTAGGATAGGCTTTCTTAATGCTTGCCTTTGTTTCCCAAGTACAATCTCGCGGATCTCCACTCCATTGCACTTTGACTAAGTGAACCTTTTTGTTCCTTAGCTCTTTGGTTTCTTTGCCAATTATCTTCATCGGCTCTCTTCTAACTGCCAATTCTGGAGTGATCTCCAAATCCTATTATGCGGCTTCTTCTACAACGAGATCTGGATCATGCACATGCTTTTGCAGTTGAGATACGTGAAATACGTCATGCACTCCAGGCAACGAATCAGGCAATTGAACCCTATATGCGAGAGTTCCAATCCGTTCTAGAATAGGAAACGGACTAATGAATTTGGGCGCCAATTTCCCCGTTTTACCAAATCAGATGACTCCTCTCATCGGAGATTCTTTCAAATAAACATAGTCGCTAACAGCAAATGATATATCTCTTCTTCTCTTATCTGCATAGCTTTTCTATCATCTTTGGGCGGCTAGTAATCGTTTCTTAATGAAATCGACTTTTTCTGTAGCATCGCGAATCATATTAGGCCCCAATACAAGTCTATTACCATGTTCAACCCAACAAGCAGGGGATCGGCACGGTCTACCATACAATACTTCGAATGAAGACATTTTCAGGCTCGCCTGGTAGCTGTTGTTATATGAGAATTCGGCCAAATGTAAGTGGTCTTCCCATGATCCGCCAAAATCAATAATACATGCCCGCAATAGATCTTCTATAATACGATTCACCCTCTCAGTTTGACCATCTGTTTGAGGATGCTAAGCGGTGCTCAGGTTCAGTTTCGTTCCCAATTCTACTTGGAATGCTTCCCAGAATTTACTGGCAAAAATAGGGTCACGATCACTAACGATGCTCATGGGAACTCCGTGTAGTCTAACAATTTCTTTGAAATATACCTGCGCCAGACTTTGAGCAGTTCTATTCGATTTGACAAGTATGAAATGGGCGGTCTTCGTGAAACGATCTACGATCACCCAAATACTGTCATTTCCTTTCTTGGTCTTGGGCAAACCATCTATGAAATCCATAGAAATCTGCTCCCACTTTCCACCCGGAATTTCTAAAGGTTGCAATAGTCCAGCGAGCTTCTGCTGATCGCTTTTGATTTGTTGACAAGTAGAACACCGGCTTACATATAAGGAGATGTCTCGTTTCATAGATCTCCACCGGAAAGTGCGTTTGATATCATTGTACATCTTGCTCACTCCTGGATGGATACTAAGCTTAGCTTTGTGACATTCATCCAATACTTCTCTTCGAAGTTCAGCAATGTTCGGCACACATATTCGGCCTTTCAACCTTAGGATTCCCTCGTCATCTATCTGAAAACTCAAGGTCTCTCCTTTCTGTATTTTTTCTTTTATTCTTTGAATGAAGTGATCATCCTTCTAAAGAGCAGATATTTTATCAATCAATGACGTCGTAATGATAAAACTGGCGATTATTACATTCTTTCTACTCAGCGCATCAGCCACAACATTGGCTTTCCCTAGAGTGTAGAAAATCTCAAAATCGTACGCCGCAAGAAATTCTAGCCAACGCTGCTGCCTCAGATTCAAGACTTTCTAAGTGAACAAATATTTCAATGACTGATGGTCTGTATACAGTTTGAATTTTTCATCCAAAAGGTAGTGCCTCCAGATTTTCAAAGCAAATACGATGGCTAACAACTCCAGATCATGAGTAACGTAGTTTTTCTCATGCGGTTTCAGCTGACGGCTAGCATAAGCAATCACTTGACCTCTTTGCATTAACACTGCACCAAGGCCTTCTCTAGATGCGTCAGTCCAGACTTTCAAGTCCTCATTGCCATTTATTATTGTTAACACTGGAGCAGTCGTCAGTTTTAATTTGAGCTCCTGGAAAGCTTCCTCACATACCGAAGTCCAATTGAATCCCGAATGTTTCTTAGTCAGTTTCGTTAAGGAACTAGATGTCTTTGCTAAATCCTTAATGGATTTCCGATAATAACTGGCTAACCCGAGAAAACTTCTAACTTCTGTGGGTGTACGAGGTTGTTTCCAATTCTGAATAGCAGTGATTTTACTGGGATCCACTGAAATTCCTTGCTTTGACACGACGTTGCCAAGAAATTTGACTTCTTCTTACCAGAATATACATTCGGAAAATTTTGCTTTTAAAAAATTCTTTCTAAGAATTTCTAACACTTGTTCTGTAACACCCCACATCCGTTAGTGTCACTGACAAAGGGAATGCACTAAGTTCTGTGGAGCATTTAGGGTAAAAGATGTATATAAATTACAAGACAGACAGAAATTAAACAGCGGAAAATAAAACTTTACTTTATTGACAAGATAGCTTGTACAACAATTGTTTTCCAATATCAGAGTATCATCTGTCTTACAAAATAAAGAAGCATAAATTTATATTCCCCAATGTAGCATAAGCCAGCCATAGCAGCGAAAAGGAGAGTCCAAAGAACTTTGTCCAAGAATCTTCAAGCTTGGGAAGAGCAGCGGTCCAATCTAACCTGAGTGAACTATTCCCTCCTCAACTACCTGGGGGGGAACGGAAGAAAAGAAGACGAAAGAAAAGTAGAGTTAGACATAAAGCCTGAGTAATTCTAGTGACTATTCAGTCTATGGATAAGAAAAAGAGCATGATAAGTATATGCTGGAAATGGGAAAACACCCTAAACTAAGTTAAGTTATCTCGAACCGAATATACTATCGTACCCCATACTAATCTCTGCACCACCTAACTAGTGTCCCAACTAGTAATGATAATGTGATCCCAATCCCTGTAATTTTTGTTGCCTTTAGGCATACATTTATTGTTTCTGACCTAGATATAATCTAGGATTTACGCTATCTACCGAACGATGCCCTATAGTCTAGGACACACTACCTAGAGTGGTATATGTTCCTAGACTTTTTCCACGTATGTGTCGCGAATCGTTATCGCTTGTCTAGATGCACATGTCCTGTAATGTGTGGCCCGAGTTCCGTGTCAGTGCTACTCAAGAAATACGGAACTCGGTTGGGAGCTTTCAGATATCCGCCGATACAAAAGCTAAGGTCTGTTTTTTTTCTAGTGGCTATGGTCCCACTCGACCCCTCCCTCAACTAATGAAAGGCCATCCTTGAAAAATGAGAACCATGCGCAGGCCCCCCTATGCCCCACTGTCCTATGGCCATCCGCAACCATAACTAGATAGCAAGTATATGGTCTTTTGGAGTTCTCCGCCTTTCCGCTTCACGTATCTCGATTGACTCAAGATGGTATGTAGACGACGAGTTGCTATCACAGGGCTACCGTCTTCTCGCCGAATCACGTTGGCCCATCCTAGTCTTTAGGTTGCCATATTTTGCAACCAAGGCATACCCTTGGTTCTTCTAACGCAGACCTTAACCTCTGTGAGCCCAGGAGGATCATCTACAGCCTCACAGAGGGATACCAAGAGTACCCTCACGTCACCTCGAAGCCTCGGGCTTCGTAACCCAATTCGTTGGAGCCTTCTAGAATCAGACGGACGTACGCTCCTTCTCGTGTTCTACTAAGATTTACTACTTAGTTCCTTTCCTTTATCAAGTTGGTTAAGTGTCATTAGTCAATTCAAGTTAACTTAACCCATCCCTTTTGTCATATTATACTGGTTAAGTGTTGCCTCCTTGTGTTAACTTAACCTCACCATCTGTTTAACTAACCTGTTACAGCGGTTAAGTGTCTCCTTATATAACTTAACCCTACTACTTGTTTAATTAACAGGTTATAATGGTTAAGTGTTGTCCATTCACGTTTAAGTTTACTACAAGTCAAATTACACTGGTTAAGTGTTCTTGTTACTTAACTCTAATCATTCATGTTATATTGGTTAAGTATTTCTAACTTACTTAATCCTAACCCACTTGTCAAATCAACTTGTTATCATGGTTAAGAGTTCTAATTTTACTTAACCTCAATCACTTGTCTTACTAACATGTTTCTATGGTTAAGTGTTCTAATTAACTTAACCCCAATCACTTATCTCACTAACATGTTTCTATGGTTAAGTGTTCTAATTAACTTAACCTCAATCACTTGTCTCACTAACATGTTTCTATGGTTAAGTGTTCTAATTAACTTAACCCCAATCACTTATCTCACTAACATGTTTCTATGGTTAAGTGTTCTAATTAACTTAACCTCAATCACTTGTCTCACTAACATGTTTCTATGGTTAAGTGTTCTAATTAACTTAACCTCAATCACTTCTCTCACTAACATGTTTCTATGGTTAAGTGTTCTAATTAACTTAACCTCAATCACTTGTCTCACTAACATGTTTCTATGGCTAAGTGTTCTAATTAACTTAACCTCAATCACTTGTCACACTAACATGTTTCTATGATTAAGTGTTCTAATTTACTTAACCTCACTCTCTAGTCCAGTTTAATCATGTTAGAATGGTTAAACATTTGCTTAACCTTACCCACTCCCCTAGTCAACATATTAAATTGGTTAAGTGTCCAGATTAACCTAACCCTACCCACCAATTTAGTTAACATGTTGAATTTGGTTAAGTATTAATTTAATTGACTTAACCCTATCAATCCTGACTCAGCCTTAATTTATTAATTAAAGCACCAACCACTCACATTAGACAGATATTGTTGTGGTAACTGGACAGCCGGTCGGTTCCGGGCAGGTTTACACCACAACTCATGTCTAACCTCGGGTCTTTATTGGGCTCAATGCTTAACCACCCACATTGGATAGGTATTGTTGTGATTACTGGACAGCCGGTCGGTTCCGGGAAGGTTTACATCACAACTCAATCCAACCTCGGGTTAAGCATATCGTATTTTCTATGTTTACATATTTGTCTCTTTTCAATTTTATATGTAAATGTTTTGTGGTCCATTATCCAAATTCGTTATTCTTGGGTATAATATTTTATACCACTTAAATTTCACAAGTCGTTGGCATGTGCCAAACATGCCAACACATATATTTTAATTAAACCCAGCGTTATTTTCCCCGTTTGTACGTTCGCAATATTATAACATATGTTGGGCTTCAACATTTCAGCCCAATTTAGAAACATTAAAAAAAAGAGGCTTAGAACATGATATATTCTAAGTAACATACAAGGGGTGTGTGAACGCATGAACTTGCAACATAGCGATTTAACTAACATAAATTATGTGGTGCATGAACTTGCAATATAGCGATTTAATTAACATAAATTAGTGGTGCATGAACTTGCAATATAGAGATTTAATTAACATAAATTAGTGGTGCATGAACTTGCAATATAGCGATTTAATTAACATAAATTAGTGGTGCATGAACTTGCAATATAGCGATTTAATTAACATAAATTAGTGGTGCATGAACTTGCAATATAGCGATTTAATTAACATAAATTAGTGGTGCATGAACTTGCAATATAATGATTTAATTAACATAAATTAGGGGCTTGTGTACTTGCATTGTAATAGAATATAATTTTGACATAAATCATAAACCTAAACATGAGTCATGGGTTTCAATCTATTCATGTAAACTTGCATTTAAAATATGAACCTAAGTAAATTAGGTGTCACTTGTATTAGCATATTATTTTTATAACAACATAAGCCTAAAACATATTTTTATTTAGGCATAACACTAAACATAAACTAGTCATTTCCATAAAGTCACTATATGTTCACAAAGATGCTTACTTTTGTCACTAATACAAAAGTATAGTTTAACTTGAATTATGAGGCCTATTCCAACATAAACTTATATGAATCATGTTACCCAAATGGATCCGACTACACTTGAAATGATCATAGGCATATATATACAAAGATCTAAATCATGTAGGCATAACAGTGAATTATGTTTACATAAGTCTCAACTTGGTTGTAACAAAATATATACAACTTCTTATTAACCACAACATATAAATGTCAATTTCCAACATGAATCGTATACTTGCAAGGGGTGTTACTTTTCATTGCAATTGTACAATTAATCCAATATCATGTTAATTATACTACAACATCCCAAATCCATTTATAATAAAATCAGAACAACATACAACTATGAACTAGCATCATTACAATTAAAGTATGATTCCATTTTCATTCTACACAAATCAAGTCTCAATTTTTATCCATATCGGAATAGTACTCTACTTACAACGTATGACGAATCTTGTATTCAGGATTCTGAATTTGGTGATGCTATCCTTTGAGGTTGACGTTGTTTTGATTTATTTGTTGTAGTTTTAAGCTTTGAATCAACTCTTAATCGTCTCTTAATTTGACGGCTACTCCTAGTCTCTCTTCAGCAGCATGACGGCTCCTTCTTCTTTTTTTCTCTTTTTTTTGTGAATTAGGTTGTGAGAGCTATGTTGCTTATATAGAGTTGCAAGTTAATTTGAGCCGTCGATGAAGCCAAGGTTAATACAAGCCGTCCGTTCTAAAGAGAAGCCAATTATGTTCACAATTTAAGGGCTGTAAATTACTCCTATTTCAAATTATGTCATAATTACTTTCTTAATGTACATTATCAACATTTATTATTAAATTTGTATGCACATTAGATACATCCCCCCTTTGCACACTTATTATTAATTTTGTATGCACATTAGATACATCTCTCCTCTACACATTTATTATTAAATTTGTATGCACATTAGATACATCACCCCTTTACACATTTATTATTATTTTTGAATTAGCAACTTTAGTGTTAACAGAAATACGGGGTGTTACATGTTCCAAATGTTTTTCGTGTTCGCTTTCTAATTTAGAGAAGATCAGTATATCATCAATGAAAACCAAAACAAATTTATTCAATACTCCTCTGAACACTCGGTTCATTATATCGACAAAATAAGCTGGAGCGTTACGTAAGACGAACGACATTACTAACCACTCGTAGAATAGGTCTGGACCTCTGAATGCTGTCAAAGTAACACACTCCTCGGCGATACGAAGCTGATGGAAACCTGTAGCTAAGTCCATTCGAGAAAATACTTGTGCGCCATTAAATCGATCCAACAAATCATCAATCCGCGGCAATGGATATTTGTTTTTCAGCGTCTGCTTATTCAAGTCACGATAGTCTACACACAATTTGAGAGTACCGTCTGACTTTGGGACAAATACCACTGCTGCTCCCCAATCAGAGAAACTAGGTCTGATTAGACCCTTCCATACTAGCTGTCGAGTTTGATTATCTAACTCGTCTTTCTCTTTCAAGGTCATTCTTCGAATAGCGTGAACTACTGGCCTTGCATTCGGGACTAAAGAGATCTTGAAATCAATTTCCCTCTGCGGAGGTAAGCTAACCATTTCTTCGAACACGTCCGCATAGTTCTTAACAACAGGGATATTTGCAATGTCAACCGGAATATTCTCTGCGACTACAAGAACAGGTTCTATCTGAGCAGGAGAAACATCTAAAGCTGCCCAGAAGTCTTTTCTATTAGAATTCGGTCCTTCGCATGGAATGGTTATATATTCCCCGAACTTTGTCTTTGCCCTAACAACTCTCTCGGCGCATTTAACTTCAGCTTCATATTGTGTTAACCATTCCAATACCAGTATAAGGTCAAATTCTGTAAAATTCATTATGATCGCGGTAGCGGGGAACCGATACCGGGAAAAAGAGACGGGCACTCTACAAACCCAATTAAGATCAAGGGAACCCCCAACCGGATTATGAACCGTCATGGGTTCTTTGAGCTTCTTCAAATTCAAATTCAGTTTCTTAACCGCGTTCTTTGCAACAAAGCTTCGCGACGCGCTTGTATTAAACAGTACTTTAACTGGAATATCCGTGACAGTAAGCATGCCTTCTAACACATCTGGTCTTGCCTGACTAGCCGAGGGTTCCAAAGTTTCTTCTACTTTATTTACCTGAACGACTTCAGATTTCTTGAATAGCCTGCAATCCTTTTCAAGATGACCAGTCCGATGGCATGACTGCATTTTCTATTCTCACGAAACTTGTTCTCGGGTTTAGATTTATCCTTCTTCCGTTCGTTCCAAGATTTATAGTTTATCGCCAAATGTCCTCGCCTATTGCAGCTCAAGCATGTGGCAGTCGTTACTGGTCCTTTTTCAAATATAACCTTTTCCCGATTTAACCCAGGCTTCTTTCTGACCCTAGACGTCGTACTTGCCTCAGGCTGTGTACTCGTCTCTGGGCTATCAGTTTCGAATTTTCTTTTGCTGCTAGAACTGACTTCCTCTTCATCTCGCAACATACCTCTCTTATCGAGATCCTCATACTGGTAGGCCACGTATATCATTTCGAAAAAAGGAAGCTTCACATGCCCCATTACTTTATTCTGGTATTTTCTTTGCAGACCATAACTAAACTTCAGATTCTTCCTCTTTGGATCTTGAATTAGATGAGGGGCAAAATGAGAAAGTTCGTTGAATCTCTTATGATATTCTGGGATATTCGTATCTCCTTGTATCAAATAGGAGAATTCATCACATAACCGCTCAGTTGCTTCTGGAGGAATGAATTTTTCACCGAAAAGCTCTTTGAATCTATCACAGGTGATATCACCTTCTGGATTATCCTTAACAAGTGAATCCCACCAGAACAAAGCTTGGTCTTTGAGTGCCCAAGATGCCAGTAATCTTTTTTGGTCATCCCTCAGTTTTAAACCTTCAAAGATTTTCTCAGTAGAACGAATCCAAGCTTGTGTTTTAGCAATAGATTCTTCACCCAAGAATGGTACTCCACCCATATTTCTATATTTCTTAAGTAGAGCTTCTATATCCGGGTCTGCATTCCTTCTGTTTCTGGCACTCATTTTCTAGTACTTCTGCAAATAGCAGACCAAGTGTCAGGTCAACGGAAAAGATATTGTAAAGCGTAGAGACAAATACTTGAATGTAAATGTGTCTATCGAGGTGTATCTCATTCTGCTGTACTCATGCTAGGATATTACTGATCCTACCTGTACTGAGTAACTCGTCCTAGAACTCTACTGGTTCAATATCTGACAAGTTCGTTCATGTGTTATATTCCAGAACTAAGCTTAACCAAAGCTCTGATACCATGTTTGTGAGGACCCCATTCCCGATAAGACGGTGGTAGGGGTAATCTTTGGAATATAACACATAAACAGATAACAGCAGAACAGAAATAAATAAATGCACCAGATAATGTACAATAGAATACACTGGACAAATAAAATCATCAGAGTTACACAGTATATAGGATCATACTTAGCACAAAATACAGTTCAGCTATACATAAATGTCTACAGTGGAAAAGAGAACATAATATGTACAATAGGAGCGGAACAGCATAAAATGAGAAAAATGATAGAATCCATCTTCAACTTCAGCTATCCAGAATGGGCCTGCTAAAACCTGAATACAAGGCTGCCCGTGTAGAAAAAGGCGCACCCGAGTTTGCAAGTGAAACAAACTACGAGTCAGTCATGGCACTGGTATGAGAAATCTACTTAACACATTTTCAAATATGGCTAATCACAGGACCACGCCACTTTCGCAGAAGGGCTTTACTCCATTGGATTGCCAGTGCTTTAAAACAAATAAATCTTTTAAACGTCGCAATGCTTTTTATAAAAATGAAGTCATTATAAGACTTAGTTCCCATCACACAATGCAACACAAACCAGAGGATAGAGTTTTACCTTATAATGGCCAAATATGCTTGATACGTGGAAAAAAATCATTTGAAACGTAAATTTTATCATTTAATTCTTAATCAGACTCCAACCATAAACTAGTAAGAGAACGATTCCCTAAGTATTAACCCCGAAGGCCGAAACCAACATCAGACCAATACCCAGGAAACCATCCGTCCTGGCTCGTTTCCAGTTAGTTTCTAATTTTAGATACAATCATAAATATCAATCATAGACGACATGGGTACCATATATCATGTCGCCATATATATATACAATCAAAACCGCATGATGTCGTATTTGGAAATTGGATTTCCGTCATGAACCAAGGCAAAAGATAGTCCTTACCGAATTTGAGACGCTCTAGCCCGCCCCTCAGGATCAGAACGCATCGACCCTTGGATCATCAGGGCTGGTCCACCGATGTGGATTAAAATGCCTGAACACTGCGTTTCCTCGCCCTATGGGGCGTCACTAGTCATATCCGACCAAACCATCAGCTCCGAAGAGACCGAAGCAAACCAAGGCCTCGCTTTCCATCATCCACATAAGTAAAATACCCGGGCGTGTAAAACCCAAAGCACCACTCCTAGCTAGAAGGAAACGCATGTCCTCCCTGAAGTCCGTCTCCCGTTTCTGGCTCATACCGGGGTGTGAGGCTCGCGAATTAACGTTATACACAAAGTTATGCCACACAGGTGTTGCTTTAATCATCCACCACAAAGCTCTGCTTTTTAACAAAAGCTTTGATCATTGCATCCACTATGCAACTGACGTTTATCAATCACACAGAATGGAATCCAATGTCAGACACATCGTCCATTTACAAGTCCGTTCTGGGTCTGAACGAAATCGGAAGCACTCAATACCTCGCATACCCGTACAATCAACATGTACGTCCGGACGGCTACTACTTCAACCCCTTCTAGGTAGCTACTCCTATCATGGGCATCAGTAGCACCCCTCCATTTGACATGACGATCATCGATCTTGCATCGGCTTCATATCTTCGACTTTCAATCGTCGATCAATTATTTGAAATGAGAATTAACTCAGCCTTTTCAAATAATTCACGTATATTTAGAATTTCAAATCAATTCATTTCAATGGTTAAATTATTCGACATCACCAATTTTGTTCTTTAATGTAGTTTTCACGCCAAACACATTCATCTATCAAATATCACATAAACTGAGCAAATTCAGTTTATTTCCATTCCATATCGTTTATAATGTTTTATCACGATTTATCGCTATTTTTATTAATTTAAAAATAGCCAATTTATTCAAAACAACGCTTTAGGCCATAACGCGGCCATGACGTTGTTTTTCTCCAGATTTGATTTACACATATCTGAAAATCTAACCGGTGGATTTTCACAAATTTTATATCATAAGAAAGATCTCTTCAAAACGAATCCGACGGTTTCAGTTTTGGGGAAATCCGACGGTCGGATCTCCCTCACTAATCGTTTGAAGTTATGATTTAAAATACGAACTACAGTGTCGTTATTCGATTTAATTTAATTATATTTCTATATATATATATATATACAAATATAATCGATTCTGGCGCTGTTTTTCTTCAGATTTGAATTAAACATTCCAGACAATCCAACCGTTGGATCTTTACAAAGTTGGTGCCATTGGAAAGATATTTCCAAGGCGAACCCAACGGTGGCGGTTTCGGGAAAATCCGATGGTCGGATCTCCCGCACTAGTTGTTTGAAATCACGGTTTCAAAATACGAACTGCAGCTTCGTTATTCGATTTATTTTAATTATATATATATATAATATGTTCTTCAATTTCAAAACCATATTCATTTCATACATTTGATAAAAATAATATTTTTATCCGACAAACATTTATTTCAACACTTCACTATTTTTAACAGTTCATACATATAATAAAAATGTGATTTTTATTGTAAAACGATTTATTTCAAAACATGACTATTTTATATAGTTCATATAGATGATAAAAATATGATTTTTATTATAAAACAAATTATTTCAAAACACTACTATTTTATATAGTTCATATAGATGATAAAAATATGATTTTTATTACAAAACAATTTATTTCAAAACACGACTATCATTCAACACATGAATTTATATTTAACGAATGAATTTCTATTCAACACATGAATGTAGTTTCAACACATGAAAATAATTTCAACAAATGAAAATAACTCTAACACATGAATATTTCATAAAATTTCGGCAGCATAACGGCAGGGTAGTTGAAACCGGGACCGTCCCTAGTACGGCTCCTCGCTCTACCCTAAAACCACGCGGTTTTTGACAATGGGGATTCATGCATCTAGTTCGCACGTAGGCGGCATGTTTTATTTTCATTTCCACAACCTATTCTAATTTTGTTTTCAACCACAAATGGGTATTTTTCAACCACAACCAATCATTCTCAACCACAAACAATTCTATCAACCATTCGTGTTATTCACAAAATTTCAAATCAACCAAATAATCCAAACAATATCACAACCAATAAATATCGTCCATGGTCTATGGACGAGGGGAGTATATATATATATATATATATATATATATTCGTACATAAATGTATTTCAATTCACTTCAATGTCATTTCATCGCATATATAATTTTTACAACGCATATATAACTTATACATCGAACATACAACTTATACATGAGGTGTACAACGCTTATATAACTCATACATCGACTATATAATTTATACATCGTTGTTTTCCATATCGCTTATGAATAAGAAATCTCACATTGGGTTCCACTCCACCAAAAATTGCAGAAGGCTCAGAAAAATATGCGGTCTCTTCTAGAATGTAGAAGACGTCCTCACGGTCCCGGTGTCTCTTGTTTCACTGAATTTCGACCACAAACGAAAAAGATATGATTTTTATTGAAAATCATAAACCGTAGCGCTTTAAAGTGCTATAATCAGTTTAAAATAATTCAGTCGTACCTCTCAGCAAATCGTTCCAAACTAGGTTTGAATTTTTCGTGCAAACGGTGAAGTGATTCGACGATCGGCCTTCGTAGTGGCGAAGAAGAAGGAGTGGCACGCTGGCGCCTGAAGCGGGGCCCACTTCGGTGGCCTGTAGACGGCGCAGCGGCGATGGGAAGGTGCCAACTTCCTGCTGTCGATTCTCTCACAACACCCAACGAAAAATCTCACACCTTATATGGATTTGAAGCCTGAGATGTGCTCTCCAAAATCCCTAACTGGAGCACTTGATTTCGTGGAGAGAATTAAGAGAAAAAGAGGAGTGAAGGAATCGGCGGTAGCCGCCGTTCGTTTGGGGGGTTTCGGGAAGAAGGTCGGGGAAAGAGAAATTACGTGATTGGCTAGATTTTTTATTTATTTATATATTTTTAAATTTCCAAAATACCCCTTGTCACATACGAACTCCAATCCAAACCCAACGACTGTCATCCCTAGCTAAATGCCCTCATTCTGAACACAATGGGATATGTTTCTTAGGCCCATTCGACTGTTTTCGACTAGTTTTTCTTCAAATTAAAATATAAAACATTCAATATTCGATTTGAACGTACATTTCCATTTGTCGGGGCCACATACTGATTCTAAAAATTCCCGAAAAATAAACCCAGCTATGTTTTGACGATACGGTCCCAACAAAACTAGTTTCATCGAATTCTGAGACTATTTGAAAAATGACCCCTTTCTGGTCGATCCAATTTAACTATAATTGACCAAAACACATTTTCCTTTTCCATGCTAACATACTAGCTTCAAAAATTATGAAATTTGAAACCTAGCAATAACTTAACATTCCGGATCCAACAAAAGTGGTTTCGTCGAATTCCGAGGTCGTTTGCAAAATGTCTATTTTCAAGGGCGATATGTTCTCTATAGCGACCTTTCTGAAAATTCATTTGGCCATAACTTTTGACTCCCGCAATGAGACTTCGATTTTTTAGATTCGATAGAAAGATATTCACTAACAGATTTAAATATTTTTGGTTTCACTAAAATTTGTTTTATTTCGCACCCAGTACAGTCAGTCAAAGTTTGAATTCAATTTTTGAAACTACCGCGCCATTTCAGGCCATGTTTATAATTCAAATTAATTACATTCATTTCCAACATCGATTCAAACTACTTTTCGTCATTATTTTTTAAAATATTTATTTTTAATACTTAAAATTCATTAAAATAGCTAATTTAAATTTTTTAAACTGGTTGAGTTATTCCTGTGTTGTTACAACTTAGCCCAGTTTGATCTGTTTTTGAATCTGTTTGAATTCTGGACTTGGTTTTGTTTATATATATGTTTTCTTACGCATATACAAACTTCTAAGGCTCATAACTTCTTCATACGTTATCCATTTTATGCAAACTTGAACTCTATCTTAAGCAGAATTCCGAAACGAACACAACGGTGATATCGATTTTACTTAATTCCTGATATTTAAATTAAGTACCCTTAGTTTGTTATCTTTTTTGTTATTCATACTGTTATCGTATTAATTTTTCCTTCACTTTCATGTATTAATTATTTTTCATTGTACATCACCATTATTTACCTATCCATGCATATATACATATATTTTATTTTTAATTATATTAAAAATGCGGGGGTTACATTCTCCCACCCTTAAGGAATTTCATCCCCGAAATTCGAAAGGGGTAAAATATATAATCCCTCGCATAATATCAAACCATCAAGTGTGCATCCAATTTTTGCAAACATTGTGCGCATGTGCAAAGTGAAATACATCATAGCAATGCATGTATGCCTAATTGGTACCACCTATATGTATGCAAACTTTTAAAAACTCTTTTCAAAACATGATGCTCACACCCTAAATATACTTGCAATTCTATATGAATGCACTTTTTTTGAAAAATCAAAACATTTTTCAACCAAATTTTCCCATACTCCTACAAAATAAGAGCATAGTTCATCCAATTGTTGCATCCAAAATCCTACCAACCATTATTAAATTCGAAATTTAGAAAATTCTAATTTTCCAAATTCGATTTCTTATGTCACAAAAAGGTATGAAACAGAAGAGTTCACATTTTCCGTTTTTCTCTTATGTACCTTTTATAATTGCACTTGGATTTTTATATAACTATTCTATAAAAACTTCCTACTTTCCTATCCAAGCACAACCATATAAGAAAACTTTCTTTTCTTTCTCAACTTATCTTGCAATAATTTTATTTTTATTCATCTTTTTCTTAAGATTTTTAATTTCTTTTCCCATCACGTTTGTTGCTTTGCTGAATTAGTTGTTTTCTTGTTAGTTAGGCTACTCTCTTTCTTAACTTATTTGACTTAATCCAATTACTTAAGTTTATTTTTCAAATAAGCTTTTCCGTTTTCAACTCAAACAACATCCTACACAGCTACTACTAAGGGTCAAGAATCTTAGGACTTTGTCATCTCAGACAATTACGAGTCCACACAACAGGATCTACACGCTTACTTACCCTTCTCTACCTAGTAATCGCTACTAGCCTTTGTTGTGCATTACTAGCCTATGCTTCTTGTAAGCAACAATCCTAGACTCACAAAGCTTATGCATTCTGCGGGAAATTCCATTGGTTCAAAATTAGCGAATCCCTGACCGTAAATTGGTAAGAGAATAACTCCCTAAGTATCAACCCTGAAGACCGAAATCAACATCAGATTGACACTCAGAGAATTACTCAATTCAACCAATCTCCAGTCGGTTCCTTTAATTTAATTCATAGCCTTAACATTCTCTCATTCTTTCTAGGCCCTAATCCTTACCTACTCCATTCTTTTTAAAACAGTAACCAAAATTTATTGTTAACAGAATAGAGATTTCAAAACATCTTTTAAAAAATGCAACACTTTGTATGCTTTAGCTCCTATTCCTTTCATATATTAAAATATGAAAACTAGCGAGCTATACGTATGCTCTATAATATGTACCTTTTCATGAGAGAATCCTTTTAAAACAAGAAATCATTGTTTTACAAAATATACCCCACTTTAATTTAAAACCCAACATGCACTAAATATGTTCTTTACATATTTTTCTCAAACATCAAAAATGCTTTTAAGATTAAAACTTGAAAACACCACAAGCTCTTTTGCAAAAACTTTTACAAATTCAATTTCTTAAAAGTTAATTATTGGGTTAGACTCAAAGTGGGTCTTTCAACTCAACTAGGCTATCCTAGACACTTTCACAAATTCAATTCTCTCAACTATAAATATTCCTAATCCATTTTCCACTTTTTAACCTATTTATAAGGTTTCACTTCTAAACCCACTACTCTGAAATACTAACATTTCAGTCTCTCTATTATATGGGATACATCTTTCTCAAATACCAAATCATATTGTACACTTTCCAACCAAACCACCTAAGGGCCTCAAAATTTCTATGTTTATTACTTTAGTGTACAAATTAGACATCCCAACTCTTTCCATATATTTTTTTCTCTAGTGGGCTCCTTATGGATCTAGGTTTATATATATTATATATTTATATTTTTGAAAATACCAATACGCTCACTCATTATCTCCCTAGGAACACCAAACCTGGCTCTGATACCAGATGTGACAACATGGACTCGGACGGACCGATTTTTTTTCAAAAACCCAATCCATCGAAACCCGAGTTGGTTTGCTCTGGTATCCTCCAGAAAAGACAGAGACATAAAACATGTCAGAGTTCGGAAAACATCTCACAAAGGAAGGAATAAAATATAATGTAGTTGAAATTTAGCTTTACGTTAATAATAATATTGCTAAACCAGTATCCAAAGCTATACAGTCTCTATCATGAATCTAACCTGTGAATGTTATGAAGAGGGGGTCAAAACATAAAATCTGTGTGAATGAATTTAAACTACACATCTTGGATAATCCTACATATACCGTTCAATTATATTTTCTTATTTATTAGGTTATTTTTGTTATTAGCACTCAAGGCTTACACATACGTCGCACCCATCTACTCACTAGTAGATTAACCTAATATAGTGTATATGTAGCTACCCCATTATTAAGGTATACTCTACTCGCATTGTCTCCACCGTATGTATGCAGTCCCTTATACAATGTCACATGTCGTATGTATATCAATGCTACGTTTGCAAAAAACTATCATCACTGTGTTACATAAGCATTTGGACCGCCATTCTAGATCCTACTAGATTCTGTCATCGAATAATGCCATCTAGTCTATGGTACACCACCCAGAGCGACATGAGTGTACCTAGACTTTCCCCACGTACGTATCGTCAATCGTACTCGATGTTTATTTGCACATGTTCTCAATATGTGCGCCCGAGTCCCGTGGCAGGGCTAATCAAGAAACACGAAACTCAGTCAGGAGCTTTCAGATATCCGCCGACGTAGATGCTTAGGTCTGCTTTCATATTGGCTATGGTCCCACTAGACCCCTTCCTCAACTAATGGAAGGCACCTAAGAATATCAAGAATGAGAACTGTAACCCCAGCCCCCTATGCCCTTCAATCCTATTGGCCAACCTCACCCATAACTAAATAGCAAAGTATGTAGTCTTTTGGAGTTCTCCGCCTTTCTGCTTCACGTACTGACTAAAGATGGCAAGTAGACGACGAGCTGCTATCACAGGGCACTAACTGGTCTCATCGAATCATGCTGGTCCATCTTAGTCTTTTAATTGCCTCTTGTTTTCCAATCAAGGCATACTCATTGGCACTTCCCATGCAGACCTAACCTCTGTGAGCACAGGCGTATCATCTTCCACTTACAGAGGGATACCAAGAGTACCCTCATGTCCCCAAAAGCCGCGTGCTTCGTAACCCAGTCCCTTGGAGCCTTCTGCATGATCAGATGGACGTTTGCTCTTCCTTGCACCATACGACATCGTGATGATCTACCGTGTTTGGTTATTCATCCCCTATCGTATAGACTGGTCCAAGCACCATACCCTTTCGTGTTATTAGACCTTAAGTCTAATCTTCTAATTATGTGCTTGCTCTATCTCATTAGGTTTTCTTTTTAACTTTGTTATCTCATCCATATTAGTTTTTAAATTACCAAGTTTCTTTTCCATAAGCCTTTCACTATTTCTTATGCAGCCATGATCATTTAATTGTTTACTTAGTTCTCTTAACTAAGATTTACTAACAAGCTCAAACATGACTTTCTGTAACTGTTTACTTAGTCCTTTTAACTAAGGTTTACCAACATAACTTTCCATGATTGTTTACTTAGTTCTCTTAACTAAGGTTTACTAACAAGCTCAAATACGACTTTCTGTAACTTTTTACTTACTCCTCTTAACTAAGGTTTACTAACATGACTTTCCATGATTGTTTACTTAGTTCTCTTAACTAAGGTTTACTAACAAATTCTCTTTATTGTTTACTCATTAACTTAGTCATCTTAACTAAGGTTTACTAATAAGTTTTCCCCTTACTCATATAACTTATGTTTTACCTATTCGTGGCTTTATTCCCGTTCCCACAGATTTCTTAATCTTCAATTAAGTACAGCTTGCATTCTTTCATAAGTTATTTCATCTTTGTATCGATCATTATAACCTACGTTATAATTTTTACTTGTCTTGTACCAAGCATACCTATTATCTTCCCATTCAGTTATACTCGTATCTGTTGATGTTGCAATAATCCATCGTTATTTACTTAGTTTTCTTAACTAAGGTTTGCTACCATTCCCCATTATTACGTTGGTTAAGTTTGTCTATACGCCTCTGTTTACTTAACCTTAGCACACTTAACAAGCTTGTTTCATAGCATTAATCTTTTTATTAATGCACTCAACCTCTCACATTAGACATGTTTCTTGCGGTTGCTGGATATGCCGGGCGGTTCCAGGTAGACTTCTACCATAAACTTGTTCTAACCTCGGGTTTTGTGCTTAATGCGCTAACCTCTCACATTAGACCCGTTTTGCGGTCGCTGGATGTGCCGGGCGATTTCGGGCAGACTTACACCGCAACTCAATGTAACCTCAGGTTAGGCATGTTCATCTTTTAACTGACGTATACAATTTCAATCTAGGTTTCATATGCCTATTTATCCCAATCCAATAATTCATGTTCACGCTTCTAAACCCGATTTCATGTTTATGGTTCCAATTTGATTTGGATACATAAATTCTACCATGATTACATAATCTTGTACATAGTTATGCCAATAATCCTTATTATATGTTATGCCCAACTTTTCATGTATATAAGTTATACTTAATTATACCCAAATTAATTGTTCTTTAAAGTTATCAATAATTCATGTCAATCCTCATTCTTATTGCTTAGAACAATTAATTCATGTCAACCCTCATTCTTATTGCATAAATCCCAATTTAACTTATAATTCCATATGTCTGAATCTTCAATTCAAACTTTTCTAATGTACATATAGTTATTAAATAAATTCTTGATTCAACATACCCAAGCATATCTAATCGTTCTCAATTTTAATCGCACATATTTTCTTTTATGTTCTAGGTTAATTTATGTGCCAATTTCCCCTAATTTCTCAATCTCAGGTTATGTTATATATTATTCCACAATTCCCCAATTTGTGAATTATGCCCAAAAATTCATCTTACAAGTTATTTCAATTTCCTAATTACAAATTATTCCCAAACATCATTTTCACTATTCCAATCTTTGTTCATATGCATGCTTTTCAGCGAGATTTGGATTGGGCTCGAAGTTAGCCTAATATTAAAAATAAAAAGGAAAGGAGAAGACGAAGAACAGAATATGCATAAAATAAAATCTGAGTTATTTTAATTGAATTAAACAAATTAACTTAGGGAATTGCTAAATGATACATCAACTATTATTCAAAAAAGGTAATTTAAATCCACTCACAGTGATTTTTTGCTTTCCTAGGTCTGATTTAGATTAGCATCCAAAGTTCTTCCCTTTTTGCGCGTAGATTGTAGATCAAAATCCCTTTTCTCTTTATTTTGCAATAGAAGAAATTCTAAATCTAATCTTTTATTTTAAGAATAGATTTTGAAGAGAAAGGGAAGAAAGTGGATCTAGTATTTGAAATTACTTGGAGAAGAAGAATTAGAAATGATTTATGCTAGAATAGAGCCACGGAATTGCCATAGGTTTTAGGTGAAGAAAAAGAATGAGTCTTTGGTCCATTATATAGCCTTTAGATCAACGACCAGTACCAAAAATGTGTCCATAAACGTCAAAACTCACCCAGCCCGGATCAGGGTTCAGGGGTCAACACCCTATAGGGGGTCGATCCCTGTGTCGACACCTCTTAGGGGGGCTCGACTTCTATGTTGACCCCCCTTATGGGGAGTCGACACATCTAAGCGGGAGATTTCCAGCTCAACCCAGTTTGACCTGTTTTTGAATCTGTTTGAATTTAGGACTTGGTTTTGTTTATATTTATGTTTTCTTGCGCGTATACAAACTTCTAAGGCTCGTAACTTCTTCATACATTATCCATTTTATGCAAACTTGAACTCTGTCTTAAGCAGAATTCCGAGACGAACGCAATGGTGATGTCCATTTTACTTAATTCCTGATATTTAAATTAAGTATCCTCAGTTTGTTATCTTTTCTGTTACTCATACTGTTATCGTATTAATTTTTCCTTCTCTTTCATGTATTAATTAATTTTCAGTGTACATCACCATTACTTTCCTATCTATACATATATACATATATTTTATTTTTAATTATATTAAAAATGCAGGGTGTTACAAATAGTCCCCTTCCTTTGGTCTTGAATAGCTCGGGTCGAGAGGTCCACATGGGAATAGGTTTTTAAATAACCGGTATGGTATTGCCATAGGTTTATCTATCCTACGGGAAGTATTAAGAGACTAGGAGATTACATAATACATTCAGCTAGATACTAGCGAGGGGGTCCAAAAACAGGAGGGTCGTAAATGGCGCGCTACGTCTACCTAACCGAGTGATCTTAAGCGGTTGCTTTCCATCTCTCACCTTATGAGGGACATGGGTTCATTTGTATGAACGATGAAAGTCTAAATTAGTAGGACTTGTAACTAGTATCCTCTAATTTATACTAGCGTTAAGTAAACCATCGATAGGCATTAAGTGACCAATAGGTCCGACTAATGTCATAAGTGATCAAGCGGATCCACCCTTAGTTATCATTTGATAGTGAGATCTTAAGTGGATATATATATATATGTGTACATAAATAACTAACCTCTGTATGAGCAGCGAGTAGTTGAGAGCCCACCTCTTAGTTTAGGTAATCCATTAAATGTTGGTTTAACGTCTTCATAAATATAAGCGTAAATGTTTTATCTTAGTATCATTATCATTGGGAATGCTACTCTGGGTAGGGTAGTTAGAGTCGTGCATAAATTTTTACAAGATTAAGTTAGAATTACTAGCCTTGATAGGCATATGTCTCTATTTAAGCCAAACGAGACACATCTATGCATTGTAGACTGTGTTACACTCTTCCTATTCACGAGAACTTGTTGTCCTGACCCCCGCCCTTATTATAATCTCCCAGGATTTCTCAAGAGGGTTCGGTTCTCACAGGCGTTTAAGTTTGGTTTTCCATTCTCGTTCTCTCTTATGCTCGGTATTGACATGGTGACTTACTTTTATAAGGTAGTTACTTGAGTTGATACTAGTTTACGCTACTTTGTTTCTACAGTGAGTTATTTTATCGCACTTTGACTATGCTCATGCTCATTTTATTTGCAGGAACCAGATTTACTCACTCCATGCTTGAATGGGTATGAGTTTTGATTTTTGTCGAAATTTAGGCTTAGAAAATTTTAGGGTGTTACAATTTAGTATCAGAGCATATGTTATATAATCAGAGGAACTAGTTAAAGCAGGACTCATGAGATAACCCGTTAGATTTTCTTTTCTATTTTTCTCTGTCTTTCTTACTTGACTTCAAACTATTTCGATGATGAAACAGTCGTGGGCCTATTTATTCAAAATGGGTCTTAATAGATTAAGAGTTTGAAATAGGTTGAGTTCGAGTTTCTAGCCAATTACGTCTTACCCTATAGTACGTTGGTGATTTCATTGTGAAAAGCATGAGGATGGCATATGGTGGATCCTGTGAATTTGATTTTGGAGACTGGACTAAAATCTATCTACAACTTGGACAGTCGTGATTTATGGTTTTTGGTTTCGTTGGTAGCTCCAGTTAAATACATTTTCTTAATCTAACGGGAGTTCATGTTAATATGTCATATCCATTCAAAAATATAATTATGAGGTATAATCATTCGATGCTTCATTAAAATTCCGGATATTCTTTTGTTGCAAACATTCATTCGAGTCCTTAGTCTTATATTCAAAGGAATTTCCATTTCTTAAACTGTTTTGGAAAAATAAGATGGATTTCGAAAGTTATGAAACTATGGTTTTGAAAAATAGTTTTATTAAAAATATAACTTTATCATTTTAAATCTATTCGCATTTCAAAATTGCTAGGACATTGTGTGATTTTAATAAACAATCCAAATGGTAAAAAGAATGGAATTGGAAATGACAGGAAATATTCCTCGAAACTAAAAAGTAATTAACACCCATTCCTTGTGATTTTTAGTGTCCCTCTTTTTGTGTATATGCTGGATGATTTATCGAAATTATCATAGTTAATCATCTAGATTTTCAAATCTCGGCACTGTGGAACGCAAAGAGGTTTTTTAGTTAGTAATATAAATTGGAATATAAATAATAAAATAGATTTATTATATGAAATGTTTAGTTTATAATAAATAAATCAAATATTGAAAAAGTTTTAAACTTTTCTTCGAAAAGGGCTAAGGAAAATCCTTCGTCTTGATTTTTGGGGTGTTTGATTTCGAATCATTTATATGTTTGTCAGCTAGCTATAGGGAAAATCCTTTTTTTTTGGATTTCTAACTGATTTTACACTTTATAATTCGTTCGTTCGTTTGGTAGTCACAACTGTTCGGAGGTAGAAAAAAGTGTTGAAAATTTAAATTATTGACTCGACAAGTGGTGGAAGTCGACAGGAGATTTTGGTTGGGAATTCAGAAGCCATTTTGATGTTATAAGAATTTTATTATAATTTTTATATAAATTATTGGAGCTGTTGGGTCGAGGTTCAGACCGTGCTCGTTTTGGAGCAAGCAGTCGACCGGCGGTCGACCGTCCTTCGAGGGTCAGGTCGATCGCTACCCCCTAAGGGGCACGGTCTATAGCTCGACCTGAATACGCTGGAGAGATATATATATCATTCCTGCCAACCTTTACACTCACATCCCCATATCTTGCAAACCCAGAACCCACCTTCATTCTCAAGCTTCAATCCGAGCAACCCTCGCTCTATTTCGTACCTAATTACCACCAAAATCAATCCAGCGCAGATCTCTACCCTATTATACTTCATATTTGTAATTTCTTTTGTCTATTTCGTTGTTCCCTCCATGTCCTCTCATCGAAACATCGTTGCTCAACACCCCTGTCTCACAACTCTAGGGCCGCATGGCTAGACCGCAATGAGGTGAAGATTCAGCATTACTTCGTTATGGCTAATTATGATTTTCATTATGGTCAACTGCAATGAGGAGATGTCTCACCCATATCTTCCGACACTTCCAGGTGAGACTTACATAGGATACAGCTTTGGAGAAGGTGCCTACCACCATTAGCTGCACCACTCCCCTTAAGATGTTCATTCAGTTGCCTGATGCTCCTGTGCTCACACCTCCGACTTCTATTAAGCATCTGCCACCCCAGTTGCAGTATCCTCAACAGCCTGGCCAGGTGAGCCCGGAGCATGTCGTTCTCAGTAATATCTAGGATGACCTTCGAGAGGTCCGTAGGGAGCAGCATCGGTAGGCGCACGAGATTGGTTGCATCTATGTCATAATAAATTCTTGGCGTGGACAATCGATCGATTTCTAGCAGTGGGCCTCAACCATCTCGTAGCGCTTAGTCGACATTAGCTTGTGTCTAATGCATCTTGTGTCTTATATCGTGTGTTTCCATATCAAGCATTTTAATCTTTGTTGTTGTAGTTGGTTGTAATTGCTAGTGTTGTTTAAATCGCAAGACTTCTTTTATGAGATTTGTATGTTTGGACATATTTATGTCATTCAAGCATGCCCTTTTGAATGAAATCTCATTTTCTTATCTAACTAAAAGTTATCCTAGAGCTGGAAAGAATATAATTCTGTGTTGGATAAATTTTGGTAAAGGACAAGTTTTATGTTTTTTCGTCATGGGTATAGATAACCACATGTTCCTTGTTAAGGAAAAAATTATTGCGTTCTTTTGTGTGCGATTTAAGTTTTCGCATTTTTGTGTGACTAACTTCCTTTCTCCGCCAACGTGTGACTTGAATCGTTTAAGCTTCCGCAAAATACGTTTTTGTAAATTTTGCAAACGTTGCTTGAAAAGAACTTTCATCCTTTTTAAAATTTACATTTTTACTGATTTACTTTCTTATACTATGGTTTGCGCGAAAACGTAGATTTGGGTATGCTAGTTTGTGTATGTTTAAACATCTGTTTAATATTAATGTTGAAACCAAAAAATGGCCTCAACACCAAAAGTGCTCTTGGGGCACTTCACCAGATGGTTAGAATTAGGGACATGGAACCACAATCACAAAATAAAGAGCAAAAAGTAAAGAACAAGGAAATTTAAGAGTGGTTCGGTCAATTTAGACCTATGTCCATTATGGAATCACTTCTCGTTATCATACTTGAATTTACAAAGTACTTTGCTTTATACATTTCACTCATTTTATGATAACTATCTCTTTTCTCTCTCCTTGATCTAGATTTCACTTGAATATATTGATGGAATGGTTTGATCTCTCAAAGTATGTTGGAGATTAATGATTATCTTTAACACTTGAACACTTGAGTGATTTTCCTTGATTCCATGATGGTTTTGTGTTAGATTAAGCTTTAGAGAGGATTGTTGGTGATTCGAGAAGCTTGTATTGACTTTGGGAAATCTCTAATGGAGTTTGGAGAAGATTAGATCAATTTATTGTTGGAGAGATGTTGATTGATCTTTGGAAGCCATTAATGAAGTTAGAGGAGAACTTGAAATTTGGTGGCACTTCGTGGCAAATGAAATTCGGTCCCCTTTCAAGTGTGAATTATGGGCGTATTTATCGAAGGTGTTTAGATGAAGTGGCACACTTGCAATTTAGGGTGTGATTTGAATGTGTACAACTGACGCCAGCTCGTCGGGCATTGCGACATGCGGACTGGAAACTTGCGGCACGAATTCAACGTGATGCCTTCATGCGACTTGCTTTTCCTAATGGTGCGACGACATGCTTCAGTATATAATATGCGTATGTTCAGCTGACAGTCTTCTCTTTACAACTATTGACAGCTGTTATCATGGGAGTTTATTCTCTGGGATTGGGCACGGCATGGTCTTAATCACGATATGAATTTCTTGCAGAATGAAGGTATAAACGGCATTCCTTTCAATATGGAAGCACCACGTGTGTTTATGCAGATCCACTTTTCACGTGTACTTCTCCTAAGCAATCCATAATGCCAATTATACCACGATTCCATGCCCTTCCTTTTACAAACTGACCCATTCTTTATATAGTTACAACTTGCACTTGTATAGTCACAACAATATGAAGATACGAAGTATGAAGACCGAGCTAACGGCTTATAGTTTTGACAGCTGGCAACGACATTGTTTCATGTCATCGAATGGGTTAATTGCATGTCATAGGATTACGACATGAATGCCTCTGTATATTTGCGGAATGGATTATGTGGTTCAATTGACTTGTTTTGCCTGACGTTACAATTAGGATGACCAAACTTTAACTAGCGATTAACCCTTACTGTCCACATGTATTTTTCTATTGCATGATCAATACTAATGTCAGTATGGCTTGCACACTGTACAAGTTTACATGTAAATCATTCCAGCTCACATGAAGATTCATGAACTGACCTAATTTGCTTCCATGCCGAGAGAACGACTTACCTTGACGGCATGTCTTCATGTCGTAAATATGTCATGCCGCATATACATGATTCTAAAAATGAGGGATTGTTATTCATTATGGGAATGACTCGAGACTTGATATTGTCCACAACTTGACAGTATACCGACAAGATTTGTACATCATGATTTGTTTTTCTCATAAAATACGATTTGGTAATCTTTTTATGGTGGAACGACCCGAGCATGTCGTGTTAACGGCTTGATCATGTACCATGTTAACGAGTTGACGGAGATAGTGACTTGCTTTTGTATATGTGTCTTCCATGCCACCCATCACTTTAACCATGTCGCGCTTAAACCCATGTCGTAATGACGACTTTCACTATGCGGTGATGGGCGAGTTGCGGCTTGGTTGCATGTCGTATTAACGACTTGATGACATGAACAGTTTACTGCTTCGGCCATAACCAACAATCCATGGTCCTTTGACATCAACTCTTTGAACCCCATTTTAACGGGGTTAACAATTGCCCCTTGGAGTTCATATTTTTCGCTTACAAAAAATGTGAGCTTCGAAACATTGACGGTTGTGAATCTTTACTTGTTGACTGATGGACCCAATGTTTTGATGACTTATGAACACTTGTATTGGATGGATAAGCATGCTACTGTTGACAACGTTATGCTAGTGTGTGAATGCCCCGGTTTTAACTCGAGCTCGAGTGTGTAGAACAAGCGAAATTTGCGATGGATTGGTCATGACCAATTCTCACCGAAATGGTCGTGGCCAATTCACGCTAAATTACTTGCTTTACGAACTTACTTAGCCATTGCAATTTACCAAAGCAGTACAACTTCTAAAGCGAATGACGGTTGGGCCCTTCTTCAATGCTGCAACCTGTTTTGCAACAACAAAAACACTGCACATTTCTGGGCTAATATTTTGCTATCAACTGCCCTTATCGATAACAGATTAGTCAGTTAAAGAAAATTAGTTATAGCTAATTCCTGTTATGAGTTGGACGAAGTGTTGATATTTTTTTTTATTCAACAGTATATAATCTATCGAATATTATCTGTATAAACACAACATTCTAATTTTGAATTCGCGTTTGTGGTTAAGATCAACTAATCGTTACATGCCGATTGTGGATTTCAAGCATCATTGTTTTGCTGACTCATATGATGGTGTACAACTTGTCACATTCGGGAATACGTATCTGTGATTTATTTTCTGCTTCTTTTGGAGAAGTCTTGGATGTTTGTGCCCCTGTCTGGGAGGTCATTAACCTTCATTGTGGGAAGTATTTTGGTGCTCAATGTTCGCCTTCTTTGTCGATCAGTTCTGACATCGGAGACTCCAAAAGATTCCCCTACTATGGAGAGGCCGTTTATAATCCAATATTTGTCTTCGCTTACCGACTGAATCGACATTATAAAACTTCACTGAGTATTGTTGATCCTACTATGGGGAAGTTGCCCTTTCTATGAAAATGACATTTGTTGTTATGCCCCCACTTGAGAAGGACTTTAAATTTCATGCCCTTGATTGAGCTAAAATCTAACACTTGTCATCTCTGGGGTATCAGACACTATGCAAGTGAACTGGTTAATGTCCAACACTCGTCACATCTGATATATTCAGACACCATGCGAGTTAATTGGTCACTGTCCAGTACCCGTCGCATCTGAAATATTCAGACACTACGCGAGTTAATTGGTTAATATCCAATACCCATCGCATTTGAGATATTCAGACACTACGCGAGTTAATTGGTAAATATCCAACATCCGTCGCATCTGAGAAATTCAGAAACTATGCGAGTTAATTCGTTAATGTGCAAACCCGTTGCATCTGAGATATTCAAACACTACGCGAGTTAATTGGTTACTGTCCAAAACCCGTCGCATCTGAGATATTAGACAGTACGCGATTTAATTGGTTAGCGTCCAACACCCATCGCATCTGAGATATTAAGACACTTCGCGAATTAATTGGTTACTGTCCAACACCCATCGCACCTAAGATATTCATAAACTTCTTGAGTTAATTGGTTAGTGTCCAACACCCATCGCATCCGAGATATTCAAACACTACGTGAGTTAATTGGTTAATGTCCAACACCCGTCGCATCTAATATATTCAGACACTATGTGAGTTATTTGGTAATGTCCAACACCCGTCGCTTCTGAGATATTCAGACACTACGAGAGTTAATTGGTTAATGTCCAACACCTATCGCATCTGAGATATTCAGGAACTATGCGAGTTAATTGGACGGCCGTTGTATTGTTTCGTGGGACTAACACCAATTCCATTGTCAGAAGCTTGACTTGACGGGCTATCTCTGTAACACCTTGAATTTTCTAAGAACATTAAAATTAACAAATTCAAGAACACTTAATTTTTAGAAGAAGAATTAAGTGAAATGGGTTGCACTATTACGTTCGTCTCAAAATTTTGGTCAAGATAGACATTTGGTTTGCATAAAACGGATACCTTATGAAGAAGTTATTAAGCCATGAAGTTTGTATGCATATGAGAAAAATATATATATATATTAAATAAATAAATATGCAAAAAAGTTCAAAACAACGAATCGAGAGGGGGAATAATCGAACCGGCCAATTTTTGAGGTCGACCCGAGCTCTGCTGGGTCGACTAGGTGTTGATTTAGGGTGTTTGGCTGTCAATCCGTGGGCCGATTCGCTCTAAGGAAGATGTGGCATCTGATTGGTTCTGATGGACTCCTTGCTGAGTCATTAGGGCTGATGTGGCTATTCTATCTTGTCTGAATGGCTTTGATTTCCTCTAGGTTAATCTGACGGTTCCTATTAAATCAAACTTCTATATAAGCAACCTAATACCTCAACCCTAAATCATATTTAAAATCAAACCAAGAGCCGTCACGCTGCCGTTGGACAGCCTCGAGTAGCAGCCGTTCAACTTGAAGCAAATTAAAAGAGACAAACCAAATCAAATCAAAATTAAACTAAAACAACGATTGTCTATATCAAAGGCGAGCATTTCAACTTCAGAATACAGATTCCAGAAATCAAGATTGTCTTTTGTAAGTGTAGTTATCTTTTAGATGTAAATAAATTTAAGACGTGATTTGATATAAATTGAAAATAGAATTATACCATGTTGTATAATATTGACGATGCTAATTCATGTTTGTTTCTTGTGATGATTTTATCATGAATTGTCTTGGAATGTTTGTGGCTTATTGGACTTGGTGTTGGATCTATTAAAGATTGAGAATGAAACTATCAATATCATATGCAAGTTATATGTTTCATGTTAAGATCTACATATATATGTTTATATGATTAATGCAAGTTGTATGTATTATATTAGATCCAAGTCAAGATCTGCATATATATATTCATATGCTTTATGTTAGATCCATATGCCCATATATATGTTCATATGTTCATATGCAAGTTACAAGTTTTATGTTGGATCCATGTCAAGATCTATCTAGGTTCATATGATTAATGCAAGTTATATGTTTTATGATAGATCCAAGTCACGATCTAATTATACATATGTTCATACGCAAGTTACATGTTAGATCCAAAACTAGATCTATATTTATATGCATGTTTGTAAAGTGGACTTATGCAAGTTTACCTTGTTAGATCTAGTTCACACCTATATGTTAATGTTAAAATTATACATGCCTTTGGATTGGACATGTCATGATTATGTCATATGCTAGTTTATAATTGAGGTTATGTTCACACATGCCTAGATCTACATATTAACATATTTTAGGCTTATGATTATCTAATTCTAAATTATATGCAAGTTCATGTGACATGTTAAATTATATGAATAAAGTTTTACACAAAATTTACATGTTTGGTTGAATCTATATTATGCATTTTCCCTTCTTTACCTCTTGTTTATAAATTGGGCTAATATGCGGGCCCAATGACTTTATGTGATTAATACGAACAAACAAACGGGGGTGACGTTGGGATAGTTATTAAATCAAAACATGTTAATAATGTAGGTAGGCCCAAAACCATGTAAATGGTTAAGGCCATGAATGGTATAATTTATACCATTAGTCTTGAACATATTTAAAATATGTGACATGAAACACTTGTAGAAAATTCACATATATAAAATGTAAAAGATGAATACGCCTAACCCGAGGTTAGACTGAGTTGTGGTGTAAACCTGCCCGGAACCGACCGGCATATCCAGTAACCACAACAATACCTGTTTAATGTGAGAGGTTAGTGCATCAAGCCTAGAAAGACCCGAGGTTAGACTGAGTTGTGGTGTAAAACTGCCCGGAACCGACCGGCACATCCAGTAACCACAGCAATACCTGTCTAATGTGAGTGGTAGGTGCTTTAATTAATTAATTAATTAAAGCTCATAAACAATCAAGCTAGAAATGGTGAGGTTAAGTAATTAAGGGAACACTTAACCAACTTAACATGTTAACAAGACAAGATTGGTGGGGTTAAGTAATTGAGGAAACACTTAACCAACTTGACATGTTAACTAGACAAGATTGATAGGGGTTAAGTCAAACCAAGGACACTTAACTAATTTACCATGTTGACTAGAAAAACCCTAGTAACGAGGACCGTTTCAGCAGTAACCCACATTGATGTATCAAGGTACCCTGAACTAGGCAGGGTGGGGCACGATTACTTGGCTGAATATAAGCGGTCAAAATGGCGGTGGTTAGGTGCATCAGTGTTGGTTCCGACGGAGTACGGGCATGCACGGGCTCCGGAGTGGAAAAAGCAGGCACTGGGGACCAGGCGTACACTTGTGCATCTTTGAATCGTGTCAGGGTTGCCATTATAGGACTTGATACACCATATACTGGAACCAGCACAAGTACTTAAAAATCACGTGGGGCCGCATGACACCGGGAATACATGAATGCGAGTAGGAGCCGATCAATACATGAATGGGATCACTTTATCATGAACAGACATTGCTAGTTAAACAGCTCTTAGTGGGTGCAGAGAAGTAAAAGTGGGTGCGATAGCCAAATCTAGTTAAATCTTACTTTACCTCGTTTTAGGACTACCCTATCCTTGTGGTATCATTCTAAGTTCAGTTTATTCATGTCATAGTCTTTTACTTGTTTAGATGCTACTGGGCTTACCAGACTTATGTCTGACCCATTTTCCTTTCGCTTCTTTTCTTCTGTTCCCCCCAAGGTCCGCAGGGAGGAAACACTTCCGTTTAGTCCAGGTTAGCCAAAGCTTGAAGACCTAGATGTAAGGCTTGGACTTTCCTTTTTGAGCTATGGCTATGGTCAAGCACTTATTGAGGATTTATGTCATGTTATTTCCAATATTGCTTCTTTATGTTTTCAAGATAGATGAAAAGTTGTAATAATTTGGAAGGTTGATACAGTTGTTGTATTGTTGTGTTGAACAATTATTTATGAAATAATATTGATCTTTTTCCGCTGCATAAATTTTCTGTCTTGTAATTTATTAGTATCTTGTACCTTAAAACGCTGCATCGAAGTTAAGGCATTCCCTTTGAGAGTGACCTTAACGGAGGTGAGGTGTTACACTTGGTACCAGAGCTAAACATTACCAGATCAGATAAAATTTTTGAAACTATTTTTCAAAAAGAAGTCATAAAGAAGCATTTTCAAGAAAAGTTTTAATTTAAAAAGGCATAATCCCCAAAGCCATATGCACTATCTTTCTATCCTTCGTTTTGAATCTTTCCTTTTTATTTCAGCATGTTTGGGGATCTTAACCTTCTAGAGGGTGTACTGATACTTGGCTGGTTCAGGAGATACCTAGAAGCTAGGGCCAATGACGCGGGCCCAACAGACATTCCTCCTCCCCCAGCTGCTGCTCCTCCTCTTCCGAGAGGAAAATGCTTTCTCAAAGATCAGTAGAGACTTTAGATCCATTGGTGGAAAAGACTTTAAGGGGAGCGAATCATTCATGGAAGCCAGAAACTGGATCAAGGAGACTGAGGACTTATTCGTTATCTTTGAAGTATATGAGAGGCAGAAACTACAGTTGGTGGTGTGGTTTCTCAAAGACGAGGCCTCCTTCTGGTGAGAAGTCACTAATGCTGAAAGACCGATAAAGACTTTGGAGGACTTCAGGGCGAGATTTGAAATGAAGTTCCTCTCACAAGCTGAGCAGAGTCTGCAAATGGAGAAGTTCCTATCACTTAAACACGACAGCTTGTCAGTCAAAGAATACGTCAATAAATTCAACCAGCTTGCTCGTTTTGGACTGCATTTAGTAAACACTCCACACAAGAAGGCTCTTCGCTTTGCCAAACGATTGAATGAGCCACTGCAAGGTTTGGCAATGGCCCATATACCTATGGGAGCGACTTAAGAGAGACTGGTGGACATGGCTCTATTGCAAGAGGATAACAAAGATGGCAAGAAGGAGCTGGAGAAGGAAGAGCCTCAAAACAAGAAAGGAGATGGATCTCAGAATAAGAATACAGACTCCAAGAAAGGTGGGAAGGATAATAAATCCCGTAAGAAGATGAAGTGCAATTTCTGTGGGATACCTAGACACTTGGCTAGGGACTGTAGAAAGAAAAAGAGGAAATTGGGAGCTTGTTTCCAGTGCGGGGATACTGGACACTTGTCTAAGGACTTCCCCAAAAGGCAAGGGCAAGGACAGAGGACTGGATCATCTTATGGAGGGCAGGTTCATGCTCTCGTTGCACCTCTGCAGGAACGAGGTAAACATATTTCTGTTGAGAGTTTAGTTTATCTGTTTGATAATCCTGTTCGTACTCTCTTTGATTCTGGTGCATCGCACTCTTTTATATCTACTGCTTTAGTTGAATCTCTGCACCTAGACACCCATACAGTAGAGGATCCCTTGGTTGTTTCAAATCCAGTTGGGGGATCAGTTTATTTGTCAATGATTTGTTTGGATTTGGAAATCTATATTTTAAGCGTTGGGTTTAAATGTATTGCTTATGTTTTGGGCTTCACGGGCTATGGGCTGATTCTAGGCATGGACTGGCTATCCAGTAATGGTGTCGTCCTCGATTGTGAAAAGAGAGTGGTTTGACTAATGACTCGCCTTGGTAACACTCTCGAAATCTCTTGTAATCCCATGAATTCAGTTATGCTAAGTTATCTAAAATTTCTTGATGCGTCTGTTGAGAATTTGCAGTCTATTAGAGTGGTCCATGAATACTCAGATGTGTTTGAAGACGTAAAGGGCTTACCTCCGAAGCAGGAGATAGACTTCTGCATATACCTCGTTGATAATGCAAAACCCGTTTCTTTACCCATTAGACACATGGCTCCAAGGGAGAGAAAAGAACTCAACAAGCAAGTTAAAGAGCTGCTTGAAAAGGGGTTCATAAGACAGAGTATTTCTGAATGGGGTGCTCCAGTAGTGTTCACGACCAAAGCTGATGGTACACTCAGCCTATGCGTGGATTTTAGGGAGCTGAACAAGTTGACCAAGAAGAATAGGCACCCACTCCCAAGAATTGACGATCTGTTTGATCAGCTCGTAGGTGCATCCGTTTTCTCCCAACTAGATCTAGATACCGGGTTTCATCAGCTAAGAGTGGTTGAGGATAGCATTGACAAGACCGCATTTAGGACCCCGGATGGTTGCTTCGAGTGGCTTGTCATGCTTTTCAGCTTGACAAACGCACCTGCCTATTTCGTGGACTTGATGAGTAGGATGTTCCGGGAATTCCTCAATAAGTTTGTGGTGGTCTTCGTGGACGATATTTTGATCTTCTCGAAGAGTGAGGAACATCATGCTCAGCACATAAGGGAAGTCATGGATACTCTCTGTGCACATCAATTGAAAGCCAAATTCTCCAAATGCCATTTCTGGAGAGAAGAAGTTAGATTCCTTGGACATGTGGTGTCCAAAGAGGGGTTAGCCGTGGACCCCGCAAAAGTGGTTGTTGTGCAAGATTGGAAGATTCCACGAAACGCAACTGAAGTCCAAAGCTTTCCCGGGCTAGCAGGCATTTACCGGAAGTTCATCAAAGACTTTGCAAAAATCTCATCACCACTTACAAGGTTGATGAAGAAGAACCTAGTTTTCGCTTGGGATTTGGATTGCGATATTGCTTTCCAATGCTTGAAAAGGGCCCTAACGACAACCCCAGTTCTAACATTGCCTGATGGAAGCAAGATGTTTACCGTATACATGGATGCATGCGCACAGGATTAGGCACTGTCTTGATGTAAGAAGGGAAGGTAGTAGCTTATGGTGGAAGGCAGTTGAAAGTACATGAGAAAAACTACCCAACCTATGACCTAGAATTGGCAGCCATTGTTTTCGCTCTTAAGTCTTGGTGCCATTATCTCCTAGGTGAGAAGTTTGAATTGTTTACTGACCATAAATCGTTGAAGTACCTTTTCTTGTAGAAAGATCTCAACTTGAAGCAGCAAAGATGGATGGAGTTTCTTGCCTCATATGATTTTGAGATTTCCTATACTCAAGGCAAGGGCAATGTGGTAGTAGACATTTTGAGTAGAAAGAAGCTGACCTTAAGCCCTCTCTTTGTAGAAAGGCAAAGCTTGGAGTACATAGCCAACTTTGACTTTAGACCCTCCTCTGAATTTGTACCTGGCTTGTTAGCAACACTGGAAGTGCGGCCTATATTTTTTGACTCAACAGGAATCGCACAATGTGAAGACCCTCAGCTAGTAGACGTGATAGATAAGCTAATTAGGGGTGAGACTTTTAGTCACCTCAATAGATACTCCATCGATGATAAGGGATGGTTAAGACGGGATGGAAGGCTATGCGTCCCACAAGTAAGAGATTTAGTAAAAACGGTTCTAGAAGAAGCACACCATTCAAAGTTGACCATACACCCAGGCAAAGGCAAAATGTATAAAGACATCAAAAGAGTTTTCTTTTGGAATGGCGTGAAGAGGGACGTAGCTGAATTCGTTTCTAAGTGCATGATATGCCAGCAGGTCAAGGTGGAGTAGAAGAAGTCTGGTGGTTTGCATCATCCTCTAGAGGTCCCACATTGGAAATGGGATAGCATTTCGATGGACTTTATTGATGGGTTGCCTAGGTCAAGAAAGGGCAATACCAGTATTTGGGTAACAGTGGATCGGCTCACAAAAAGCGCTCACTTTATACCAGTCAAAAGTAGGACTGTCTCATCTCTAGCATCTCTATATCTTAAAGAGATAGTTCGATTGCATGGGATACCTTCCAGCATAGTAAGCGTTCGAGAACCTATCTTTACAAGCGAGTTATGGAAGAGTTTGCAAGAGGTTGTAGGCACACAGCTATGTTTAAGCATGGCCTACCACCCCCATACCGATGGATAGACGGAAAGGGTGAACAGAGTCTTAGAAGACCTCTTGAGATTGTGTGTTCCTGACTTTGGAGGGACATGGGAAGATCGTCTTCCTCTGGTGGAGTTCGCCTACAAAATAGCTACCAAGCTACAATAGGCATGGCACCCTTCGAAGCCTTATACGGGAGACCATGTCGATCACCAATCTGTTGGTGGGAATCCACAGATAAGCTTATAATTGGGCCCGACGTGATTAGGGAAACCTCAGAAAAGGTGGACCTAATAAGAAGACGAATGAAGACCGCTCAAGATAGACAGAAGTCCTATGCAGATAAAAGAAGGACCGACCTTGAGTTTGAGTTTGGAGACAGAGTGTTCCTTAAAGTATCTCCTTTGAGGAATATTGTTCGCTTTGGATCCAAAGGGAAATTGGCATCTTGATTCATAGGACCATTTCCTATCATAGAAAGAATTGGGACAATGGCCTACAGATTAGAGATACCTGAAAAGTTGGCTGGAGTACACAATGTTTTTCATGTTTCTCACCTACGGAAGTGCTTACATGAGTCTGGGGAAGTGGTGGAACCAAAGATACTAGTAGAGATAGAAGTGGAACGAAAAGCAACAGTGAGAAGAATCCCAACTCGTATCTTGGGAACGAAAATCAAAAAGCTACGCAACCGTGAAGTCAAGCTTGTTAAAGTACAATGGAGTGACAATGAAGAAGACGCAACTTGGGAGACTGAAAGCAAGATACACGCAACCTACCCTTATCTTTTTGAGGGCACATCTTTGACCTCTCCTTTATCATAAGTTTATTCACGCTTAGTTATCTTCTCGATCCTATTTCTTGATCCTTAGTAGAAATCAATGGATGTAAACATGTATTTGAAACATGTTATGGTTGCAAAGTGGTTGCAAGTGGTTGTCAGTGATTTCTCGTGGATGCATATGCACATACACATTAGGTTCTAGATCGGCTCAATCACTTTCATATTGCATTTGCATATGAACGCATGAAATTGTATGTGGATTGAAACTTGATGTGTTATCATATGGACATTGCATTTGTATGAATGATTGTGCACTCATGTAGAATTATGAATAGGAAAAATTGCATACATAATGGACTCATGGCAGTCTCATGATTTGCATTAAGGAGGTCAACTGGATCAGTAGACCGCCTGATTTTGCACTAGATAAGAGACATATACACACACACTGTATATCTTCATATGGCATTAGAAGTCTTTTAAGGACAATGGATGCTTGTGGATGATGGATAAGTAGATGGATGATTGGATGTTAAGATGCATTCTTCTTAAATTGAAGATTTCGGGGACGAAATCATTTAAGGAGGGGAGAATGTAACACCCCGAATTTTCTGAGAATATTAAATTTAACAAATTCAATAACACTTAATTTTTACAAGACGAATTAAGTGAAATGGTTGCGCTATTACGTTCATCTCAAAATTTTGGTCAAGATAGACATTTGGTTTGCATAAAATGGATACCTTATGAAGAAGTTATTAAGCCTTGAAGTTTGTATGCATATGAGAAAAATATATATATATATATAAATATATAAAAATTAAAAAAATAAATATGCAAAAAAGTTCAAAACAGCGAATCGGGAGGGGGAATAATCGAACCGGCCCATTTTTGAGGTCGACCCAAGCCCCGCTGGGTCGACTAGGGGTTGATTAAGGGTGTTTGGCTGTCATCCCATGGGCCAATTCGCTCTAAGGAAAATGTGGCATCTGATTGGTTCTGATGGACTCCTTGCTGAGTCATTAGGGCTGATGTGGCTATTCTATCTTGTCTGAATGGCTTTGATTTGCTCTAGGTTAATCTGACGGTTAATATCAAATCAAACTTCTATATAAGCAACCTAATACCTCAACCCTAAATCATATTAAAAATCAAACCAAGAGCCGTCATGCTGCCATTGGACAACCTCGAGTAGCCGCCGTTCAACTTGAAGCAAATTAAAAGAGACAAATCAAATCAAAATTAAACTAAAACAACGATTGTCTACATCAAAGGCGAGCATTTCAACTTCAGAATACTGATTCCAGAAATCAAGATTGTCTTTGTAAGTGTAGTTATCTTTTAGATGTAAATAAATTTAAGACTTGATTTGATATAAAGTGAAAATAGATTTATACCATGTTGTATAATATTGACGATGCTAATTCATGTTTGTTTCTTGTGATGATTTTATCATGAATTGTCTTGGAATGTTTGTGGCTTATTGGACATGGTGTTGGATGTATTAAAGATTGAGAATGAAACTATCAATATCATATGCAAGTTATATGTTTCATGTTAAGATCTACATACATATATATATATATATATATATATATATATATGCTTATATGATTAATGCAAGTTGTATGTATTATGTTAGATCAAGTCAAGATCTACATATATATTCATACGCTTTATGTTAGATCCATATGCGTATATATATGTTGATATGTTCATATGCAAGTTACAAGTTTTATGTTGGATCCATGTCAAGATCTATCTAGGTTCATATGATTAATTCAAGTTATATGTTTTATGATAGATCCAAGTCACGATCTAATTATACATATGTTCATATGCAAGTTACATGTTAGATCCAAAACTAGATCTATATTTATATGCATGTTTGTTAAGTGGACTTATGGAAGTTCACCTTGTTAGATCTAGTTCACACCTATATGTTAATGTTAAAATTATACATGCCTTGGGATTGGTCATGTCATGATTGTGCCATATGCTAGTTTATAATTGAGGTTATGTTCACATATGCCTAGATCTACATATTAACATGTTTTAGGCTTATGATTATCTAAGTCTAAATTATATGCAAGTTCATGTGATATGTTAAATTATATGAATAAAGTTTTACGAAAAATTTACATGTTTGGTTGAATCTATATTATGCATGTTCCCTTATTTACCTCTTGTTTATAAATTGGGCTAATACGCGGGCCCAATGACTTTATGTGATTAATACGAACGAACAAACGGGGGTAACGTTGGGATAGTTGTTAAATCAAAACATGTTAATAATGTAGGTGGGCCCAAAACCATGTAAATGGTTAGGGCCATGAATGGTATAATTTATACCATTAGACTTGAACATAATTAAAATATGTGACATGAAACACTTGTAGAAAATTCACATATATAAAATGTAAAAGATGAATACGCCTAACGCGAGGTTAGACTGAGTTGTAGTGTAAACCTGCCCGGAACCGACCGGCACATCTAGTAACCACAACAACACCTGTCTAATCTGAGAGGTTAGTGCATCAAGCCAAGAAAGACCCGAGGTTAGACTGAGTTGTGGTGTAAAACTACCCGGAACCGACCAGCACATCCAGTAACCACAACAATACCTATCTAATGTGAGTGGTTGGTGCTTTAATTAATTAATTAAAGCTCATGAAAAAACAAACTAGAAATGGTGAGGTTAAGTAATTAAGGGAACACTTAACCAACTTAACATGTTAACAAGACAAGATTGGTGGGGCTAAGTAATTGAGGAAACACTTAACCAACTTAACATGTTAACTAGACAAGATTGATAGGGGTTAAGTCAAACCAAGTACACTTAACCAATTTAGCATGTTGACTAGAAAACCCTAGAAACGGGGACCCATTTCAGCAGTAACCGACATGGATGTATCAAGGTACCCTGAACTAGGCAGGGTGGGGCACGATAACTAGGCTGAATATAAGTAGTCAAAAGGGCGGCGATTAGGTGCGTTAGTGTAGGTTCCGACGGAGTACGGGCGTGCACGGGCTCTGGAGTGGAAAAAGCAGGCACTGGGCACCAGACGTACAATTGTGCATCTTTGAATCGTGTCAGGGTTGCCATTATAGGACTTGATACACCCTATACTGGAACCAGCACAAGTACTTAAAAATCAAGTGGGGCCGCATGACACCGGGAATACATGAATGCGAGTAGGAGCTGATCAATACATGAATGGGATCACTTTATCATGAACATACATTTCTAGTTAAACAGCTCTTAGTGGGTGCAGAGAAGTAAAAGTCGGTGTGATAGCCAAATCTAGTTAAATCTTACTTTGCCTCGTTTTAGGACTACCCTATCCTTGTGGTATCATTCTAAGTTCAGTTTATTCATGTCATAGTCTTTTACTTGTTTACATATTATTAAATAACTGGGCTTACCAGACTTATGTCTGACCCATTTTCCTTTCGCTTCTTTTCTTTCGTCCCCCCCCCCCCCCAGGTCCATAGGGAGGAAACACTTCTGCTTAGTTCAGGTTAGCCAAAGCTTGAAGACCGTAGATGTAAGGCTTGGATTTTCCTTTTTGAGCTATGGCTATGGTCAAGCACTTATTGGGGATTTATGTCATTTTACTTTCAGTATTGCTTCTTTATTTTTTCAAGACAAATGAAAAGTTGTAATAATTTGGAAGGTTGAAACAGTTGTTGAATTGTTGTGTTGAACAAGTATTTATGAAATAATATTGATCTTTTTCCGCTGCATATATTTTCTGTCTTGTAATTTATTATTATCTTGTACCTTAAAACGCTCCACTAAAGTTAGGGCGTTCCCTTTGAGAGTGACCTTAACGGAGGTGGGGTGTTACAATCTCAGTTTAGGAACTGGGAATTTGAACCTTTTCCTTGGGGAAGTGCCCCTTCGATGGAAGTTGCAAACCACTTGTTTGTCTGTCGTAGCGTTGTTCATTGTTTGAATCTTTGCGACTCTTCCCATTCACTTTCCAAGGGGGTGCTTTTTGATTTTTTCATTTGTGCATGGTTATATTTGCAGCCTTTGGCGCTTGAACTAGTATTGTTTGGGTCGCTATATTTCGTCAGATTTGAAAGGAATAAGCGGTCGACAGATAGCCTGCAATATGAAATCATCTTTTAAGCAAGTTTTGATTTGACATAAAATTTTGCAAGCAAGGAATCTATTTAGGTAGATATGCTCTTAGCCACAGAGCTTAATGTTCAGTATAGTGTTTGTAGAATATTACAGACTGTTTATATGAAGTTCAAATACAACATAAATTAAAACATAAAGTAAAGCACGAAGTAAAGCAGTGGCGATGATGATCTCTTATTCTGGGTCATTAGAGTTGGAATGCCAATCGATGGTCGTTAATTGATCACGGGCCTTGCAGCAGTCCTTGCTGAAGCTCGGTTACCTGGACTGAATTGATTTGTAGGTCCACTTTGTCCTCGAAGGGATGGAATAGTGTTTGAGACTTAAGAATTCTTCACATATTGCTGGAGTTTGTTCTTCCAAATCAAATTCTAAATCAAGCTTTTCAAATGTCTACATTCATTTGTATTGTGACCCGGTTGATTGTGGAAGCGGCAAAACTTTCCAGAGTTCGCTTGATCGTCTCCTACTTTCTGAGGTTTTGGTATTGGATAATATTTGGTGTCTTTAATCATATAAAAGATGCTTTTTGGAGTTTCTGGCAAAGGGGTTAATTCGAAATTTTTGAATAAGCGGGGCTTCTTACTGTTCCGGTCGTCCCTTCCGTCATTTCCTCTCTTTTGACCACCACCAGGATTCTTCTGATTGCATTGAGTAGTAACATTTTTAGGAGCTTTAAGAAGTTGGTAGCCATCAATAATATGAATGGGCACAGGATTATTCTCGATTCTCATATACTCCTGCTCCTTTTTATAGAATTTCTCAAGCGTGTTTGGTTCTTTCATTTTGATCCATTTACCAAATTCGCTCTTTTCCTCTATGGTGCCGATTAGAGATATGAGAATTATGCAAGGCTCTAGATTCCTCACTTCGACCAAGGCAACATTGAATCGATAGAGAAAAGCTTTAACAGAATCCCCTGGATTCTGCTTCATTGTTGAAAGTATTATAACATCCTTGGCTTTGGTAGCATACAAGCGTAACTGCTCCTTGAACTTATTGGTCAAGTCAGAGAACCAGTCTACGGATTAGGCGGTAGCTTTGTGAACCATAGTGACGCAACACCTTCTAAGTAGAGACAAAAGTATAAGCATCTCATCTCGCCTGTTGCTTTTGTTGCGCTCATATTCCACTCGTACTTGAACAAAAAGTAGTTAGGATCAACAAGGCCTTTGTACGAAGGCAAATTTGGAGGATTGAACTTCCTTAGACACTCTATTTCTTGGATTCTATCGGTAAACGGAGTCCTATCGGGAGAGAAATCCCATTCCCTTTCATCGTCATTACGAGCTTGATTCTTCTTCATGTTTTATTCTATCATATTTGAGATGTACTCTTCAGTAATATGCCACTTCGCGGGGTTAATTTCGATGTCTTTACCAAATGTTCATCTAGGCAAGTGATCATGATTAGACAACTTAGGTCCTTTACCTTCCCGGTGAGGAGATGCTCCCTTGGCCGGACTAGTAACCCATCGAGTATTTCCATCGGAATGATTTCAGCTTTTGGCTTCGAGTTTTCGACGTTAGCTTCGTCTTTGTTGCTCAAACATTCATTATCGTCTTCCATATTGTCACCGCGATTATGATCAGAAGCGGACGAGTTGTCATTTATCTTCGTGATCAACATGGACCTTTTGAGGGGCTGAATTTGGTCGAGCATTGAGAACCCCATCTAACTGGTCCATCAAAATCTAGGTAGAACTATCCATTCGTTGGTTAATATTGGCAATAGTGATGCCCAAATCATTCCTAGTCACACTGGCTCCACCTACTGAGTTTTCAACAACTTCAAAGTTGTTAGTAAGTGGTGTAACTTCATTAGCAACATTGTCGTTTTCTCCAATGGTTTTACTTGCGGTCTTCTTAGATTTAGCCATTATTTCGGACAAGGCTTTGAATTTTGAAGAGAGTTCGTCAATTGACCAGGATCTTAGATTTAGAGAATCTATAGTAGAAGCATGCTTAGAACTTCAATGGAATGCTCTTAAACTTGAGAGAAGTAGTGTGAACGTGGACCCACGGTGGGCGCCAAATGTTAAAAACAAAAAATGGCCTCAACACCAAAGGTGCTCTTTGGGCACTTCACCAAGTGGTCAGAATTAGGGAAATGGAACAACAATCACAAAATAAAGAGCAAAAAGTAAAGAACAAGGAATTTTTAGAGTGGTTTGGTCAATTTAGACCTACATCCACTATGGAATCACTTCTCTTCTTGAGTTTACAAAGTACATCGCTTTATACATTTCACTCATTTCATTATAATTCTCACTTTTGTCTCTCCTTGATCTAGATTTCACTTGAATATATTAATGGAATGGTTTCATCTCTCTAAGTATGGTGGAGATTAATGAATATCTTCAACACTTGAACACTTTAGTGATTTTCCTTGATTCCATGATGGTTTTGTGTTAGATCTAGGCTTTAATGAGGATTGATGGAGATTCGAGAAGCTTGAATTGACTTTGGGAAATCTTTAATGGAGTTTGGAGAAGATTAGATCCATTTGTTGTTGCAGAGATGTTGAATGATCTTTGGAAGCCATTAATGATGTTAGAAGAGAGCTTGGAATTTGGCGACATTTCATGGCAAATGAATTTCGGTCCCCTTTCAAGTGTGAATTATGGTGGTATTTATGGGAAGTGTTTAGAAGGAGTGGCACACTTGTAATTTAGGGTGCGGTCGCCATCTCATCAAGCGTTGCAACATGCAGACTGGAAACTTGCGGCATGAATTCAACATGATGCCTTCATGCATCTTGCTTTTCCAAATGGTGCAACGACATGCTTCAGTATATAATATGCGTATGTTCCAGCTGTCGGTCTTCTCTTTACAGCTATCGGCAATTGTTATCACGATCGTTTCTTCTCTGGGATTCGGCACGGCATGGGCTTATTCACGACACGAAATTCTTGCGGAATGAAGGTATAAGCGACATTCCTTTCAATATGGAACCACCACGTGTCTTCATGCAGATCTACTTTTCATATGTACTTCTCCTAAGCAATCCATGATGCCAATTATACCACGTTTCCATGCCCCTCCTTCTACAAACTGACCCATTCTTCATATAATTACCACTTGCTCTTGTATAGTCACAACGATATGAAGATACAAGTCTGAAGACTAAGCTAATGGCTTACAGTTTTGACAGCTGGCAACGTCATGGTTTAATGTCATGGAACGAGTTTATTGCATGTCATAGGATGGCAACATGAATGACTCTATATATTTGCGGCATAGATTATGTCATTCAAATGACTTGTTTTGCCTGACATTGCAATTAGGATGACCTAAACTTTAATTAGCGATTAACCCTTACTTTCCACATGCATTTTTCTATTGCATGCTCAATACTAATGTCAGTATGGCTTGCGCACTGTACAAGTTTACATGTAAATCATTCCAGCTCACGTGAAGATTCATGAACTGACCTAATTTTCTACCATGCCGAGAGAATGACATACCTTGACGGCATGTCTTCATGTCGTAAGTATGTCATGCCACATATACATAATTCTAAAAATGAGGGACAGTTGTTCATTATGGGAATGACTTGAGGCTTGATACTATAACACCCCACGTCCATTAATGTCACTCACAAAGGGAATGCATTAACTTCCATGGAGGTTTTAAGTGAATATAGAACAGAAAAATTACAACAAGATAGATAATAAGTAGTACTTGGAAATCTAAAACTTTATTTCATTGCAGCGGAAATTAAACATGTTTGTTACATCATAAAACCATAAATCAGAGTCAAGTACAATATCCATCTTGATAAAACAAAATACATAATCACATTACATAAATAGCCATTAAAGAAGATAATAAGCTGGACTTTACTTCAACGGTCCAAGCTTTCCAAAAGAGAGATAAAGCAATCCAGTCAAGCTCCACTAGAGCTGGGCCCACCCTGAGGACGTGGAGGGGGAAAGAGACAGAAATAGAGGGGGTCAGACATAAAGTCTGGCGAGTATGATAATTCTAACAATACTATTATCAAAATAACTAGACTAAGGCATAAGCTGGAAAACATGGAAATGTCTATGAACTATTGGGTATGGAAGAGAAGATAAAGATAACGTCAAAGGCACACCTAATTACTAACGAATAATTGCTACACTGCACCACACCAGTTGTAAAAACCCGCAAATCCCCGCCCTTTGGATCGACCATAAACCACACAGGTCTGACCCAAAAAGTGAAAATCTACGAATACTTTAACTTTGGGCATACAACATATAACATAAGACTTTTATAACACTATAATAAATGTTACATCAGAGTACAGAATATATATATCAGAGTACATGGGAATAAAATTACAGCGGAAGAATAAATTAAAATAAATGAATACATTACAGCGGAACTAATCTCGGTGGAAGGCTATCAACACTATGGCCACAGCTTCAGTCTTCAATCCAGGATCTTGTTTTATATATCTGTCAAAAATAGCTACTCGACTGCTCGTGTGGAAAATATGGGCACCCGAGTTTGCCAGTGGACAAACTACAGGTCAGTCATGGGACTGGTGTGAGAATTCTACTTAACCTATATAATATAATAAGGCTAATCACAGGACCACGCCGCTAATGCGGAACGGGTTTACTCCATTGGATTGCCAGTGCATGACTAAAGTAAATCGCCAAAATAGTGCAATGCTTTTTCTGAAAAATGAAACCATTATAAGACCCAAGTCCCATCACACAATGCAACGCAAACCGGAGGATAGGGTTTTACCTTATAATGATCAAAAGATGCTTGATACGATAAACACAGTATTACATAATAATAGTGTGCAACCAATTTGAAATACATCAAAGTAAATATATCAATCCTAGACGGCATAAGTGCCCCATCCCACTATGTCGCCATATATAGGTATACAATCAAGACTGCGTGATGTCGTATTGGAAATTTGAGTTTCCATCTGAGTCAAGGCTAGGGAGGAGATCCTTACCGATTCGAGACACTCTAGCAATGCCCCAGGATTGGTACTCTGTCCAACCCTTGGATCCTGCAGGGCCGGTCCACACTTGCTTTTGTGGATTAGTTATGCCTGAACACACGCTTCCCGGTCCTTTTGGACCTATACTACGGCCAGTAGCGACCGCATAAACCCGAGGCCTCGAAAAATCCAACAACCACAATGAATAAATGCCAGCGCTGGTAGGTCCCTGGCACCACTCTAGCTAGAAAGAAACGTGTGCACTCCCTGCGTTCCCTTCTCCCGTTTTAGACTCTACCGGGCTGTGAGGCTCGCGAAGTCACGATATACACAAAGCTATGCCTAAATAGACTGTGCTTTGATCATCAACCACAAGGCCTGCTTTTCAACAAAGCCTTGATCAATTGCATCTTAGCATGCCACATTGTCAGACTCTACCATATCATTGATCATCTACCAATATATATATAACCTCTAAGCTCATACGTCTTAGAGAAGGGGGTTAAATGAAGAATAAATTCTCCACCACCAAACAGAAATATATAATCAGTAGCGTTCAACAAATACAGTAGAAAAGAATACAATGTCAGACACACAATCCATTTACAAGTCCGCTCTGGGTCTGAGCGAAACAATGTGTCCGTCGATCTCCAAATACATTTGGACGATCATTACCAAATACCTTGCCTTGGGGTGTCCAGTCCCAATTCAAGATACCAGTCATCATCATCCCAACGATGTGGAAACTTCGGTCTTCAATTGCCATCTTCATCTTCGACTCTTGATCGTCGTGATGATTATTCAGAATGGGTTAAACCCGGTCTTTCTGAATAACTCGCGTATTTTGTGATTAAAAATCAAATATTGGAAAATCACACATTTCGCCACATTTCCCACTCAGAGTATTCTTTTAATAAGATATTCATATTAAAATATTCTCATTAATTTTATCAAAGATAAATTAATAAATTTAATCATAAATCTTCCTTAAAAGATTTATTAAAAATTCTGAATTTGATTTAATATCAAAAATCATTTTCACATATCATTTATTTTAAAGAATAAATCTTCTTTTAAACGGGTTAAAGAACTCGTGTCATTTAAAACACAATTCACGATAAACCCATAAATCAATTTCCTAAATATGGAATTCCAAAGAAATCAATCAATACATAATCGATGTGAATTTCTGTATCGGACTAACAATATACATGGAATAACGGCAAAGCCTCTTAAATTCCATATATAATATCGGTCTTCTAACAGAAGCCCATCTCGATTATTACCAATAGAATTTCCACTTAATTCCAATTGAATATTTATTAAATTGGAAAACTAGACTTTTAGAAAAATGCTTTTGTTAAATCTATGAATAGATTTATAAATTCCAAATAATAATTTCGATGTAAATTGGATTAAAGGACAAATGTCATTTAAAAACACCGTCCACGATAAATCCACTTCACATCTCGATATATCTCATATCATGAAATATAATTGCAAATTTCAATAATCTTAATTAAAGGATTCCCTTTAAATATTAATTCGTTATAAAAACTATATATTTTTAAAATAATCATTAAAAATATTCTTTATACAAAAGATTCTAATTGGAAAGTATTCTTCACATTACATATTTTTATCTTTTACACATATTCTTTATCTTAAAAATTTATTTAACTAAAATATCTTTTTATGAAAATATATCCTTTATATAAAAAGAATTTCTAGTGTAAGAATATTCTTATTTAAAAGATCATCTGAATCGAAATGCGACTCAACCATTTACCATATAATTTGGATTATATGGATTTAACACACATCATATATAACAATAAAAATGTAATTATCAAGTCATCCATTTACATCCAAAGTGTAAATTCCAACTGTGTAAGCGTTAAAATTAAATAATAACGCTCATCGCAGCCTGTCGATCTAACGATCAACATACAACTAAATATTGGGATTAGTGTATGTTAATTTTCATCCCAACACCCGTGTGGGGTTTCATCCAACAGACAAATAATTAATTCATTTGTGCACTTGGGCGATATGTGAAAATTATCGACCCAATCACATAAACAAGTCAGGTAACTTGTCTATGGCAGTGTAATACACAATATATAACACGACGATAAAACTGTCTCTTTTTTTATTTCTATTCTTTTTATTGCATGTAAAATGTCAATAAAGATGAATTCTTTATTTCTATTCTTTTATCGCATCTAAAATGACGATAAAAATAAAATCTTTATTTCAATTCCTTTCATTGTAAATAAATGAAAAGAAAGATGTAATCTTTTAATTCCATTCGTAATAGGGAATATAAATAATAACACAAAATATAACTATTCATTTCATGCTTTATTTGCAATAGAGAATGCAAATAAAGATTCAACCTTTTTATTTGATGTTTATTTACATAGAGGAATGAAAAAAAAAATTGTAACTTTTTCATTTCATAATTTATTTGCATTAAGGATTGCAAATGAAAAATATTTCTTTTATTCTCCTGTTTTATTTGCGTTGAGTAAAGCAAATAAAAGTGTAATATTAAATTTCTAGTTTTATTTACATCAAGAAATGTAAATAAAAGAACAACTCTTTATTTTATGTTTATTTACATCAAGTGAAGTAAATAAATAAATAAAAATGTAACCTTTATTTTAATGCTTTGTTCACCTTTAAAACATGCAACAAAAATGTAACATTTGTTTTTAATAAATTTGTTTGTATCTAAATTGCAACAAAATGTAATTTTTATTTCTTGTTTGTTTGCAACTGAAGTTGCAAACAAAAATGTAATTTTATCTCCTTTATTTTATTTGCATGACAGAATGCAAATAAAAATGCATATTCTCTTTTCTACATTTCGTTTGCATTGTAGCATGCAAACAAAAATGTAATTTTTTTTTTGCATTGTTTACATTATGAAATGTTAACAAAAATGTGAATTTTTGATTTCATGAAATATTTGCATTGAAAATGCAAATAAAAATAAAAATGTACTACTTTAAAATCATGTTATATTTGTGTTGGAGAAAACAAAAAAAATGTTCTTTTATTTTTAATGTTTTATTTGTGTTTAAGAACACGAATAAAAAGACCAGTTTAATTTTCTATGTTATATTTGTGTTTGAGAACACAAACACAAAGGATCATTCATTTTCTATAATGTATTTGTGTTTGGGAACACAAATAAAAAGGTTCGTTCATTTTTCAAAATGTATTTGCATAAGTGAATGCAAATAAAAGAATAAACTTTACTTTAATATATATATTTGTATTCGTAAATACAAATAAGAGAACAAGTTTTAATTTTAAATATCTTTGCATTTTTAGATGCAAACAAAAGAACAAGTTTATTTTTAATGTATATTTACATTGGTACATGCAAATAAAAGAATAATTTTATTTTCAATATACCTTTGCATTGGTGAATGCAAAATAAAAGAACAACCTTTTTATTTACAAAATATATTTACAAATATAATGTAACTTCTGAAAATAATTTCTTAAAGGTTTTGTTCGCATTGTGAATGCAAACAAAAAGGCCAATTTTATTTATTTCATGTTACATTCACATTGAAGAACATAATAAAAAGTTAACTTATTTCCTATGTTAGATTTGCATTAGTGAATGCAAGATAAAGAACAAATTTTGTTTTAATGCATAATTGCATTTGTGAGTGCAATTAAAAGAGCAAATTTATTTTCAGTGCATATTTGTATTTGTGAATACAAATAAAAAAAATGAACTTTTGTTTTCAATGTTTTATTTGAGGATACAAATAAAATGACATATTTCATTTTAATGGTTTATTTGTATATGTAAGTACAAATAAAAGGGACAAACTTTATTTTCTATGTTCACTTGTGTTTGTGAAAACAAATAAAAAGAACAGATTATTTTCAATGTTTCATTTGTATATGTGAATACAAATAAAAGAACAAATTATATTTCAATGAACAAAATTTCAACAAAAATGCAATCTTATTTTATAAATTCTTCATTTCAACAAAATGAAAATAAAGATATAATCTTTTTATTCTAATCTTTACGATGAAACCCAAATCACATTAAAAATGTAATTTCTTAATGTAAAATCTTTCTATTGAAAACAATGAACACATAAAAATAAAACCTTTTACGTTGCTTCTTTTTACGAAAACACTATTTCATTAAAAATGAAATTTCTATGTTGCTTTTTTTATTGAACATCAAATTGACAAATAAATTATGACTTTTGATTGAAAACTATTTTTACATAAAAAAAATGAAATCTTTTGTTTTCATTCTTTTTAATGATAAAACCTCATATTAAAATATATCCTTTTTAATCACTCTTTTTAATGTAGACAAATTAAAATAAGAATGGATTTATCGCTCAATTTCTTTTGTAAACTCAACAAATAAAAATAAGCTTTCATTGTCGTTCAAGTTCTTATTATAATATTAACAAATAAAAATGAGTTTTTATTTGTCGATCAAGTTCTATTATTCATTACAGAATAATAGAAATAATATTTAATAACCTGAAATAAATTATAATAACTAAATCTGAATAAATATGATGTAATTCTGAATATAATATATTTTAGATTAAATTTTAGATCTAATTTCTAATCGTAATAAAATTCAATATTAACTGCAATTTTAATACGGATCTAACACATCGTACACAACAAAACATATTACAATCACAACCAATGATTCATACAACACCAGACATTTCAGAATTGAATAAACATCATCATGCAATTATTTTTAAAGCGAGAAAATAATTTAATAATTAATTAAATAATAGAATTTTGAATTCTCACATTGAATTTTGGCTGAAATTCGACTGTCTCCTTTTCAGCTGCGGTCTACGCCATCGCGAAGCTCTTAATTTTGTGATTCCAACGCAATTTACGGTTCGTCAAACGGACCTCGTATGAGAGAGTTATGAATTTTTAAAGATCGGGCAATTTAAATATAAAATAATAAAATAATAATAATAAAAAAAAAAGTTCGGACCTTCTCTTCCTCTTCACGTCGTCGCTACCTGCATACGAAGGAAACCAAAGCCGCACCCATCCCTTTCTGCACGCACCGATCATCAGAGCCCCTTTCATCGATCAACCACCTCCATTCGAACAACCACGCCAAGAGCCGCCTACACCACCAACCATGTCGAACACGGCCTCCCCTAGGGCCCGCAAACCAATAAAAACCGCAGCCCCTTCTCGGACGAAATTCGCGAAATCCGTGCAACAAAACCCGATCTTAACCGTATAGATCGAAAGGTCTCTGAATTCTCTTCGATTTGGTAGGTCATACGTCAATTTTCGTCGAACGGATTGAGAGATATTAGCATTTGAAGTTGGAGCTATTCTGGCCATCAATTTCTGGGCGGCGGCTGGCCATTAGAGAATTAGGGTTAGGGTTTTCGGATTTTTATATTATTTTAATATTTAATTCCGAATTTCGTGAAATAAAGTGGATTTTTTGACTTTCTCGGATTTAGGCCTGCTTACTGTCGATCTTAACGTTTTGAGGCCTTCTGAACGCGATGGGCTATGTCCCAAGGTCCAATTCTGATGTCTACACGTTTTATTTTCGGTTTTAATTGAAAATACAATATTAAATTAATTATTTAATTCCTACCGCACATTTAAATATGCCGGAGTCACATACGACCTCAGAAAATTCTAAAAAAAAATATTTTTAGCTTTCTTATGACGATACAAATCCAACAAAATTATTTTCGTCGAATTCTGAGACTGTTTGAAAAATGGCTATTTTTAAGGCGTTCAAATTTAACTGTAAATAGTCAAAACACATTTTATTTCGCCACGCTCACATATTAATTCGAAAAATTCTGAAAATTGAAACCTAGCAATAATTTGACATTCCGGTTCCAACAAAAGTGGTTTCGTCGAAAACCGAGGTCGTTTGAAAAATGACTATTTTTAAGGCCAATATATTTAATATTAAAAATATATATTTTAAACAAATAAATCCCGAAACTCAAAATATATAAGTGTTTACTGTTTCTCAATGTAGAAACATCATTCTGAACTCAATGGAAGTGGTTTCGAGTTCAAATTCCTTCGTATGCAAAAAGTAGCATTTTGACCCTTATAAATTTCATAGCGACCTTTCTAAATATTGAATTGGCCATAACTTTTGATTTCCGCTATGAAATTTCAATTTTTCAGATTCGTTGGAAAGATATTTTAAAATAGATTCTAATATTTTTGGTTTCACTAAAATCCGTTAAATTTTGCATCCTGTACGGTCAGTCAAAGTTCAAGTTTGACTTTTCAAACTACCGCGCTATTTCTAACTCTTTTGTTAATTAAAATTAAATCATTCATTCTAACTTCGATTTAAATCAAATTTGTGATCATTATTATTTAAATAACTTGTTTAATATTGTCAAAATTCATTAGAATTTTCTAAAATAAAAATTTTAAATTGGTCCTTATTTTTGCGGGTTGTTACACCAGTCACCCTAAAGGTTGATCCCACTCACCGAACTTAGAAATTATATAAATAGCTTTGTGTACCCCTAGCTGACTACATAGGTGTCGCCTGCCCCTATCTCCGCTAGGTGTACCCCACTACCCACTTGCGATCGGCTCCCTACTCGTAGATACCCGTGCTGGTCCCACAGTGGGGTGTATCACTCCCCTAAAGTGGCAACCCGATACAACTTGAGGATGCACGGCTTATACCTACACGATGCAACAACGTCTTACCTACCAGCCCGGGTCCACACACGCATATGAAACCCGTTGGACTTGCGTTGCCACCGCTAACCCGTTTGGCCTTTTATAGTCAAGCGCAGTATGCGTGTCCCGTCCTCGACCTGGGTCGATCCCACAAAGATACGTTTGGGTTACTAGTTGAAATGGGCCCTCACTATTTACCACAAGCTATCCACCTAAGCTTGTCCCCACTAGTATATCCCACTTAACCCTCTTCTTAGTCATGTTCATTTACATGTGTGTTTGGTTAAGTCTTACTAATCGTATTTCAAATGCCACTAAAGGCACTCACTAGATTCCTCATGCCACCCATGGCACCTACTTAACCCCGATGTCCCACCTCACATGTTTATCTGGTTAAGTATTTCTTAATTCATTAAGGCCATAACCTTATAAAGACCTCTCACATTAGACTGGCATTTATGGCAGCTGGATTTGCCGGGCGGGTCCGGGCAGTCTTACACCATAAAAGAGTCTAACCTCGTGTCTTTACAACTGTCATGCTTTAATTTGGGCCTAGGACCTCTCACATTGGGCTGACATTTGTGACTACTGGATTTGCCGGTCGGGTCCGGGCAGGTTTACGTCACAAACGAGTCCAACCTCATGTCCTAAGCATTGATTATTACTTATAATCTTTTACCCCAGTTTTAAATATATCCCTGTTCAAATCATTAATTAATTCCAATTTTATTGATGTCCATAATTGACTCAATTATGGCCATCCACTTATGGTATGCAAAATCATATCAATTGCACCCCAATTTCTTAATATTAAATCCTTAATATTACCCCTACCCCACGTTATACGTTCGCTTATTCAACGCAAAATATACATTAGACTCGAATAGTCTAACTCGTAGCACAAAGATAAATTATCACAACATATAGACAAATAAAATAGATCTAATCATAATAGGGGTGAAACTTGCATAAAACTACACATGTCATGGATCTAAAGGTGTCACCTTGTTTGGTTAAATGTCACAACCTACATAATATGATCATAACCCAAGTTCATGTATAAACTTGCATATGTGGTTTATGCAACATAATGATGGTGTGAACTAGCATCTAACACATAGAACTCACACATGTCAGAGCATAATTCTAGATCTAAATAGATGTCATAATTCTAGATCTAAATAGATGTCATACAATATGTGAGATTATACATACTAATAAATCTAAACTTACATAGGTACATGTGATTTTTCATGTGAATCATCATAGCCCAAATATATATAATCAACATCATGATTCATAAGCTAACTACAACATAATAACATCGTGGCTTTGTAACATCGCAACTTAGCATATAAACTTGCAACATATATAATATCATCATAGCATGATTTACAACATATAGGATATCATCATCACATAACATAGGATTTACAACATACATGATAGCATAAGGTTTACAACAACATATATGACAATTCACATCATTTTCTTATGATCCATATCACATCTTAATCTAACTAGTTTGCTAATAATCTTATTAAGATCATCATACTCACAATTAGAAAAGAAAGAGAGTCTTGATTGGCTTTAGAGTTGAGTAGAATTAGAGTTTTGATTAGCTTTCTTCCTTCTTAGTTAACGGCGGCTACACTGAGTTCCATGGCGATGGCATGACGGCGGCTATTCTATTTTTCATGTGAATTTAGAGTGAGAGACTACCTAGGTATATATAGAGTTTAGGATTTATTTAGACCGTCAGATCAACTCAGAACTAACCTGAACCGTTTAATTAGCCAACTGAGCCCTAAAGACACATCAGCAGCTCAAGATTGGGCTCAGCCAAAACCTGGCCGAGTGGACCAGGTCGACACCCAGGTCGACTGCGTAGTCGACCTAGTCCTGGGGGTGTCGACTGCCCAGTCGACTCCCCAGTCGACCTGGGGGGCTGGGCGGGAAATTTCCCGCCTAGCCTGTTTGACTTCGAATTTTGAATTTTGAATTTTCTGAAACTTCTGATGGCCATATCTCCATCATACGAAGTCCAAATCACGCAAACTCGGACTCTATTTCAACCAGAATTCCGAGACGAACATAATGGCGCAACCCGTTTCCCACAATTCTCACGTCTGAGATTAGTTATTCTTTGATTTGTGAATATTAATATTAACAAAATTACGGGGTGTTACAGATATTGTCCACGACTTGACAATATACTAACATGGTTTGTACGTTGTGATTTGTTTTCGTTATAAAATACAACTCGCTAATCTTTATAAGGTTGAACGACATGTGCATGTCGTGTTAATGGCTTGATCATGTACCGTGTTAGCGACTTGACTGAAATCACGGCTTGCTTTTGCGTACGTGTCTTCCATGTCGCTCATCACTTTAACCATGTCACGCTTAAAACCATGTCGTGATGACGACTTTCACTATGCGGCGATGGACGAGTTGCGGCTTGGCTGCATGTCGTACTAACGACTTGATGACATGAATGGTTTACTGCTTAGGCCGTAACCAATCCATGATCCTTTGACATCAACTCTTTGAACCGTGTTTTAACGGGTTTAACAATTAAAATAGATGATTTGAATGACGCAAAGTGCACGTTACCAAAATTTTAGGTTTTGCTAATCTCACATAGAATGCGAAATGGTGTTGGAAAGAAATTTGCAAAATTTATAAAAAGAGTTTTTAAAGTTGAAATTTATTTTTGGGAAATTTTTTTATATTTGTTCACATAAGCAGCGTAAGGAAAATTTTTGGATTGGTTGCGTGCGTGTTTTAACATTGCAGCAGGACTGGCGATGCGATAAAAACGTTAACGATAACAAGGAAGATGTTGTTTTATCCTTGGAAACGTTGTTTTCATTCCTTGTCAGCAATGCATACGAGTTGTTGATTAACTTGTTTTACGTTTAGAGCTTGTTTTATGTCTCCTTTACAGTTACAGATGGAAATTTTTGGAGTGGTTTGGGGAATTGAGGTAAAATTTCAACAATAGGACCGGAAATGGAACATTTATAAGCGAAGGGAATGTTAAAATTCATTGCTTTAATTTCCTTTTTTTGATTTAGGAGAAATTTAATATGAAGCAATTAGATGCGTTGGCATTTTGGATGGTAGAATTTGGATGCAAAATTTAGTGCTTCACATTTCTATTCTTAGTTTTGTGAGGGTAATGGAAAAAAGGATTTTCAAAACTTGCATTCATATAGAACTACCAGTATATTTAGGATGCGTTACATCATGTTGTAAAAATTTTGAACATACATATAGGATGATCCAATTTAGAACATCGTGCATGCATGTTTGTGGATGAAATGCATTATGTACACTGTACACATGCGCAAATGGATGCAAAATGGATGTACACAAATTAGGATAGGGTAAGTAGGTGTCAAAATTTCAAGATGAGATTCCTTTTAAAGGGGTAAGAATGTAACAACCTGGATGTTTGGCAATAAGTAAATTAGTTATTTAATCAGATTCTTCAAAAATAGGAATTTTTGCAAATGACGGAATTTGACCATGAAACTTTAAATGTTACATTCTTCTCGGAATTTTGGTCAATTTTCATATTTGGAGTTTCGCGAATGAAGTCTGTATTAAAAAGCTACGGATGAAATATAATAAAATGGACGGAAATAAATAAATCAGAAATAGTATATATCATATTTAAACCGCCTTTACTGGGCAATAAACGACCCAGGCAGTCGACCCTAACGGTCGACCTCCTGGGCGTTATATCGCCCAGTGACGGCTAGGTCAAGTGGTATACTTTTATTTTATTTTTTTATAAACAGATGAATGTTTATTAAATTAAATCAAACACTCTAAGGTCTTTATAACACCTATAAATAAAAGGTTATGCCCCCATTCTTTTCCATATATTTCAAAGAGCAGCAGCAAAGCTCTATCATTTTCCTTTCTCTTCAAACAAATTCCAAAACAAAAATAGGTTCATATACCATCATAATCAAACCTAAACAGTATAGATTTGAATGGAATAATCAGATTCAAGTAGAAAAGAATATGGATTGGCGTTTTGGTTTTTCTTCATCATATTTCTCCCCCACATTTCTAATTTTCTTGCAAATCTACAAATTTGAAAGTACTCCCTTTTTAGAATAACTATAGATATGTAAGAACTAAGGAATTGTAGGCATAAAAGATTCAGATTTGTATGCTTTCAGGTGAGTGGGAAATTTACATACAATGCATACAATAACCAGCTTATTTAGCTTGTATTAAATCTGAAATGTATGCCTAGATGTGTAACAACCCGAAATTTCAAAACCAATTTAAAAAAATTATTTTGGCTATTTTAATGTATTTTGATTACTTAAAATGATTTATTTTAAATAATAACGACTAAAAATTTATTTAAATCAAAGTTAGAATGTATAAATTTATTTTAATTATAAAACAAGCCTGAAATGGCGCGGTGGTTTGAAAATTCGATTTTAAATTTCAAATGAATGTACAAAATTAAATATAAATCAGAATTGGACGAAACAAAAAATATTTGAATCTGTTTAGCTATATCTTTCTAACGAATGTAAGAAATTAAGATTTCATGATATAAATTGAAAGTTATTTCCAGTTTAAAATCCAGAATAGTCGCTACGGAATTTATATATATTTTAATAAAATATATAGCCCGTAAAATCAGCCCAACCCGCGACCATGGCCCACCACCGCACTAACGCCGCCTCCTGCACCATCCCCCGACCACCAGTAGCCCACGCCGCCGTCACTGACCACCCACAACCGCCTTGTGCCCTCCTCGATTAAAAATCCAATTTTTACTATTTTTCAGTTTTACATTTAACCCCCTAACCTTCCCTCCTCAGTAAATCTCCAACCGTACTCTTCTGGCCAAAACTCCACAGTGCCAAAATCGAAGAGCACGATTTTATGTTCAATTTGAGTATATGGAAGTTGTATTTCGGATTGCTAAGTTGTTCAGAAAACGTGTCCAAAGTTTGTTGTCCAAATACTGTTTTTTCGCAAATTATGACGAAATGGAGCATTTTCGGAAGAAAGCCCACAAGGCGAAAGTTGTCCAGAATGGCGCGTTTGAGCTAAAAAAAAAGATTGTATGAAGATTGGAGCTAGTTTGCAAATTCTGGAACCAGAACAACAAATCAGTGCGTCAAAAAACAATGGCAGAGTGAATCCAAATGTGAGAACACCTTCTCACTCAAAGTATTTTACAGTTAAATATATCCAAGGTTGCAGACGGGGCTTAGTAGCTCCTGACACTATTTATTGTACAAACCATGGATGTTTGTTTGAATTGAATTGTGGTGAAAATGATTGTATTGTGGTGAAATGATTGTATTGGGGTTTTGTTGATTGGATTGATGGTTATCTATGGCGCGAGCCAGTATCAGGAGAGGGGTAACACTAGACATTACTCCGGTTCTAATATCGCGTCGTTATAATGCCGAAATTTTCTAAAACTGAAATGTATATGAAATTTTCTGAAATAAACTATATAAAATATTCATGTGTTGAATAAAACGTATAATCAATAAAAATATCATTTTTATTGAATGTATGAACTATATAAAATAGTCAAGTGTTGAAATAAATATTTTATTGTTAAAAATATATTTTTCAACGTATATATGAATGGCATAAAATTCTTCTAAAATGCAAATAAATATTCATTTACTAATCGGAAGATTTGTTTATGTACACCCATTGAACTGACATTGATTGGGATGATAAATTTTACACATCGCACAACTGTACAAATAATATTCAGTATTTGTTGGTTGAAACCCCACACGAGTATTGGGATGATATTTGACGTACACTAATCCCAATTATTTAGTGGTATGTCAATCGATTGGTTGACGGACTATTGTAAGCGTTAATTATTTATATTTAACGCTTATGCAGTTGTGTAATGCACTCTGGATGATGGATGATTGGTTATAATTGTTATTGTATACATGTGTTGTACGAAATCCATATAAATAAATTATATGGTAATTGATTGGGTCTGATTCCGATTCAGAAGGAATGAATATTTTAAAATAATATTCAGTAAAGGATTAAAATGTGAATTTGATGTCCGATTTTGGACGGACACAAAAATATTGAAATGTGTGAAGCCATGTTGCTTAGATGTGCGCCATTTTAACGGGAGTGATATTTATATTGATTTTATTCATTTTTATAATGAATATCGAAAAGGAAATGATTTCAAAATCTGATATTTTGAAAATATTATCATTTAAATATTACAATGATAAGGAGTATTCAATTTTGATTTAAATTTGAAATGAAAGTGGGAATCAATTTTAAAACGAATTTATAAAATACATTTTGAACAAAATATTATATGTATATATTGTATATATATTAATGGCTTGAATTGAATGCGTCACACCATGACTGTTCGCGAATTTCGACCACTGACTTCGAATTGATATTACGCGAGATCCGACCGTCGGATTCTCCTAAAACCAGAACCGTTGGGTTCGTATTGAAAAGAGCTTTCCAACAAATATAAGAGATTTAAAATCTAATGGTTGGATTTGGAATTATGTCCAAATATAATTTGGATAAGGTCGCTATGGATGCAGTTTAGTGGGCGTTATTGGAAACCGACTGTACGGGCCTTGATAAAATTATTAAAAATATTAATAATTTGTGTAAAATCATAATAAATGATTTGGAAAGAATTTGGATGAAAAATTCCACGTTTGTAAAGATAAAAATATATTTTTGTCAAAATGATCTAGTTATTAACTAAAAAGATAATCCAACGTTTTTTTTAAAGAAATAAATTGGATTTGAAATGGTTTTTAAATAACCAGAATTTTCCAATGAATAAATTGGAATGGATTGGAATAGAAATAATTTTTTGAATATTCTGATAATATATTCCATGGCTATACGGATATTGTTATGAGAATTTGAAAGATACAGATATCGTTATTCCCAATAGATATCTGTTAGTTTCAGAATTTGATATTGAATATAAGCCGATATAATTTCTATTCAGAGCCTTGTATATAATATTAAATTGGATTTTGGGTTTGTCGTGAATGATGTCTTCATTAACACTGTTCTTAAACCAGTTGAGAAAAGAATGAATCTTTTAATTAAGATTTAAAGAAATTTACCAATTAATTAACATTTAATTGGAATTGAAATGAAAGGTGATTGTGGGTTTATTGTGGACTTTGTTTTTAATGACATTCATTCATTAACTCGTATTAATAGTGAAAATATGATTTGGAATTTATAAATCTTCTTATTAAGATTTAATGAAAAATTTCCGAAGTAAAGTTTTCCAATTTAACTTATTAAACTAGAATTGAATGGAATTCGATTTAATGATAATTGAAGTGAGCTTCTGTGGAGGAAGACTGTTACTATATATGGAAATTAAAAGGCTTTGCCGTTACTCCATTTATATTATTAGTCGGATACGGAAATTGATATCGATTATATAGTGATCTGTTTTCCATGAAGATTCCATGGTTAATGGAATGTGATTTTGGGTTTATTGTGAACTGTGTTTTAAATGACATTGGTTCTTTAACCCAGCTAAAGACTGAATTACATGTCTAACATTGTATTTAGAACTCTATTGTGTATCTCTGCTAAATATATATCTGTTTGGTGGCGAAGAGTTTATTCTCTTGTTTAACACCCTTCTCTTATACGTATGAGCTTAGAGGTTACATATTGGCAAAAATCAGTGGTACAATGTAGATTGTCGATGTGGCATGTCTAGGTTTCCAAAGTTAAATAATCATTAAATAATGATTGTTGGAAGATTATAACTAAGTAAAGTTTTAATGAATCTTTAATTAGATTTAAATTTGAATGTGATAATTTAAATTATCAAATTTGGGAAATGATCGAGAATGGAGTACCACTAGTTTTACTCCAGGCAGTGGTTAAATCTTTAATTAGATTTGAACGTAAAATGTTAATTAAATTTACTGATAACATCGTGGGTGTTAGATATGGTGTATTACCAATTTTGCTCCATGGGATGAATAGGGCGGGACTGGGATTAATAAATAAGTGATTACTTCGGTAAGGCTCGATAATCCCGACTAGTCGATAAACCTTAATTTCGTTTTGAATTGATATCCAAAGGAAGATTAAAGAATAAATTTAAAAGAATTTATCTTTGATAAAATTAATAAGAAACTTTCTCTAAAGATGTGAATACTTTAGTAAAAGAATATTCTGAATTGGAATGATGCGTATGATGTGTTTTTATAGCACTTGATTATTGATTATAAAATACGCGGGTTATTCGGAAAGACCGGGTTTATCCCATTCTGAATAACTAACGTGACGACTAAAAGTCGACGATGAAGATGGTGGTTGTGGAGTTATTCACATCATTTGGTTGATTAGTGATGTCTTGATTGGGCCACACACCCATGACAAGGGAATAAGTGGTGATCGTTCAGATGCACTTGGAGATCGACCAGATATGCGAGGACCTCTCTCCTATATTGGACATATGGGATGAGGAATAAGGTGCATCCGGTTTTGTTCAGACCCAGAACGGACTTGTAAATGGATGTGTGTGTGACACTGGATTTCATTTTGTGTTGATTGATTTCTATTAAATATATATCTGTTTGGTGGTGGAGAATTTATTCTCTTGCTTAACACCCTTCTCTGAGAAGAACGAGCTTATATACTGATCGACATCAGTTGCACGGCGTGAATTTCCAATGTGACATGCTAAGATGCAAATGATCAAGGCTTTTGTTGAAAAGTAGAGTCTAATGGTTAATGATCAAAACACGACATTAATTAGCATAACTTTGTGTATGGCGTTAATTCACGAGCCTCACACGTCGGTATGAGTTAAAAACAGGATAAGGGACGAAGTGAGTGCACATGTTTCTTTCTAGCTAGAAGTGGTGTCATGGTATGGAGCCCAGACATTTTTACTTATGTGGATGATGGAATGAAGCGCCTAGGATTTGAGTCCCTAGTGGCTCTTGATATGGTCACATACCGACCATTTTATAGGACTAATAGGACCAAGAAACATGTGTTAAGGAATAATTAATCCACTAAAGTATGTGTGGTCTCGCACTGCCGGATCCAAGGGCTCACAAACGTCCGAGTCCTGGGTCATTCTGCTAGAGATGGCCCGAATCGGTAAGGATTACATCCCTGGCCTTGACTCATGATGAAAATCCAATTTCTAATATGACATTTTTTCAGTTTTAGTTATAGAACTAGTGTGATGAAGTAGTATATGGTTATTATGCCGTCTATGATTGATACATTTATATTTGAAGTGATTTTGATACTATACACTTATAGTAATATCAAAATGATTTATTTTAAACGTACCAACCATGTTTGGCTATTATAAGGCAAAAATCTATCCTCCGGTTGGCGTTGCATTGTGTGATGGGACCTGAGTCTTATAATAGCTTCATTTTTCCAAAAAGCATTGCGCTGTTTGTTTTATGCACTGATATTCTTGGGAGAAAACCCGTTCCGTGTTATATGGCATGGTCCCTTGATTTACTCTATTTTAAAGTAAAGTTTTAGATAACTGTTTTAGTTCTCACACCAGTCCCATGACTGACTCGGAATTTATTGTTTCTACCTGAACTCTGGGTGCCCATATTTTCCACACGGGCAGTCGGTAGTTTTGGTTTTGCAGATATTATTTTCCCAGGATCCTAGATCTATATCTGGAGCTATATTCGGAAAGCTTTGTATTCGTGTATCTCTTTCGGTTGTGTTATGTATTATTTCCCGCTGCTTTGTAATTTAAATCTCTGATATTGTTCTACTGTATATTATTTATTTACGCCTTGATATCTTGTACTCTGATGTAAATTGTTATAATAGCAAAGAAATGTTCTATCGTTTATGTTTTGATGCATTGTGATCTCAACCCAATTCGGGCTTTCCCTTACGGGCGAGTTTGGGTCGTTTCGTCGTGGTATCAAAGCTTTGGTTTACAAAGCTTGAGAACAAGACATATTAGAACTGAACGAAAGAATTCATCAGAGATTGGATTAGTAATATCCAATAGGAATGACTCATTAGAGATAGGGTTAGTAATACCCTAGAATGAGTATGAAGAGTGTTATTTCTAAAAATAAAAGCAATTTTAATTTTGAAAATTATAACATATAATACGTATGTGAGTATTTTATTTTAAAAAAACTTTAGACTATTGGGTATATGGAGATTTTAATATACGTCTGATCCACGTGTATTTGAAGTCTCAAATATATTAGATAGATATAGAATCACACTCTAGACGCCCGGGCATGATTCTGATGATGGCGTGCCATCATCAGTATTTATGTTCGAGTTCCGAAAGTGGGATTTCTATATATTTCCAATCGGCTAGCGTGAGAACCAAAACTTAGTTAGAATTGTTGTTGTGATTTGGCATCAAAAATATGATTTTGAGTATGTATATTAGATATATGTTTGAAAAGCTAAGCAACTAATTGACTGTTGGTTGTGATGTGTGATTTTTAATCAAACTAATAAAACCAATATGAGGGTGATTGGTAAATTTAGCCAAATTGAATCAAATATTGAATTGAAAATTGATTAAAATTACATATATGTATATACATTGAACAGGTCATAGCATGGAAGCTAAGAAGAGGAATAAAATTGTATGCCCGACAAATAGGCACATATTTACTGTATTCATGGGGTTTTGATGATTTTATGAGCCAATTGGCTTTATCTTTTTCTTTTGGATCGATGAGAACCCTGTGAGACAAGTTGCAGATTTAAAGATTAACCCACACAAAGGAGGTTATGACGAAATTTTCGAAAATTTAGGGTGTTAGCTAAATTTTTGAGGAATTTGAAAAATCTTAGAAGTTGAAAAGTTAAAGAATGAAAGTTGAGTTGGTTAGTTAAAAAACTTTTAGCTTCGTTCCCTTTCGAGGACGAAAAGATTTTAAGTGGGGGAGATTGTAACAACCCGGGATTTCAGAACCAATTTAAAATTTTTATTTTGGCTATTTTAATGTATTTTGATTTTTTAAAATGATTTATTTTAAATAATAACGACTAAAAATTTATTTATATCAAAGTTAGAATGTATAAATTTGTTTTAATTATAAAACGTGCCTGAAATGGCGTGGTAGTTTGAAAATTTGATTTATAATTTCAAATGTATATACATAATTCAATATAAATCAGAATTGGACGAAACAAGAAATATTTGAATCTGTTTAGTTATATCTTTCTAACGAATGTAAGAAATTGAGATCTCATAATATAAATTGAAATTTATATCCAGTTTAAAATTCAATATAGTCGCTATGGAATTTATATTTTTTTTTAAAAAAAAAATAGCCCGTAAAATTAGCCATTTTGCAATCTACCTCCATTTTTGACGAAACCTCTTTTGTTTGATCTGGAATGTCAAATTATTGCTAGATTCCAATTTTCAAAATTTTTGGAATTAATATCTGAGCGTGGTGAATTTAAACATGTTTGGTAATTTCAGTTTGAATTTAATCGACTTGAAAAGGCCATTTTTCAAACGGTTTCCAAATTCGACGAAATTAGTTTTGTAAGGAATGTATCATCGAAACATAGCAAGATTTATTTTTCTAGAATTTTTGGAGTTAGTATGTGGCCTCGGTAAATTAAAATGTACGTTGAAATCAATTTTGAACGCTATATTAATTTATATTTTAATTTTGATGAAAACTGAATGAAACAGTCGAATTGGCTTACCAGACATGTCCCATTGTGTTCGAAATTGGGGTGTTACGCTAGGGACGACGGTCGTTGGGTTTGATTTGGAGTTTGAATTAAAAACTAACTTTTTGGAATATAAATTAAATTAAATATATAATTATATATGTCAACCCCGCCTTTTCTCTCCCGTCGTTCATTTAGAAAGAGAAAAAAACAATAACTGCCCGTCATTCTCCCCCAACGCCACCACCGCACCCCTTAGCACCGCCACCTCCCCTGACCGGCGCCGCTCCCCTCCGATCCCCCTCTTCCCTCCTCCGCCCCTCCTCTCTCCAATTAGAAACCCTAGCCCCCAAATCAGCCCAACCAGCGACCATGGCCCACCACCGCCCTAGCGCCGCCTCCTGCACCATCCCCCGACCACCAGTAGCCCACGCCGCCGTCACTAACCATCCACCGTCGTCAGTGGGCCCTCCTCGACTAAAAATCCAATTTTTACTTTTTTTCAGTTTTACATTTAACCCCCCGACCGTCTAGCCTTAATAACTCTCCAACCGTGCGCTTCTGGCCAAAATTCCACAATGCCAAAATCGAAGAGCATGATTTTCTCTTCAATTTGAGTATATGGAAGTCGTATTTTGGTTTGTGGGGTTGTTCAGAAAAACCGTCCATATTCTGCTGTCCAAATACTGTCTTTTCGCAAATTCTGATGAAATGGAGCATTTTCGAAAGAAAGGCCACTAGGCGAAAGTTATCCGGAATGACGCGTTTGAGCTAAGTAAAGATCGTTTGAAGATTGGAGCTAGTTTGCAAATTCTGGAACCAGAACAGCAAATCAGAGCATTAGAAAACAATGGTGGGGTGGATCCAAATGTGAGAACATCTTCTCACTCAAATTATTTTACAGTTAAATATATCCTAGGTTGCAAATGGGGCTTAGTAGCTCTCTTGACACTATTTTTTGTACAAACCATGGATGTTTGTTTGAATTGAATTGTGGTGAAACTGACTGTATTGTGGTGAAATGATTGTATTGGGGTTTTGTTGATTGGATTGATGGTTATGTATGGCGCGAGCCAGTATCAGGAGAGAGGTAATGCTATACATTACTCCAGTTCTAATATCGCGCCGTTATAATGCTGAATTTTTCTGAAACTGAAATGTATATGAATTTTTTTAAAATAAACTATATAAAATATTCATGTGTTGAATAAAATGTATGATCAATAAAAATATCATCTTTATTGAATGTATGAACTATATAAAATAGTCAAGTGTTGAAATAAATATTTTATCGTTAAAAATATAATTTTTAACGTATATATGAACGGCATAAAATTCTCTTGGAATGCAAACAAATATTCATTTACAAATCGGACGATTTGTTTATGTGCACCCATTTAACTGACATTGATTGGAACGATAAATTTTACACATCGCCCAACTATACAAATAATATTCAGTATTTGTTGGTTGAAACCCCACACGGGTATTGGGATGATATTTGATGTATACTAATCCCAATTTTTTTGTGGTATGTCAATCAACTGGTCGACGGATTGTTGTAAGTGTTAATTATTTATATTTAATGCTTATGCAGTTGTGTAATGCACTCTGGATGATGGATGATTGGTTATAATTGTTGTTGTATACATGTGTTGTACGAAATCCATATAAATAAATTATATGGTAATTGATTGGGTCTGATTCCGATTCAGAAGGAATGAATATTTTGAATGATGAATATTTCAAAATAATATTCAGAAAGGATTATATTGTGAATTTGATGTCCGATTTTGGATGGACACAAAAAAATTGAAATGTGCGAAGCCATGTTGATTAGATATGCGTCATTTTAACGCGAATGATATTTATATCTATTTTATTCATTTTTAAAATGAATATTGAAAGGGTAATGATTTCAAAATCTGATATTTTGAAATATTATCATTTAAATATTATAATGATACGGAGTATTCAATTTTGATTTGAATTTGAAATGAAAGTGTGAATCATTTTTTAAAACGAATTTATAAAATACGTTTTGAACGAAATATTATATATATATATATTAATGGCTAGAATAGAACGCGCTGTGCCGCGACCGTTCGCGAATTTCGACCATTGACTTCGAATTGATATTACGGGAGATTCGACCGTCGGATTCTCCTAAAACCAGAACCATTGGGTTCGTACCGAAATGAGTTTTCCAACGAATATAAGAAATTTGAAATCAAACAGTTGGATTTGGAATTATGTCCAAATCAAATTTGGAAAAGGTCGCTATGGATGCTGTTCGGTGGCCGTTATTGGAAACCGACTGTACGGGCCTTGATAAAAATACTAAAAATATTAATAATTTGTGTAAAATCATAATAAATGATTTGGAAAGAATTGGGTGAAAAATTCCACGTTTATAAAGATAAAAATATATTTTTGTCAAAATGAACTAGTTATTAACTAGAAAGATAATTAAATGTTTTTTTAAGAAATAAATTGGATTTGAAATGGATTTAAAATAACCAGAATTTTCCGATGAATAAATTGTAATGGATTGGAATTGAAATAACCTTCAGAATGTTCCGATATTGGATTTCATGGTTATATGGATATTGTTATGGGAATTTGGAAGATACAGATATCGTTATTCCCAATACGAAATCCGTTAGTTTCAGAACTTGATATTGAATATAAGCCGATATAATTTCTATTCAGCCTTATATATAATATAAAATCGAATTTTGGATTTGTCGTGAATGGTGTCTTCATTAACACTGTTCTTAAACCCAGTTGAGAAAAGAATAAATCTTTTAATTAAGATTTAGAGAAATTTACCAATTAATTAACATTTAATTGGAATTGAAATGAAAGTTGATTGTGGGTTTATTGTGAACTGTGTTTTTAACGACATTCGTTCTTTAACTCAAATTAACAGTGAAAATATGAGTTGGAATTTATAAGTCTTTTTATTAAGATTCAATGAAAATTTTCCAAAGTAAAGTTTTCTAATATAACCTATTAAATTGGAATTGAATGGAATTCGATTTAGTGATAATCGAAGTGAGCTTCTGTGGAGGAAAACTGTTACTATATTTGGAATTTAAAAGGCTTTGCCATTTTTCCATTTATATTATTTGTCGGATACAAAAATTGATATCGATTATATATTGATCTGTTTTCCGTGAAGATTCCACGGTTAACGGAATGTGATTTTGGGTTTATAGTGAACTGTGTTTTAAATAATATTGGTTCTTTAACCTGGTTAAAGAAAGGATTACATGTCTAGCGTTGTATTTTGAACTCTATTGTCGATATTTGCTAAATATATATCTGTTTGATGGCGGAGAATTTGTTCTCTTACTTAGTACCCTTCTCTGAGACGTATAAGCTTAGAAGTTATATATTGACTGAAATTAGTGGTACGATGTAGATTGTCGATGTGGCATGTTTGGGTTTCCAAAGTTAAATAATCATTAAATAATGATTGTTGGAAGATTAAAACTAAGTAAAGTTTAAATGAATCTTTAATTAGATTGAATTGTGAATGTGATAATTTAAATTATCAAATTTGGGAAATGATCGAGAATGGAGTACTACCAGTTTTACTCCAGGCAATAGTTTAATCTTTAATAAGATTTGAACGTGAAATGGTAATTAAATTTATCGATAATGCCGGGGGTGTTAGATATGGGGTACTACCAGTTTTGCTCCATGGGATGAATAGGGTGGGATTGGGATTAATAAATAATTGATTACTTCGGTAAGGCTTGATAATCCTGACTAGTTGATAAACCTTAATTTGGTTTTGAATTGATATCCAAAGGTAGATTAATGAATAAATTTAAAAGAATTTATCTTTGAAAAAATTAATGGGAACCTTTCCCTAAAGATGTGAATATTTTAATAAAATAATATTCTGAATTGGAATGAGGCATATGATGTGGTTCTATAGCACTTGATTATTGATTATAAAATACGCGGGTTATTCAGAAAGACCGGGTTTATCCCATTTTGAATAACGGATACGATGACTAAAAGTCGGCGATGAAGACAGTAGTTCAAGACCAGAGCTCTTCACATCGTTTGGATGATTAGTGATGTCTTGATTGGACCGTACACCCAAGAAAAGGTAATAAGTGGTGATCGTCTAGACATACTTGGAGATCGACTGGATATGCAAGGACCTCTTCCTTGTATTGGACATATAGAGGTGCCTCCGGTTTCGTTCATACCCAGAACGGACTTGTAAATGGATGTGTGTCTGACATTGGATTTCATTCTACGTTGATTGATTTCTATTAAATATACATATCTGTTTATTGGCGGAGAATTTATTCTCTTGCTTAACACCCTTCTCTGAGATGTACGAGCTTAGAGGTTATATATTGATAGACATCAGTTGCATGGTGTGAATTGTCAGTGTGGCATGCTAAGACGCAAATGACCAAGGCATTTATTGAAAAGAAGAGTCTTGTGGTTGATGATCAAAGCACGGCTTTAATTAGCATAGCTTTGTCTATAGCGTTCATTAACGAGCCTCACAACTCAGTATGAATTAAAAACGGGATAAAAGACGCAGTGAGTGCACATGTTTCTTTCTAGCAAGGAGTGGTGTCATGGTATGGAGCCCAGACATTTTTACTTATGTAGGATGATGGAATGAGGCGCCTTGGATTTGAGTCCCTAGTGGCTCTTGATATGGTCGGATTACTGATCATTTTAGAGGTCTGATAGGACAGGGAAACGTGTGTTCAGGAATAATTAATCCATTAAAGTAGGTGTGGACCGGCACTGCAGGATACGAGGGCTCGCCAGCGTCCGAGTCCTGGGTCGTTCCGCTAGAGATGGCCCGAATTGGTAAGGAGTACATCCCTTGCCTTGGCTCATGATGAAAATCCAATTTCCAATACGACATTTTTCGGTTTTAATTGTAGAACTTGTATGGCGACATAGTGTATGGTAGCTATATCGTCTATGATTGATACATTTATATTTGAAGTGATTTTGACATTATACACTTATAGTAATATCAAAATGATCTGTTTTAAACATACTAAGCATGTTTGGCTATCATGAGGTAAAACTCTATCCTCCGGCTTTTGCTAGATTGTGTGATGGGATCTAAGTCTTATAGTAGCTTCATTTTTCGAAAAAAGCATTGCGTAGTTTGTTTTATGCACTGGTATTCTGAGGAGAAAACCCGTTCCATGTTATATGGCGTGGTCCCTTGATTTACACTATTTTAAAGTAAAGTTTTAGATAACTGTTTTAGTTCTCACACCAGTCCCATGACTAACTAACTCAGATTTTATTGTTTCTACCTAAATTCTGGGTGCCCATATATTCCACACGGGCAGTCGGTAGTTTTGCTTGGGCAGATATTATTTTCCCAGGATCCTAGATCTACAACTGGAGCTATATTAGGAAAGCATTGTATCCGTGTATCTCTTTCAGTTGTGTTATTTTCCGCTACTTTGTAATTTAAATATCTGATATTGTTGCAATGAACTGGGATTTTCGACTCCGAAAATCAACACAAAACTATTATATTGACTATTCAGACATTGGAAATACCTGATCATTAATAGAAAGAAGTTAGAGGGTGAGAATAGAGAAGATAGAAAATTAGAATAGAAGAAGAAGAACACACAACACACCATAGTAACACAAATTTCACAGCGGAACGAATAAAATATAATATACAACATAACTTTAAAACATAAATCTGTATTTGTATATTAGAGTACAACACTTACATTATAGCGGAAATAAACAATAGTTATATAATGTTGCCGAAGCCTCCCGCTCCAAGCTCCTCCTATTATATCTATAAATCCCGACTACTTGACTGCCCGTACAAATTTGGGCACCCAAGAGTTTAGGGAGAACAAAACAAAATAAACTCTGGGTCAGTCATGGGACTGGTGTGAGTAAACTCAAATTATTTGGTTTAACTTTCCAAATTCCTTTTCAAAAGAATGATAATCGTAAGACCAATCCACACATAACTACGGATGGTTTTTACCTTACGATAACCTAAAACATTTTTGGAAATCGATATTTTTCCAATATTATAATAGTGTCTAAATACAAATAAATAGAATCTAGCAGAACGCTTACATCTCACGTTCCACATATAATATACAAACAAAACCGCGGCGGCGCTTATTGGATATTGGATTCCGACTATGACAAGGTATGGGACCACCTGACGATAGTGTATCTCTAGAGGCAAATACACTGGGTTCAACAAGAACATCTTGCAACCTATCCCACACATGACCGACCACTCATTTCGCTTGAGTGTATCGAATATATATATCACCAACGGTTGGGAGCTACCCACCGTTTTCCGAAAGGGATAGCATCGAAAATAGATAAAAGAATGAAATGAATTTTCTCTAGATAGTTGATATACACTCTAATGGGAGCGACCCACATTGCCATGCTGCCTGCCCGATTTCTGTCATTTCCCGGTTGATGAGTCTTGAGGTCAGAACGTATCTTTTAGAACACCTAAAAACCATTCACTTTGAATGCCACATCGTCATACCCGCCAAATCACAAATTGATTTCCCCAAAAATACCACGGGTATAAAGCTAAGAGAAACGAATTCCTCCGCCACCAAACGTAAGTACGTTTGAAGAGATCAACTTACGCGATTCGTTAGATATACTTTGTCAGACATTCGTCCATTTACGTTGTCCTGGTACTGGACAAACCGAAGGCAATATTCTGTAAACATAATAGCACTTGCATAACTCCATCTTCAACTATTTTCATCATATTTCATCGCAATGCTAACGTCCATACAGAGTGGTTTTCAGATAATGAATCTGATCTCGGTCTCTCCGTATTGACGACGGAAAAATGATCAAAAACTTCGATAGTCGGTGATTTAACTATCCAAGAAAAACATGTGTGCAAACAACGATATTATTTCCAGATGGAAAATCTATTGATCAATCATCATTCCACATTTATCTCTTTAGATTAAATTATCATTAATTTATCCATTTACCCATTTCTATATATTCGTAAATTCTTATTTCTAGATGTAGAAAATATACTTTATTAATCATTGGAAACATTTCTGTATTTACTCCATTCCATATTTTCTATATTAGAAAACATTTCTGATTCTTACTTGGAAAACATTTCTAAAACTCCTTCACAGGATTTAAACAGATGTTTAAATAAAACATCGATATGAAAACTCGAACCATTTCACTCATTAACTAGATTCACTTAACCAACCTTCACTATCGAACCTTAACCATTCCTTAGTTAAAACTGAAGCCAATCAAGTTGAGATATAACTACCTCTCAGACCTTAACTGAACAACAATTCTAACCTTGAAATAGACAAAGTTCACTTTTCAAATCTTTAACGAACTTCCTTACATAACTCTCGGATTTTATTTACGAATCCACTTCTTTTACAGAAATCATTTGGATTATAATAATAGTGTTATAATCCCATACCTCTGAAATATAATAACTTAAATATAACTTCTATTTCTTAATTTGAATAAAAAAATAAACAACTAATTTATAAATAAATAAATAAATCTTGATTTAAAAATGAAAAGTAAATAGTACTTTCCGAAATTCGATATAATCGAATTTCAACTTATAATTCTCTCTCTCGGATAATCTCCATTCGATAACTCCCTTTTCGAATAACCATATTCGATTATCTCTCTTCGAATAACTATATTCGATAATCTCTCTTTCGAATAAACTATATTCGATAACTCTTCCTTTCGGATAGCTTATATTCAATTAACTCTCTTCTTCGAATAACTTATATTCGATCATCTCTCTCGAATAACTTATATTCGATAATCTCTCTCGAATAACTTATATTCGATAGTCAAATATCGATTTCTAATCGAATACTAATTTCCTTGTAAAATCCTGATTTATTCAATATATAATTTCTTCAAATAAATCATTTTTAAAACATTGGCTTAGTTGAATTCTAACTACAAATCTTTATGGATTTTATTTAATCCCTTTTTACATTTCGAGTATCGAAATGGATTTCATCATTCCCTTTTCAAAAAACCTCCAAATTTCCCATTTTATTTACCATTGAATTTAAAATCTCAATTATCCACTAATAATTATATTTTAGTTCATTTATAAACATTATTTATAAATCACAACACTTGTTTTCCTTATTTAACAAGTTATTTATTTCTAACCATTTGAAATCCCATCTTTATTTAGCTTCTATTTCAAAAACCCAATTTCCTTTACAAATGTTTTTATTTCTAAAATCTTTACCTAATTCCATTTTTCACGTTGAATGTGAATAATACCCCTTTTATACAATCCCTTTAGTTTGATTTCATATTTTAAAACAGTATCCCAATTCCAACTTCTATTTATAGATTTATTTATATGAAACCTTCTTTTTATTTCTAACACTTAAATCTCATTTTAAATTCCCTTTATAAATGTTGAGTTCACATTCTATTTAAAATATCGGTGTTAAAAACCGATCTCTACTTCTCTATAGAAGTTCAGACTTATATATTCCATTTATCAAAAGATAAATATTCTTTTTAATTTATAAACATCATTTATAAATTTTGTTTGCTCAATTTATCTGTTAAAAAAGATTTCTATTTAAAATCTACTTTGAAACCATCTCCTCGTTGTTCTTTTATATCTTCTCAACTCTTTTGTAATTCTATTTATTTCCCCAAATAATTTCTTTTATAATTCAATTTGATTTCCGAAATATTTTCTTTCAATTCTATTTTTTTCCTAAATATTATATTTACTCCATAAAGTTCTTTGTTTACTTCTTATTACTTTCATTTAGTATTTTAACCAAATCGGTCTTTCAAACTTCCATATAACTGTTGTTAACTTCATACAAAAGTCTTTTATTTAAATTTAAAATATCCCCTTTTGATAAGTCCATTTGATTTTTATAAAATTCCAAAATCCCATATTCACTTCATACATTTCTTTTTATAAAATACTTTGATTTTATACGAATGTTTTTATTTCAATATACACTTTGAAAATTTCCTTTTTATATAAAATCCTTTGATTTTATATAAATATTTTATTTCAAATTATATTTTGAAATTTCCCTTTTTCACACTCCAGTATTCCTTATGGCATTTAAAACACCATATAATAAGGATCAATATCACATCAACACACATAATCCATAACAGGTTATATATCACATCATATATCACAATATATGAAAAACAGTAAATAAATGTTGGGGAATCCAGTTGGATCCCTCCAACCTGTTTTCCTACATCCACAGATGTTAATCACATGAGTAACACGAATATGAAATATTCTGATAAACAGAATCAATATTCGATTAACGATTAATATATATCGTTATCTATAATTTCAACCAATTAACTAGCAGTTCAACCAAACAGCCAACAAACAGCAAACAAACATCATTTATAAATTCTAAAAATATTTTATAAAAATATAAATTAAGCAGAGTTAGTGAGATTTACTCACATTGGTCGGAAATCTTTAGATAGGGATAACCATTCCATACATTCAGTCAGGCGTTTTATTTCGCCATAAATTGGGACGAGCTCCAAATCGCTCCCAGTCAGTTCCATTATAAAGCTCTCGTCCATACGATCCTGTCGAATCTTGTTTCGTCCAATTCTGATACCATATGACGAAGTTATACATTTTTCTAAGTTAATATACAATTAATTTAAATAAAACTTAGAATTTTAATTGGGCTTATCTTTTTTTTTGGGCCCATTACCTCCTATTGAACCCAACCCGCTTGATTTGCCTTTCTCCCCCAAAAGAATCCCATTGCTCCTTTTATCACTACTCCAGCCATTAACGTGATTTCAACTTCCACTGCACCCTTTCTTCAACATGATTTCAAAAACCAATCCCATCGTTGACATTCCCTTTTATTCCCTTAGGTGATGATCATCCTACAAAAAGGCTCGGCGTCCTTCTGCAATATCCGATCTTGGACCGAGCTCCAGGCGCCAAACATGAGTCGCGACATTTACCATCGCGGAATTTCCCCAAACATCGCCCCCAAGTGCTAAACTCCTTCACTATCCCAAAAACAATGTCGGTTTCCTGATTTAAAGCTTCGATCTTTACAAAGTTAGAAGCCCTAGTTCGCTGGGTAAATATCGAGCCCCCAAATACCTAATCGCACCTAGCGATATTCACACCAGGTTGAAGCCTTTCTTATGAGGAACTCAAAAACATGGGTTTTGAAATTTTAGGAATTTTATTTCAATTTCTTTTGATTATTAATACCCATGATTTCCACTGTTTGAAGAAAATGGTTGTGGCGGAATGAATTTGACCAGAGAAAATGAAAGCTAGGTTTAGAATAAGTTAGGATTATTTATAGGAAGATTATAATATTTTTATATTATATTTTTATATTCTGTTTTAACCAATCGTTGTTTCTATTTGTCATTTAAAATTCCTACGGTTACACAAAATATCCAAAAATCATGAAAATGGGCATGTAGCTACAGTTTAACATTACAGACCCAACGAAACTGGTTTCGTCGAATTCCGACTTCGTTTGCTCACACAATGTATTTTTAAAGTCAATTTATCGACTGTTTGTGAAACACCCCACCTCCGTTAGGGTCACTCTCAAAGGGAATGCCCTAATTTTGGTGGAGGTTTATAAGTATAAATCACAGATATACAAGACAGATATAAGAACACATATTTTTGAACAGCGGAAAACAACAACTTTTATTTCATTAAAATACGTGTTACACCAACCATACCATAATTGTCTTACAATACTTCCAAAAACATAACATCTTCATAACTGTCTTGATTACATTATTTAAAGAAGCATAAAGAAAACATAAATAAACTGCAAAAATCCCATAGTTGTTGTCCAAAGCCATAGTCCAAAACAAAAAGATCCAAGCAATACATTCTTTCTCTTCAAGCTGGATATGAAGGCTGTTCAAGCTGCGGTATTCCCTCCCTGTGGACCCAGGGGGGAACGGAAGAAAAGAAGACGAAAGAAAAGTAGAGTCAGACATAAAGCCTGAGTAAGTCTAGGACTATTCAGTCTATGAATAAAGAACTGGGAATGATAAGTATAAACTAGAAATGGGAAAGCACCATAAACTTAGTTAAGTTGTCTAGGGTCGAATATACTATCGTACCCCATATTAATCTCTGTACCCATATAAACTAGTTCCCAACGGCACCCCATAATCAGGGTGAAGTGATCCATTTTATGATGATCGGCTCCTACTCGCATAGTTACATGTGTCTTACGGCCCCCGATGTTGTAGTTACCTATGCTGGTCCCACCATGGGGTGTATCAAGTCCCATGGTGGCGGCCCGACACAATCCTAGAATGCACAGGTATGCTACTGGGGCCCAGTGCCTTATTTTTCTGCGCTGGAGTGTGTGCACGCCCGCACCCCGTTAGAACCTACACTGCTGCACCACCGCCGTCGATTTGACCTCTTACAGTCAGCCCAGTAATTGTGCCCCACCCTGCCTAGTTTCAGGGTATCATGATACACCTTATAGGGTTACTGCTGAAAAGGGTCCCCCGCTACTAGGTTTTCTATTTCTAGCCAACATGTTAAGTTGGTTAAGTGTTTTATAAACCTAACCCCCAATCAGTCTGTTTAGTTTAGCATGTTCCATTTTGATTAAGTATTAATATAATTTACTTAATCCTATCAATCCTGACTCAGCCTTAATTGTCTTATTAAAGCCTTGACCTCTCACATTAGACAGGAATTGTTGTGGCTGCCTGTTGCCGGTTGGGTCCGGGCAGTCTTACGCCACAACTCAGTCTAACCTCGGGTCCTTATTGGGCTCCATGTTTAACCACCCACATTGGATAGGTATTGTTGTGACTACTGGACAGCCGGGCGGTTCCGGGCAGGTTTACATCACAACTCAATCCAACCTCGGGTTAAACACATCGTATTTTCTACATTTACATATTTTGTCTTTCTTCTTTTTATATGTAAATATTTGCGGCCCATTATTCAAATTCATCTTTATTGGTTAAGATTTATTTATGCCACTTAATTGTTTTTCAAAGTTATTGGCGTGCGTCAACAAGCCAACACATATGTTCTATATTTTTAACCCAAACGTCATTTCCCCCGTTTTATTCGTTCGTTCCAATGTAAGGTGTGTTGGGTTTAATACTTAAACCCAATTTAGCCATATGAAAAGGGGAGGCTATAACATGGTGTTTATAAGGTGACATAAAAAAAGGGGAGTGTGAACGCATGAACTTGCAACATACGATCTAATTAACATAAGATAGGCATATGTGAACTTGCAATTGTAACAACATATAATATAAGCAATACTTAAACATGAATCATTCTATTCACATAATCATGGTGTAAACGAAACATGTAGTCTTGGCATAAATAGTACTTAAACATGAACCACTCTAATCATATAATTATGGCATAATCATTATTGAACATGAGTCCTTATATGGTCATGGCATAAACATAATTGATTTTGAATCCTATTATTCATATAATCATGGGTTTTTGTCCAATCTATGTAACTTGTAAGGGGATGTAATTCTAATGTAAATATCTAATGTAACTTATGTGCCAAAAATATATTATCATATGATTTAAGATAACAACATAAGCTTAGAAAACATGTTTTTAACTAGGCATAATAACAAACATAGCTTAGACATGTTCATAAAATTAATACAAGCTTACAAAGACGCCTGCTTTTGTCACTATCACAAAATCATGATTTTTATACTTGAACTATGATGCCAATTTCAACATAACCTTCATATGAATCATAATACTTAGGTGAATCAAATTACACTAAAGATGACCATAGAATCATGTTGTCATAACAATAGATCATAGACTTTCATGAATTTCAAAATAAACTATTACAACATATAGTTGTTGTTTCAACATGAGTCTTATACTTGCATATACCAAATGGGTATTGTAAATAACTACCACAAACATGTAGTTTTCAATATGAATCATATGCTTGCATGAGTCCCAATCAAAATTCCACAACATGTGGTTGTCAACATAAACCATATACTTGTATGAATCAAACCATAGCATTGCCAAATCGTTTAGAATCAAAATAACATACAAATATAAGTCATTATCACCACAATTCCATTTCGTTTCCAACGCAAATTGCGTACTTGCAAATATCCAATCGTATTCCATAATATTCCCAAATCATTTTGCATCAAAGCAACATACAAATATAGATTATTATCGCCACAATTCCATTTCTTACATTACACAAATCAACACAATTATTTAATTCATATCGGAATAGCACTCTACTTACAGCGTATGGCGAATCTTTAATTCAGAAATCTGAATTCTGAATTTGGAGATGCTATCCTTTGTTGTAGGCGTTGCTTTGATTTGATTAACGTTGCTTTAAGCTTCGAATTATCTTCTAGTTGTCTCCCTATTTCTGACGGCTATCTTCAGTCTCTCCTCAGCAGCATGACGGTCTCATCTCCATTTTAGTTTATGTGAATTAGGGTTAGTCTTAGGTCCTTTTTATAGAGTTTGTGAGTTGATTTAGACCGTCGACGAAGCTTGGTTCAATGATAGCCGTTCGTTTGAAGGAGAGACCAACCAGGAGCTGACACCTAGCCCTAGTGACAAGGAAAGGCTCAGAAAATCGACCAAACACAGACCAGGCCAGCCAGGGTGGGCTGGGTTCGACCTGGCTCTGGGGCCAGGTCGACAACCCAGTCGACACCGTGTCGACTTGGCAGTCGACACGGGTTACCCAGGTCGACTGCCCAGTCAACCTGGCTAGCCCAGGTCGACTGCCAAGTCGACCTGGGTGCCTTAGGCGGGAATTTTCCCGCCCTGGCCAATTGGGCCCGATTTTGAATTTTAAACTTGTTTTTCTGAGCTGTTTTCGTCTGTTTGAATTTTAACCTGAATTCTGAAACTTCCGGAGGCCATATCTTCTTCATACGGACTCCGTTTTTCGAAAACTCGGACTCTATTTCGCGTATTTTTCCGAGACGAACACAATGGCGTATCCCGTTTCCCTTAATTCTTTGATCTGAAATTAATTATACTTTAATTTGTGAATTTCACTGTTATAGAATACACGGGGTGTTACATTCTCCCGCACTTAAAAGGATTTCATCCCCGAAATCTTCAAGTTTAGGAAAAATATATATATATCCTAACATCCAAACATCCATCTACTCATCCATCAAACACGAGTATCCATTGTCCTCAAAAGACTTCTAATGCTTCATGATCATATGCGAAGTGTGTGTGTACATGCACTTATCTAATGCAAAATCAGGCGGTCTACTGATTTAGTTGACCTCCTTAATGCGAATTATGTAAGTGTTATGAATCCATTATGTATGCAAATCCCCCTATTCATGATTCTACGTGAGTGCACAATCATTCATACACATGCAACATCCATATGACAACACATTAAAGTTCAACCATATGGGAATGCAAACATATATACATATGCAATATGAAGTGACTGAGCCGATCTAAAGCCTAGATTGTGTGTGTATATGCAACCACGAGCAACCACTAGCAACCACTTGCAACCATCATCCATAACATGTTTCAACTACATGTTTTCATCCAAAGGGTTTCTACCTAAAAGATAAGGTCGAGGAGATATACCTAAAAAGATAGATAAAAGCGCAACTTAAGGAAAAAGAAAGATCAAGGATGTACCCTCGAAAAGAAAAGGGTAGGCAGCACATATTCTAGCTTCAGTTTCCCAAGTTGCATCTCCTTCGGCGTCGCTCCACTGAACTTTGACGAGCTTGACTTCGCGGTTGCGTAGCTTTTTCACTTCCGTTCCTAATATGCGGGTTGGAACTTTTCTTATGGTTGCTTCGCGTTCCACTTCAGCTTCTTCTAGGATATTTGGCTCTACCACTTCAGCAGACTCATGTAGACATTTTCGGAGATGTGAAACATGAAAAACGTTGTGAATTCCGGCCAATTTTTCGGGTAGCTCTAATCTATAGGCCATTTTCCCAATTTTCTCGACGATAGGGAATGGACCTACGAACCTCGGTGCTAGCTTTCCTGTAGTTCCAAAACGAACAACGTTCCATAGCGGAGATACCTTAAGAAAAACTCTGTCTCCAACCTCAAATTCAAGGTTGGTCCTCCTCTTGTCGGCATAGGACTTTTGTCTGTCTTGGGCCGTCTTCATCCTTCTTCGTATTAAGTCTACTTTCTCTGTAGTTTCTCGTATCATATCTGGTCCAAGTATGAGCTTATCAGTAGACTCCCACCAACAAGTGGGCGATCGGCACGGTCTTCCATATAAAGCTTCGAAGGGCGCCATTCCGATGGTTGCTTGATAGTTGTTGTTGTAGGCAAATTCCACCAAAGGAAGATGGTCTTCCCATGTCCCTCCGAAGTCAAGGACGCACAGTCTTAGAAGGTCCTCCAAAACTCTGTTCACTCTTTCTGTTTGGCCGTCGGTTTGGGGATGATAGGCTGTGCTCAAGCATAACTGTGTTCCTACTGCTTCTTTCAGACTCCTCCAAAACTCACTGGTGAAGATAGGGTCTCGGTCACTAACGATGCTGGATGGTATTCCATGGAGTCGAACGATTTCCTTGAGGTAAAGAGATGCTAGGGATGAGGCAGTTCTTTTACTTTTGACAGGTAAAAAGTGGGCGCTTTTAGTAAGCCTATCCACTATTACCCATATGCTAGTGTTGCCTCTCCTAGACCTAGGCAGCCCATCGATGAAGTCCATTAAGATGCTATCCCACTTCCACTGTGGGACCTCTAGAGGATGTAGCAGACCGCCAGGCTTTTTCTGTTCCGCCTTAACCTGCTGGCACACCATACACTTAGAAACGAATTCTGCCACGTCCTTTTTCATGCCGTTCCAGAAGAAAGTTCTTTTTATGTCCTTGTACATTTTATCTCCGCCTGGGTGTATCATTATCTTGGAGTGATGTGCTTCCTCGAGAACCTTCTTTACTAAATCCCTTGTCTGTGGGACGCATAGTCTTCCGTCTCGCCTTAGCCAACCCTTATCATCGATGGAGTATCTGTTGAGGTGACTCAAAGTCTCACCCCTAATTAGCCTATCAATCGTTTCCACAAGCTGAGGGTCTTCGCGTTGTGCTGTCCCTATTGAGTCCACTAAAGTCGGGCGCACTTCAAGAGATGCTAGTAAGCCTGGTACAAAATCGGAGGAAGGCCTAAAGTCGAAGCTGGCTATGAACTCTAGGCTTTGTCTTTCAACAAACAGCGGGCTTAGGGTCAATTTCTTTCGGCTCAACGCGTCTGCCACTACGTTGCCTTTGCCCGGAGTGTAGGAGATCTCGAAATCGTACGAGGCAAGAAACTCCATCCATCTTTGTTGCCTCAAGTTAAGATCTTTCTGCGACAAAAGATATTTCAATGATTTATGGTCAGTGTAAAGTTTGAACTTCTCACCTAGGAGATAGTGTCGCCAAGACTTGAGTGCAAAGACGATGGCAGCTAACTCAAGATCGTGGGTCGGGTAGTTCTTTTCGTGCACTTTCAACTGCCTCCCGCCATAAGCTACTACCCTTCCTTCTTGCATTAAGACGGCGCCTAGCCCTGTCCCACATGCATCTGTATAAACAGTGAACATCTTGCTTCCATCTGGCAACGTCAGAACTGGGGCTGTTGTAAGAGCCCTTTTTAGTCGCTGGAAAGCAAACTCGCAATCCAAGTCCCAATTGAACACTAGATTCTTCTTGGTCAATTTCGTGAGCGGAGCTGAGATTTTCGCAAAATCCCTTATGAACTTTCGATAGAAACCTGCTAGTCCTAGAAAACTTCGGACCTCAGTTGCATTCCTTGGTGTCTTCCAATCCTGTACCGCCACTACCTTAGCAGGGTCCACTGCTAACCCTTGTTTGGATACTATGTGCCCAAGGAACCTCACTTCTTCTCTCCGAAAGTGGCATTTGGAGAATTTGGCTTTTAGTTGATGGACTCGCAGAGTTTCCATGATTGCCCTTAAGTGCTGAGCATGTACCTCTTCACTCTTTGAGAAGATAAGGATATCGTCTACGAAGACCACTACAAACTTATTGAGGAAATCTCTGAATACCCTGCTCATCAGGTCCACGAAGTAACCAGGTGCATTTGTCAAGCCGAAAGGCATGACAAGCCATTCAAAGAAGCCGTCTGGGGTTCTGAATGTCGTTTTATCGATACTATCTTCAGCCACCCTTAGCTGATGAAAACCGGTCGCTAAATCGAGTTGGGAGAAAACAGACACTCCTACTAGCTGATCAAACAAATCGTCAATTCTGGGGAGAGGGTGCCTTTTCTTTTTCGTTAGCTTGTTGAGCTCCCTATAGTCAACACATAGACGGAGTGAACCATCCGCCTTTGTAGCGAACACCACTGGAGCGCCCCATTCTGAAATGCTCCTTCTAATGAACCCCTTCCCTAGAAGCTCTTTAATCTGTTTACTGAGCTCTTTTCTTTCCCGTGGAGCCATGTGTATAACGGGCAACGCAACGGGCTTTGCATTATCTACAAGATATATGCGGAAGTCTATCTCCCGCTTCGGAGGCAAGCCCTTCACCTCTTCAAAGACATCCGGATATTCCCGGACCACTCTCACCGATTGCAAATTGTCGACAGAGGCATCTAGCGATTCAAGATAACTAAGCATAACCGCATACGAGAGATTACAAGTAATTTCCAAAGTGTTACCGAGCTGGGTTACGAGCCTAACAACCCTTTTCTCACAATCAAGGATGGCCCCATTACTGGATAGCCAATCCATGCCCAAAATCAAACCATATCCCGAAAAGCCCAAAACAAAGGCACTACATTTAAATTCTACGCTTAGAATAGAAATTTTCAATCCCATACAGATCATAGACAAATGAGCTGGGCCCCCAATTGGGTTTGAAACAATTAAGGGGTCCTCTACCATACTAGTTTTTAGGTGTAGAGATTCTACTAAAGCAGACGAGATAAAGGAGTGTGATGCGCCAGAATCAAATAAAGTGCGAACGGGTGATCATAAAGATAAACTATACTTTCTACAGAAGTATTTATACCTCGCTGTTGCAGAGGTGGCGCTTCTAGCACATGAACCTGCGCCCCCGAGGTGGATCCAGCCCTCTGCCCCTGTCCTCGTTTTTTTGGGCAGTCCTTAGCCCTGTGGCTTGTCCCACCGCAAGAAAAGCACCCACCATTCTCCTTGGCCTTCTTTTTCCGGCAATCTTTCACTAAGTGCCCCACTTTGCCACAGAAATTACACTTCCTCTTCTCTTTGTTGCCTTTCCCGCCCTTCTTAAAGTCTGTCTTCTTAGGCTGCAAACCCTCTTTCTTCCCTTGAGAGCTTTCTGCCTTTGTCTCCTTCTTGCCCTTATCCTCTTCGTTCAGCAATGCCATTTGTACCAACCTTTCATATGTTGCTCCCATGGGTATATGGGTCATGGCCAAACTGTGTAATGGCTCGTTCAACCCTTTGACGAAACGGAGAGCCTTCTTGTGCGGGGTGTTGACTAGGTCCAGCCCAAACCTAGCCAGCTCATCGAACTGATTAACATACTCTTTGACTGTCTTGTTCCCTTGCTTAAGAAATAAGAATTTTTCCAACTGCAAACTCCTTTCCGCATCTGAGAGAAATTTAGCCTCAAACCTTGCCCTAAAGTCCTCCCATGTCTCCACTGGTCTTTCTGCATTGGTGACTTCCCACCAGTAGGAAGCCTCGCCCTTTAGTAGCCAAACTGCCAGTTGTACTTTCTGTCTATCTTCTACCTCAAAGATGACGAATAAGTCCTCGGTTTCTTTCAGCCAATTTCTGGCTGCCACGAAGGACTCAGTTCCATGGAAATCCTTTCCTCCCATAGCTTTAAAATCTTTACATATCTTAGCAAACGTGTTTCCCCGTGGAGGAGGTGGAGGAAGAGGTGCTGCTGCAGCTGGATGATTTCCTGCAGCTAGGGGAGGAGGAACGGTAGGACCTGGCTGAGTGGCCCTTGCTTCTAAGAACCGTCTAAACCAACCAGGTATTGGTACACCCTCTGGCAAGTTAAGTTCTTCGGACATGCTGAAACAAAAAGGATAGATTCAAAAAGAAGGATAAGAGATAGTACCTATGGCTTTGGGGGGACTTTGCCTTTTAAAATAAAATAAAATTTTATCTTTTTAAAAAAATGATTCTTTAAATTTCCTTTTTGAAAATAATTTTTCAAAACTTTTTATCTTATCTGGTAAACCTATGCTCTGATACCAAGTGAAACACCCCACCTCCGTTAGGGTCACTCTCAAAGGGAATGCCCTAATTTTGGTAGAGGTTTATAAGTATAAATCACAGATATACAAGACAGATATAAGAACACATATTTTTGAACAGCGGAAAACAACAACTTTTATTTCATTAAAATACGTGTTACGCCAACCATACCATAATTGTCTTACAATACTTCCAAAAACATAACATCTTCATAGCTGTCTTGATTACATTATTTAAAGAAGCATAAAGAAAACATAAATAAACTGCAAAAGTCCCATAGTTGTTGTCCAAAGCCATAGTCCAAAACAAAAAGATCCAAGCAATACATTCTTTCTCTTCAAGCTGGATATGAAGGCTGGTCAAGCTGCGGTATTCCCTCCCTGTGGACCCAGGGGGGAACGGAAGAAAAGAAGACGAAAGAAAAGTAGAGTCAGACATAAAGCCTGAGTAAGTCTAGGACTATTCAGTCTATGAATAAAGAACTGGGTATGATAAGTATAAACTAGAAATGGGAAAGCACCATAAACTTAGTTAAGTTGTCTAGGGTCGAATATACTATCGTACCCCATATTAATCTCTGTACCCATATAAACTAGTTCCCAACGGCACCCTATAATCAGGGTGAAGTGATCCATTTTATGATGATCGGCTCCTACTCGCATAGTTACATGTGTCTTACGGCCCCCGATGTTGTAGTTACCTATGCTGGTCCCACCATGGGGTGTATCAAGTCCCATGGTGGCGGCCCGACACAATCCTAGAATGCACAGGTATGCTACTGGTGCCCAGTGCCTTATTTTTCTACGCCGGAGTGTGTGCACGCCCGCACCCCGTTAGAACCTACACTGCTGCACCACCGCCATCGATTTGACCTCTTACAGTCAGCCCAGTAATTGTGCCCCACCCTGCCTAGTTTCAGGGTATCATGATACACCTTATAGGGTTACTGCTGAAAAGGGTCCCCCGCTACTAGGTTTTCTATTTCTAGCCAACATGCTAAGTTGGTTAAGTGTTTTATAAACCTAACCCCCAATCAGTCTGTTTAGTTTAGCATGTTCCATTTTGATTAAGTATTAATATAATTTACTTAATCCTATCAATCCTGACTCAGCCTTAATTGTCTTATTAAAGCCTTGACCTCTCACATTAGACAGGAATTGTTGTGGCTGCCTGTTGCCGGTTGGGTCCGGGCAGTCTTACGCCACAACTCAGTCTAACCTCGGGTCCTTATTGGGCTCCATGTTTAACCACCCACATTGGATAGGTATTGTTGTGACTACTGGACAGCCGGGCGGTTCCGGGCAGGTTTACATCACAACTCAATCCAACCTCGGGTTAAACACATCGTATTTTCTACATTTACATATTTTGCCTTTCTTCTTTTTATATGTAAATATTTGCGGCCCATTATTCAAATTCATCTTTATTGGTTAAGATTTATTTATGCCACTTAATTGTTTTTCAAAGTTATTGGCATGCGTCAACAAGCCAACACATATGTTCTATATTTTTAACCCAAACGTCATTTCCCCCGTTTTATTCATTCGTTCCAATGTAAGGTGTGTTGGGTTTAATACATAAACCCAATTTAGCCATATGAAAAGGGGAGGCTATAACATGGTGTTTATAAGGTGACATAAAAAAAAGGGGAGTGTGAAGCATGAACTTGCAACATACGATCTAATTAACATAAGATAGGCATATGTGAACTTGCAATTGTAACAACATATAATATAAGCAATACTTAAACATGAATCATTCTATTCACATAATCATGGTGTAAACGAAACATGTAGTCTTGGCATAAATAGTACTTAAACATGAACCACTATAATCATATAATTATGGCATAATCATTATTGAACATGAGTCCTTATATGGTCATGGCATAAACATAATTGATTTTGAATCCTATTATTCATATAATCATGGGTTTTTGTCCAATCTATGTAACTTGTAAGGGGATGTAATTCTAATGTAAATATCTAATGTAACTTATGTGCCAAAAATATATTATCATATGATTTAAGATAACAACATAAGCTTAGAAAACATGTTTTTAACTAGGCATAATAACAAACATAGCTTAGACATGTTCATAAAATTAATACAAGCTTACAAAGACGCTTGCTTTTGTCACTATCACAAAATCATGATTTTTATACTTGAACTATGATGCCAATTTCAACATAACCTTCATATGAATCACAATACTTAGGAGAATCAAATTACACTAAAGATGACCATAGAATCATGTTGTCATAACAATAGATCATAGACTTTCATGAATTTCAAAATAAACTATTACAACATATAGTTGTTGTTTCATGAGTCTTATACTTGCATATACCAAATGGGTATTGTAAATAACTACCACAAACATGTAGTTTTCAATATGAATCATATGCTTGCATGAGTCCCAATCAAAATTCCACAACATGTGGTTGTCAACATAAACCATATACTTGTATGAATCAAACCATAGCATTGCCAAATCGTTTAGAATCAAAATAACATACAAATTTAAGTCATTATCGCCACAATTCCATTTCGTTTCCAACGCAAATTGCGTACTTGCAAATATCCAATCCTATTCCATAATATTCCCAAATCGTTTTGCATCAAAGCAACATACAAATATAGATTATTATCACCACAATTCCATTTCTTACATTACACAAATCAACACAATTATTTAATTCATATCGGAATAGCACTCTACTTACAGCGTATGGCGAATCTTTAATTCAGAAATCTGAATTCTGAATTTGGAGATGCTATCCTTTGTTGTAGGCGTTGCTTTGATTTGATTAACGTTGCTTTAAGCTTCGAATTATCTTCTAGTTGTCTCCCTATTTCTGATGGCTATCTTCAGTCTCTCCTCAGCACCATGACAGTCTCATCTCCATTTTAGTTTATGTGAATTAGGGTTAGTCTTAGGTCCTTTTTATAGAGTTTGTGAGTGATTTAGACCGTCGATGAAGCTTGGTTCAATGATAGCCGTTCGTTAGAAGGAGAGACCAACCAGGAGCTGACACCTAGCCCTAGTGACAAGGCAAGGCTCAGAAAATCGACCAAACACAGACCAGGCCAGCCAGGGTGGGCTAGGTTCGACCTGGCTCTGGGGCCAGGTCGACAACCCAGTCGACACGGGTTACCCAGGTCGACTGGCCAGTCGACCTGGCTAGCCCAGGTCGACTGCCAAGTCGATCTGGGTGCCTTAGGCGGGAATTTTCCCACCCTGGCCAATTGGGCCTGATTTTGAATTTTAAACTTGTTTTTCTAAGCTGTTTTCGTCTGTTTGAATTTTAACCTGAATTCTGAAACTTCCGAAGGCCATATCTTCTTCATACGGACTCCGTTTTTCGAAAACTCGGACTCTATTTCGCGTATTTTTCCGAGACAAACACAATGGCATATCCCGTTTCCCTTAATTCTTTGATTTGAAATTAATTATACTTTAATTTGTGAATTTCACTGTTATAGAATACACGGGGTGTTACAGTTTTTCACATTAAAAATCCGTGAAGCTACACACTGAACCCAAAAATCACGAAAATTGAAATCCAACAATAATTTAATGTTACAGATCTAGCAAAATTCGTTTCATCGAAAACGGAGCTCGTTTGCAAAACTGGCTATTTTTACAGCTCTAAATAAATCCTTTTAAATATATAAATATATTTAAAAGCATTTAAATTAAATATTTATAAATAAATATTATCGTATATATTCACAATAGAATACCATACAGCTCCAGAATATTCTCTAACTCGATATTTCAAATGCAGTGTTACATCGATATTCGATTTATATTTAAAATCCATTTAAAAATATAAATAAATCGATATGAATTATAAAGGAATTCCATAGCGACTTTTCTAAAATTTGATTTGGATATAAATCAAAATCTACACGACGAAATCCTGATTTTTCTCTTACATTAGAAATATATACTTCAACAGATTCCAACGTTTCTTGTTTCACAGAAATCCGACTTAAAACGGATTTTGTATATTCGTTTAAAGTTCGAATTGCCAAATTACGAACTACAGCGCCATTTCGAGCCCGATTATAGTTATAATATAAATTATAAGTTCAATTGTCATTTGAATAATATATTCGTTATTCTAATTCAATTATAAACTGAATTATATATTTTGAATTGTCCAATTCACACAATATTGTGAATTTTATTATTTCCGATTATTTTAGAAATAATTATATTACTTTATTATCTATATTAATTAAATATTCAATATTATTTAAATTATCGATGTTGCCAAATCGATATTTAATAATTAAATAAATTAATTATTCAACCGTTAAAAATACGGAACATTACATTCTTCCCCCCTTAAAATAATTTCGTTCTCAAAATTGCTAAGGTAGGAAATAAGCCCTATTAACTGGGTTAAAAATTATTCATTTTACTCTTTTAACTTCATTTTTAACTGAATTAATTGATTTCAATTAAATTATTAATTTATTCCTACAAAAAAAATTTCAAAAAATCTGAAAATTTACTAACACCTTAAAATTTTGCCAGCACCTCCATTGTACCTGCCAATAGTTCAAACCCCAACTCTCCTCTCTAGGCCCTTTCCTTTCAAAAAGAAAATAAAAAAGCCAAGCGGCTTGCCAATTCGGTGCATAAAACCTCATATGGAAATTTAAACATGTACCTTTTGTTGGGCATATCATTATATTCTTGCACTTGCTTCTACTCAATACCTGCTTATCATATATCCATCTATACCCATCGATTTCCAATCAATTTCAATCAGTCAAATCTCAACACAATTATTCGCTTATATCCAAGCCAAATTTCATTTCAAACCAAAGTACCATCCTTGATTCCAAACTCCTACCTCATCAATCCAATATACTTAACCAAGTTAAGTTTCATCCATATTTTTTTTCATTAACTGGTTAATTTCTCTAATCAGTTTTCTTTACCTCATAACTCAAATCTGATTTTTATTTCAAAAAAAAATCAGTCCATTTATTCAATCGAGTCCAATTATATACCAAATTCCAATTTTACTCGATTACTCTATTTCAATTCAATTTCCACTTAACTGGCTTTAGGTTCAATTTTAATTTGATTTACCAAATTACTCTAATTTTGTTTTTATTCAAACAACCTTTTCCTGGGAGTTTAAATAACTTTGCTTTTCAAATAAAATATCCCCTTTTGGATTTCAACCAACTTGTTTCCTCAAACAATTTAAAACAATCTCTTTGGTAGTAATCCATCACTTACCACTCGGAAATAAACACTAGTGATGTCATGATCATCATCGAAATTTATTTTCCAGCTATCGAAGTGAGTTTGATACTATATCACTTTCAAAACCATATTTAAATACTTCCATTTTGAAATTCATTTCAAAATACCATTCACAATGCTTATAAAGCAATTTAAAATCTCCCAGGATTTTAAAATTCTCATATATCTAATCCAGATTCATTTACAAACACTTACTTAGATTTTCAAAATTTTAATTCCAATTCTGATTTAAATTCAGATCTAATCCATCTAATTCCATATACTACACTTATATGAATTTGAATTGGTTATTTACATAACCCTTTTAATTTATATTCTTACTCGATTATAATAACAACCAATATATCCAATATATTATAATTCCAATATATATATTTTCTCTATATCAAAATATACTTTGGGTAAAATTATTTCATTTACCCTCTTTTCAAAACATATCATGCCGACCCATCGTATTCGAGTGTTTAGAAACTCCTACCGATACAGTGGATCAAACTGATCGGCCAGAACTCATAAACAACTCAACCAATGAATCTCCACAATATAAAATCATCTTTATAATAAAATCTACAAATACATTCTCTCGTATATATGTACTTAAACTCAATCTAGGGTATTACTAAACCTATCTCTACTGAGTCACACCACAGAGCCAAGGTAATCACTTGACCTTCTGCTCTGATACCACTGTAATGAACTGGGATTTTCGACTCCAAAAATCAACACAAAACTACCATGTTGACTATTCAGACATCAGAAATACCAGATCATTAATATAAAGAAGTTAGAGGGTGAGAATAGAGAAGATAGAAAATTAGAATAGAAGAAGAAGAACACACAACAAATCAGAGTAACACGAATCTCACGGCTGGACGAATAAAATATAACATACAATATAACTTTGAAACATAAATCTGTATTTGTATATTAGAGTACAACACTTACATCATAGCGGAAATAAACAATAGCTATATAATGTTGCTGAAGCCTCCTACTCCAAGATCCTCCTGTTATATCTGTAAATGCCAACTACTTGACTGCCCGTACAAATTTGGACACCCAAGAGTTTAGGGAAAACAAAACAAAATAAACTCTGGGTCAGTCATGGGACTCGTGTGAGTAAACTCAAATCATTTGGTTTAACTTTCCAAATTCCTTTTCAAAAGAATGATAATCGTAAGACCAATCCACACATAAATACGGATGATTTTTACATTACGATAACCCAAAACATTTTTGGAAACCAATATTTTTCTGATATTATAATAGTGTCTAAATACAAATAAATAGAATCTAGCAGAATGCTTGCATCTTACGCTCCAAATATATTATATACAAACAAAACCGCGGGCACTTATTGGATATTGGATTCTGACTATGACAAGGTATAAGACCACCTGCCGATAGTGTATCTCTAGAGGCGAATACACTGGGTTCAACAAGAATGTCTTGCAACCTGGCCCATACATGACATACCACTCATTTCGCTTGAGTGTATCGAATGTATATTACCAACGGTTGGGAGCTACCCACCATTTCCCGAAGAGGACAACATCGAAAATAGATAAAAGGATGAAATGGATTTTCTCTAGGTAGGTGATATACACCCTAATAGGAGTGACCCACATAGCCATGTTGCCTGCCTGATTTATGTCATTTCCCAGTTGATGAGTCTTGAGGTCGTAACGTATCTTTTGGAACACCTGACCACCATTCACTTTGAATGCCACATCGCCATACCCGCCAAATAACAAATTGATTTCCCCAAAAATACCACAGGTATAAAGCTAAGAGAAACGAACCCCTCCACCACCAAACGTAAGTACGTTTGAAGAGATCAACTTACGCGGTCCGTTAGATATACTTTGTCAGACATTCGTCCATTTACATTGTCCTGGGACTGGATAAACCGAAGGCACTATTCTATAAACAGAATAGCCCTTGCATACCTCCGTCTTCAATTATTTTCATCATATTTCATCGCAATGCTAACGTCCATACAGAATGGTTTTTAGACAATGAATCCGATCTCCGTCTCTCCGTATTGACGATGGAAAAATGGTCAAAAACTTCGATAGTCGGTGATTTAACTGTCCAAGAAAAATATGTGTGCAAACAACGATATTATTTCCAGATGGAAAATCTATCGATCATTCATCATTCCACATTTATCTCTTTAGATTAATTTATCATTAATTTATCCATTTACCCATTTCTATATATTCATAAATTCTTATTTCTAGATGTAGAAAATGTACTTTATTAATCATTGGAAACATTTCCGTATTTACTCCATTCCTTATTTTCTATATTAGAAAACATTTCTAATTTTTATTTGGAAAACATTTCCAAAACTCCTTCATTGGATTTAAACAGATGTTGAAATAAAACATCGCTATGCAAACTCGAACCATTTCACTCATTAACTAGATTCACTTAACCAACCTTCACTATCGAACCTTAACCATTCCTTAGTTAAAATCGAAGCCAATCAAGTTAGGGTATAACTACCTCTCATACCTTAACTGAACAACAATTCAAACCTTGAAATAGACAAAGTTCACATTTCAAATCTTTAACAAACTTCCTTGCATAACTCTCGGATTTTATTTACGAATCCACTTCTTTTACAGAAATCATTTGGATTATAACAATAATGTTATAATCCCATGCCTCCGAAATATAATAACTTCAATATAACTTCCATTTCTTAATTTGAATAAAAAAACAAACAACTTATTTAGAAATAAATAAATAAATAAATCTTGATTTAAAAATGGAAAGTAAATAGTACTTTCCCTAATTCGATATAATCGAATTTCAACTTATAATTCTATCTCTCGAATAATCTCTATTCGATAACTCCCTTTTCGAATAACTATATTCGATTATCTCTCTTCAAATAATTACATTCGATAATCTCTCTTTCGAATAAACTATATTCGATAACTCTTCCTTTCGGATAGCTTATATTCAATTAACTCTCTTCTTCGAATAACTTATATTCAATAATCTCTCTTGAATAACTTATATTCGATAATCTCTCTCGAATGACTTATATTCGATAGTAAAATATTGGTTTCCAATCGAATAATAATTTCCTTGTAAAATCCTGATTTATTCAATATATAATTTCTTCAAATAAATCATTTTTAAAACATATGTTTAGTTGAATTCTAACTACAAATCTTTATAGATTTTATTCAATCCCTTTTTACATTTCGAGTATCGAAATGGATTTCATCATTCCCTTTTCAAAACAACTCCAAATTTCCTATTTTATTTACAGTTGAATTTGAATTCTCAATTATCCACTGATAATTATATTTTAGTTCATTTATAAACATTGTTTATAAATCACAACACTTGTTTTCCTTATTTAACAAGTTATTTATTTCTAACCATTTCAAATCCCATCTCTGTTTAGCTTCTATTTTAAAAACTCAATTTCCTTTACAAATTTTTTTATTTCTAAAATATTTACTTAATTCAATTTTTCACGTTGAATGTGAATAATATCCCTTTTATACAATCCCTTTAGTTTGATTTCATATTTTAAAACAATATCCCAATTCCAACTTCTATTTATAGATTTATTTATACGAAACCTTCTTTTATTTCTAACACTTAAATCTCATTTAAAATTCCCTTTATAAATGCTGAGTTCACATTCTATTAAAAATATTGGTGTTAAAAACCGATCTTTACTTCTCTATAGAAGTTCAGACTTATGTATTCCATTTATCAAAAGATAAATATTCTTTTCAATTTATAAACATTGTTTATAAATTTATTTGCTCAATTTATATGTTAAAACAGATTTCTATTTAAAATCTACTTTGAAACCATCTCCTCATTGTTCTTTTATATCTTCTTAATTCTCTTTTATAATTCTATTTATTTCCCCAAATAATTTTTTTTTAATTCAATTTGATTTCCGAAATATTTCCTTTCAATTCTATTTGTTTCCCTAAATATTATATTTACTCCATAAAGTTCTTTATTTACTTCTTATTTCTTTCATTTAGTATTTTAACCAAATCGGTCTTTCAAACTTCCATATAACTATTGTTAACTTCATACAAAATTCTTTTATTTAAATTTCAAATATCTCCTTTTAATAAGTCCTTTTGATTTTATAAAATTCCAAAATCCCATATTCACTTCATACATTTCTTTTTATAAAATACTCTGATTTTATACGAATATTTTTATTTTAATATACACTTTGAAAATTTCCTTTTTATATAGATATTTTTTTTCAAATTATAGTTTGAAAATCCCTTTTCACGTTCCAGTATTTCTTATGGCATTTAAAACACCATATAATAAGGATCAATATCATAACAACACACATAATCCATAACAGGTTATATATCACATCATATATCACAATATATGAAAAACAGTAAATAAATGTTGAGGAATCAAGTTGGATACCTCCAACCTATTTTCCTACGTCCACAGATGTTAATCACATGAATAACACGAATATGAAATATTATGATAAACAGAATCAATATTCGATTAATGATCTATATATATATCATCATCTATAATTTCAACCAATTAACTAGCAATTCGACCAAACAACCAACACACAGCAAACAACCATCACTTATAAATTCTAAAAATATTTTATAAAAATATAAATTGAGCAGATTTAGTGAGATTTACTCACATTGGTTGGGAATCGTTAGATAGCGATAACCGTTCAATAGATTCAGTCAGGTGTTTTTTTGCCATAAATTGGGACGAGCTCCAAATCACTCCCAGTCAGTTCCATTATGAAGCTCTCGTCCATACGATCCTGTCGGATCTTGTTTCGTCCAATTCTGATACCGTATGACGAAGTTATACATTTTTCTAAGTTAATATACAATCAATTTAAATAAAACTTAGAATTTTAATTGGGCTTATCTTTTTTTTCGGGCCCATTACCTCCTATTGAACCCAACCCGCTTGATTTGCCTTTCTCCCCCAAAAGAATCCCGTTGCTCCTTTTATCACTTCTCCAGCCATCAACGTGATTTCAACTTCCATTGCACCCCTTTCTTCAACATGATTTCGAAAACCAATCCCATCGTTGACATTCCCTTTTATTCCCCTAGGTGTTGATCATCCTACAAAAAGACTCGGCTTCCTTCTGCAATATCCGATCTTAGACCGAGCTCCAGGCGCCATACATGAGTCACGACACTTACCATCGCAGAATTTCTCCAAACATAGCCCCTAAGTGCTAAACTCCTTCACTATCCCAAAAACAATGTCGGTTTCCTGATTTAAAGCTTCAATCCTTACAAAATTGAAAGCCCTAGTTCGCTGGGTAAATATCGAGCCCCCAAATACCTAATCGCACCTAGCGATATTCACACCAGGTTGAAGCCTTTCTTATGAGGAACTCAAAAACATGAGTTTTGAAATTTTAGGAATTTTATTTCAATTTCTTTTGATTTTTAATACCTATGATTTCCACTGTTTGAAGAAAATGGTTGCGGCGGAATGAATTTGACCAGAGAAAATGAAAGCTAGGTTTAGAATAAGTTATGATTATTAATAGGAAGATTATAATATTTTTATATTAGATTTTTATATTCTGTTTTAACCAATCGTTGTTTCTATTTGTCATTTAAAATTCCTACGGTCATACAAAATATCCAAAAATCATGAAAATGGGCATGCAGCTACCGTTCGACATTATGGACCCAACGAAACTAGTTTTGTCGAACTCCGACTTCGTTTACTCAAACAGCGTATTTTTAAAGGTCAATTTATTGACTGTTTTTCATATTAAAAATTCGTACGGCCACACACTGACCCCAAAAATAACGAAAATTGAAATCTAACAGTAATTTAATGTTACGGATCCAACAAAATTAGTTTCATCGAAAACGGAGCTCGTTTACAAAACTGGCTATTTTTATAGCTCTAAATAAATCCTTTTAAATATATAAATATATTTAAAAACATTTAAATTAAATATTTATAAATAAATATTATCGTATATATTCACAACAGAATACCATACAGCTCCAGAATATTCTCTAACTCGATACTTCAAATCCAGTGTTACATCGATATTTAATTTATATTTAAAATCCATTTAAAAATATAAATAAATCAATATGAATTATAAAGGAATTCCATAACGACTTTTTTAAAATTTGATTTGGACATAAATCAAAATCTACACAATGAAATCTTGATTTTTCTCTTCCATTAGAAATATATACTTCGACAGATTCGATCGTTTCTTCTTTCACAGAAATCCGACTTAAAACGGATTCTGTATATTCGTTTAAAGTTCGAATCGCCAAATTACGAACTGCAGCGCCATTTCGAGCTCAATTATAATTATAATATAAATTATACGTTCAACTGTCGTTTGAATAATATATTCGTTATTCTAATTCAATTCTAAACTGAATTATATATTTTGAATTGTCCAATTCACACAATATTGTGAATTTTGTTATTTCTGATTATTTCAGAAATAATTATATTATTCTATTATTTATATTAATTAAATATTCAATATTATTTATTTCAAGTTATCGATGTCGCCAAATCGATATTTAATCATTAAATAAATTAATTATTCAACTGTTAAAAATACGGGACATTACAATTGTTCTGCTGTATATTATTTATTTATACTATGATATCTTGTACTATGAGGTAAATTGTTGTAATAGCAATGAAATGTTCTATTATTTATGTTCTGATTTGTCGTGTTCTCAGCTCAATCTGGGCTTTCCTTTAAGGGCGAGTTTGGGTCGTTTCATCATGGAATCAGAGCTTTAGTTTACAAAGCTTGAGGAGAAGACATATTAGAACCAAACAAAAGAATTCATCAAAGTTTGGATTAGTAATATCCAATAGGAATGACTCGTTAGAGATAGAGTTAGTGATACCCTAGAATGAGTATGAAGAGTGCTATTTCTAAAAATGAAAGTGATTTTAATTTTGAAAATTATAACATATAATACGTATTTGAGTATATTATTTTAAAAAGACTTTGGACTATCTGGTATATGAAGATTTTAATATACGTCTGATCCACGTGTATTCTAAGTCTAAATATACTAGATAGATATAGAATCACACTCTAGATGCCCGGGCATGATTCCGATGATGGCGCACCATCATCAGTATTTATGTTCGAGTTTCGAAAGTGGGATATCTATATATTTCCAATCGACTTGTGTGAAAACCAAAACTTAGTTAGAATTATTGTTGTGATTTGGCATTAAAAATATGATTTTGAGTATACATATAAGATATATGTTTGAAAAGCTAACCAACTAATTGATTATTGGTTGTGATGTGTGATTTCTAATCCAACTAATAAAACAAATATGAGGGTGAATGGTAAATTTAGCCAAATTGAATCAAATATTGAAATGAATTGAAAATTGATTGAAATTGCATATATGTATATGTATATACATTAAACAGGTCATAGCATGGAAGCTAAGAAGAGGAATAAAATTGTATCCCCGACAAATAGGTACATATTTACTGTATTCATGGGGTTTTGATGATTTTATGAGCCAATTGGCTTTTTATTTTTCTTTTGGATTGATAAGGGCCCTCTGAGGCAAGTTGCGGTTTCAAAGATCAACCCATACAAAGGAGGCTATGATGAAATTTTTCGAAAATTTAGGGTGTTAGCCAAATTTTTGAGAAATTTGAAAAATCTTAAAAACTGAAAAGTTGAAGAATGAAGCCAGAATGAAAGTTGAGTTGGTTAGTTAAACAACTTTCAGCTCCGTTCCTTTTCGAGGACGAAAATATTTTAAGTGGGGGAGATTGTAACAACCCGGAATTTCAGAACCAATTTAAAATTTTTATTTTGGCTATTTTAATGTATTTTGATTATTTAAAATGATTTATTTTAAATAATAATGACTAAAAATTTATTTAAGTCGAAGTTAGAATGTATAACTTTATTTTAATTATAAAACAAGCCTAAAATGGCGCGGTAGTTTGAAAATTTGATTTTAAATTTCAAATGAATGTACAGAATTCAATATAAATCAAAATTTGACGAAACAAGAAATATTTGAATCTGTTTACCTATATCTTTTGAACGAATGTAAGAAATTGAGATTTAATAATATAAATTGAATGTTATGTCAAGTTTAAAATTCAGAATAGTCGCTATGGAATTTATATATATTTTAATAAAATATATAGCACTAAAAAATAGTCATTTTGCAAACGACCTCCATTTTCGATGAAACCACTTTTGTTGGATCTGGAATGTCAAATTATTGCTAGATTCCAATTCTTATAATTTTTGGAATCAATAAGAGAGTACGGTGAATTTAAACGTGTTTCGCAATTTCAGTTTGAATGTAATCGACTTGAAAAAAGGCCATTTTTCAAATGGTCTCCAAATTCGATGAAATTAGTTTTGTTAGGACCGTACCATCAAAACATAGCTAGATTTATTTTTCTAGAATTTTTGGAGTCAGTATGTGGCCTCGGTAAATTAAAATGTACATTGAAATCAATTTTGAACGTTATATTAATTTATATTTTAATTTTGATGAAAACTAAACGAAACGGTTGAATTGGCTTACCGAACATGTCCCATTGTGTTCGGAATGGGGGTATTATGCTAGGGACGATAGTCGTTCGGTTTGATTTGGAGTTCGAATTAAAAACTAACTTTTTGGAATTTAAATTAAATTAAATATATAATTATATAAGTCAACCCCGCCTTTTCTCTCCCATCATTCATTTAGAAAGAGAAAAAAACAAAAACCACCTGTCGTCCCCCCCCCTAACGCCACCACCGCGCCCCCCAGCACCGTCGCCGCCTCCCCTGACTGGCGCCGCACCCCTCCGACCCCTTCCTTCCTCCTCCGCCCCTCTTCTCTCTCCAATTAGAAACCCTAGCCCCCAAATCAGCCCAACCCACGACGGTGGCCCACCACCGCCCTTGCGCTGCCTCCAGCACCATCCCTTGACCACCAGTAGCCCACGCCGCCGCCACTGACCGCCCACCGCCACCTGTGGGCCCACCTCGATTAAAAATCAGATTTTCACTATTTTTCAGTTTTAGATTTAACCCGCTGACCTTCGCGCCTCAATAACTATCCAACTGTGCGCTTTTGGCCAAAACTCCATAGTGCCAAAATCGAATAGCACGATTTTCTGTTCGATTTGAGTATATGGAAGTCGTATTTTGAGTTGCAGAGTTGTTCAGAAAACGCGTCCAAAGTCTACTGTCCAAATATTGTCTTTTCGCAAATTCTAACGAAATGGAGCATTTTCGGAAGAAAGGCCACTAGGCGAAAGTTGTCCGGAATGGCGCGTTTGAGCTAAGAAATAAGTTCGTGTGAAGATTGGGGCTAGTTTGCAAATTTTGGAGCCAGAACAGCAAATCAGAGCATCAAAACACAATGGCAAAGTGGATCCAATTGTGAGAACACCTTCTCACTCAAATTATTTTACAGTTAAATATATCCTAGATTGCAAATGGGGCTTAGTAGGTCCTGACACTATTTATTGTACAAACCATGGATATTTATTTGAATTGAATTATGGTGAAATTGACTGTATTGTGGTGAAATGATTGTATTATGGTTTTGTTGATTGGATTGATGGTTATGTATGGCGCGAACCAGTATCAGGATAGGGGTAATGCTAGACATTACTCCGGTTCTAATATCGTGTCGTTATAATGTCATATCTTTTTGAAACTAAAATGTATATGAAATTTTCTGAAATAAAATATATAAAATATTCATGTGTTGAATAAAATGTATGATCAATAAGAATATTATTTTTATTGAATGTATGAACTATTTAAAATAGTCAAGTGTTGAAATAAATATTTTATCGTTAAAAATATAATTTTTAACATGTATATGAACAGCACAAAATTCTCTTGAAATGCAAATAAATATTCATTTACAAATCGGACGATTTGCTTATGTACACCCATTTAACTGACATTGATTGGGACGATAAATTTTACACATCGCCCAACTGTACAAATAATATTCAGTATTTATTGGTTGAAACCCCACATGGGTATTGGGATGATATTTGACGTACACTAATCCCAATTATTTAGTGGTATGTCAATTGACTGGTTGACGGACTATTGTAAGCATTAATTATTTATATTTAATGCTTATGCAGCTGTGTAATGCACTCTGGATGATGGATGATCGGTTATCGTTGTTGTTGTATACATTTGTCGTATGAAATCCATATAAATAACTTATATGGTAATTGATTTGGTTTGATTCCAATTCACAAAGAACGAATATTTTAAAATAACAAATATTTTAAAATAATATTCAATTAAGGAATAAAATGTGAATTTGATGTCCGATTTTGGATGGACACAAAAATATTGAAATGTGCGAAGCCGTGTTGATTAGATATGCGCCATTTTAACGTGAACGATATTTATATCGATTTTAATCATTTTTACAATAAATATCGAAAAGGAAATGATTTCAAAATCTGTTATTTTGAAAATATTATCTTTTAAATATTATAACAATAAGGAGTATTCAATTTTGATTTAAATTTGAAATGAAAGTGGGAATAATTTTTAAAATGAATTTATAAAATACGTTTTGAACGAAATATATATATATATATATTAATGGCCTGAATAGAACGCGCTGCGTTGTGACCATTCGCGAATTTCGACCAATGACTGCGAATTGATATTACGAGAGATTCGACCGTCGGATTCTCCTAAAACCGGAATCGTTGGGTTCGTATCGAAAAGAGATTTCCAACGAATATAAGAGAATTGAAATCTAATAGTTGGATTTGGAATTACGTCCAAATCAAATTTGGAAAAGGTCGTTATGGATGCAGTTCGGTGGCCGTTATTGGAAACCGATTGTACAGGCCTTGATAAAATTATTGAACATATTAATAATTTATGTAAAATCATAATAAATGATCTGGCAAGATTTTGGATCAAAAATTCCATGTTTGTAAAGATAAAAATATATTTTTATCAAAAGGAACTAGTCATTAACTAGAAAGATAATCCAACACTTTTTTTAAAAAATAAATTGGATTTGAAATGTTTTTAAAATAATCAGAATTTTCCAATGAATAAATTGGAATGGACTGGAACGGAAATAATCTTCGAAATGTTCCGATATTGGATTCCGTGGTTATATGGATATAGTTATGGTAATTTGGAAGACACTGATATCTTTATTCCAAATTCGATATCCGTTAGTTTCAGAATTGTATATTGAATATAAGCCAATATAATTTCTATTTAGAGCCTTGTGTATAATATTAAATCGGATTTTGGGTTTGTCGTGAGTAGTGTCTTCATTAACACTATTCTTAAACCCAGTTGAGAAAAGAATAAATCTTTTAATTAAGATTTAGACAAATTTACCAATTAATTAACATTTAATTGGAATTGATATGAAAGTTGATTGTGGGTTTATTGTGAACTGTGTTTTTAACGACATTCGTTTTTAAATCAAATTAATAGCGAAAATATGATTTGGAATTTATAAATCTTTTTATTAAGATTTAATGAAAATTTTCCAAAGTAAAGTTTTCAAATTTAATATGTTAAATTGGAATTGAGTGGAATTCGATTTAGTGATAATCGAAGTGAGCTTCTGTGGAGGAAGACTGTTACTATATATGGAATTTAAAAGGCTTTGCCATTATTCCATTTATATTATTAGTCGGATACGGAAATTGATATCGATTATATATTGATCAGTTTTCCATGAAGATTCCATGGTTAATGGAATGTGATTTTGGGTTCATCGTGAACTGTGTTTTAAATGACAGTGGTTCTTTAACCCAGCTAAAGATAGGATTACATGTCTAACATTGTATTTCGAACTCTATTGTTGATCTCTGCTAAATATACATATTTGTTTCGTGGCGGAGAATTTGTTCTCTTACTTAACACCCTTCTCTGAGACGTATGAGCATAGAGGTTATATATTGGCAGAAATTAGTGGTACGGTGTAGATTTTCGATGTGGCATGTTTGGGTTTCCAAAGTTAAATAATCATTAAATAATGATTGTTGGAAGATTAAAACTAAGTAAATTTTAAATGAATCTTTAATTAGATTGAAATGCGAATGTAATAATTTAAATTATCAAATTTGGGAAATGATTGAGAATGGAGTACCACCAGTTTTACTCCAAGCAATAGTTAAATCTTTAATTAGATTTGAACGTGAAATGGTAATTAAATTTACCGATAGCACCGTGGTAGTAAGATATGGGGTACTACTAGTTTTTGCTCCATGAAATGAGTAGGGTAGGATTGGGATTAATAAATAAATGATTACTTCGGTAAGGCTCGATAATCCCGACAAGTTGATAAACTTAATTTGGTTTTGATTTGATATCCAAAGGAAGATTAAAGAATAAATTTAAAACAATTTATCTTCGATAAAATTAATGGAAACCTTTCCCTAAAGATGTGAATATTTTAATAAAAGAATATTCTGAATTGGAATGAGGCATATGATGTGTTTTTATAGCACTTGATTATTGATTATGAAATACGCAGGTTATTCGGAAAGACCAGGTTTATCTCATTCTGAATAACCGAAACGATGACTAAAAATCGACGATGAGGGCGGTAGTTGAAGACCGGAGTTCTTCACATCGTTTGGATGATCACTGATGTCTTGATTGGGTCATACACCCAAGACAAGGTAACAAGTGGTGATCGTCCAGACGTACTTGGAGATCGACCGAATATGCGAGGACCTCTCTCCTGTATTGGACATGTGGGACGAGGAATAAGGTGCCTTTGCTTTGTTCAGACCCAAAATGGACTTGTTAATGGATGTGTGTCTAACATTGGATTTCATTCTGTGTTGATTGATGTCTATTAAATATATATTTGTTTGTTGGCGGAGAATTTATTCTCTTGCTTAACACCCTTCTTTGAGACGTATGAGCTTAGAGGTTATATATTGATAAACATCAGTTTCATGGTGTGAATTTTCAGTGTGCCATGCTAAGATGCAGATGATCAAGGCTTTTATTGAAAAGTAGAGTCTTATTGTTGATGATCAAAGCACGACTTTAATTAGCATAGCTTTGTGTATAGCGTTAATTCGCGAGCCTCACACTTTGGTATGAGTTAAAAATGGGATAAGGGACGCAGTGAGTGCACACGTTTCTTTCTAGCTAGGAGTGGTGTCATGGTATAGAGCCCAAACATTTTTACTTATGTGGATTATGGAATGAGGCGCCTCAGATTTGAGTCCTTAGTGGCTCTTGATATGGTTGACATACTGACCCTTTCATAGGTCTGATAGGACCTGAAAACGTGTGTTTAGGAATAATTAATCCACTAAAGCAGGTGTGGACCGGCACTGCAAGATCCAATTGCCGCCAGCGTCCGAGTCATGGGTCATTCCGCAAGAGATGGCCCGAATCGGTAAGGAGTACATCCCTTGCCTTGACTCATGATGGAAATCCAATTTCCAATATGACATTTTTCGATTTTAGTTGTAGAACTATTATTGCGACATAATAAATGGTAGCTATGCCGTCTCCGATTGATACATTTATATTTGAAGTTATTTTGACACTATACACTTATAGTAATATCAAAATGATTTGTTTTAAACATACCAAGAATGTTTGGCTATTATAAGGTTAAACTCTATCCTTCGGCTTGCGTTGCATTGTGTGTTGGGGCCTGAGTCTTATAATAGCTTCATTTTTCCAAAAAGCATTGCGCTGTTTGTTTTATGCACTTGTATTCTAGGGAGAAAACCCGTTTTGTGTTATATGGCGTGATCCCTTGATTTACTCTATTTTGAAGTAAAGTTTTAGATAACTGTTTTAGTTGTCACACCATTCCCATGATTGACTCGGAGTTTATTGTTTCTACCTAAACTCTGGGTGCCCATATTTTCCACATAGGCAGTTGGTAGTTTTGGTTTTGCAGATATTATTTTCCCAGGATCCTGGATCTACAGCTGGAGCTATATTCGGAAAGCTTTGTATCCGTGTATCTCTTTCAGTTATGTTATGTATAATTTTCCACTACTCTATAATTTAAATCTCTGATGTTGTTCCGTTGTATATTATTTATTTATACTCAGATATCTTGTACTCTGATGTAAATCGTTGTAATAGCAATGATATGTTCTATTGTTTATGTTCTGATGCGTCGTGTTCTCAACTCAATCCGTGCTTTCCCTTACGGGCGGGTTTGGGTCGTTTCAAGATGTTTGTCAGATCTGTTTATAATTTTGTTAAATCTAAAATAATGCCTATCAGATTTGTTATGAGAATGGTTAAATCTAAAATAATAGGATTGTGGTTGGAATAATATTATTATTCTATGCGATTACTTGGTTGTTCATATTATTGCGTACAATTGTGTATAAAAATATTGTGGTTATTGCAGATACCGTGGCACTAGAAATCAGTCCCATAAATCACTTTTAAGATGTAGTATTATTCCAAATCTGTAGTTTTGACGTTGAGTGCTAGTTTATGTAAAATCTGTTAAAAAGATATAAGTCTATTTGTGTTCAATTTTGTTTGGGTTTTAACTTAGTTATTGTAAATATACATTTTTTTTCCTCTTTTTCAATAAAAAGACATTATTTGAAGTCAATAAGAAATTGTTCAAAACAAAAAGGAAAAGGGTGTGTAAATTCACGTATAAATATAGGTTTATATATATATAGTAGTTCACATCAACCATCCTAGAAATGTACATATTATATATTTCTTATGATTTGAAATATGTTTATTCCTCTTTTAAATTATTGAGGCATAATTTACAATAATTACAGTTAATAGCCTTTTTATAAGATTTAGAATCTTATTACAAAATTGAATTTAAAAAGGAATGTTTGGTTGTTAGCTTAAACCAAAACATTGAATATATTAATAAAGGTAAAAGAATAATAACTACGTTAACTGCGCGAATATATATATATATATATGAATTATCCATCCACATCTACATAAAGAATGAAATATATATTGCAATTAAGTTTGTGTGTTTGAACGGTTTTCATTTTTTGGAATTATGCATGAAAATGTAATACATATTAAATGGAAATATATATTATGACTATTGTAGCAATTAATGTAATTAATTTGCTATAAATAAGGTCATAAAGAAATAATAACTATTGTAACCATCGTTGATTTGGGAAAACAAATTAAATTAGGTAAGTTAAGCTTAATGGTTACAATTTAAAACAATGGTTAGGAATAAGAATTGCAACTCCAATTAAGTAAGTAAACATTTCTTATGACATATATATATATATATATTAGGATAAATCAAATTAAAGTAAATCAGAAATGGGGAAGGAGTTACAATAATTAAATTAGAAATAAAAATGGGCTGATATAATAAGGACATTTCATTGTTAATTAATGTCTTAGGAAATTATCATTGTTTGGTTCATAAGTGACATAAATTATAATCAATGGAAATAAATGGCATTTAAGGGGTTAATTAGCGCCTTAGGAAAATATGACCGTTATGGTCATAAATGGAAATAACATATTAAATAGCAATAAATGGTATAAAAGGGGATAAATGGTTATTGGTCGTCGTTTTAAATATTAATCCCAATAAGGAAACAATTAATTAAATATCCTAGGATAGGAAGGATATAACTCTCCTTATTTTATACTAGTTAATCTAGAATTTATAATTAAAAGATAGAATAAGACTTAGTAGGTTAATGATGCGAGGTCAGTAGCCTTATTCGATAGAAGTTTGCACTTTTCAGCAATCAAATATATGTCCAACTGATGTAAGACATTGTTGACCATAGGAACCTGTGATGATAATTAGTTTGCATACAGGAAGTATTTTCGTAAATATAAAATAAACGGGAATAACTCAATAACATGGCCTGCTTTGGGATTAAGGTCTTAAGCGGTTAGATCCACCTATAAAAATGTATTAAATGATCGCGTAGCGGACCTTCCATAAATAAAAGAATTAAAGTCTAATTAGGTAAGAATTTGATAATCTTCATGAATTTTCCGCTTCCTTGGGTCTTAAGTGGCTTTGGTCAAGGAGTTCACCTGGGAATAGGTTTTTAAATGAACGCTATGGTATTTTCAATGGTCTACCTGTCCTATGGGAATGACAAGGAGATTATCCAATAAGGTCAGCTAGATAGTAACGAGGGGGTCCACCACAGAAGGGTCTTAAATGGCGTGCTACGCGTACCTTACTGAGTGGAATTAAGCGGTTGCTTAGTATATTTCGCCTTATGCGGGGTATGGGTTTATATGCATGAATGATGGAAGACTTAATTAGTAGGACCTGTAGCTAGTGTCCTCAAATTTATATTAGCGTTAAGGAAACCATCAAGAGGCATTAAGTGACCAACAGGTCCGCCTAGGGTCTTAAGTGATCAAGAGGATCCACCCTTAGCTATCATTTGATAATGATGTCTTAAGTGTCTATATATATATATATATATATATATATATATATATATATATAACTAACCTCCGTATGAGTAGCGAGTAGTTGAGAGCATACCTCTTAGTTTTGGTAATCGGTTAAATGATGGTTTAAAGGCTTTACAAACATACATGTAAATGTTCTATCTTAGTATTGTTATCGTTGGGAATGCTACCTTGGGTGTGGTAGTTAGATTCGTGCATAAATGTTTACAAGATTAGGTTAGAACTACTAGCCTTGATAGGCATACGTCTCTGGTTAAGCGAAACGGGACACGTCTATGTGTTGCAAACTGTGTTATACTCTTCCTATTCACAAGAACTTGTTGTTCTGACCCCCATCCTCATTACAATCTCCCAGGTTATCTCGAGAGGTTCTGGTTCTCACAGGTGTTTAATTTTGATTTCCGGTTCTCGTTCTCTCTAATGCTCGGTATTGACATGGTAACTTGTTTTTATAAAGTAGTTATTTGAGTTGGTACTAGTTTATCCTACTTTGTTTCTGTTGTGAGTTATTTTATCATACTCTGATTATGCTCATGCACAATTTATTTATAGGTACCAGATTTGCAGGTTCAATGCTTGAATGGATTTGTGTTTCGATTTTTGTCGAAATTGGGCTCAGAATAGTGTGGGGTGTTGCACATGCCTTAAGAGCGGGTTTTTGGTGGGTGAGGGCACGTAAGGATAGTCACATAAAGATATCATTCATCATTAGTTTGAGCAATATAGAGAAAAAATGGAGCTAAACCAAAAGGCTAATAATCTTTCGCTATCGAGATATTGGATGAGGGATAATTCCAATCGGATGTTTTAATTACTTTATGTAATGTCCCGTATTTTAGCAATAAAATAATTAATTTATTTAATTATTTAAATAGTGATATAGAGAATTATATGGTTGTTTAATTAAATAATAGTGAATATTTAATTAATATAAATAACAGAATAATATATTTATTTCTGAAATAGTCAGAAATAATGAATTGACGATATGGTATGAACTGGACAATTTAATATATATATATAATTCAGTTTGGAATTGAATTCGAATAACGAATATATTATTTAAATGAAGTTTGAACGTATAATTATATTATAATTATAATTGAGCCCGTAATGGTGCTGCAGTTCGTAATTTGGCGATTCGAACTTTAAATGAATATACAGGGTCTGTTTTAAATCGGATTTCTGTGAAACAAGAAACGTTAGAAGCTGGTGAAGTATATTTTCTAATGGAAGAGATAATCAGGATTTCACAGTGTATATTTTGAGTTATGTCCAAATCAAATTTTCAAATAGTCGCTATGGAATTCCTTTATAATTTATCTCAATTTATTTAAATTATAAATGATTAAAATATAAATCGAATATCGATATAACTGGGAAATTGGAAATATCAAGTTATAAATCCAATTGGAGTTGTATGATATTCTAGTGTGAATATATACGATATATTTTTATATATTTAATTTAATTATTTTTAAATACATTTATATATTTAAATGGGTTATTTAGAGCTTTAAAAATAGCCAGTTTTGCAAACAACCTCCATTTTTGACGAAACTAATTTTGTTGGATCTATAATATTGAATTATTGTTAGATTTCAAGTTTCGTGATTTTTGGAGTCAGTGTGTGGCCGTACGGATTTTTAATGTGAAAAACAGTTGGTATTTTGACGATTAAAAATATGCTGTGTAAGCAAACGGAGTCGGAATTCGACGAAACCAGTTTCGTTGGGTCCGTAATGTCGACCTCTAGTTGTATGTCAATTTTCATGATTTTTGGATATTTTGTGTGATCAGAGGAATTTAAAAACGTTCAACACGAGTGAGAAATAGAATAAACTGGGAATATGCTAAACTTTTTCTATATAAATATCCTATCCTACCTAAACCTAATTTATTCCTTCCTTGGTCAAAACCATTTCCAACCGACAGCCTTTTCTTTCTCAATACAAAATAACAAGCTTCATAAATCCAAATAAAATCATACAAAATCCCATAAATCAAAACATAAATATATTTGGATTCACAAGAGGAAGAGCCTCAACCTTGACAAAGTTTTGAAAGGCTCGACATCTATCTTTGCTCACTGGAATGACTCCAGCGTGACCTAGGTTTATAATCTTGGGAGAAAGGTAGATCAATGCAACGTTTTGATGAATTATTTGCGATCAGGACATCAAGGAGATACTAGTGTGTGAAATTCAAGGGTTTTAGCGACATTTTTGTACGCTACTTGATGTAGCTATGCAATGGAAGACGTCAACGAAATGACGTAGGTGGGGTGCGAGTCATCGGAAATGGAGAGGAAGAATTCGAGCTTGGAAAGAGGAGCTCAACGCTGGTCACGGTTTGGGAGTTCATGGAGTATCAGAGGAGTAATTATGTAGTGTTTTGGAGATTTAAAAGTCGCGACTTCTGTGTTGGGTGCGAGAGAGGTCTGAAGTTGTAGAGGAGAAGGAGTGTGCCAAGCTGAATGAGATGGTAATAGAGGGAAGCGGAATTTTTCGGGGAGTATTTCAGTGATTTGAGTTTGTGACTTCGTAGGGTGTGGAATAGGAGGGAGTGAATTGAAGAATCGGCCATGGTGTTGTTTACTGGAGCATTGAGGTATAGGAGATCGAGTTGTGTAATTTTCGAGGAAGGAGTTCAGCGGGTTGGGCCGGTATTTGTTCTAATGGGCAGAAGGAATTAATTAAGTTAAGCCCAATTAGTTTTATTAAAAATTTAGTTTAATTCTAAATTAAAATGTATATTAACTTCTTAATATCGTAACATCTTCATACATGATCAAAATTTCGAATGGTTAGATCCGTTGGGATCATATGGATGAGAGCTACACGATGGAACCGACTGGAAAGGAATTGGAGCTCGTTACAATTTATTGCAAAATAAATTATCCGTCTGAATCAATCGACAATTATCGTTATTTAACGATGATATTCCAATGTGAGTAAAACTCACCAACTCTATCAGTTCATATTTTTATAACGTATATTTAGAACTGATAAATGATGATTGATTGTAGTGTATTAAGTAATTGGTTGAAATTATAGATCTGCTTATATATATATATATATATTGATTCTGTTTAGCAGAATGTTTCGTAGTGAAATGAAATTGATGTTAGTTGTATTGTTTAACATATGTGGATGCAGGGAAATAGGTCGGAGGAATCAAACTGGATTGCTCAACATTTATTTTACAGTTTTTCATATATTGTAATATATGATATGATATATAATCTGTGTTAATTACGTGTGTTGAACGATATCGATCATTGTTATTTGGGTATTTTAAATACTGTAAGAAATATTGGAATGTAGAAAAGGGGAATTTCAAAGTGTATTTTGAAAATAAATTATTTAAATAAAATCAATTGATTTTATATATAAAAAGAAAAGGATTTTATAAAAGAAAATAATTATAAAATCAAAGAATTAGAGATAAGGAAATATTTGTAAAACATTTACAAATAGAATTGAAAAAGGAATATTTGTAAACCATTTACAAATAGAATTAAAAAAGGAAATATTTGTAAAACATTTACAAATGGAATTGAAAAGGGAATATTTGTAAAACATTTACAAACAGAATTGAAAAGGGATTGAAAAGGAAATATTTATTTGTTAAATAAAAAAGATTATAAAAGGAATATTTATTTGGAAAATAAATAGGATTATAAAAGGGAATTTACGAGATATAAAAGAGTTATCGATTAGAGTTAAAGGATAGCGCTAATTGATTAGAGTTAATTGAAAAGAGTTGATCGAATTAGAATTAATCGATTTGAGTTAATCGAATTAGAGTTAATCGATTAGAGTTAATCGAATTAGAATTAATCGATTAGAGTTAATCGAATTAGAATTAATCGATTTGAGTTAATCAAATTAGAGTTAATCGATTAGAGTTAATCGAATTAGAATTAATCGATTTGAGTTAATCGAATTAGAGTTAATCGATTAGAGTTAATCGAATTAGAATTAACCGATTAGAGTTAATCGAATTAGAATTAATCGATCAGAGTTAATCGAGATAGAGTTAATCGAAAGGAGTTAATCGAAAGGAGTTAATCGAGTGGAGTTAATCGATTAGAGTTAATTGAACAAGAGTTAGTTGCATATTAGTTATTCAAATAAAGTTAATTGAATTAGAGTTAGTCAGATTAGCATTATTCGAATATAGTTTATACGAAGAAAGAGTTATCGAATAAGGTTATTCGAAGAAGAGAATTAATCGAATATTAGTTATTCGAAAAGAGGTTATCGAATATTAGTTATTCGAAAGGAGTTATCGAACGTATTTTATTCGAAAGGAGTTAATCGAATATTAGTTATTCGAAAAGGAGTTATCGAATATTAGTCATTCGAAAAGAGGTTATCGAAAATTATTTATTCGAAAGGAGTTATCGAATATAGTTTATTCGAAAGGATTTAATCGAATATTAGTTATTCGAAAAGGAGTTATTGAATATTAGTTATTCGAAAAGGAGTTATCGAATATAGTTTATTCGAAAGGAGTTATCGAATATAGTTTATTCAAAGGAGTTATCGAATATAGTTTATTGAAAGGAATTAACCGAATATTAGTTATTCGAAAAGGAATTATCGAATATTAGTTATTCGAAAGGAGTTATCGAATAGAGATTATTCGAGTGAGAGTTATATGTTGAAATTCGATTATATCAAATTTGGGAAAGTACTATTCACTTTCCCTTTTTAATCAAGATTTATTTATTAATAAATTAGTTGTTTGTTTATTTATCCAAATTAATAAATAAAAGTTATAGTGAAGTTATTATATTTCAAAAGCATGAGATTTTAACATAATCAAATGATTTCTGTAAAAGAAGTAGATTCGTAAATAGAATCGGAGAGTTACGTAAGGAAGTTTGGTAAAGGTTTAAAAGGTAAACCTTGTCAGTTTCAAAGTTAGAAATGTTGTTCAGTTAAGGTCTGAGAGGTAGTTATACCCCAACTTGATTGGCTTCGTTTTTAACTAAGGAATGGTTAAGGTTCGACAGTGAAGATTGGTTAAGTGAATTTAGTTAACGAATATAATGGTTTGAGTGGGCGTAGCGATGTTTTATTTAAACATTTTTTTAAATCAAATGAATGAGTTTTGGAAACATTTTCCAAATATAATCAGAGATATTTTCTAATCATAGAAAATGAAATGTTTTATGTTAAAAAATAGTGGAATGATAGTGATACGTGAAAAAGAGATGGAAATGTTTTCCAATGATTAATAACGTATATTTTCTAAATTTAGAAAATAAGGATGTTGAATATATGTGTAGTGTCCCGAAATTCTGGTACAATCTGAGCTGACCAAATAACACGAATCCAACCCAAATTACATTGGAAACCAGAAAACTAATAGAAAGAAAACAGTGGGTGAGAATAGATAAGATAGAAAATTAGAATAGAGGAAGAAGGAGAATTTACATCATCAGAGTAAACACGAATCTCACAGCGGAACGAATAAAATATAACATAACTTTGAAATAAAACTATTTATGTATACAATATCACTTATCAGAGTACAACACTTACAACATAGAGGAAATAATAATAGCTAAAAAATCCTGAAGCCTCCTACTCCGAGCTCTCCGAGTATATCTGTAAATTTTTGACTACTTGACTGCCCGTACAAATTTGGGCACCCAAGAGTTTAGGGAAAACAAAATAAACTCTGGGTCAGTCATGGGATTTGTATGAGTAAAACAATTTAAAACAGTTTGAACAATTAAACAATATCTCATAAGACCACGTCGTATAACGGAATGGGGTTTTTCCCTTATGAGAATCCAAAACATTTGATTTAACTTTCAAAATCCTTTTGAAAGAAACGGTAAACTTTATATCAAAACTCTTTTGATATTATAATAATGTCTATCAACCACAATATAATAATCGTCTAGCAGAAACGCTTTCATCTCACGTTCTAAATATATAGTATACAATCAAAACCGCGAGCACTTATTTGATAAAGGATTTCCAACTATGACAAGGTACGGAACCACCTTTCGATAGTGTACCTCTAGAGAGGAATACACTGGGTTCAACAAGAACATCTTGCCACCCGGCCACACATGACCGACCACTCATTTCGCTTGACTATATCAAATGTATATCACAAATGGTTGGGATCAGCAATCGTTTCCCGAATGGGACAACATCGACGATAGATTATAGAATGAAACGAATATCTCTAGATAGGTGATAATACACCCTAATTGCCAGCCAACCACTTAGCCATGCTGCCTGTCCGAATTTTTTCATTTCCCGGTTGTGAGGCTAGAGGCCACGCTTATCTCTTATAGATCACACATTTATTCACTTTGAATGTCACATCGTCATACCCGCCAAATGACAAATTGATTTCCCCAAAAATACAATGGGTATACAACTAAGAGAAACGAATTCCTCCGCCACCAAACGTAAATATGTCAGACATTCTTCCATATGGGTCGTCCTAGGACTGGAAAAACCGAAGGCACTATTCCGTACATCCATCCTAGGCAATCTCTACCTAGGACTTATACAACAGCCCTTGCACTTTACTCCGTCTTCAATTATCTTTGGCACATATGATTTTGCAACGCTTATGCCAATACGAAGTGGTTCTTTGGATAAGAACCCAACCGGTCTCCCCATATTAACAACGTAAAATGGTAAAAACTTTGATAGTCGGTGATTTAACTATCAAATGAAAACATGTCCGTGTACAAACAACAAACTTATTCCCAATTGGGATTTCTATTAATCCATTGTGTATATATATATATATATTCATATTCTCTTATTTTCTATATTTAGAAAATATATGTTTTAACACTGGAAAACATTTCCATAGTTTATTTACATATCAATAGAACATTTCATTTTCTATGCTAAGAAAATATCTCTGATTATATTTGGAAAACGTTCCTAACACTCATTTATATGGATTTCAAATGAACATTGTATATAAAACATCGTTATGACCCCACAATCCATTTATCGCTTATTAACTATTTTATCTCTAATCAATCTTCGCCATCAAACCTCAACTATTCCTTAGTTCGTTTCGAAGTCAATCAAATTGGGGTATAATTACCTCTCAGACCTTAATTGAACAACGTTCTTAAACTTGCAATAGATAAATTATAAACGAATTCCATAATTTTTTTATGGAAATTTGATTTGAGCATAACTTACAATCTACATGACGAAATCCCGATTTTTCTCTTTCCTTAGAAAAATATAGTTTAATAGATTCCAACGTTTCTTGTTTCACAGAAATCCGACTTAAAACAGATTATGTATATTCAATTGAAGTTCGGAACTCAATATTACGAACTACCATGACGTTTCAGATTCGTTTTAAATATAATTATAAATTATACGTTCTAACGTTGTTTCTGAAATAGATTCGTTATTATATTTCGAATCTAAACTCAACCAAATCTCTAAAGCTATCCAATTCACACTATATTGTGAATTTCATTATCTCCGACTATTTCAAAATTATAATATATTATTATATTATAATTATTAATTAAATATTCAATATTATTTAATTCAAGTTCTCGATATCGCTAAATCGATATTTAATAATTAAATAAATTAATTATTCAACAGTTAAAAATGCGGGTCATTACAATATGGAAACAGGAAATAAATAAATCTAATATAAAGAGAAAATATTAATGATGATTGATCGATATAATTTCCATCTGGAAATAATATCGTTGTTTGCACACGTGTTTTTCTTTGATAGTTAACTCACCAACTATTGAAGTTTTTGACCATTTTTCCATCATCAATACGGAGAGACCGGGATCAGATTCATTATTTGAAAATCACTATGTATGGCGTTAGCATTGCGATCAAATATGATGAAGATAACTGAAGACGGAGTTATGCAAGGGTTGTCCTGTTTATAGAATAGTGCCTTCGGTTTGTCCAGTCCCAGGACGACCTATATGGAAGAATGTCTAATAGAGTATATTTAATAGATCACGTAAATTGACCTCTTCAAACGTATATACATTTGGTGGCGGAGGAATTCGTTTCTCTTAGCTGTATACCCATGGTATTTTTGGGGAAATCAATTTGTGATTTGACGGATATGACAATGTGACATTCAAAGTGAATAATTGTGTGATCTGTCAGAGATAAGCGTGGCCTCTAGCCTCACAATCGGGAAATGACAAAAATCGGGCAGGCAGCATAGCTAAGTGGTTGGCTGCCAAGTAGGGTCTATTATCACCTATCCAGAAATATTCATTTCATTCTTTAATCTATTCGACGTTGTCCCATTCGGGAAACGGTTGCTGATACCAACCGCCATTCGATACACTCAAGCGAAATGAGTGGTCGGTCATGTATGGCCGGGTTGCTAGATGTTCTTGTTGAATCCAGTGTATTCCTCTCTAGAGGTACACTATCGGAAAGTGGTTCCATACCGTGTCATAGTTGGTAATCCATTATCCAACAAGTGCTCGCGATTTTGATTGTATACTATGTATGTAGAACGTGAGATGAAAGCATTCTGCAAGATGATTATTATATTGTAGTTGATAGACACTATTATAATATCAATGAGTTTTGATATAAAGATGATCGTTTGTTTCAAAATGATTTGAAAGTTAAATCAAATTGATTTGGATTCTCATAAGGGAAAAACCCATTCCGTTATACAGCGTGGTCTTATGAGATATCGTTTAATTGCTCAAACTGTTTTAAATTGTTTTACTCACACCAGTCATATGACTGACCCAGAGTTTATTTTGTTTCGTTTTCCCTAAACTCTTGGGTGCCCAATTTTGTATGGGCAGTCAAGTAGTCAGGATTTTATAGATATACTTGGAGAGCTTGGAGCAGGAGGCTTTAGGATTTTATAGCTATTGATATTTCCGTTGTGTTGTAAGTGTTGTACTCTAATAATGTTACTGTATACATATACTGATTTTATTTCAAAGATATGTTATCTATTATATGTTGTTCATTCCGCTGTGAGATTCGTGTTATACTGATGTTGTATGTTCTTCTTCTTCTGTTATTCTAAGTTTCTATCTTATCTATTCTCACCCCCTAATTTCTTTTATGGACTATCCGGTGTTTTCGATGCTTGAATAGTCGACATAGTGTTGTATGCCGATATCCAGGATCGCAAATTCGCCGGGTCGTTACACTTTATATAGGGCATTGTCACTTAGTTCTTGATGGATCTTTGAACAGATTGGTGTTTGCATGTGACATAGACACTGAGAAAGAGAGCGACAAAATAGAATATCTGTATTGTAGGCCTAACGATGTTGTCCTTTATAGATATAAAATCTCCGATCGAGTTTCAAATAACAACAGGCCTTGTTAGTGGAAATTAGGTAGTATATAGTACGATTATGTGTAAGTCCTCAATGTATGTGTTGGTGATACATCAAGGATGTTCGAGCATTGGTGCGAGGTGATGCGAATGTGATTTCACTTTTTTTATCAGAAGATGGAATATCTATATTCTAGGCCTCGCAAACCTATCCATTACAGACATAGTTGAAGTACTCTTTTGCAGTGAGACAAAGGAGTCCTATTAAGGAGGATACAGAGGATACTATGTGTAGTACCTAGGACCGAGGAGGTTTGTTGGGCGAAAGCAACATATATATACACGGATTATTAGTTTTGGTCTACTGGCGAATAGATTAGTATGATTTATGCACAAAGGAGGGAGTATTGTAAGCCCAAATAACATAATATAATTAAAAATGAAAATAGTACGATATATGTAGTATTGAAATTAAAAGTGCATAATTTATCCATTTTCCAAAACCTTAGTTCTGATCTCCTCCTCTTAAGAACTCACAGGTTAGATGACAGGCAGAGATTATTCAGCTTAGAGACATATATTTAGAAAATGTTAATATCCAGTAAGTATTTACCTATCAGTATGTTTTAATCATTTTCTATACGAGTTATTTATTTGAGCTATAATATATTTTTCTTTTTTTATTTGCAGGATACCAGATATCCAACTCGACCTTCAATTGACTTGGATTTTGCATTTTACAAAAATTTCGGGCGCGTTGGCTTTTGGATTGTCACATTTGGTATCAGGAGCCTAGATTTAGTGGTCTTAAATAGATAGTGAGTGAACATATTCGTATTTTTATAATATAAATGTATTTTATATATTATACACCAAGATCCATTGAAACCTCCACTTTTAAGAGAAACAACTTAGGGATGAGAATCATGGATCTTAAGGCAAAACTAACACTAGAGCGGGGTGAATATTGTTTTAAAGGACTTATATCAATATTAACCAATTAACAAGTACTCAAACAACTATATGAATCACAGAATGAATATCACAACAGAAACAATCAAAAATGCAAGTATAAACAGAAATAAAATACAGAAAAGGAAAGAGCACACCGGATTTTATACTGTTCGAATTACTCCTACGTCCAATCTCACGCAATGCTAGATTGCGCAGAGTTTTATTAAAAACATTATCCAATTACAACCCCCTTGATTTCACGGCTACAAGGTCAACACCGATTCAACACCCATGATTTCACGCTACAAGGTTAACACCGCTTCTTTTCCTTGATTTACGGGATACAAGAAACAACCCTTTCCTTATAAATTACAATAGTCCTATAACACTTAAGTAGCAGTTTCAAACAAAGAGTATTTGATATAGATTGAGAATAGAAAGAGAATGATATAATTTGTATTGAAATCGTCAGAGTATAAATGTAGAAACTTGAATTTTAAAGTAGAATAATGGTGGAATATGAAGGAGGGGAGAAGGAGATGAAATCATATGAAAAAATTCGAAATTGAACCCTTTATATTAAATTTGAAAAGACACATTTATTTGAATTTAAAATTTGTGACAGTTATATGTCGACATGTACTTATGTGTATGTCAACATTTGTACTATAATTTGAATTTTAAACCATTTTTCAGAGTGTTTAACTAAATATAAATATATATGTGTGTGTGTGTGTGTGTATATATATTCTGGAAATTCTAGAAATAAAACTATTAGTTTTAAATATCATTTCTGAAGTATAAAATAATATTTAAACATATGATATAAAAACTATACATATAAATGATATAAAACTATATAATATAATTATAAACACATATATATAATATAACTTTATAATATATATAAAATATATTAGAAACTTATATATATTTGATATCAAAAAAACTCTTTGGATCACTACAAGAAAATATATATTTGGTTACATCTATTAGCAGTGTTTATAGTGCGAAAGCAACCAATACTATTTTAATCCATTTTTCCTTCAATTTTTATTCATTAATGTAAACCAAATTAACGCTTACGAACAAACCTACCTTGTCACTCTTACTCTTCTACTTTACGCCAAAACTTCCCCACTCCTGACAATTTTCCCCCTCAAAATTTACTTTTGCGCTTCACAAAAAATGTGTTCCTCTATTCTTCACCTACAACCAAAAATTCCCTCCTCCTGAAAATCCCCCCCCCCCCCCCCCCCCCGGTCAAAATTTGCTTCAGCTTTGCTTATGATTTCATCTTTCCCTTTAATCGCGGTTTCAAGATCGATTTCATCTCGCTCTCCAATCGTTCACCCTTCAATCACGGTTTTTGGTCAGAAGCCGTCCAATCCCATGAAGACCTGGCATCTGAGCTTGCAAATTAGGGTCGTTTCAGATCTAGAAGTCAACTGAGAACTTTGTTCAGATTAAGGTAAGATTTATTTAAAATTATTTCATATTTACAAATTATCGTTTTTAGATCTAGAATTTAATTGAGATTGTGTTTCATGTTTATAAATTATTGTTTTCAGATCTAGAAATTAATTGAGAATGTGTTTTCAGATCTAGAGCATGATTTGCAACTATTTTGAACCAAATCAATTACTAAAGCTAAATAAAGATTGAGTAATATGTGTACTTAGGTTGTCACATGGGTTGATACAAAGAGTTTTGTTGTCGTTCCTCATATTGGATGATTGTAAAATTTCTAATTTGTGATTATTTGATAGTAGTTACAGTTTAATCCAATGTTAAGACGCAAATTGTTCACACTCTTGAAACCTATATAAGTCGATAGTGCTTACATGTTAAATTGGAGAAAATTTAATACATTATCAAAAAGAAAATAAAATACTTCTTATCATATAAAATCAAAATAAGCAATCATACTGCGGTAGAATTATCATTCTTACTCAATTATAAATGCATATAAATTATAGTAAAATTTACAAGTTTATTTTCCTAGATTTTTTTTCTTAGCATGAAAGTTTTCAGAAGTGTGTTTGATAACACAACTATTTACAGTAATATCATCTGCAACCATCGTATCTTTAAGTTTAGTTCGGGCTGAGTTTTTCAAAATCGAGACCTTCATGTTTAGTGATGGAACTAAAGGAAAAAAATGGTAAGTAGGTTAGCATTTTGAAGCTATAAAAAATGAAAATTTTTATATGTATATTCTTAAACAAATTAAAGATAGTCATGAACGTAACAAAATATGCTAATAGTAACCCAAATAAAGAACTAAGACATCAATACGCATGGAACAATTTTCAAAAAATATGTAATCAGTTAAATACCATGTCTTTCATATACAATTTCTTGTTCATATAAGTCTTTTCCGACATCATGAAAATACTTGCTTTGTTGCCTAGATATATGTACTTTTAGTTTATGTTGTGCTCATGCATTTTATGATTCTATTTAAAATAGTTCATAAGCTTTTTTTGTGTAACTAATAGTCTTAGCTTATTAATGCATATAACCTTCAGTATGTCTTGAATTAAAATTAATCAAAACCATGTACTCTATTTCTTTTAGAATACATATTGTAGTGACCAAAAAGAAACTGGCCTGAATCCAGTATAGTGCAAATTGCATATTAGCAGTCAATTGTAGGCTGAAGAAAATATAATGTATATGTTATAAGGTAAGATAAAAATTACTTCAGTCAAAATCGTTAATTTTATAGGAAAACGTAGTAAAATATACTCAAATGGTCTGCTTTAGTTATCAATCATATTTGAATCAAATGAAATATATGACCATTGATTTATTAAGTTTCAATATCACTATTCATTAACTTGGCGTTGATAGTGTAATCTAATCTGAAGGTGCCAAATTATGACCAAACATGATAAAGTCAAGTTAAAATAACATTTTGATAAGCAATACAAAACTTGCATCTAGTTCAAAATAATCAAAAAGTTGACCTTGATGATACAGTGTTTGAGAAATCAGCTACCACCGTTTGTAGCATAAACCAAAAATAAATTCCTACGCCTGCAAATCTGTTAACATAAAATGAAATCAATTTTTGATTGGAAATAGTGGTTAGCACATCATACAAAAATAGAAGCAGCATACGATCAGCCTTTTTAATTGTGTATTCTATACTTGTCTGGGAGTAGATAGGAAGTAATTGTTGCGAAAGACACGGAAGCAGTTGTTTCGATATAGTAAATAACTTATTTTCATGTTGTTTATAATTGGTAAATAATTAAGAGAGTAAGATGGACATAAAGAACAAATAAAGTTAATATCTCAAACGAAACCCATGACAAATATTTTGATGGATTGTAATAGATCTTTATCCATATCGAGTTATAAATATGTTGTTTGATGTAAAGAAAGCATTTTGTAAACATCTCTATATTCAGTTCCAATCATTCGCGCTGGTGAAATATGACTCTGATGAAAATGTGAAGGATGAAGTTGTAATAGAGGGTAAGGTCGTCCGGCTTACACTGAAAATATTCAATATGATTTATGGAATACTAATAAGAAACGTCATCTTAAAAAAGCATAACGTCGTCCGGCTTAATCTGAGAACGTTAAACCCTAATAATATTAAGAAAAGTTTTATCAAGTTTATAAGGTTTAAAATTAGTTACAAAATTATTTACTTCAATGTGAAACAACAGTTATGAAGTGTTTATAAGTTTTATCAAGTTTATAAGTTTATTAGGTTTATAAGTTTTTTATTAAAGATTTGAGTATATGGTTATGAAGTGTTTTTTATTTAAGATTTGAGTAATAACAAAATTATTTATTTCCCTTATCAAGAAATTCAATATTATCGTGATTAGTAAAAAAAAAATCCTAAAGAGAAAATCAAAATTCATGAATATAATGATGTATAGCATCAGTAGTAGACCAACGTGCAAGCAACAGTATTTGTTTATAAGTTAACAAGTTTGTGGCCTTTGAGGGATGGCTGATTAAAACTTTTAAAATCAAATTGCGTGCATCTAATAGAAGATTCTGATTATTCAAAAATTTGACTATGGCAGATAATACTTATCCTTTGGCTTGAGGAGCATCGCTTGTGCCTAAATCTTTGAATGCTAGAAGGTACTGACAATACTTATAATATCTTGGAAAAAGGGAATAAAATTAGTTGTTTGTTATAAATGATATATATCATGGTATATGCTGACATGTGAAGCCTGTTATTATCATTGTGATTGTTGCATAAATGCTTCTTTTTTATTAAAGTGGATCCTCTTTTCAACTTATAAGAAGAATATCTGACTTCTCGTAAGGAAGGAATCTATTATTTGAATTATTATTCATTAGCTTTATCATGTTGAATTTTTCCACATAGACATTGTAACTGATATGGTAGATGATTGGAATTGAGCAAGAGAGCGGAGGGTTAGCTGAAGCCTAGCTTTCTTCTCTTCTCTAATGAACCTATTGTGCTCTGTATGACATCATTGCATAAAAGTGCATGTACACAATGTTAGTGTGGTAACACTACAAATTGTATGCACACTTTTGAATTTCTTGTTGCTCTCTACTGTGTGTTGAGCAACACTCTGATATAACCATCTGTAACCAAAAAACCATAGTACACATATTTCTCATTAGAATACAACTAAGCATCCTTTGTAGTTGAAAAATTCATGTAAAGAAGATGAAAAATGCTGACATGAATGCAGAAAATGTTAGAACTGAAGTATAATACTAAAATTTCACATTTAAGTAATATACTCTCTTCTACAGTTCTACTTATCTTATTTAATTAGGAATGTATGGTTGAATCAAAAGGAACCAGAGATCGAGTAGGAAAAGTGGTTTCCACTCCCTATGAGTTATCATTCTCCCATACGATATTGCACCAAAAATTTCAATTATTTTTTTTGAGTGTATTCAACTTCCAGTCCGAACCCATTATCCATATACAATGCCAAGAATTAAGAGATGTTTAAAATATAAAAATACATTATAAGACAATCACATAATTAGAAATACAATAAATACTACATTGCGATAAGCACAAGGAGAGATAGAAAATTTATTTCCCTTGTAAACATATGAATCTTAACTGCGTATAGCTGGAAACTGCGTATAGCTGGAAACTGCGTATAGCATCGTGATATACATCAAGTGATACAGCTTAATGCACTGGACTTCAAAACAAAGCTGAAGCTGAAATTAAAGCTGATTTGATGATCTACCGAGTTTACCCAATACGAGTTTTCTTCAAGTGGATTGCAAATCTGAATGAATCAACTGAACATATTAACATAACTCTATAGCTACAGTCTGAAGACAACTTCTACCTATTTTAATTACTGAAATTTTTACTTTGTCATGGCTTAGTAACGAAAGTTTCCCTTGTAGAAGAGAGTATAATACTAAAATTCATGTAACCATTATTCCAAATAGCTTAATAAAGAAAGAGATGGTGAAACATAATTCAAAGAGGGATTTTCTTTCACGGTAGGACTATACAACGTACTAAACCCCAAAATTAATGCAGTTTAATCTAAAACCAATTAGGCAAGAATTAAAACATCAAAAATATATTCGTATATGCAAGCAATTAATAAATAAAGTAACCAATGCACCAAGTCCGGCCAAAAAACACTCTTTTGTACAAGTCACTACTACAAAAGCGGGCAAATTAGACACAAGTTTTATGTGGCCTTAGATCGAAAAACCGTTGCATTAGCCCGTTTTTTCAAATAGGCAACACCATAGGGGCGTGACATCTGCGGCCTTTGCATTAGCCCTCTAAGGCAACGCTTTTGCCCATCTATTGCCACGGAAAGAAAGTGTTGCATTATAGCCGTAATGCAACACTATTTGCACGTAATGCAACAATATTCAGCGTTGCCTTAAACATTAATTAGAGCCTAGCTTCCAGGTCATGATAATGAGGCCATGTCAGCTTTCCACGTTAGCAACCTATGTGTCACACGACACGTCAGCTCTCCACGTCAGATGCACACTTGTCAAACGCCACATCAGCTGTGGGGCCCACGTGTCATGTGGAATTAATAATATTTTATTTAATGCAACACCACTATGTTATGTAATACAACACCATTATATTGAACTACAACATCAGAAAAAAAAGAAAATGCAACAGTAGAAGAAGACAAATGGTACAGTAGAAGAAAGCAAATACAGTGCTTGAAATAAAAAAAATTCCAATGCCAGTTTTGTACATAGATGAAACTAATCCAAAACATTTATCATTACATTCAAACCATCCAAAATATTCTACATACCAGACCAATTCTTCAAATATACCACATCAAGAATGTAAAAAGACTATAAAAGGTGCAACTATTTTAATATCTCACATCAGCAAACTTTTCGGGACGCCCATTCAGCCCTTCAATTTGGCATTACCTCTCACATAACCACCAAGCAAGAAGGTCTCTAGTAGTGTAGAGATCCAGTTATAGCAAGAGCACCCACACAGGAAATTACTGCAAATTCCAACATGCATTTATGTTATTTACATGATGCGTAAGTGCAACTATCAATGAAAAGGCAGATCACTGTAAATGTGTAATCAACATAGGACAGAATAAATAAACATGCATTGACAACAATCCAAACTTAAATAAACATTTCACACAAAAACCTGTGTATGAGTAGCTACACATATCTGAGCTCGACTGCTTTGTAATTTACCTATTTGTTGTCGTAGTCTCACTAACTGTCGTGCTAGAACTATAGTTGCAGACTGCAATTATGAACAAAATCAAGAGACTGTCCTCCTTGGTACCAATTCAACTTTTAACTTTTCGATTGACTCCCCATACCAAAAACTGTAAAACAACATGATACATAGCTAATGGCAACTAAGATAGTACCTGCCATCAGCTATCAGCAGGATTAGTCTTCAAAGCAGCAGTTAGAGAGGCAGAACGAGCAGCAACAGTGGTAGCATCGATACAATTGTAAGCAGTAAGAGCTTGAGGGTATCCATAACCATATCCGTAACCCAGCTGACTATAGTATCCAGCTTGCTATTGACCATTACACCCTTGGGTAGCTACAGCAGCAGTGCTATTGACACCACCATCTTGAGGTGGGTATGTAGTGTAAGCCTGCTGCTGAGGATACGTAGTGCCGTCACCATATGCATAGTTGTAGTTGTAAGCGGTGTTCGTGTTTGTAGAAGCTGTAGTAATAGATACTAAATAACTTCTAGAGAAAACAAAACGAAAAGGTTTAGTTTCTTATTTCATTGCAGCAAATCATCATACCATGGGGCCTGGCATAACAATTGATAGAGATGGTCAGTCTTAAAGGTCATTAATTACTGCAAACTAGTACATGCTTAGTTCTTAAAAACAGCTAAATTCTTAATAAACATTGTGACGGCCCGCCCCGCACCAACCGACACTTCCTCCAAGTGTGCGCTGTACACATGTCCAACTGGCACGGAACGGTCGTCATAAGAAAAGAAAGAAGAGAATGAACTAATCAAGGAACCTGTAGAATGTCTCACAGCGCATGGAATAAAATATAATAATTACATACTTGACATAAAACAGGTGAGACAGTGCATAAGCTGATAACTAATAATAAATGTCAACATCAGAGCAGCGGAAATCCAAATACAGCTTATTACAACTTTTCAAAATCTACTGTCTCTAAACAAAAGAAAGCTAAAGTGGAAGATGCACCACCAATGCCCAAGCAGTGATCTTCAACAACACAGGGAGAATACTATATATATATATTACGTGGAAGCCTCCTGCTCGTCTCCGGATCATCTACCCGTACATCACCAGCTAACCTGTCTCTAGTCTGCTCGTGTGAGCACCCAGAATAATAAGAAGAGACATAAAACTCTGGGTCAGACAAAAAGTCTGGTATGAGCGATAAGCAGCTAAACAGAACAATAACAGGTATACTAAACCATACCTGAACCTGGACCTGCAACCAAAGAGTTAGCACTACATACTGTACAATACTCTAAGGTGCCATCAACATATGGTGTAAAGAAATACGGGGGTGGGGGTGTGCATGTCATAGTGATAGCAAACAATTCAATCATGGCAACCATCCTCACATCTCCCACTCAGTGCATAAAGCATACGATGTATACCGCTTTCAACCACTAGACCCATCGAAGTAGTGACGGAGTTCGGCTTGTACAACTACTACTACTACCACCAAGCTTACCCCATGGAGTCATGACTAAACCTTTACAAATGACCCCACTTCATTGGTCTATAACTCTTTTAGTCGTACCTAGACCACTGTGGCCCTGAATCCGTTCATGTACCCCCTATACATAGTGATCCAAAGTTACAGACATCGACAGCCCCTTAGCACACGTCCCGCAGCAAAGCCCAATCATGAAGTTAACTCGTTGATTCCCATCTGAATCCTTGGTACAAACTTCCCATTTGGACTACCTTTGCATCTCGGGTTATGGTCTTCTTCGGTTCGGTTCGGGTCTCTTCCTCCTATTCGGTTCGGTTCGGGCATCCTCCTCCTATCCGGTTCAGTTCGGGTCTCCTCCTCTATCCGGTTCGGTTCGGATCTCCTCCTCCTATCCGGTTCGGTTCGGGTGTCTCCTCCTATCCGGTTCGGTTCGGATCTCCTCCTTCTATTCGGTTCGGATCGGATCTCCTCCTCCTATCCGGTTCGGTTCGGGTGTCTCCTCCTATCCGGTTCGGTTCGGGTCTCCTCCTTCTATTCGGTTCGGTTCGGATCTCCTCCTCCTATCCGGTTCGGTTCGGATCTCCTCCTCCTATCCGGTTCGGATCGGATCTCCTCCTCCTATCCGGTTCGGATCGGATCTCCTCCTCCTATCCGGTTCGGATCGGGTCTCCTCCTCCTATCCGGTTCAGATCGGGTGTTCTTCCTAACCGGTTCTGAAAATCTGCAACTTTTTCCAGCAAACTATTTTCGCCGAACGACGGCGTTTTCCACCATTCTAAACTTTCTATGACATTACAAAACATTCCAAACAGCAGTAACAACATATAGAATCAATCAAAAACATTAAAACATCATTTACATGAAATACTTTAGATCAAACATACCCAGAAACCCATGTTTTCCCCTTAATCCTTCTTAACCGTGATTATGCATACAATTAGCAAAACTTATCCAAATTAGCCCAAATTTTTATCAGAGCCATAAAACATCGTTATAGAATTTTAGGAATTTTTCCAGAATTTATTAATGTATAAATTCGCTAATCTTCACTAGTTACCCATAATTAACCGTAATTAGTGTAAAAGCAAGCTAATCACTCACCTTTGCCACCACTAAAACCCCAAAACTGAAATATTCTCTGATTTGGCGCTGTTCCCAATCTTACACAGCAGCTCTACCTCGGTTCTCGTGCTAATACTCCTTGATTTGATGTTTGCTAAGCCTAATCTTCAATTAGAAAGTGATTAAGAGGTGTTTTGAAGAGATTTAGAGGGTGGAGGCCATGGCTAGGTTAAGAGGAATGAATAGTGATGGCTGAAAAATGAGAAAAAGGTATTCTCCAAACCCTAACAGCCCTTTTAAACTACTAATCCAGAAATTCCCCTTTGGGCCTAGCTGTTAATCACCCGGTTAAGCCCAATTAAGCTGTTTTTCACCATCTGAAACTTGTTTCAGCCATATCTCCCAAACGGTGAGTCCGTTTGGCTAATATGACTACTCTACGGAATTGTAAACCATCATCCGGATCCAATGGAAGTGGTTTCAAATCAAAGTTCCTTTCCAGTCAAAAGTTATGGTCAAAACAAGTTCAACTAGGGGCAAAACGGTCATTTAAAAATCGACAAAAATCATGAACATGGGAAATGACCCTCCTAGTCGTTTCCCAAAAGTACACGACCATACGACTTACTAAGAAAAAGAAATAAATATTCTATGATCTTCCGATGCGTAGAATGCAGGTCGTTACATTCTCCCCCCCCCTTAAGAAATTTCGCCCTCGAAATTCCTTAACAAAGAAACAAACAATGAATCCCGCATGCCTAACAATCATTCACAGCAACCAAACATGCAAAACAAGCAAAACAAACATAACCTAGCATGCGGAAAACTAAATCGCTAATAAAATCTTACCAGGCAAAGAGTTCTGGATACTTCTTCCTTATGTCCTCCTCTGTTTCCCAAGTACAGTCTTTCTCATCCTCACCCCACTGGACTTTGACTAGTTTCACCGCCTTCCTTCGAAGTTGCTTCGTATCGTTCCCAACGATACGCATAGGCCTACGGTTCCCAACCGCCTCAGGTTCAACCTCGATATCGTCCAACTGATCAGGTGAAATAGCCGCATTAGGGTCATGCACAAACTTCCTTAACTGGGAAATATGAAATACGTTGTGAACTCCCGCCATCTTGTCTGGTAAGTCAATTCTATATGCCAAATTCCCGACTGGTTCGAGAACAGGGAATGGGCCAACGAATCTTGGTGCCAACTTTCCTCTCCTGCCAAATCGTATTACGCTCTTCAACGGAGAAATCTTGACAAACACCAAGTCGCCAACGGAGAATTTTAAGTCTCTTCTCCTCTTATCGGCATAACTCTTCTGCCTATCTTGGGCAGCCTTCATTCGTTGTTGAATGGTCTTGTTTTTATCTGAAGTTTCCCTCACCACATCTGGTCCAAGCATAAACTTCTCGCCAGTCTCTATCCAACATGATGGTGAGTTGCATGGTCTTCCGTACAAAGCTTCAAACGGAGCCATACCGATACTGGATTGGTAGCTATTATTATATGCAAACTCTACTAGATGCAAATGGTCATCCCATGATCCACCAAAATCCAATATACATGCTCTCAAGAGATCTTCCAAAATACGATTCAACCTCTCCGTCTGACCGTCGGTCTGAGGATGATATGCGGTACTGAGATGTAACTCTGACCCTAGAGCTTCTTGTAAGCTCTTCCAAAACCCACTAGTGAACAACGGGTCTCGGTCACTCACAATGCTTTTAGGTACTCCATGGAATCTCACTACCCACTTCATATACAATTCTGCTAACTTAGCTGCCGTTCTGGTCGATCTGACTGGTATAAATCTTGCACTTTTGGTTAATCGGTCCACAATCACCCAAATGCTATCATGTCCCGATCTAGTCCTTGGTAAACCATCGATGAAATCCATCGAGACTTGCTCCCATTTCCATTCGGGAATTTCTAATGGCTGTAACAACCCACTAGGCTTCTTTTGCTCGGCTTTAACTAGCTGGCAATTCATGCATTTGGATATAAACTCCCCAACGTCTCTTTTCATCCCTTCCCAGTAGTAAGTCTGTCTCATGTCTTGATACATCTTATTACCACCGGGGTGTATAGTCAGTTTTGAGTGATGACATTCTCTAAGCACTTCATCTCTCAATCCATTGACATTGGGTACAACGAGCTTTCCATTCTTTCTAAGCCATCCATCTTGATCAAGCCCATACTTGCTCATCTCCTCATCGATACCCATCTCTAACTTGGAGATGATTTCCAATAGGTTAGGATCGTCCCTCTGACTAGAGCCGATCCGCTCAATTAAAGTGGGTCTGATCGTCAAACTTGCTAACATTTCTGGGTCCAATTCGCACTTTGGTCTGAAATCAAACCCCGCGATATACTCCAGTTGCTTCCATTCAAGGAACATAGCCCCTAAACTGGCATGTCTTCGACTCAACGCATCGGCTACCGCATTGCCCTTTCCCGGTGTATATGCGATGTCGAAATCATATGAAGCTAAGAACTCTAACCACCTCTGCTGACGAAGATTCAAATCCTTTTGAGAGAAAAGATACTTCAGCGGCTTATGATCAGTAAACAGCTCGAATCTTTCTCCCAAGAGATAATGTCTCCACATCTTCAATGCGAATACGATCGCTGCCAATTCCAAATCATGGATAGGATACCTCTTCTCATGCGGTTTCAGTTGCCTGCTTGCATAAGCTACAACCCTACCACCATGCATCAACACAGCACCTAGTCCGGTACCATAAGCATCTGTCTATACCATCATCTCTTCACTCCCCTTGGGAATGACTAACACTGGTGCACTTGTCAACTTTTCTTTTAGACTCTTGAATGCATCCTCGCACCTTTCGTTCCAAACAAAAGTTTGATTCTTCTTTGTCAACTGAGTCAACGGTGCTGCTATCTTGGAGAAGCCTTGGATAAACTTACGATAATATCCCGCTAATCCCAAGAAACTTCTTACGTCTGTTGCACTCTTGGGCGTAGACCAATCTTGCACCGTAGCCACCTTAGCAGGATCCACGGCGATATCATTTTCTGAAACAACATGGCCCAAGAATCTCACTTCCTTCCTCCAGAAGTGACACTTAGAAAACTTTGCTTTCAATTGGTGTTTCCTCAACACCTCCATCACTGTCCTTAAATGTTCCTTGTGTTCTTCCTCGTTCCTTGAGTAAACCAAAATATCATCCACGAACACAAGAACAGACTTATTCAACTGATCTCTGAATACCCTATTCATAAGATCCACAAAATATGTCGGGGCATTAGTCAACCCAAATGGCATAACCAACCATTCATAAAATCCAGACGGCGTTCGAAATGTCGTTTTAGCTATACTCTCAGCTTCCACTCTAAGCTGATGAAAACCTGTCGCGAGATCCAACTGGGAGAACACTCTCGCGCCACTCAACTGATTGAACAAATCATCTATCCGCGGGAGAGGATACTTATTCTTCCTCGTCACCTTGTTCAACTCGCGGTAGTCTACACACAAACGAAGGGAAACATCCGCCTTGGTAGCAAACACAACTAGTGCTCCCCATTCAGAGAGACTCCTTCTGATAAATCCCTTCTTCAAAAGATCGCTGACTTGCACCTCGAGCTCTCGCTGCTCCCTTGATGCCATACGACGAAGTGGCATCACTATAGGTCTGGCATCTTTTACCAAATCAATACGGAACTCAATCTCTCGGTGTGGTGGAAGTCCGGTCACTTCTTCGAAAATATCCGGATATTGGCCAACCCCGGGCAAACCTGACAACTCACTATGCGGAATGTCGAGGGAGTTTAGAAAACTAGCCAATACCCCCTCACTGGGTAGACCACCAAACACTATCCTCCGCCCATCATCCGCTCTAGCTGTCACTAAAAAGCCCTCATAGTCTACCACCACCCCGTATCTTCGGAGCCAATCTACTCCCAAAATAATGCCAAACCCAGTAAAGCCCAAAACAAAGCAATCACAAACAAACATGCATCCATGACTCGATAAGACCACATTACGACAAATCATGCTAAGGCTAGTAGAACCACCAATCGGGTTCGTCACTACTAAAGGTCTATCGACAATCTCGGGCTCCAATCCCAACCTATCTACCAGGTCACTAGATATGAAAGAACTGGAAGCTCCGGTATCAAACAAAACTCTAACAGGAACATCATAAACAGAAAGCATACCTTGAATGACGACATTCTTTCCCTTCTCCGCCGCAGTTGGGGCATTTGACGAAGAAGGAATAGCATTAAGGGCATATGCTTTCACCATTTGCTTTTCTTTAGGGGGTTGCGGACACTTGTCCTTGTGATGTCCCATTTGGCCACAGTTGAAGCACTTCCTATCCGCTGGCTTGGCCCGACAATTACTAGCATAATGGCCCTTCTTACCACAGCTGAAGCACTCAACATCTTGTTTATTCTTTTTCTTCTGGCCATCCTTAGTCTGACTCTGCTTTCTTTTATTCTGGGAACCACCCTTGCCTCCACCACTTGCTTGTGGCTTTGGCTCATCTGCGGATGCAACCTCAGTCTTCGGCTTAGGGTAGAGACTCTCTGATCTTAATGCTTTCCCCACAATCGACTCAAACGTCTCATCGATGTGGTTAATAAGCCTTTCCCCTAAGTACTGATCTAACCCAGTTATGAATTTCTCATTCTTCTTCTCGGCAGTATCAATAAGAGATAACCCATACTTTGACAAAGTGTCGAATTCAGCAATGTACTCCGAGACAGCTCTGCCATTCTGCTTGAGCTCCAAGAATTTCTTAAACAGCACTGACTTCTGAGAAGATGGAATGAACTTCTCGCTAAAGCGTGCTTTAAACTGCTCCCAAGTAATCTGATCTTCGGGAGTAGCTGCCTTTATAGCATTCCACCAATTCATTGCCCGCCCTTGCAGCTGACGGGAGGCTAGCTTTCTCTTCATCGCATCCTCGATACCCAAATCCTCGAAGATACGTTCGCAACTATCCAACCAATCCTGAACATCTGTGGCCGACTCCGTTCCATGGAACGGCTTCCCACCAAGGCTAGTATAATCCTTATTCAGCTTGGCGAAGTCGACTCTTGGCGCCTGCACTATTGGACCACCACCATTTCCACCATTGGGAGCTGCCCTCCGTACATCTCTAAGCATCTCTCTCATGAGGTCAGTAAACATCGTCCTCACATCAGCAGCATTCCCATTATTGGCTCCCCTACCAGCACCTCTAGTATCTCGGCTCATCGTCAATCTGAAAAAGGAAACGATTAATGATTCCATAGTGGTGCTAGTGCAGTACGACTTCATTCTTATACTACTAATAGTATATATATAGCTTTTGAAAACCAAAATAACCACAAATACGCTCTCTCGTATACGTATATTATCTCTCCCTGATAACTTCCCTAGGTTAACTACGCAACCTAGAGCTCTGATACCAAGTGTGACGGCCCGCCCCGCACCAACCGACACTTCCTCCAAGTGTGCGCTGTACACGTGTCCAACTGGCACGGAACGGTCGTCATAAGAAAAGAAAGAAGAGAATGAACTAATCAAGGAACCTGTAGAATGTCTCACAGCGCATGGAATAAAATATAATAATTACATACTTGACATAAAACAGGTGAGACAGTGCATAAGCTGATAACTAATAATAAATGTCAACATCAGAGCAGCGGAAATCCAAATACAGCTTATTACAACTTTTCAAAATCTACTGTCTCTAAACAAAAGAAAGCTAAAGTGGAAGATGCACCACCAATGCCCAAGCAGTGATCTTCAACAACACAGGGAGAATACTATATATATATATTACGTGGAAGCCTCCTGCTCGTCTCCGGATCATCTACCCGTACATCACCAGCTAACCTGTCTCTAGTCTGCTCGTGTGAGCACCCAGAGTAATAAGAAGAGACATAAAACTCTGGGTCAGACAAAAAGTCTGGTATGAGCGATAAGCAGCTAAACAGAACAATAACAGGTATACTAAACCATACCTGAACCTGGACCTGCAACCAAAGAGTTAGCACTACATACTGTACAATACTCTAAGGTGCCATCAACATATGGTGTAAAGAAATACGGGGGTGGGGGTGTGCATGTCATAGTGATAGCAAACAATTCAATCATGGCAACCATCCTCACATCTCCCACTCAGTGCATAAAGCATACGATGTATACCGCTTTCAACCACTAGACCCATCGAAGTAGTGACGGAGTTCGGCTTGTACAACTACTACTACCACCAAGCTTACCCCATGGAGTCATGACTAAACCTTTACAAATGACCCCACTTCATTGGTCTATAGCTCTTTTAGTCGTACCTTGACCACTGTGGCCCTGAATCCGTTCACGTACCCCCTATACATAGTGATCCAAAGTTACAGACATCGACAGCCCCTTAGCACACGTCCCGCAGCAAAGCCCAATCATGAAGTTAACTCGTTGATTCCCATCTGAATCCTTGGTACAAACTTCCCATTTGGACTACCTTTGCATCTCGGGTTATGGTCTTCTTCGGTTCGGTTCGGGTCTCTTCCTCCTATTCAGTACGGTTCGGGCATCCTCCTCCTATCCGGTTCAGTTCGGGTCTCCTCCTCTATCCGGTTCGGTTCGGATCTCCTCCTCCTCCTATCCGGTTCGGTTCGGGTGTCTCCTCCTATCCGGTTCGGATCTCCTCCTTCTATTCGGTTCGGATCGGATCTCCTCCTCCTATCCGGTTCGGTTCGGGTGTCTCCTGCTATCCGGTTCGGTTCGGATCTCCTCCTTCTATTCGGTTCGGTTCGGATCTCCTCCTCCTATCCGGTTCGGTTCGGATCTCCTCCTCCTATCCGGTTCGGATCGGATCTCCTCCTCCTATCCGGTTCGGATCGGATCTCCTCCTCCTATCCGGTTCGGATCGGGTCTCCTCCTCCTATCCGGTTCGGATCGGGTGTTCTTCCTAACCGGTTCTGAAAATCTGCAACTTTTTCCAGCAAGCTATTTTCGCCGAACGACGGCGTTTTCCACCATTCTAAACTTCCTATGACATTACAAAACATTCCAAACAGCAGTAACAACATATAGAATCAATCAAAAACATTAAAACATCATTTACATGAAATACTTTAGATCAAACATACCCAGAAACCCATGTTTTCCCCTTAATCCTTCTTAACCGTGATTATGCATACAATTAGCAAAACTTATCCAAATTAGCCCAAATTTTTATCAGAGCCATAAAACATCATTACAGAATTTTTGGAATTTTTCCAGAATTTATTAATGTATAAATTCGCTAATCTTCACTAATTACCCATAATTAACCGTAATTAGTGTAAAAGCAAGCTAATCACTCACCTTTGCCACCACTAAAACCCCAAAACTGAAATATTCTCTTATTTGGCGTTGTTCCCAATCTTACACAGCAGCTCTACCTCGGTTCTCGTGCTAATACTCCTTGATTTGATGTTTGCTAAGCCTAATCTTCAATTAGAAAGTGATTAAGAGGTGTTTTGAAGAGATTTAGAGGGTGGAGGCCATGGCTAGGTTAAGAGGAATGAATAGTGACGGCTGAAAAATGAGAAAAAGGTATTCTCCAAACCCTAACAGCCCTTTTAAACTCCTAATCCAGAAATTCCCCTTTGGGCCTAGCTGTTAATCACCCGGTTAAGCCCAATTAAGCTGTTTTTCACCATCTGAAACTTGTTTCAGCCATATCTCCCAAACGGTGAGTCCGTTTGGCTAATATGACCACTCTACGGAATTGTAAACCATCATCCAGATCCAATAGAAGTGGTTTCAGATCAAAGTTCCTTTCCAGTCAAAAGTTATGGTCAAAAAAAATTCAACTAGGGGCAAAACGGTCATTTAAAAATCGACAAAAATCATGAACATGGGAAATGACCCTACTAGTCGTTTCCCAAAAGTACACGACCATACGACTTACTAAGAAAAAGAAATAAATATTCTACGATCTTCCGATGCGTAGAATGCAGGTCGTTACAAACATTTCCAATATGATTTCCATAAATAGCAAATACATACTAATATTAAAATGAAACTATATTTTAAAGTCAATCATTTATGTTTTAAAATCTTTACTGGTAGAGCAAACATATAAGCTCGAAGTTTTGTAATTATCCGTGCTACCATTATCAATATTTTCATATTCATTCCTTTTTAACTTTAATTTTTTCGTGATGGTACTCATCTTAAGTATCACTTCAGTGCTCCTAATTGAGAAAAGAAAGAGGAAAAGAAATCAATGATTCTTCATCTGGTCCGATTGTGGGTATTCTTAAATTGCATGGAAAGTACGTATTATCTTGAACCAAGCTTTATATAAATTTTGTTTGATGTCACAACTCCTAGGTAGCCATTATATTTTGAACTGTCAATTTCATTCTATGTTGCATATCATAGCTCACTAAATAGTACAAAGCTTATCTTGAAAAATACTTACCAGCATTCTCTGGAAATGTCCAGGGAGTTGTTGTGTATATGGCCAGGCACAAATCTGGAAAGAATTCCTATAAGTCGGTAGAGTCTTATGATGCAGCAACCATTCTGAATATTGCATGTATGCTCTTAGATGTACGCCCTTCTGGGTACTGCGTGAGTAAATATGTCATACATCATCAGGAATGTTTTATGTCCATGATAGATGACTATACCATGAGGTAAAATAATTCATATGATGTGATTTTCAAGTATAAGGCGTTTTTTTCTAGTGGGATTTTGCCAGAAAAGAATTATGCATGTTTATTATTCTGGTAGTTGTAGAATATTGATTACTCGGAATTTTACTTATATGTTTATTTATTCTGAGAAACTACACCAATTTATTATCAAACTGCACATATATATCTTACCTCCAATTTAGCTTTAGCAAGAGCCTTTCGAGATGATGGGCCTCAGTGAGCTGGCTTACGACCTCTGTAGGTACGTCCTTGCATAGCCATTTTACCGAAAAGCTTCTACTTATATCATTTATGAAGATCAAGGCAATTGTTTTAACTATAATTTTGAAATATAACATTTTAAAAATAATTCTTAGCTGAGACGGGAGGAAGAATAATTTTCACAACTAATCTCTCAACCAATCCCTCAATTAGTCTCCTCAACCAATCTCTCAATCAAAGCATGGAAAAAGTTGCAAGCGAATTAGTCACCATGTGAAATTAATAATATTCCAAGAGAACAACTTCTGGACTTGAACTGCAAGTGGTAGATTGCTTTGATATACCCGGATAAGCTTAACACTTTCAAGACCACTGGGTAAAAAGAAACTAAGAGGTCAAGAAATATGGAGTGAAATATACTGTTTTGTGGGAAAATAGAATTGCTTACATCTGCAGATGACCCGAGGGTATTAGAACCATGCCACACAATCTCTAACTTCTTCAACTGTTTTCGTCTTATCCTGTCTCGGTAATCAATACGTGAGAAGTAGATAGAACCAAATCCTACCTGCAAATTATTGGAGCTAATATTTCTATGCTGCTTCAAACATATCATGTTTAGAAAATAAATTTCCACATACGGAATCGCAAAATATAAACATTAATGTTTGTTCAGAGGAGTTGCAAAAAACGTATAAATTAATTAACAGATATGAAAACAACTAAGCACTTGAAGATGAAACGTGAGAAATACTTCTGTTCCAAGCAAATAAGACTACACTGCAGCATGCCCAAATACAAGAATAACTTAGCTTGTTTCTTCCCTTATAAATTTTATTCTTTTAATAGTAGTTAACTCCATAATATCCAGATTACTAAATCATATAGAATATGGATATTCCTTTTGCTTTAAATTATAATTAATCTAAATCAGTATATGTTTGTTCCAGTGCATCCCCTTTTATTGATATCTAACCTTTTATAAGATGGCCTTATATTATACCCACTTTCCATATATATAACTTACTTACGATACTCTACCATTTACACAGATTTCATCTTTATTTCATAAGGGCTCAGTGTTGATTAAAGTGCAAAACAATTGAATTCAGAGTATATTAATCTCTTTTGGTTACACCAGCATATAGTTATATTTACTCAAATATGTCGTTCAATCTTGAAGGGGTAGCTTTATGTTTAATCTCCTCATTACTTTGTTTAAATCAATTCATTTTTTAATTGTATAACAAGCTACCCAATACTGTCCTTTAGGTTCTACCCTCTTCTCCCATACACGCACATTACTGGGTGACTTTGTATTGGATTTCTAGTGCAACTATATGCCATCAAGCATGTGTATTTATATTGGTTCGTTCTCATATCTAATCTAATAACTTTTCCCACAATTTCCCTTAAAACTAAAGTAGGTTGACACAATACTCCCACTTATACAACAACATATATTAGACCCAGGTCAACCGTATTCATACTGTTACTTGAAAGCATGCTTATTTAGTTAGATCACTGTATCACCCCACCTCCGTTAAGGTCACTCACAAAGGTTTAACTTTGATGGAGCGTTTTAGTAAACAGAACAGAAATTTACAAGACAGAGAAAACAGTACTTGAAAAATTTATAAATTTATTACAACAGAAGCCGAAGTAAGTTTGGTTACATTTTTTCAAGTCACAATATCAGAATTCAAGTACAAAAATATCAGTCTTGTACAAAAGCCTTCAGAATACATAGTTTTTTTTAAAATCATAATCCCCCAACATGAACTGCCATGATTTTAAAATCATAATCCCCCAACATAAACTTCCATGGAAAGATAGAGCCAAGGCCAAGCGATACTTCAAGCAGAGAAAGTCCAAATCAAGCTCCTAGATTTCCACCCTACAAACCTGGGGCGGGGGGGGAGGGACGAAAGAGAAGGGGCGAAAACAAGCAAGGTCAGACATTCTGGCAAGTCCAGTGACTTTCAACATATGAACAGATGATAATATCATGACATGAAAATATAGCTAGATAAGAGACAATATCAACAGGAGTAACTAATATACTTAAGCTAAACAGAAGAAACAGAATGATAGAGCCCAAGTTATGCTTCTTACTTATATTTTACTTCTCTGCACTAATACTAGTATAACAGGACTAGGTATTACCCTAATGTCTAAACAGAAACAGAATAATGGACCTTTACCACCTGAACAGAAGGTACAGAAACAGAAATAGAATAATCCTTACGGAAACAGAATGTTAGAATTAGGTGTACACTAGTAAATGGGCCTTTACCACCCCAACAGACGGTACCACGCAGAAACAGACAGGTGTAACCACCCAACAGAAACAGACGGTACCCCAACCGAAACAGACAGAACTAAGTGTACCCTAAATCTACCCCAAGCGATCGGCTCCCTAATACATAAATACCCTGTGCCAGCCCCACAGAAGGGTGTATCACTCCCCAAAGTGGCAACCTTTAAATGACACAGACCTATTTACAGATGTCACGACGTCTTACATCCTCAGAGGCAGACCGGGATCCATGCACGCACATGACCCGGTTGGAACGCACCATCAACACCCCTCGCCATTATTAGAATGAACCGCTTATAATTATTTCAGTAAGCATGCCCGGACCCTACCTACTGTTGGGTCATAGTTTTGATACCAGAAAGGGTTACTGACTAATATGAGTCCCAAACAACAGATGACACAAGTATTTTCCCTCCTAACCTTGTGTCCCCAGACTAACAGATTTCAGATTAACTTGTTTACAAGTTTTCAGACATACAAAGTTCAAGTCAACTAGTTCACAGATCAGAAAAATCAGGTTAACAGGTTTTCAGATTAACGGATCAGATGTACAGTTTTAACAGACTTACAGATTGTCTAACTTTGTATTGGGCCTACAGATTCACGAAATAGGTTTGTTAATTCATCGGTCCAGTTGGTTTAGCCCTATCTACCCAACACGTTTTAGACATCATATTTACCTCAGATTTGCATTAATTAAATATTAATGCGCAGACCTCTCACATTAGGTCGGTAGCTTGTGGCCACTGGATAAGCCGGGCGGTTCCGGGCATACTTCTTCCACAAGCCAGACCTAACCTCGTGTCTAAGCATATTTTATTTATGCATACGACCTCTCACATTAGACTAGCAGTTTGCGGTTGTTGGTTAAGCCGGTTGGGTCCGGGCAGGCTTCTACCGCAAACTTGAGTCTAACCTCGTGTCTCAGCATTTTTATTATAACCCATTTATTCCATTACAAATGATACAAATATCAGACTAATTCTGCCAATTTAACAGATTTGACTTCTTTTCAAGTCGAAGTAGATTAAACAAATTAACATGTTTTACACAAATTACAATCATTCAGCTTTTCAACAGATCTAACAGATTTAGCAGCTCAGGCGGTTCAATAGATTTAGCAGATTAGGCAACTCAACAGATTTAGCAGATTGGGCACAATTAGCAGATTAGGCGATTCAACATATTTAACAGTTTAGGCAATTCAGTAGATTAAACAGGTAACAGATTTAGCAGATTAGGCAAATTTAGCATATTAAACAGATAACAGTTTTAGTCGATTAAACATTCCTTAAAGTCCTATTCACATATCTTGCCTAATTCATAAAGTGAGCCTAAACTTATAAGCCCAAATTATGGTCATAATCCACCATATAACATATGTCCCAAATTTTAGTTAAACTTGCATAGTTCAGAATATTCTCCAAAAACCTTACATATAAATTATGCCAAATATAGCCATGGACTACAATGCATGTCATATATCCAAAAACCCACTTTTAGGCGTGTTCACATTAATGGTTATCCTGTTTAATATAGGTCTTTACACCTAAGTTATACACAAAATAATCCTCCTTCTTCTAAATTACAGACTATAATATATAAAGTATGTCTAGATCTAAAATTACAACTTATGTCCTTTATATTCTAAGTCATGAACAATCTCATATAATATGCCTCCAACTTATGTCCTGAATTACAACATGTGCTATGTGTCTAAATCAATTGCTTATTTACAGTTAAATCTTTACGCCTAAATCCTAAGTCATATGTCCAATATTCTTCTATGCCTCAAGTCATATGTTCAATACACTTTATGTTTCAAACATGTCTAGCCATATGTCTCAGATTTATGTTCTAGCTACAGCCTATATTCTTTCCTTAAATCAGTCACAGATCAGTCATGCCCAATTTATGCATCATTCATTATCTGCCCCAAAAGTTTGGCATTCGTGCTTCAATCTCTTATGAGATTTGGCTCAGGCTCGTGGTAGCCTGGCTATAGAACAGAAAGAAGAGAGATACAGAATAGTTGCAATACGATAGATCTAAACAGAACAGAATATGCATAACCTCAGATTCAGATTTACAACCATGTCACGATCATAATTAAAATTCATATCTAAAAATAACTGTGCTTGCCTTGATTGGATTATAGAAGAAGAGTTGCAGTAGTTCTCTTTTAACCTAATTCGGATTTGGGGGAAGATGCATTATTTCTAGTTTTGATTCCAGTAGAGTAGCGATGCCATTATTTTATTTATTTATAATATTTCAGAGGCAACATAAGGAGAAAATAAAATGGTGTAAAGAGAATGAGGCTAGGAGGCTTTTTATATAGGAATAGGCAGACGAATCTAGACAGAAAATGTGACCAAATACATCAGAATGAACCCAGGCTCAGAACTGGGTTATGTCACTAGGTCGACCATAGGGTCGACCTGGTCCCTGGGAGGTCGACCATAGTGTCGACCCCCATGTCGACCTGGTCCTGGGCGGGAAAATTCCCGCCCAGTCTGTGCTGACGTTTGAATTCGAATTTCGAATACGAATTTCAAGATGTTTTCGGTTCTGAAAATTCCTAAAACTTCGGAGGGTCATATCTCCCTCATACGGACTCCGTTTCTCGAAAACTCGGACTCGTTTCCAAGCAGAATTTCGAGACGAACGCAATGGCGCAATAAGTTTCCCTTGATTCTTATTTTAAAAATTAATTATTCTATGATTTGTTACTTATACGTTTACAGAAAATACGGGGTGTTACATTCTCCCCTCCTTATAGGATTTCGTCCCCGAAATCTTCAAGTTAAGAAGAATGTGTCTTACCATCCGGTCATCCATCTACTCAACCATCATCCACAAACATACAACGTCCTTAGAAAACTTCTAATGTTGTATGAACATATGCAAAGGTGTGTGTATATGTTCCTTATTTAATGCAAAGATCATGTGGTCTACTGATTCTGTTGACCTCCTTAATGCGAATTATGTCAGTGCCATGAGTTCCACATGTATGAAATTTTCCTATTTGATGCATATCATTTCTATATGAGTGCACAACCGTTCATTCATATGCAACATCCATGTGCTGAGTCAACCATTTCGCATCCATAAAAAAAATGCACACACATCCATATGCAGTATGAAAGTGTTTTTGAGCCGATCTAGTGCCTAGTGTGTGTGTATATGCATCCACTGGCAATCACTAGAAACCACTTGTATCCACTTGCAACCATCAAACATAACATGTCTCAAACACATGTTTACACCCATTAATTTCTACCTAAAGGTCGAAGGATAAAGTCGAGTGATAGAGGCAAGTATAATTAAAACTAAAGTTAGGTTCCCATTAGGCATCGGTTTAAGAGAATAACTCCCTAAGTATCAACCCCGAAGACCGAAATCAACATCAGATTAATACTCAGAGAATCACTCCCATTAAACAAATGCCCAACTGGAAATCCATTTCACACTTTGAGTAAAATCTCCTACAGACTACTGATACAGATCAGATCACCAAATGATTCTTAGGAAGCTAAGCATGATAAAAACTCATAATGTATGCGTCATAGTCAACTTAACGCTCAACACAGATACCCAACTTATCACAATTAGATGAGTCATAAACCTTATGGGTCTGAGTCTACAACGGAATCAGAAACAATACTAGTATTAAAGTGCAGAGTATCGATTACAGAAAAAAATGCCAGAATCAGAAAAGAGCTTTAACTCAACAACCAGATAAAGAAATTAAACCTCCTACAGAAAGTTTCCTTATTTCTATCCTATCCACTAGCCTCGAGAGTGTTCGCCTGCCCTCCAGAAGTTGGTCCTGCCCTCTACCGTTGCCCTCGTTTCTTCGGGCAGTCCCTAGTGAAGTGTCCCATCTCACCACAGTTGAAGCAAGTGCCCTTTCTTTTATTGCAATCCTTGTTCAGATAAGTCAAGCTTCCACAAGTAAAGCACTTTTTCTCCTTCTTATCTTCATACTTTTCATCCTTTTTTTGTGTTTCCTTTTTGGGCCATGCTTTCTTGTTTTGTGGTTCTTCCTTCTTTGCCTCTTTCTTGCCCTTGTCTTCCCCGTGTAGTAGTGCCATGTCCACCAATATCTCGTAAGTCGCTCCCATGGGTACATGGGTCATGGATAGGATGTGCAGTGGCTCGTTCAATCCTTTAACAAAGCGGAGAGCCTTTTTATGCTGGGTGTTGACTAAATCCAATCCGAACCTAGCCAGTTGGTTGTACTGGTTGATGTATTCCTTGACCGTCATACTTCCTTGCTTAAGAGATAAGAACTTTTCTAGTTGTAGACTTCGTTCAGCTTGCGAGAGGAATTTCGTCTCAAACCTTGTTCTGAAATCCATCCATGTTTCAACCGGCCTCTCGGCGTTAGTTACTTCCCACCAATAGGAAACTTCGTCCTTGAGCAATCATACCGCCAATTGTACCTTCTGCCTATCGTCCACCTCGAAGATAACGAACAGATCCTCAGTTTCTTTGAGCCAATTCCTCGCTTCTATGAACGATTCAGTTCCCTTGAAATCCTTCCCACCCATGGCCCTAAAATCTTTACAGATCTTTGAGAAAGCAATTGCACGAGGTGGGGGCGGAGGAGGGGGAATCGCTGCGGCTGGAGGAGGAATGTCTGTTGGGCCTGCATCGTTGGCCCTAGAGTCTAAGTACCTCCTGAACCAGCCAGGTACCGGTAATGTAACACCCTGAATTTTCTATTAACACTAAAGTTGCTAAAATATTAATAAGTATGTAAGAGAGGGGATGTATCTAATATGAATATAAAAAATATTAATAAGTATGTAAGAGAGGGGATGTATCTAATATGAATATAAAAATATTAATAAGTATGTAAGAGAGGGGATGTATCTAATATGAATATAAAAATATTAATAAGTATGTAAGAGAGGGGATGTATCTATTATGAATATAAAAATATTAATAAGTATGTAAGAGAGGGGATGTATCTAATATATATATAAACAATAATAAGTAAAGGGGATGTATCTAATGTGTACATTGTAGAATATATATATATTTGGGCAGTTAATGCAAACATGAATAGAAGTTTATTAATATGCTGAGTGTTTGCTGAGTCACTTCTGACTCATTGCTGAGTCAACAAGATAAACCCCATCTTGTCTGAACGGCTGCGGTTGTTTCTAGGTTAAATCTAATGGCCTAAATGAATTCTAAAATCTATAAATAAGTGGGTAGACCCTAAACCTAAATCACTTGTAAAATTAGAGAAGCTACCGTCATGCTGCTGCCATGGAGTTCAGCGTAGCCGTCACAAACTAAGAAGAGGAAGCCTAATCTACTACAACTAAATTCTACTCAACAAAACAAATCAAACCAAAGAACTCTCTCTCTAATTCTCTTCTTTTGGTTGGTGAGTATGATGATTCTCACAAGACTATTACAAACTAATTTGACTCAGTTATGAATGGATCACAAGAAAGTGATGTGATTTGTAATTGTAAATTCTATATATTGTGGATCTCTTATTATGTTATTATGTTGTCGTATGATGTAAATTATATATGCTATGTCATGCTATGTTGTAAATTCTCTTATGCTATGTCGTGCTATGTTGAGAATCATGTCAAGCTATGTTATACTTTCATACTATGCCATGTTATAAATCATGCTATATTATGTTGAAAAATCATGTTGTTGGATCATGCTTAAAGTTATGTTTTTTTTTCTTAATTTAAATGGATCTTGTTTATGGGAATTTGCCTATTAGGTTAGGTGTACCCATAAACTTGAAACTATAATTAAATAAAACTTGATTATGGGAATTTGCCTATTGAGTTAGGTGTACCCATATAAAACCATGTTGTTAAAAAAATTAGATGATGTTGATTCACACATGTTCATATGTAAGTTTATGAAAATTGATTGAGATCATATTAGGTGAATTTTGAACAAGTTGACACCTTTAGATCCATGACATGTATAATCTATGCAAGTTGGACATATGCAAGTTTCACCCCTTATTATGATTCATTTGGTCACATATACATGTTGTTATTATGATAATCTCTTTTATGCTATGAGTTAGGCTATTCGAGTCTAACATATATTTTGCGAATAAACGTTCAAACGTGGGGTAGGGGTAATATTAGGAATTAATAAATTGGGTGCAATTTTGTAAGATGTTGCATACCATGAATGAATGTCCATAATTGAGTCAATTATGGACATTGTTAAAAATTGGAAGTAATTAATAACTCAAGTAGGGAATTATTAAAATTGGGGGAAAGTGGATTATTATTAATAATCAATGCTTAGGACACGAGGTTGGACCCGTTTGTGATGTAAACCTGCCCGGACCCGCCCGGCAAATCCAGTAGTCACAAATGTCGGCCCAATGTGAGAGGTCCTAGGCCCAAACTAAAGCATAACAGTTGTAAAGACACGAGGTTAGACTCTTTTATGGTGTAAGACTGCCCGGACCCGCCCGGCAAATCCAGCTGTCATAAATGTCAGTCTAATGTGAGAGGTCTTTATGAGGTTATGGCCTTAATGAACTAAGAAATACTTAACCAGATAATCATGTAAGGTGGGACATGGGGGTTAAGTAGGTGCCTTGGGTGGCATGAGGAATCTGGTGGTTGCCTTTAGAGGCATTTGAAATACGATTAGACTTAACCAAACACACATGTAAATGAACATGACTAAGTGGGTTAAGTGGGATGGACTAATGGGGACAAGCTTAGGTGGAATGCTTGTGGTAAATAGTGGGGGCCCATTTCAACCAGTATCCCAAAACGTATCTTTGTGGGCTCGACCCAAGTCGAGGACGGGACACGCATACTGGGTTTGACTATAAGAGGCCAAAACAGGGAGCGGTGGCAACGCAAGTCCAACGGGTTTCATATGCGTGTGTGGACCCGGGCTGGTAGGTAAGACGTTGTTGCATCGTGTAGGTATAAGCCGTGCATGTCCGTTGTATCAGGTTGCCACTTTAGGGGAGTGATACACCCCACTGTGGGGCCAGCACGGGTATCTACGAGTTAGGGAGCCGATCGAATAATGGGAAGTAGGGTACACCTAGTGGAGATAGGGGCAGGCGGCACCTATGTAGTCAGTTAGGGGTACGTAAAGCCATTGGGAAAGTTTCTAAGTGAAGCTAAGTGGGATGAATCTTTAGGGTGACTGGTGTGGTGCAGTATAGTGTTTATCCTTTAGTATTTAGGAGCGCCTATAACGTTGCCTTTAGCGATTGTCTATGTCCTTAATCTGCTCTTCATAGACATTTTCTTGTTTTCCAGCTTATGCCTTAGTCCAGTTATTTTGGTAATAGTATTGTAGAATTATCATATTCACCAGACTTTATGTCTGACCCCCCCTTTTCCATCCTTTTTCTCCCTTCAGGTCCGCAGGTTGGGCCAAGTTCTAGTGGAGTCTAGTTGGATCGCTTATCTTCTGGAAAGCTTGGACTGCTGAAGTAAAGTCCAGCTTGTTATCTTTCTTTTTAATGGCTATTCATGTAATGGGATTATGTACTTGTTTTATCAATATAGATATTGTACTTGACATTGAATGTGGTGTTATGATGTAATCAAACATGTTTTGACTTCTGCTACAATGAAATAAAGTTTTTGAATTTCCAAGTACTATTTTATATCTGTCTTGTTGTAATTTTACTGTTCTATATTCACTTAAAACCTCCATGGAAGTTAATGCATTCCCTTTGTGAGTGACATTAATGGACGTGGGGTGTTACACGCGGTATCAGAGCATAAGGTTACCAGAACAGATAAAAAAAAAATTAGAAATTTTTTTTTCTAAAGTATTTTTGGAAGAAGTGCTTTCAAAAAAAAACATGTTATTTAAAGAGAGTTTTTATGAAAAACATAATCCCAAATAGCCACATCCTTATCTTTATCTTTCGAATTCTCCATTTTGAATCTTTCCTTTTTCGTTTCAGCATGGCTGAAGATCTTAATCTCCCAGAAGGTGTGACGATTCCAGGGTGGTTTAGGAGATACTTGGAGGCTAGGGCCACCACTGCAGGCCCAGCGGATACTCCTCCACCCCTAGTTGCACCCATTCCTCCTCCTCCTCCTCCTCCTCGTGTTGACACTTTTGCAAAGACGTGCAAGGAATTCAAGGCTATGGGAGGAAAAACTTTTCAAGGGACTGAGACATTTGTGGAGGCCAGAGATTGGCTTAAGGAGACTGAGGAATTGTTGGATATCTTTGAAGTGGAAGATGGGAGGAAAGTCCGTTTAGCTGCTTGGTTAATGAAGGGAGAGGCCTCGTTTTGGTGGGAGGTCACTAACGGGGAACGTCCAGTTGATTCATGGGCGGATTTCAGACGAAGGTTTGAGGCAAAGTTTCTTTCAAGGGCAGAGGAGAACTTAAATATGGAAAAATTCCTGGCACTAAAGCAAGGGAGCTCATCAGTAAAGGAATATGTCAATAAATTTAATCAGTTAGCAAGGTTTGGCTTGGAGTTGGTGAACACGCCAGAGAAGAAAGCTTTGAGGTTCGTTAGAGGCTTGAATGAACCGTTGCAAGGGTTGGCTATGACCCACATCCCTATGGGAGCCACCTTTGAAAAGCTAGTAGAAATGGCACTTATGCATGAGGATAAGGCAGTTGAAAAGAAAGGGGATCAGAAGAAACCCCAACAGCAAAATAAGAAGGGTGGTAGAAACAATAATGGCAATGGGAAGAAGAAATGCTTCAATTGTGGGACGCCTGGCCATCTCAGCAAAGATTGTAGAAAGAAAAAGAAGACTGGTTGTTTTCATTGTGGAGATGCGGGACATTTAGTGAAGGACTGTCCAAAGAAGGGGCAGAGGGCAGGGTCTACCTCGGGAGGACAGGTGCAGGCTCTTATGGCACCAGGGCAGGCAAGGGGGCAAGTTCAGGCTATTGCGGCCCCACCGCTGCAAGAAAGAGGTAGAACAATTTCTGTTGAAAGCTTAGTTTTTCTGTTTGATCATCCTGTCCGTACCTTATTCGATTCTGGCGCATCTCATTCGTTTATCTCTGCATCATTAGTTGAATCACTGCACTTGAACACCAGTTTAGTAGAGGATCCCTTGGTCGTTTCAAATCCAATTGGGGGTTCGGCTCATTTGACCATGATATGTTTGGATTTGAAAATCTCCATACTTAGCGTTGAATTTAGATGTGATGCTTATGTATTGGGCTTCACGGGCTATGGGCTAATTTTAGGAATGGATTGGTTGTCTAGAAATAGGGCCATTCTTGATTGTGAAAGGAGAGTAGTTAGGCTTGTGACTCGCCTTGGTAATGCTCTCGACATCTTTTGTAATCCCATAAATTCCGTTATGCTAAGTTATCTTGAATCGCTTGACGCGTCTGTAGAGAACCTGCGATCGGTAGAAGTGGTCCGGGAATATCCGGATGTGTTTGAGGAGGTGAAGGGCTTACCTCCAAAGCGGGAGATAGACTTTCGAATTTATCTTGTGGATAATGCTAAACCCGTATCTTTGCCAGTGCGCCACATGGCTCCTCGTGAAAGGAGGGAACTCAATAAGCAAGTAAAGGAGTTGCTTGAGAAGGGGTTCATAAGACGTAGTATATCGGAGTGGGGTGCTCCAGTAGTTTTTGCCACAAAGGCGGATGGGTCTCTTAGACTTTGTATGGACTATAGAGAACTAAACAAGCTTACTAAAAAGAACCGACACCCACTGCCAAGGATTGACGATCTCTTTGATCAGTTAGTTGGCGCCTCAGTGTTTTCGCAGTTGGACTTAGCCACTGGCTTTCATCAACTGAGAGTGGCTGAGGATAGTATAGATAAGACTGCTTTTAGGACTCCTGACGGATTCTATGAATGGCTAGTGATGCCCTTTGGTTTGACAAACGCCCCTGCATATTTTGTTGATTTGATGAGTAGGGTGTTTAGGGAATACCTTAACAAATTCGTGGTAGTCTTTGTGGATGACATCTTAGTCTTTTCTAAGAATAAAGAAGAGCACTCCCTACATCTTAGGGAAGTGTTGGAAACCCTTCGAGCGCATAACCTTAAGGTAAAATTTTCTAAGTGTCACTTCTGGAGGAAGGAAGTACGGATCTTAGGGCACGTGGTTTCCAAAGAAGGGATAGCAGTGGATCCCGCAAAGGTGGTGGCCATCCAAGATTGGAAGGTCCCTAAAAATGCAACCGAAGTAAGAAGTTTCTTGGGGTTGGCTGGCTATTATAGGAAGTTTATCAAAGACTTCGCAAAAATATCAGCTCCATTAACGCGGTTAACGAAGAAGAACCTGGTTTTTACGTGGGACAAAGATTGCGATGATGCGTTCCAACGTTTAAAGAGAGCCTTAACTTCAGCCCCAGTCTTAGTGCTGCCAGACGGGAATAAACCGTTTACCATCTATACTGATGCTTGTGGGACGGGACATGGCGCGGTCCTCATGCAAGAGGGAAGAGTAATAGCCTATGGTGGAAGGCAGTTGAGGGTTCATGAAAAGAATTACCCCACGCATGACTTAGAGCTAGCCGCAATTGTTTTCGCGCTTAAGTCTTGGCGTCACTATCTTCTTGGTGAGAAATTCGAACTGTTCACTGACCACAAATCATTAAAATACTTATTCTCTCAGAAGGATTTGAATTTAAGGCAGCAACGATGGATGGAATTCTTAGCCTCCTACGATTTTGAAATAGCATATACCCCGGGCAAGGGTAACGTGGTGGCAGACGCCTTAAGTAGGAAAAGGTTGTCCTTGAGTCCGTTGTTTGTTGAACGACAAAGCTTAGAATTCATCTCTATGTTTGACTTTAGACCCTCCGTTGACTTAGTACCCGGTCTGTTAGCATCCTTGGAGGTTAGACCTGCACTTCTAGGACGGGTTGGTGAGGCACAGCGAGACGACCCACAGTTGGTTGAGATAGTAGAAAAGCTCAAAGGGTGGGAGTCGTCAAGCCATCTTCGTAGGTATACCCTAGACGATAAGGGTTGGTTACGAAGGGATAATAGACTTTGTGTACCACAAGACGAAGACTTAAGGAAGGCCATTCTTGATGATGCTCATCGCTCAAAAATGACCATTCATCCCGGCGGGGATAAGATGTACAAAGATATGAAGCGGGTTTTCTTTTGGGCCGGTATGAAAAAGGATGTGGCCGAGTATGTCGCTAGATGCTTGGTGTGCCAACGAGTTAAAGCAGAACAAAAGAAACCCGGTGGGTTGCTTCACCCATTAGAAGTTCCACTATGGAAATGGGAAAGCATCTCAATGGATTTTGTGGATGGATTACCAAGATCAAGGAAGGGTAACACGGGGATTTGGGTTATAGTAGATAGACTTACTAAAAGCGCCCATTTTATTCCCGTGAAAAGTAAGAGGACTGCTCCGTGGTTGGCTTCTGTATACAGTAAGGAGATAGTTCGTTTGCACGGTATTCCTTCTAGTATAGTAAGCGACCGTGACCCCATCATTACTAGCAAATTTTGGAAGAGTTTACAAGAGGTGGTAGGGACTCAGCTATGTTTGAGCACCGCATATCATCCTCAGACAGACGGCCAGACCGAGAGGGTGAATCGCATTCTAGAGGATCTTTTAAGGCTTTGTATCCTAGACTTTGGGGGTACATGGGAAGAGCACCTTCCGTTAGTAGAATTCGCATATAATAATAGCTTTCAGTCTAGTATTGGCATGGCACCTTTCGAAGCTCTTTATGGAAGGCCTTGCCGTTCGCCTACATGTTGGTGGGAATCTACCGATAAAATCCTACTTGGGCCCGATATGGTTAGGGAAACCTCGGAGAAGATTGAGTTGATTCGAAGGAGGATGAAAGCAGCACAAGATAGGCAAAAATCGTATGCTGATAATAGGAGGACAGATCTTGAGTTTGACATTGGGGACATGGTTTTTATCAAAGTATCTTCGTTACAGAATGTTGTTCGCTTTGGGTCCGTGGGGAAATTAGCACCAAGGTTTGTAGGGCCGTTTCCTGTAAAAAAACAGGATTGGGAAGATGGCATATAGGGTGGAGTTGCCTGAGAAACTTAGTGGAGTACACGACGTATTCCATGTATCACATTTGAGGAAGTGTTTGCACAAGACCGCGGAGGTGGTAGAGCCGAGCTTGCTTAAAGAGGTGGAAATAGAGCGTGATGCAACAATTAGACTAGCTCCTACATGCATTCTTGGGTCGGAGATCAAAAAGTTGAGGAATCGAGAGGTCAGACTGGTTAAAGTGCAATGGGGAGATGATGAGAGCAACGCAACTTGGGAGACAGAAGAGAAGATGCGTTCGTTGTACCCTTTTCTTTTTGAGGGTATGTCTTTTAATTTCTCCTTTATCGCTTAGCTTATCTTATCTTATCTTTAGTATGTCCTCTCATTAGTATCTTTGACCTTTAGTTAGGATAATCCTATGGTTGAAACATGTGTTTGAGACATGTTATGTATGATGGATGCAAAATGGATGCAAGTGTTTGCTAGTGGTTGCTCGTGGATGCATATATACACACACTTTAGGCACTAGATCGGCTCAGTCACTTCATATTGCATATTGCATATATATGGATGTATTTAGTATAATGGATGTATAATGGTTGTACCATCATATGGATGCTGCATTCAGTTGAATGGGTGTGCACGCATATAGAAGTAGTATGTAAGCAATTAGGATCTTTTGCATACATAATGGATTCATGACACTTACATAATTTGCATTAAGGAGGTCAACTGAATCAGTAGACCGCCTGATTTCGCATTAGGTAAGAACATGTACACACACTTGCATATGATCATAAAGCATTAGAAGTCTTTTAAGGACAATGGATGCCTGTGTATGATGGATGAGTAGATGGACGTTTGGATGGTAGGATATACATTCTTCCAGACTTGAAGATTTCGGGGACGAAATCCTAAAAGGAGGGGAGAATGTAACACCCTGAATTTTCTATTAACACTAAAGTTGCTAAAATATTAATAAGTATGTAAGAGAGGGGATGTATCTAATATGAATATAAAAAATATTAATAAGTATGTAAGAGAGGGGATGTATCTAATATGAATATAAAAATATTAATAAGTATGTAAGAGAGGGGATGTATCTAATATGAATATAAAAATATTAATAAGTATGTAAGAGAGGGGATGTATCTATTATGAATATAAAAATATTAATAAGTATGTAAGAGAGGGGATGTATCTAATATATATATAAACAATAATAAGTAAAGGGGATGTATCTAATGTGTACATTGTAGAATATATATATATATATATATGGGCAGTTAATGCAAACATGAATAGAAGTTTATTAATATGCTGAGTGTTTGCTGAGTCACTTCTGACTCATTGCTGAGTCAACAAGATAAAACCCATCTTGTCTGAACGGCTGCGGTTGTTTCTAGGTTAAATCTAATGGCCTAAATGAATTCTAAAATCTATAAATAAGTGGGTAGACCCTAAACCTAAATCACTTGTAAAATTAGAGAAGCTACCGTCATGCTGCTGCCATGGAGTTCAGCGTAGCCGTCACAAACTAAGAAGAGGAAGCCTAATCTACTACAACTAAATTCTACTCAACAAAACAAATCAAACCAAAGAACTCTCTCTCTAATTCTCTTCTTTTGGTTGGTGAGTATGATGATTCTCACAAGACTATTACAAACTAATTTGACTCAGTTATGAATGGATCACAAGAAAGTGATGTGATTTGTAATTGTAAATTCTATATATTGTGGATCTCTTATTATGTTATTATGTTGTCGTATGATGTAAATTATATATGCTATGTCATGCTATGTTGTAAATTCTCTTATGCTATGTCGTGCTATGTTGAGAATCATGTCAAGCTATGTTATACTATCATACTATGCCATGTTATAAATCATGCTATATTATGTTGAAAAATCATGTTGTTGGATCATGCTTAAAGTTATGTTTTTTTTTCTTAATTTAAATGGATCTTGTTTATGGGAATTTGCCTATTAGGTTAGGTGTACCCATAAACTTGAAACTATAATTAAATAAAACTTGATTATGGGAATTTGCCTATTGAGTTAGGTGTACCCATATAAAACCATGTTGTTAAAAAAATTAGATGATGTTGATTCACACATGTTCATATGTAAGTTTATGAAAATTGATTGAGATCATATTAGGTGAATTTTGAACAAGTTGACACCTTTAGATCCATGACATGTATAATCTATGCAAGTTGGACATATGCAAGTTTCACCCCTTATTATGATTCATTTGGTCACATATACATGTTGTTATTATGATAATCTCTTTTATGCTATGAGTTAGGCTATTCGAGTCTAACATATATTTTGCGAATAAACGTTCAAACGTGGGGTAGGGGTAATATTAGGAATTAATAAATTGGGTGCAATTTTGTAAGATGTTGCATACCATGAATGAATGTCCATAATTGAGTCAATTATGGACATTGTTAAAAATTGGAAGTAATTAATAACTCAAGTAGGGAATTATTAAAATTGGGGGAAAGTGGATTATTATTAATAATCAATGCTTAGGACACGAGGTTGGACCCGTTTGTGATGTAAACCTGCCCGGACCCGCCCGGCAAATCCAGTAGTCACAAATGTCGGCCCAATGTGAGAGGTCCTAGGCCCAAACTAAAGCATAACAGTTGTAAAGACACGAGGTTAGACTCTTTTATGGTGTAAGACTGCCCGGACCCGCCCGGCAAATCCAGCTGCCATAAATGCCAGTCTAATGTGAGAGGTCTTTATGAGGTTATGGCCTTAATGAACTAAGAAATACTTAACCAGATAATCATGTAAGGTGGGACATGGGGGTTAAGTAGGTGCCTTGGGTGGCATGAGGAATCTGGTGGTTGCCTTTAGAGGCATTTGAAATACGATTAGACTTAACCAAACACACATGTAAATGAACATGACTAAGTGGGTTAAGTGGGATGGACTAATGGGGACAAGCTTAGGTGGAATGCTTGTGGTAAATAGTGGGGGCCCATTTCAACCAGTATCCCAAAACGTATCTTTGTGGGCTCGACCCAAGTCGAGGACGGGACACGCATACTGGGTTTGACTATAAGAGGCCAAAACAGGGAGCGGTGGCAACGCAAGTCCAACGGGTTTCATATGCGTGTGTGGACCCGGGCTGGTAGGTAAGACGTTGTTGCATCGTGTAGGTATAAGCCGTGCATGTCCGTTGTATCAGGTTGCCACTTTAGGGGAGTGATACACCCCACTGTGGGGCCAGCACGGGTATCTACGAGTTAGGGAGCCGATCGAATAATGGGAAGTAGGGTACACCTAGTGGAGATAGGGGCAGGCGGCACCTATGTAGTCAGTTAGGGGTACGTAAAGCCATTGGGAAAGTTTCTAAGTGAAGCTAAGTGGGATGAATCTTTAGGGTGACTGGTGTGGTGCAGTATAGTGTTTATCCTTTAGTATTTAGGAGCGCCTATAACGTTGCCTTTAGCGATTGTCTATGTCCTTAATCTGCTCTTCATAGACATTTTCTTGTTTTCCAGCTTATGCCTTAGTCCAGTTATTTTGGTAATAGTATTGTAGAATTATCATATTCACCAGACTTTATGTCTGACCCCCCCTTTTCCATCCTTTTTCTCCCTTCAGGTCCGCAGGTTGGGCCAAGTTCTAGTGGAGTCTAGTTGGATCGCTTATCTTCTGGAAAGCCTGGACTGCTGAAGTAAAGTCCAGCTTGTTATCTTTCTTTTTAATGGCTATTCATGTAATGGGATTATGTACTTGTTTTATCAAGATAGATATTGTACTTGACATTGAATGTGGTGTTATGATGTAATCAAACATGTTTTGACTTCTGCTACAATGAAATAAAGTTTTTGAATTTCCAAGTACTATTTTATATCTGTCTTGTTGTAATTTTACTGTTCTATATTCACTTAAAACCTCCATGGAAGTTAATGCATTCCCTTTGTGAGTGACATTAATGGACGTGGGGTGTTACAGGTAAGCCCTCCGGAAGGTTAAGATCCCCAGACATGCTGAAACGAAAGAAAAAGGAAAGATTCAAAACAAAGGATAGAAAGATAGGCGATGGCTTTGGGGATTATGTTTTTCAAAAAAGGCTTTCCCTTTTTGAAAATAATTTCTTTTAAAACCTTTTTGAAAATAGTTTTTCAAAAGCTTTTTATCAAGTCTGGTAACCTTTAGCTCTGATACCAAGTGTAACACCCCACCTCCGTTAAGGTCACTCACAAAGGGAATGCTTTAACTTTGATGGAACGTTTTAGTAGACAGAACAGAAATTTACAAGACAGATAAAACAGTACTTGAAAAATTTATAACTTTATTACAACAGAAACTGAAGTTAGTTTGGTTACATCTTTTCAAATCACAATATCAGAATTCAAGTACAAAAATATCAGTCTTGTACAAGAGCCTTCAGAATACATAGTTTTTTTTAAATCATAATCCCCTAACATAAACTGCCATGGAAAGATAGAGCCAAGGCCAAGCGATACTTCAAGCAGAGAAAGTCCAAATCAAGCTCCTAGATTTCCACCCTACAAACCTGGGGGGAACGAAAGAGAACGGGCGAAAACAAGCAAGGTCAGACATAAAGTCTGGCAAGTCCAGTGACTTTCAACATATGAACAGATAATAAAGTCATGATATGAGAATAAAGCTGGATAAGAGACAATATCAACAGGAGTAACTAATATACTTAAGCTCAACAAAAGAAACAAAATGATATAGCTCAAGTTATGCTTCGTACTTATATTTTACTTCTCTGCACCAATACTAGTGTAACAGGATTAGGTGTTACCCTAATGTCTAAACAGAAACAGAATAATGGGCCTTTACCACCTGAACAGAAGGTACAGAAACAGAAACAGAATAATCCTTACGGAAACAAAATGTTAGAATTAGGTGTACACTAGTGAATGGGCCTTTAACACCCCAACAGACGTTACCACGCAGAAACAGACAAGTGTTACCACCCAACAGAAAAAGACGGTACCCCAACGGAAACAGATAGAACTAAGTGTACCCTAAATCTACCCCAAGCGATTGGCTCCCTAATACATAAATACCATGTGCCAGCCCCACAGAAGGGTGTATCACTCCCCAAAGTGGCAACCTTTAAATGACACATACCTATTTACAGATGTCACGGCGTCTTACATCCTCAGAGGCAGACCGGGATCCATGCACGCACATGACCCGGTTGGAACGCACCATCAACACCCCTCGCCATTATCAGAATGAACCGCTTATAATTAGTTCAGTAAGCATGCCCGGACCCTACCTACTGTTGGGTCATAGTTTTGATACCAGAAAGAGTTACTGACTAATATGGGTCCCAAACAACAGATGACGCAAGTATTTTCCCTCCTAACCTTGTGTCCCCAGGCTAACGGATTTCAGATTAACTTGTTTACAAGTTTTCAGACATACAAAGTTCAAGTCAGCTAGTTCACAGATCAGAAAAATCAGGTTAACAGGTTTCAGACTAACGGATCAGATGTACAGTTTTAACAGACTTACAGATTGTCTAACTTTGTATTGGGCCTACAGATTCACGAAACAGGTTTATAAATTCATCAGTCCATTTGGTTTAGCCCTATCTACCCAACGCGTTTTAGACATCATATTTACCTCAGATTTGCATTAATTAAATATTAATGCGCAGACCTCTCACATTAGGTTGGTAGCTTGTGGCCGCTGGATAAGCCGGGCGGTTCCGGGCAGACTTCTGCCACAAGCCAGACCTAACCTCATGTCTAAGCATATTTTATTTATGCCAACGACCTCTCACATTAGACTAGCAGTTTGCAGTTGCTGGTTAAGCCGGTTGGGTCCGGGCAGGCTTCTACCGCAAACATGAGTCAAACCTCGTGTCTCAGCATTTTTATTATAACCCATTTGTTCCATTACAAATGATACAAATATCAGACTAATTACGCCAATTTAACAGATTTGACTTCTTTTCAAGTCGCAGCAGATTAAACAAATTAACATGTTTTACACAAATTACAATCATTCAGCTTTTCAACAGATCAAACAGATTTAGCAGCTCGGGCGGTTCAATAGATTTAGTAGATTAGGCAACTCAACAGATTTAGCAGATTGGGCACAATTAGCAGATTAGGCGATTCAACATATTTAACAGTTTAGGCAATTCAGTAGATTAAACAGGTAACAGATTTAGCAAATAAGGCAAATTTAGCATATTAAAAAGATAACAGTTTTAGTCGATTAAACATTCCTTAAAGTCCTATTCACATATCTTGCCTAATTCATAACGTGAGCCTAAACTTATAAGCCCAAATTATGGTCATAATCCACCATATAACATATGTCCCAAATTTTAGTTAAACTTGCATAGTTCAGAATATTCTTCAAAAACCTTACATATAAATTATGCCAGATATAGCCATGGACTACAATGCATGTCATATATCCAAAAACCCACTTTTAGGCGTGTTCACATTAATGGTTATCCTATTTAATATAGGTCTTTACACCTAAGTTATACACAAAATAATCCTCCTTCTTCTAAATTATAGACTATAATATATAAAGTATGTCCAAATCTAGAATTACAACTTATGTCCTTTATATTCTAAGTCATAAACAATCTCATATAATATGCCTCCAACTTATGTCCTGAATTACAACATGTGCTATGTATCTAAATCAATTGCTTATTTACAGTTAAATCTTTACGCCTAAATCCTAAGTCATATGTCCAATATTCTTCTATGCCTCAAGTCATATATTCAATATACTTTATGTTTCAAACATGTCTAGCCATATGTCTCAGATTTATGTTCTAGCTACAGCCTATATTCTTTCCTCAAATCAGTCACAGATCAGTCATGCCCAATTTATGCATCATTCATTATCTGCCCCAAAAGTTTGGCATTCGTGCGTCAATCTCTTATGAGATTTGGCTCAGGCTCGTGGTAGCCTGGCTATAGAACTGAAAGAAGAGAGATACAGAATAGTTACAACAATATAGATCTAAACAGAATAGAATATGCATAACCTCAGATTCAGATTTACAACCATGTCACGATCATAATTAAAATTCATATCTAAAAATAGCTGTGCTTGCCTTGATTGGATTATAGAAGAAGAGTTGCAGTAGTTCTCTTTTAACCTAATTCGGATTTTGGGGAAGATGCACTATTTCTACTTTTGATTCCAGCAGAGTAGCGATGCCATTATTTTATTTATTTATAATATTTCAGAGGCAGCATAAGGAGAGAATAAAATGGTGTAAAGAGAATGAGGCTAGGAGGCTGTATTATAGGATTAGGCGGACGAATCTAGACAGAAAACGTGACCAGATACATTAGAATGAACCCAGGCTCAGAACTGGGTTCTGTCACCAGGTCGACCCCCAGGTCGACCTGGTCCCTGGGAGGTCGACCATAGTGTCGACCCCCAGGTCGACCCGATCCTGGGCGGGAAAATTCCCGCCCAGTCTGCGCTGGCGTTTGAATTCGAATTTCGAATTCGAATTTCAAGATGTTTTTGGTTCTGAAAATTCCTAAAACTTCGGAGGGTCATATCTCCCTCATACAGACTCCGTTTCTCGAAAACTCGGACTCGTTTCCAAGTAGAATTTCAAGACGAACGCAATGGCGCAACCCGTTTCCCTTGATTCTTATTTTAAAAATTAATTATTCTCTGATTTGTTACTTATACGTTTACAGAAAATACGGGTGTTACAATCACCGACTTTTCATATTGCAGGTTACGTATTGAACAAGGTTCTACATTTAGTTCTCAGTGTTTAGCCTATTGTCTGGCATTTGTAAATAGATTGTATATTTTGCAAAAACAGGTGTTTTAGATTATCCAAGTGCAACTGAAACGATTTGTACAATTAACAATGTTGGTCTAGATTCATATTTCCACTTCTCAAAACACAAGTCTGTGCATATCTTCACCAGTTACCACAATAAACCCTTCCAAGCTTATATATTATCAAAGTTATTACTTTTTAGACACAAAGTAAATATAGATTAACATACATCTCAAAGCATTCAGGGTGCTATTTCTTTCTGAAATCAACAAGTAAACCCATTTCAGTATTCCTTTTGTTATATTCTTACATCCGCAGCTAATAACTTTCCTCTTCAAATATATATTTTTTCTTTTGATACAACCATTCTAGATTAACTTCAAAACCATGCTAACATTATACAAGATTCCTTGGAAATTAGCATATAGTTGCATTAGAATAAAGAGCTCTTGGCATATACCTAAACCCTAGTTTGCAAAGTAGAAATCGCGCTTCAGCTGCTTTCAAGAATCACGCTTCAGCAGTTTGACAAATCGCACAGTTGAAACCGATCTTAATTCATGAATCACACTTTAGATTCCTTGAAGAATCGCAAAATCGATTGAGGACGTCGCAAAATCGTGCTTTAGAAACCCTAAAATTCGAGCCTTGAGGAAGAGAAGGCTACAGATCATTAAGCCGGTGAGGGTTGTGAATCACGCATTACCTTTGCCTTCCATATTAAAGAGGATTGTTTATTGAACAGAGAAAACAGGAAAATGATGTGAGTTTAAGTTTAAAATTTTGTCAATAGCAAAAAGGGGAAGAACGATTAGACATAGAGAAGAAGAAAGATGATTTGTGACTCGATTATTTTACATTATTTCGTGCAGATGGAAACATCGCGCCAAAATTTCATCTGAAGAATGTAATGAGGTGGCTGTAAATGATTGGATGATGAGTAATGTTTAGAATCATCAGAACCATGGATTGGTTACCGTTGGATTAATCATGCATCTACGGTTGGGATTTTGTTTTGCTGGTAACGCGGATCGCTGAGTTAGATTGTATATATGTAAAGCTACGCTTTTAACTAGTGTTGCACGTCAAAACACTACAATTCCCACTGCAGCAGTGCATTCACATCTAGTGCAACAACATATGAATATTGTTGTAGAAGATCAAAGATAACATAGCTTTTGCAATACTTTTCTTACAACGCACACATATTAGTGTTGAATATGCCCACTTTTGTAGTAATGAGTCGAGGAGTCTATATCACTTTATTGATAAACTGAATCTATACAAATAAGTGATAATATATCCTATCTCATATATGTTTGCTTTTGAAGTATTTTTTTGTCTGGTTGTAGCAGGAAATCAAATTCTACATCAAAGTTTGAAAACTTATTTGAATGCTTGTATTGTCAATGGAAATGGATTGGTTGTATTTAAACAGGTGACTATTTAATGCTTAACCTAAATTTGTATTTTGAGAAGTAACACATATGTTTTAATATTAAAATTTATTTTTAATATTTGTTTTAGGACCAGTATAGAGTATCGACAAGGAGCTTTAAATTTCGTGCATGTGGCAATAAGAAATATAACAAATGTGGAGAAACTTTTGTGTCAATGTACAGATTGTCGAAATCTTAGCTGGCAAGATGATCACATCATCATTTAGCATTTAATTATAAAAGGAATGGATTCTAAATATAATACTAGTAGATGGTATTGCCATGGCAAGCTAAAAAATATAGATAAAAAAACAAATTTGTTTGATACATATGACTTGTTCAAGATGATTCACTATGAAGATGAAGATTTTTTGAATTCTGATTTTTGTGTTGACGATAAGGATGATGATGAGTCTCAAAGAAGGGAGGATGAACTTCTTAAGAGTTTGGGAGATGCAGAAACTCCATTGTATCCTGGATGCACAGACCATACAAAGTTATCTTCCATCACCGTCTTATACAATCTTAAATGTGAGACTGGTTTGTCCGATAGTAGGTTTGACAAGCTGTTTAACTTGCGACAATTATTTTTGCCAAATGATAATGTACTTCCCAAAACTTTATATGATGTAAAGAAATTTCTTAAAGCCTTTGACACGGGTTTTGAAAAAATACATGCTTGCGAGAATGACTGTAACACCCCACGTCCATTAATGTCACTCTCAAAGGGAATGCATTAACTTTCATGGAGCATTATTAGTGTATAGAACATAATATAACAAGATAGATACATGTATTGGTGCTTGAAAATTTTAAAACAACTTTTATTGCAGCGGATAAATAGTTTGATTACAACAACTTCATAAACCAACAGTAAAACCAAGTACACTTAATATCCATCTTGACAAATTGTTTTCTGAGTACATGAAGTAAAAAAGCATAACCCCAACACAAGTAGCCATAAAAGAGATGAGCTGAACTTTACTTTCAGCAATCCAAGCATTTCCAAAAGAAGGAGAAAGAGATCCAAGATCAAGCTCCACTAGTACTAGTCCCACCCTAAGAACCTGGGGGGGAAAGGGAAGAAAAGAGGCGAAAACAAGGGGGTCAGACATAAAGTCTGGCGAGTATAACAACTTTAACAATATAATTATTAAAGTAATTAGGATAAGGCATAAACTGGTAAAACAAGGTATGACCGTGAAACAAGTGGGCATGACAAAGCAAACAAAAGGAATATTCTGGCGTTAATCTCGTTCCTAATCACTATAGGATAATTACTATACTGCACCATTACTAGTCACCCTAAAAGTTGATCCCGCCTACTAAACATAATAATGATAATGGTAGTTTCGTGTACCCCTAGTTGCCTTCATAGGTGCTGCATGCCCCTATCTCCACTAGTTGTACCCACTACCCCCATGCGATCGACTCCCTAACTCGTAGATACCCGTGCTGGTCCCACAGTGGGGTGTATCACTCCCCAAAGTGGCAACCCATACCACGAAAGAAGCACGGCTTATATCTACACAATGCAACAACGTCTTACCTACCAGCCTGGGCTCACGCACGCACATGACCCCGTTGGACTTGCATTGCCACCGCTAACCCGTTTTGACCTCTTACAATCAAACCCAGTAAGCGTGTCCCGTCCTCGATCTAACTCGAGCTCACAAAGATACTTAATGGTTTACTGGTTTGAAAAGGGTCCCCATGTTTGACACAAGCTTTCCACCTATGCCTGGTCCCCACTAGAACTTCCCACTTAACCCCTTCTTATTCATGTCTTCTTACATGTTTTCAACATGGTTAAGTGTTTCTAATCGTATTTCACATGCCACCCAGGCCACCCACTTAACCCCCATGTCCCACCACATGTATATTTGGTTAAGTAGCCATGAAATAGATCCACAATAGATCCACAATAACAAAACTGTCAACGATAACATCACATGATTCGAAGTCATATTCTCATAATCCCAATTATAACTTATCACGATTAAATTAATTAATTATTTTGTGAAAGAAATTATACTCACAAACAAAAGAACAGTCTTGTTTTTATGGGATCTGTATTATGAAATTGAATTGCTTGCCTTTGATGTGCAGTAATTGTTATTCTGATTTAGATTTAGATTCGATTTTGATTCTTGCTTCTATCTTGTTTTTTGAGTTGAAAGAGAACGGCGGCTACTCTAGGTTCTCCATTGACGGCCTTGGTGTGAATTACTGTGATTGTAGGTTGATGGTTAGGTTGCTTATATTTTAATTAATTTAGTGCCGTCAGATTAACCCTAGAAGCAATCAAGACCATTCAGTCAAGATAGAATAACACCTCATCCCTAATGACTCAGCAATGACTCACTGTTCGGATCGGAAAACTCTAGAAACCTGTGCAGGTTTTTAGCCTGACATGGGCGCACTTCGCAGGTGCGCCAGTGCATTTTTGCACTGGCACACTTCACAAGTGTGCCAGTGCTTTCTGGTCTATTTCCGATTTTTTTGCCTAACTTCGTTCGTCCATATCTCCTTCATACGATGTCCATTTTACGCAAACTCGGACTCTATCTCAAGCAAAATTCTGAGACGAACGCAACCCGTTTCCCTTAATTTTCACATTTGAAATTAAGTATTCTTTAATTCGTTAATTTTAATATTTAAAATCACTGGGTGTTACATTCTCCCCTCCTTAAAGGATTTTGCCCCCGAAATCTCCAAGTTAAGGAGAATGTATATCCTAACATCCAATCATCCATCTACTCAACCATCAAACATAGGCATCCATTGTCCTTACAAGATTTCTAATGTCGTATGAATATATACAAAAAGTGTGTGTACATGTTCCTTATCTAATGCAAAATCAGGAGGTCTACTGATTCAGTTGACCTCCTTAATGAGAATCATGATAGTGCCATGCATCCATTATGCATGCAAAAGAATCCTAACGATACATATTATTTCTACATGCGTGCACAACCATTCATCAAAACGCAGCGTCCATATGATTGCACAACCATTATACATCCATAAATTTAGATATGCACACACATTTATATGCAATATGAAGGTGATTGAGCCTATCTAGTGCCTAATGTGTGTGTACATGCATCCACGAGCAACCACTTGCAACCATCAATCATAAAATGTTTCAAATATATGTTTACATCCATCGGTTTCTACCTAAGGCCAAAGAATAGGACTGAGGAGATTTACTTGAAGATAGATTTAAGCATGAATAAACTTATGGAAAAAGAGATCAACGAGGTACCCTCAAAGAGAAAAGGTTAGACTGCGCGTATTTTCCTCTCAGTTTCCCAAGTCGCATCTTCCTCAGCATCACTCCATTGGACTTTAACAAGCTTGACTTCACGGTTGCGTAGCTTTTTGACTTCCGTGCCCAATATACGAGTTGGAACTCTTCTTACAGTCACTTCTCGTTCCACTTCTACTTCCTCTAGTATACTTGGCTCCACTACTTCCACAGATTCATGTAAGCATTTTCGTAGTCGAGAAACATGAAAAACATAATGAACTCCAGCTAGTCTCTCAGGTAGCTCTACTCTGTAAGCCATCGTCCCAATCCTTTCAATGATAGGAAATGGACCTACAAATCTTGGTGCTAGCTTTCCTATGGACCAAAAGCGAATGACATTCCTCAAAGGAGATACTTTAAGGAACACCCTATCTCCAATCTTAAACTTAAGGTCGGTCCTTCTTTTGTCTACGTAGGACTTCTGTCTATCTTGTGCAGCCTTCATCCGTCTTCTTATCAAGCACACCTTTTCTGAGTCTCTCTAATCATGTATGGCCCAAGTACGAGCTTGTATGTAGACTCCCACCAATAAGTTGGTGATCGGCACGGTCTTCCATATAAAGCTTTGAAGGGCGCCATTCCTATGGTGGCTTGGTAGCTATTGTTGTAGGCGAATTCCACCAAAGGAATATGATCCTCCCACGTCCCTATGAAGTCGAGATTGCACAATCTCAAGAGGTCTTCTAATACTCTGTTCACCTTTTCCGTCTGACCATCGGTTTGGGGGTGATAGGCAGTGCTTAAGCATAATTGGGTGCCTACTGCCCCTTGCAAACTCTCCCAAAACTCGCTCGTAAAGATAGGATCTCAATCGCTTACTATGGTGGAAGGTATCCCATGGAGTCGAACTATTTCTTTGAGATAAATGGATGCTAGGGACGAGGCGGTCCTTCTACTTTTAACAGGTATAAAGTGAGCGCTTTTAGTGAGCCTATCCACTATTACCCAAATACTAGTATTGCCCCTTCTTGACATAGGTAACCCATCAACAAAATCCATCGAAATGCTATGCCACTTCCACTGTGGGACCTCGAGAGGATGAAGCAGGCCACCGGGCTTCTTCTACTCCGCTTTGACTTGCTGGCATATCAAACACTTAGCGACGAACTCAGCTACATCACTCTTCATGCCATTCCAAAAGAAAACCCTTTAATATCTTTATACATCTTGTCTCCGCCTGGGTGTATGGTCAGTTTGGAATGGTGCGCCTCTTCTAGAACCGTCTTCACTAAATCCCTTACTTGTGGGATGCATAACCTTCCATCCCGTCTCAACCAACCCCTATCATCGATGGAGTATCTATTGAGGTGACTAGAAGTTTCACCCCTAACTAGTTTTTCCATCACATCAACTAGCTGAGGGTCGTCTCATTGTGCGGTTCCTATTGAGTCCAAAAGAGTAGGTCGCACCTCTAGTGACGCTAACAGACCCGGCACAATTTCAGAGGAGGGTCTAAAATTAAAGTTTGTTATATATTCCAAGCTTTGCCTTTCTACAAAGAGAGGACTCAAGGTCAGCCTGGGATATAAGAAATCTCAAAATCATAAGAGGCCAGAAATTCCATCCACCTTTACTGTCTTAAGTTAGGATCTTTCTGCGAGAAAAGGTATTTCAACGATTTATGGTCGGTATACAATTCAAACTTCTCACCTTGGAGATAATGGCGCCAAGACTTAAGCGCAAAGACGATGGCAGCCAACTCTAGATCGTGGGTTGGGTAGTTTTTCTCATGTACTTTCAACTATCTGCCTCCATAAGCTACTACCTTCCCTTCTTGCATCAAGACAGCACCTAGTCCCATACCACATGCATCCGTGTATATAGTAAACATCTTGCGCCCATCCGGCAATGTCAGAACTAGGGCTGTTGTTAGAGCCCTTTTCAAATGTTGGAAAGAAATATCGCAATCCAAATCCCAAGTGAAAGTTAGGTTCTTCTTCGTTAATCTTGTGAGTGGGGATGAGATTTTAGCAATGTCTTTGTTAACATCGTTATAATAACACAGTTCAAAGAATTGATGCCAAAGGGCTCTGGACTGATTACAGCCTAAGCGGTAAGCCGTCAAAGCAACATGGTATGTCGCGCCAATACAAATCGTCAAAACCGAACTGAGTCGCTTCCACGACATGACTCTAAGTCATTAAACACGACATGAAACCATATCGACCGAGTCGTCCGCACCAAACTATTGAGGGCGCAAATTCCATGTTGCGTGGACTCAAGTCACAGGACGATGGATTCATTCCACAAAAAACCAAGTCGTTAACACGACTCAAAATCAAGTCATGCCGGTTACTTTAATCATGCCGTGGCTCATATGTCATAGAACATTGTTTCCCAAACACATGTAATGACACATGGTATTAAAACCTTCAATGTATTTAAATGTTCATCACTTAAGGGAACAGCTACAGTATTTTATAGGAATAATATATATTGTATGGGACAAAGCTGGATGGGCACGTGAATGAACATCTGACTGTTCCTCACCATGTCGTTGGTGCTATGTGACCAAGCCACATACCAATTGAAACGTGCCATACTGATTCCATTATCTGATCAGTACAAATGCCACGTGTCTAAAAACATGGGAGGATCGTATTATAAAAGGGCAAACGGCACGTAGGTCTTGAGGGTCGTTTGTAATCCATATGAAGATGAGAGTGTGGGGACTACATGCAATCTGATAGTTAAATAAGATGGCAGCTGTGCAGTTTGGTTCTTCAACCATGTCGTTACTGTATATATAATATTCCAGTTTAGTCATACCGCCTAGTAGAAGGCTATGTCGAATTGCTTCATATCGTTAGAACATTTTTTCCACACGCGACATGCTGTCATGTCGATCAGGGATCGTTGCAGAAGGGGGCAGTTGTATCATTATCAAGACACATAATGGTTGTCACATAGGTCTGAGTACAGGTGGGCCATGCGAAAATGTTTTAGGCATTGCTACCGCACAAACGAAAATCATATCGTGAGCATGTGAATAGTCATGCTGCTCTGAATAATCAATCCGTACTGATTCATGTCATACGGGAGGGAGTTGATAATAATGTCGCGATTCCTTATGCCGTAAGTCGCATGCCACCTGATGGTATGCATCAATTGTTAAGGAGAATTTCCAACCGTAGACGTTTTAAGCCATATCGCATGGTTAACCATGGCGCCAGAAGTTCATCCTTATTTACCAAAGTGCCACCGAAAGTTATGATGCATCTCACCATGTCGAAATAGAGTCCGGGCGAAGATGAGTCATGTCATTTTCTGCATAATTACAGAATTGCCACCCGGGCTAAAATCACCTATAAATACCCCTCATAATTCATTTGAGAGGGGGACCGAAAAATCATTCCTACAAGGAGACTCCGTCAAATTCAAAGCTCATCTACAACTTCTCTAATGGCTTCCATGGATTCAACAACACTTTTCTAACTTCATGAAGATCAAATCCAAATCAATGATCATGAGAGCTTTCTACAATTGAATTTAAGCACCTTCAATCTTATTCAAGCTACATAATAAATCTCTGAAGCAATTTCATATCTCCTCTAATCCTCTCCAAAGCCTAAATCAAATGCCAATTCACTATGAAATCTATGAAGATCATGAGAAAGGATCAAAGCACACAAGTGGTTGAAGATTCATCACAAAGCAAAAAGATCTCTTCATTTTCTTCACCAAATTCAAGTGTAATTAGATCATAAGGAAGTTTAAAAGAGAGAAATGATTGTAATGAGGGAAGATTCATATGTTGTAAGCTTGAATATCATAATGAGAATGGATTTAAAGTGGACGTAGATTCATAGAGAATCGAACCACTATAAAAATTCCTTTGTGTTCTTACTTGCTTTTATTCGTTTATTTTGCGATTTCGCGGTTCCATATTCTTACCGAATAGGTGAAGTGTAGCTTTTACACCTTTGGTGTTTGATCCCAAATTTGGAGCAAACATTTGTCGCCCACCGTGGGGCCGCGCTCACATCTCCTACCTCTTCTCGCACTCTCTCAAAGTTGAGATCCTTGCATTAAAGCTCTAAACCGCATTCTTCTCTGAAGTTATGGCCAAATCCAAGAAGACCGCTAGCAAAACCATGGTAGAAGCCGGCAATGTTGCTAATGAAGAAACACCGCTCGCAAATCGATTTGAAGATAGTGAAAAGTCGGAAAGCAGAGCCGGTGTGACCATAAATGAATTAAAAATCGCTATTGCCAATGTCAACAGCCGAATGGATGCATCTACTAAAATGATGATGGAGAAACTTGACGCCATTATGCTCGATCAAATCCATCCCCTCCGCAAGCTCATGTCGATCTCGAAGATAATACCAGATCACCCGCTTCCGATCATAACCGCAACAATAATGTGGAAGAAATTTATGATGGGGTAAGTGATGGGGATGAAGCTAATATCGAAGAATTGAGATCAAAAGCTAAGAACCATTCCGAAGTGAACGCACAAAAATTCGCTAATCCTATCACGGGGGCACCTCTTCGTCGAGAAGGCAAAGGGCCTAAGCTCTCTAATCAAGATCATATGCCTAGATGAACATTTGGTAAAGAGCTCAGCTTCACAGAGCATCATAGCACTGAAGAATACATTTCGGACATGATAGAACGAGCCATGAAAAAGAATCAGGCTAGCAAGGACGACGAAAGAGAATGGGACTTCTCTCCCAATAGGACTCCATTCACCAAAAGAATCCTTGGAGCAGAATGTCCGAAGAAGTTCAATCCTCCGACTCTGCCTCCGTACAACGGTCTCGTTGATCCGAACTATTTCATATTCAAGTATGAATGGCATATGAGTGCAGCTAAGATGACCGATGAGATAAGATGCATGTACTTTCCTCTCTACTTAGAAGGTGCCGCATCACTATGGTTCACAAAGCTATCACCCAAGTCTATCAATCGATTTTCTGACCTCACCAAAAAGTTCAAGGAGCAGTTCCGCCTCTATGCTACTAAAGCAAAGGATGCTATAACACTTTCAGCAATGAAGCAGAATCCAGGGAAAACTATCAAAGCCTTCCTCAGTTGATTCAATGTTGCCTTGTCTGAAGTGAGGAATTCAGAGCCACGCATAATTCTCATGGCTTTACTCGACGCTATAGACAAAACAAGCGAATTCGGAAGATAGATAAAGATGAAGGAACTGACCACGCTTCACAAGTTCTATAAGAAAGCAGAGGAGTACATGAGAGTGGACGACAATCCTATACCCCTTCAGGTCATTTATGGTAATCAACTCCTTGAAGCTCCTAAAAATACGGTTGTCCAACCTAACCAGAAGAATAATCAGGGACAGAAGCGAACCAATGACGGGAACGACAACAAGACTAATAACAAGTCCCGTCTTCTCAACTCATAGAGCTAATGCCTTTGAACGACACTCCTGAAAATATCTATCTTGCAACAAAAGTTCTGAAGAGTATGTAGAGCCAAATCCGATAAGGGTGAGCGATAAAGCAGCAAACTCGGGGAAGTTCTGCAGATTTCATAACCAGCCTGGTCATAGCACTAATGAGTGCCGACACCTGAAGAACCTCATTGAGGAGTTGATCAGGAAAAACATGTTACAACAGTATGTAAAGAATCCACAAGCCATGAATCCTTCTACTGCTCCCCAGGGACAAGGGGCATCAAATGATCAGTCTGGCCCAAGCAATATAGCTTCTGCACAAATCATGCCAAGGCCGATTATCAACTGATAACAACTGATCGTGCTCCCATTGCAATGGCTCGGAATAAGCGATCTACATCGCTACATCTTTACTTCATGCTCTATTTCTCGCTTTAGTTCATGCTTTACTTGGCGTTTCACTTTTTGTTATGTTCAAAACTTTATGAAAACAGTCCGTAATAATATGCAAGTGATGCACTGAACATTAGCTCTATGGCTAAGAGCATATCTGTTTGAATGAATTTCCTGCTTGCAAAGTTATATGTCAAATCAAAACTTTCTTAAAATATGGTTTCATATTGCAGGTTATTTTGTCGAGCACTTGTTCCTGAAACATCGCGACCCCAACAACGCTAGCTCAAGACCCGAATGTTGTAAACATCGACATGTACAAATGCAAAGTAGGAAAAACCATTTGCGTAGCGTTTGATATGATCAAACGTGAAGAATGAAAGTCCATTTGTGTAGTGTTTGATATGATCAAACGTGAAGAACCAAAATCCATTTGCGTAGCGTTTGACATGATCAAACGTAAAGAATGAAAAACCATTTGCGTAGCGTTTGATATGATCAAACATGAAGAATGAAAAACCATTTGCGTAACGTTTGATATGATCAAACGTGAAGAATGAAAGTCCATTTGAGCAGCGTTTGGTATGATCAAACGTGAAGAATGAAAATCCATTTGCATAGCGTTTGATATGATCAAACGTGAAGAATGAAAAACCATTTGCGTAGCGTTTGATATGATCAAACGTGAAGAATGAAAATCCATTTGCGTAGCGTTTGACATGGTCAAACGTGAAGAATGAAAAACCATTTGCATAGCGTTTGATATGATCAAACGTGAAGAATGAAAGTCCATTTGCATAGCATTTGATATGATCAAACGTGAAGAACAAAAATCCATTTGTATAGCGTTTGACATGATCAAACGTGAAGAATGAAAAACCATTTGCGTAGCGTTTGATATGATCAAATGTGAAGAATGAAAATCCATTTGCGTAGCGTTTGATATGATCAAACGTAAAGAATGAAAAACCATTTGCGTAGCGTTTGATATGATCAAACGTGAAGAATGAAAATCCATTTGCGTAGCGTTTGACATGATCTAACGTGAAGAATGAAAATCCATTGGCGTAGCGTTTTATATGATCAAACGTGAAGAATGAAAATCCATTTGCCTAGCGTTTGATATGATCAAACGTGAAGAATGAAAAACCATTTGCGTAGCGTTTGATATGATCAAACGTGAAGAATGAAAATCCATTTGCATAGCATTTGATATGATCTAACGTGAAGAATGGAAATTCATTTGCGTAGCGTTTGACATGATCAAACGTGAAGAATGAAAAACCAATTGTGTAGCGTTTGATATGATCAAACGTGAAGAATGAAAGTCCATTTGCGTAGCGTTTGATATGATCAAACATGAAGAACCAAAATCCATTTGTGTAGCCTTTGACATGATCAAACGTGAAAAATGAAAAACCATTTGCGTATCGTTTGATATGATCAAACGTGAAGAATGAAAAACCATTTGCGTAACGTTTAATATGATCAAACGTGAAGAAAGAAAATCCATTTGCATAGCGTTTGATATGATCAAACATGAAGAATGAAAAACCATTTGCGTAGCGTTTGATATGATCAAACATGAAGAATGAAAATCCATTTGCGTAGAGTTTGATATGATCTAACGTGAAGAATGAAAATCCATTTGCTTTTGATATGATCAAACGTGAAGAATGAAAATCCATTTGCGTAACATCTGATTACTTCAGATGTGAGGAATGTCGGAATTCTAATTAGTTCACGTGACATCTGATCATTTCAGACACGGCGGATCATTGGGTTTTGACCAAGAGCTCTCTCCGGGGCACAAATAGTCAAAGACTTCTCCAAAGAGGAGCAGGGAAATACGTATTTCTCAAATGAGAAATAACGTAGACTATCATATAAGTTATAAAGCGATAATGTTGGAAATCCACAGTCAGCATAGTCGATTAGTTGATTTCAAATGTTAACGCGAATTCGAATTAGAATATCGCATTTGTATAGACATTATTCAGCGAGTTGTAAACCGCAGGATAAAATAAATCTGTGCAGACATGTTATTCAATTCAAAGTAAAAATTCGGTGTAATTCATTTTCTAATGATTAAACTAATCTTGTAATGACCCGTATTTTTAGAGATAGAATAATTAAGCTATTTAATTATTTAAAATATCGATTTAGGAAATATCGATAACTTGAATTAAATAATATTGAATATTTAATTAATAATTATAATATAATAATATATTATAATGTCAAAATAGTCAGAAATAGTTGGATTGTCAGTATTGTCTAAATTGGATAGTGTAAGAGATTTGGTAGCGTTTAGATTTGAAATATAATAACGAATATATTTCATTTACAGCATTTGAACGTATAAATTATATTATAATTAAAATCGAGCTCGAAATGGCGCGGTAGTTCGCTATTTGGCAATTTGAACTTCAACTGAATGTACAGAGTTCGTTTTAAATCGGATTTCTGTGAAACAAGAAACGTATGGAGCTGGTGGAGTATATCTTTCGAGTGGAAGAGAAAAATCAGGATTTCATTGTGTAGAGTTTGAGATATGTCCAAATCAAATTTTAAAATAGTCGTTATAGAATCATTTATCGACCGTAACAGTTTATTCGATATAACTAGAGATCGGGTTTGGATTTAGACAAGGTTCTTTTGGGAAGTAGTGATAATTTAATTTTTAGAATTTTACTGTAATTTTTAATTAATTAAATAAGCAACTTTTTATTTGGAGTATTTGGCACCCTGTATCGACATTTCAGGGTGTCATAATATGAGTTCATCTACCGGTATTATTACATTTTTGGGACCAGAGCACATCACTCATTTCAATGGTATTTTTTTCTGTCCATAACAGTCCCTACGTGAACAGAATATTTCACAGTAGGGTACGCTATGTTTTTAACTTAAAACAAACTAAACTAAATGGTTGACTGGTCAAACGAACTCCAAACCCAAAGAAACAAGTTTCATACGAAACCTTAGGAAGAGGTCTAGTGAAATGCCAAGGCCTCATATTTTTAGGATTTTTTCTGTAATTTTAAGGAATTAAAGCTCGGTGTTTTTCATCGATATTTTCTAAAGGATTTTCGCAAATGGTGTCGGAATTCGATGAAACCTGTCCCATTGGATCCGGAATATTTTTCTATGCTAGGATTGACTTCGTTTGTCAAAAACAGATATTGTATGAGGTTGTTTTTACACAAGACTTCACGGTTAAGTTTTAATATAATAAAATTGAATATATGGTCCTAATTCATCCCAAACTTCTTTATAAAAGGATCCGCAAACCCTACGTTTAGTTCATTCGTGGTCAAAAGCAGATAAATGCTGCGCCGCCACTTATTCTTCCTCTAACCCAAAGAATTCGATCCTCTAAAAATCGAATTAAAGTCCATCAATCTAAATAGGGACATATTCGAAATCTTTATCAGTAGCTCTTCATTTGCTGTGGCGGTTTTACTAGGTACGATTCTCTTTCTGTCGAAGTCGGTGTTCACAGCAGCAGGGTTGACCGTCGAGTTGGAGTTTAAAGGTGATGAGGCTATCGCAGGGAGGTGAAGGGTGTAGAGCAGGGTCGAGATCTCAATGAGGGTCAGCTGTGTATAAAGAGGGTGGGTGAAGTGCACTGTTTGGACAGTGCGTGTATATATGTTGAGGTGTATGTGTTATGCCAAGGAGGAGAACCGACACATCCGAACAGGAAGTGGTGTACAGAAGTTTGAAGGTGGCACCTGCATGAGTTTTAACGTTTCTGGAGTATTTGGATGTAAATGAAGAAATAAGCGATGCTGCTATGAAGTTTTTGGTGGCAAGGGATGTACGGCTTGTATGTGAAAAGGGATGGGAGTGTTTTGTTATTTGGAAAGTGGAAAGGCACAGTAAGGTGGTAGGTGTTCACGTGTAGGTGTAGTGGCGAGGAAGTGACATGGACATCTCAAGGACGGCAATGTTGGATTTAACAGAGGGCTACAGGAGTGTTCTTTGTTGAGGGAGAAACACAAGTATGCGGTATGATTTCCATTTTTCAAATGGGCCGAATCAATTTAGTGTAAACCCAATATATTAGAGTAAATAAAATAAAAATGAATGAAACGAATTGGGATGAACCATTTGTAGACTATTTAAATAGTAAAACACGACAAGTGCTATAGTATGGTATGGGCTCAAGACAAGAGTTAAGGCCCATTAAAATAAAATCTATGTTTTATTTTATTTAAATATATATATATATATATATATAAACTTCGAACTTGAATAACTCGTTCATATATTATCGAAATTCAGCGAAACAAGATCCGATAGGACCGTACGGACGAGAGCTTCACAATGAAGCTGACTAGAAGTGGAATGGAGTTCGTTTGAATTTATGGCGAAATAAATTGTTTGATTCAAATCAAACAACAATTTATCGTTCTTTAATGATGAACTGCCAAAGTGAGTAAATCTCACTAACTCTGAACAGTTTATATTGTTATATTGTATTTCTAGAACTGTTAATTATCTGTTGACTGTTGTGTGTTGATTTGGTTGATTGAACTGCTAGTCAGTTAGTTGAAATTATATATATATATAAACCGTTATATATATATATTGATTCTGTATATTAGAATAATTCGTACTGAACTGACATTGATGTTGATTTTATTGTATAACATCTGTGATGCAGGGAAACAGGTTGGAGGTACCCAGCTGGATTTCTCAACATTTATTTTATTGTTATTCACGTATTTTGATATATGGTGTGATATTTATCATTGTTATATGGTATGTTAAATACCATAAGAAACACCAGGATGTAGAAAGGAGATTTTCAAAAGATAATTTGAAAATAATTTATTTATATAAAATCACTGGATTTTACATACATAAAAGGAAAAAGGATTATTTATTAAAGGAATAAATAAATAGAATAAAGGATTATTTATTTAGAAAATAAATAAAGAAAAGGATTATTTATTTAGAAAATAAATAGGATTATAAAGGAAGTACTTATTTAGAAAATAAATACGATATTATTAAAGGAAATATAGTTAATTAATTAGAGTTAATCAAAGAGAGTTAATTAATCAGTTAGAGTTAACCAGTTAGAGTTAATCATTTAGAGTTAACCAGTTAGGGTTAACCCGTTAGAATAAATCAGTTAGAATTAATCAGTTAGAGTTAACCAGTTAGAGTTAATCAAATAAAGTTAACCGATTAGAGTTAAAAACAAACTAGAGTTATTCAAACTAAGTTAATCAAATAGAGTTAAAGATATAGAGTTAAACCAAAATTAGAAACTGACTAGAGATTAATAAGTTAAATGGTTTCCTGAGTATTGATCTGATGTTGGTTTCGGCCTTCGGGGTTTATACTTAGGAAGTTGTTCTCTGGTTAGTTTATAGTTAGAGTCTGATAGATGTGGAAGAGTAGTGATACGAAATCAAGCCATGGAAATGGTTTCCAGTGTTAATAACGTATATTTTCTAATCATAGAAAATAAGGAAATATGAATATATATATATATATATGTTGGATGATTTGATCGAAAAATCCATTTGGAATTAAGATCGTTGTGTGAACACCGACATGTTTTCATTTGATAAATAAATCACAGACTATCAAAGTTTTGACCATTTTAACGTTGTTAATATGGAGAGAACGGTTGGATTCTTATCCAAAGAACCACTCTGTATTGGCATAAGCGTTGCGAATATGCCAAAGAAAATTGAAGACGAAGTAAAGTGCAAGGGATGTTGTATAAGTCTTAGATAACAGTGACTAAGACGGATGTACTGAATAGTGCCTTCGGTTTCGTTCTGTCCTAGAACGAACGTATATGGACGAGTGTCTGACAGAGTATTTCCAATGATCGAATATGATTGGACTGTACAAATATATATGGTGGCAACGGATTTATTCCCTTAGCATAACATCCAGAATATTTGTGCAAATCAATTAGTGATTAACGGATCCGACAATGTGGCATTCAAAGTGATCGTGTTTTCAATGAATGGAAAGTAGTCGTAGCCTATGGCCTCAACAACCAGGAAATGACAAAAATCGGGCAAGCAGCATGGCTAAGTCGGTCGCTCCGAAGTAGGGTGTATAATCACCTATCTAGAGAATTTTCATTTGCTTCTTAAATCTATCAATGCTGTCTCATATATATACGAGAAACGGTTGCTGATCCCAACCGTTGGTGATATGCATTCGATACACTCAAGCGAAATGAGTGGTCGGTCATGTGTGGCCAGGTTGCAAGATGTTCTTGTCGAACCTAGTTTCTAGAGGTACACTAGCGAAAGGTGGTTCCATACCTTGTCATAGTTGGAAATCCATTACCCAATACGTGCTTGCGGTTTTGATTGTATACTATATATGTAGAACGTGAGATGAAAGCATTTCTGCTAGGTGATTATTATATTGTGGTTAATAGACATTATTATAATATCAAAAGGTTTTTGATATAAAGATAATTTGGATTCTCATAAGGGAAAAACCCGTTCCGTTATACGGCGTGGTCTTATGGGATATCATTTACCTGCTTGAACTGTTTTAAACTGTTCTACTCAAACCAGTCCCATGACTGACCCAGAGTTTATTTTGTTTTGTTTTCCCTAAACTCTTGGGTGCCCCATTTTGTACGGGCAGTTAAGTAGTCGGGATTTACAGATACTTGAAGAGCTGGAGCAAGAGGCTTCAGGATCATATAGCTATAGTTTATTTCCGCTGTGTTGTAAGTGTTGTACTTGATCATGATATGTATATTCAAGTACAATCTTTTATTTCAAGGATATGTTATCTATTACATGTTATTCGTTCCGCTGTGAGGTTCGTGTTACTCTGATGTTGTGTTCTTCTTCTTCTTCGATTCTAAGTCTCTATCTTATCTTTCCTCACCCTCTAATTTCTTTCTATTAGTTTCCTGGCTTCCAGTGCAATTTGGGGTTGGACTTGTGTTATTTAGTCAGTTCAAATTGGACTGGATTTTCAGGTCATTACAGTTGGTATCAGAGCCAGGTTGCTTAATTGGTACGGATGATAGGGGGTTCTCGCTTTGTGTTAGGTGCCGAATGGGAGACTTTTACCCCTACATCTCCCGACAATGTGGGTTGGTCTAGTCGCGAGGCTGGCCGTAAAAGCAGTTCTGAGGTATCAGTGTAAGCCGCAGGGGGAGGTTATCCCTCTGCCTTAGGGGATGAGGGATGGTTGAAAAGCCTACCAAATTTTCGGGTCATTACAGTTGGTATCAGATCTTAAGTTAAGTGATTTACCTTGGCTTTGTGGCGTGACTCAGCAGAGATGGGGTTAGCAATTCCCTAGATTGAGTTTGAGTGTATATATACGAATGAACGTATTTGTTATTGATATAAAAAAAATTGTTTTATATTGTGGAGCTTTATTGGTTGGGTGGCGTATGAATTCTAGTCGATAGTGGGGCACCACAATATCGATAGGGGTTTCTAAACACTCGAATATGATGAACCAACGTGATATGTTTTGAAATTAACATAGTATAGTTGGTTGTATTGGTTGTTAGTATAATCGAATGAGACTATAAAAAGGTGAAATGGTTATAAATAACCAATCAGGATTCATATAAGTATATGAAATAAAATGAATTAAACCTGAATTTAAATCAGAATTAGCAATTAAAATATGGAAATTTTAAGTTCCTAGGAGATTTTGAAAATGTTTTTCAATTTGAAATAGATATAGTATTGAACTCACCTTGATGACTGGAAAATAATTCCGAGGATGGATCGATACATCGTCGGTGTGATTTTCGAGTTTCTAAGGGACGAATTACTACCAAAGATTTTGTTTTTGAATTGTTTTAAGGAAATAAGTTGTTTTGAAATTCAAATGTTTTGAATTAGTATTATGATTTCAAATTGATTTGAAATAAACCCGGGAAGTTGAATTCTGAAATTCAAATTTAACTTGTGAAGTTAAAAGATTTGAAATGGTAAAGGGGAATAAATAAATTAGTGAATGATATAACAGATGGAACTTAACGAGTTTAGTAAAGAGTGTTGAATCAAGTGTGGAACTTGAAGTCTGAAATAAAATTTATCTTGGATATAAGTAAATGATTGGATTGAGGATAAAAAACTAATTAGAGTGATTGGAATGACATTTATATATGTTGAGTTGATAGCAGATGGAAATGATATGTTGATATGCCCGACAAAAAGGTAAAAGTTTATATTTTATATGAGTTTGGAATTTATGAGCCGATTTGGCAAGCCGCTTGGCTGTTTGATTTTCTTTTGGGTTAGAAAGGGCCTAGAGAGGTGAGTGGTAGTTGTACCGATAGGGCTGTACAAAGGAGGTTATGGCAAAAATTTCCAGAAATTCCGGGTGTTAGAAAATTTTCAAAAATTTTGAAAATTTAGTAAGTCGGAATGAATTAATATTTTAATCGGAATTTAAGTGGTTCAGTTGAAACTGAAGTTAAGGGGTAAACTGATAAATATTTACTCAGTAGATAGGGTCGTTCTCTACCTTAGCAATTTCGAGGACGAAATTATTTTAAGTGGGGAAGAATGTAATGACCCGTATTTTTAAAGATTGAATAATTAAGCTACTTAATTATTTAAAATATCGATTTAGGAAATATCGATAACTTGAATTAAATAATATTGAATATTTAATTAATAATTATAATATAATAATATATTATAATGTCGAAATAGTCAGAAATAGTTGGATTGTCAGGATTGTCTGAATTGGATAGTGTAAGAGATTTGGTAGCGTTTAGATTTGAAATATAATAACGAATATATTTCATTTACAGCATTTGAACATATAAATATATTATAATTAAAATCGAGCTCGAAATGGCGTAGTAGTTCGCTATTTGGCTATTTGAACTTCAACTGAATGTACAAAGTTCGTTTTAAATCGGATTTCTGTGAAACAAGAAACGTACGGAGCTGGTGGAGTATATCTTTCTAGTGGAAGAGAAAAATCAGGATTTCATCGTGTAGATTTTGAGATATGTCCAAATCAAATTTTAAAATAGTCGCTATAGAATCGTTTATCGACCGTAACGGTTTATTCGATATAACTAGAGATCGGGTTTGAATTTAGACAAGGTTCTTTTGGGAAGTAGTGATAATTTAATTTTTAGAATTTTACTGTACTTTTTAATTAATTAAATAAGCAACTTTTTATTTGGAGTATTTGGCACCCTGTATCGACATTTCGGGGTGTCATAATATGAGTTCATCTACCGGTATTATTACATTTTTGGGACCATAGCACATCACTCATTCCAATGGTATTTTTGTTTCTGTCCATAACAGTCCCTTCGTGAACATAATATTTTATAGTAGCGTACGCTATGTTTTTAACTTAAAACAAACTAAACTAAATGGTTAACTGGTCAAACGAACTCCAAACCTAATGAAACAAGTTTCATACGAAACCTTAGGAAGAGGTCTAGTGAAACGTCAAGGCCTCATATTTTTAGGATTTTTTCTGTAATTTTAAGGAATTAAAGCTCGGTGTTTTTCATCGATATTTTCTAAAGGTTTTTCGCAAACGGTGTCGGAATTCGACGAAACCTGTCCCATTGGATCCGGAATATTTTTCTATGCTAAGATTGACTTAGTTTCTCAAAAACAGATATTGTATGAGGTTGTTTTTACACAAGACTTCACAGTTAAGTTTTAATATAATAAAATTGAATATATGGTCCAAATTCATCCCAAACTTCTTTATAAAAGGATCTGCAAACCCTACATTTTGTTCATTCGTCGTCAACAGCAGATAAATGCTGCGCTGCCACTTATTCTTCCTCTAACCCAAAGAATTTGATCCTCTAAAAATCGAATTAAAATCCATCAATCTAAATAGGGACATATTCGAAATCTTTATCAGTAGCTCTTCATTTGCTGTGGCGGTTTTATTGGGAACGATTCCCTTTCTGTCGAAGTCGGTGTTCACAGCAGCAGTGTTGACCGTCGAGTTAGAGTTTGAAGGTGATGAGGCTATCGCAGGGAGGTGGAGGGTGTAGATCAGGGCCGAGATCTCGATGAGGGTCAGCTGTATATAAAGAGGACGGGTGAAGTGCACTGTTTGGACAGTGCGTGTACATATGTTGAGGTGTATGTGTTATGCCAAGGAGGAGAACCGACACATGCGAACAGGAAGTGGTGTACAGAAGTTTGAAGGTGGAACCTGCATGAGTTTTAACGTTTCTAGAGTATTTGGATGTAAATGAAGAAAAAAGGGATGCTACTGTGAAGTTTTTGGTGGCAAGGGATGTACGGCTTGTATGTGAAAAGGGATGGGAGTGTTTTTGTATTTGGAAAGTGGAAAGGCACAGCAAGGTGGTAGGGGTTCACGAGTGGGTGTAGTGGCGAGGAAGTGGGATGGACATCTCAAGGACGGCAATTTTGGATTTAACAGCAGGCTACAGGAGTGTTCTTTGTTGAGGGAGAAACACAAGTATGCGGTATGATTTCCATTTTTCAAATGGGCCGAATCAATTTAGTGTAAACCCAATATATTAGAGTAAATAAAATAAAAATGAATGAAAAGAATAGGGTTGAACCATTTGTAGACTATTTAAATAGTAAAACACGACAAGTGCTATAGTATGGTATGGGCTCAAGACAAGAGTTAAGGCCCATTAAAATAAAATCTATTTTTATTTTATTTAAATATATATATAAACTTCGAACTTGAATAATTCGTTTATATATTATCGGAATTCAGCAAAACAAGATATGACAGGACCGTTCGGACGAGAGCTTCACAAGCTGACTAGAACTGGAATGGAGCTCGTTTGAATTTATGGCGAAATAAACCGTTTGATTCAAATCAAACAACAGTTTATCGTTCTTTAACGATGAACTGCCAAAGTGAGTAAATCACACTAACTCTGAACAATTTATATTGTTATGTTGTATTTCTAGAACTCTTAATTATCTGTTGACTGTTGTGTGTTGATTTGGTTGATTGAACTGCTAGTCAGTTAGTTGAAATTTTATATGTATATAAACCGTTATGTATATATATATATTGATTATGTTTATTAGAATAATTCGTACTGAACTGAGATTGATGTTGATTTTATTGTATAACATCTGTGATGCAGGGAAACAGGTTGGAGGAATCCAGCTGGATTCCTCAACATTTGTTTTACTGTTATTCACATATTTTAATATATGGTGTGATATTTATCATTGTTATATGGTATGTTAAATACCATAAGAAATACCAGGATGTAGAAAGGAGATTTTCAAAAGATATTTTGAAAATAATTTGTTTGTATAAAATCACTGGATTTTATATACATAAAAGGAAAAAGGATTATTTATTAAAGGAATAAATAAATAGAATAAAGGTTTATTTTTTTAGAAAATAAATAGAGAAAAGGATTATTTATTTAGAAATTAAATAGGATTATAAAAGAAATATTTATTTAGAAAATAAATACGATATTATAAAAGGAAATAGAGTTAATTAATTAGGGTTAATTAATTATAGTTAATTAAAGAGAGTTAATTAATCAGTTAGAGTTAACCAGTTAGAGTTAATCATTTAGAGTTAACCAGTTAGGGTTAACCCGTTAGAATAAATAGTTAGAATTAATCAGTTAGAGTTAACCAGATAGAGTTAATCAAATAAAGTTAATCGATTAGAGTTAAAAACGAACTAGAGTTATTCAAACTAAGTTAATCAAATAGAGTTAAAGATATAGAGTTAAACCAAAATTAGAAACTGACTAAAGATTAATAAGTTAAATGGTTCCCTGAGTATCGATCTGATGTTCGTTTCGGCCTTTAGGGTTTATACTTAGGAAGTTGTTCTCTTGTTAGTTTATAGTTAGAGTCTGATAGATGTGGAAGAGTAGTGATACGAAATCAAGCCATGGAAATGTTTTCCAGTGTTAATAACCTATATTTTCTAATCATAGAAAATAAGGAAATATGAATATATATATATATATGTTGGATGATTTGATCGAAAAATCCATTTGGAATTAAGATCGTTGTGTGAACACTGACATGTTTTCATTTGATAGTTAAATCACAGACTATCAAAGTCTTGACCATTTTAACGTTGTTAATATGGAGAGAACGGTTGGATTCTTATCCAAAGAACCACTCTGTATTGGCATAAGCGTTGCGAATATGCCAAAGAAAATTGAAGACGAAGTAAAGTGCAAGGGATGTTGTATAAGTCTTAGATAACAGTGACTAAAACGGATGTACTGAATAGTGCCTTCGGTTTCGTTCTGTCCTAGAACGAACGTATATGGACGAGTGTCTGACAGAGTATTTCCAGTGATCGAATATGATTGGACTGTACAAATATATATGGTGGCAACGGATTTATTCCCTTAGCATAACATCCAGAATATTTGTGCAAATCAATTAGTGATTAACGGATCTGACAATGTGGCATTCAAAGTGATCGTGTTATCAATGAATGGAAAGTAGTCGTAGCCTCTGGCCTCAACAACCAGGAAATGACAAAAATCGGGCAGGCAGCATGGCTAAGTCGGTCGCTCCGAAGTAGGGTGTATAATCACCTATCTAGAGAATATTCATTTGCTTCTTAAATCAATCAATGTTGTCCCATATATATGGGAAACGGTTGCTGATCCCAACCGTTGGTGATATACATTCAATACACTCAAGCGAAATGAGTGGTCGGTCATGTGTGGCCGGGTTGCAAGATGTTCTTGTTGAACCTAGTGTATTCCTTTCTAGAGGTACACTAGCGAAAGGTGGTACCATACCTTGTCATAGTTGGAAATCCATTACCCAATACGTGCTTGCGGTTTTGATTGTATACTATATATATAGAACGTGAGATGAAAGCGTTTCTGCTAGAAGATTATTATATTGTGGTTGATAGACATTATTATAATATCAAAAGGTTTTTGATATAAAGATAATTTGGAGTCTCATAAGGGAAAAACCTGTTCCGTTATACGGCGTGGTCTTATGGGATATCATTTACCTGCTTGAACTGTTTTAAACTGTTTTACTCATACCAGTCCCATGACTGAACTGGAGTTTATTTTGTTTTGTTTTCCCTAAACTCATGGGTGCCCCATTTTGTATGGGCAGTCAAGTAGTCAGGATTTACAGATACTTGAAGAGATGGAGCAGGAGGCTTCGGAATCATATAGCTATAGTTTATTTCCGCTGTGTTGTAAGTGTTGTACTTGATGATGATATGTATATTCAAGTAAAATTTTTTAGTTCAAGGATATGTTATCTATTATATGTTATTCGTTCCGCTGTGAGGTTCGTGTTACTCAAATGTTGTGTTCTTCTTCTTCTTCTTCTTCGATTCTAAGTTTCTATCTTATCTTTCCTCACCCTCTAATTTCTTTCTATTAGTTTCCTGGTTTCCAGTGCAATTTGGGGTTGGACTTGTGTTGTTTAGTCAGCTCAAATTGGACCGGATTTTCGGGTCATTACAGTTGGTATCAGAGCCAGCATGCTTAATTGGTACGGTTGATAGGGGGTTCTCGCTTTGCGTTAGGTGGCGAATGGGAGTCTCTTACCCCTACATCTCCCGACAATGTAGGTTGGTCTAGTCGCGAGGCTGGCCGTAAAAGTAGTTCTGAGGTATTAATGTAAGCCACATGGGGAGTTTAGCCCTCTGCCTTAGGGGATGAGAGATGGTTGAAAAGCCTACCAAATTTTCGGGTCATTACAGTTGGTATCAGAGGTTAAGTTAAGTGATTTACCTTGGCTCTTTGGCATGACTCAGCAGTGATGGGGTTAGCAATACCCTAGATTGAGTTTGAGTGTATATATACGAGTGAACGTATTTGTTATTGATATAAAAAAAATTATATTGTGGAGCTTTATTGGTTGGGTGGCTTATGAATTCTGGTCGATAGTGGGGCACCACAATATCGATAGGGGTTTCTAAACACTCGAATACGATGAACCAAAGTGATATGTTTTGAAATTAACATAGTATAATTGGTTGTATTGGTTGTTAGTATAATCGAATGAGACTATAAAAGGTGAAATGGTTATAAATAACCAATTAGGATTCATATAAGTAAAGTATATGAAATAAAATGAATTAAACCTGAATTTAAATCAGATTTAGGAATTAAAATAAGGAAATTTTAAGTTCCTAGGTGATTTTGAAAATGTTTTTCAATTTGAAATAGATATAGTATTGAACTCACATTGATGATTGGAAAATAATTCCGAGGATGGATCGATCGTCAGTGTGATTTTCGAGTTTCTAAGTGATGGATTACTACCAAAGATTTTGTTTTTGAATTGTTTTAAGGAAATAAGTTGTTTTGAAATTCAAATGTTTTGAATTGGTATTATGATTTCAAATTGATTTGAAATAAACCCGGGAAGTTAAATTCTGAAATTCAAATTTAACTTGTGAAGTTAAAAGATTTGAAATGGTAAAGGGGAATAAATAAATTAGTCAATGATATAACAGATGGAACTTAACGAGTTTAGTAAAGAGTGTTGGATCAAGTATGGAACTTGAAGTCTGAAATAGAATTTAGCTTGGATATAAGTAAATGAATTGAGGATAAAAACTGATTAGAGTGATTGGAATGACATTTATATATGTTGAGTTGATAGCAGATGGAAATGATATGTTGGTATGCCCGACAAAAAGGTAAAAGTTATATTTTATATGAGTTTGGAATTTATGAGCCGATTTGGCAAGCCGCTTGGCTGTTTGATTTTCTTTTGGGTTAAAAAGGGCCTAGAGAGGCGAGTGGTAGTTGTGCCGATAGGGCTGTATGAAGGAGGTTATGGCAAAATTTTCCAAAAATTCCGGATGTTAGAAAAATTTCAAAAATTTTGAAAATTTAGTAAGTCGGAATGAATTAATATTTTAATCGAAATTTAAGTGGTTCAGTTGAAACTGAAGTTAAGGGGTAAACTGATAAATATTTACTCAGTAGATAGGGTCGTCCTCTACCTTAGCAATTTCGAGGACGAAATTATTTTAAGTGGGGAAAAATGTAATGACCCGTTTTTTTAGAGATAGAATAATTAAGCTATTTAATTATTTAAAATATCGATTTAGGAAATATCGATAACTTGAATTAAATAATATTGAATATTTAATTAATAATTATAATATAATAATATATTATATTGTCGAAATTGTCAGAAATATTTGGATTGTCAGTATTGTCTGAATTGGATAGTGTAAGAGATTTGGTAGCGTTTAGTTTTGAAATATAATAACGAATATATTTCATTTATAGCGTTTGAACGTATAAATTATATTATAATTAAAATTGAGCTCGAAAAGGTTCGGCAGTTCGCTATTTGGCGATTTGAACTTCAATTGAATGCACAGAGTTCGTTTTAAATCGGATTTCTGTTATACAAGAAATGTACGGAGCAGGTGGAGTATATATTTCTAGTGGAAGAGAAAATTCAGGATTTCATCGTGTAGATTTTGAGATATGTCCAAATCAAATTTTAAAATAGTCGTTATAGAATCGTTTATCGACCGTAACGGTTTATTCGATATAACTAGAGATCGGGTTTGAATTCAGACAAGTTTCTTTTGGGAAGTAGTGATAATTTAATTGTTAGAATTTTACTGTAATTTTTAATTAAATAAATAAGCAACTTTTTATTTGGAGTATTTGGCACCCTGTATCGACATTACGGGGTGTCACAATATGAGTTCATCTACCGGTATTATTATATTTTTGGGACCAGAGCACATCACTAATTTCAATGGTATTTTTGTTTCTGTCCATAATAGTCCCTACGTGAACATAATATTTCATAGTAGGGTACGCTATGTTTTTAACTTAAAACAAACTAAACTAAATGGTTAACTTGTCAAACGAACTCCAAACCCAACGAAACAAGTTTCATACGAAACCTTAGGAAGAGGTCTAGTGAAATGTCAAGGCCTCATATTTTTCGGATATTTTCTGTAATTTTAAGGAATTAAAGCTCGGTGTTTTTCACCGATATTTTCTAAAGGATTTTTGCAAACAATGTCGGAATTCGACGAAACCTATCCCATTGGATCCGGAATATTTTTCTATGCTAGGATTGACTTAGTTTGTCAAAAACAGATATTGTATGAGGTTTTTTATACACAAGACTTCACAGTTAAGTTTTAATATAATAAAATTGAATATATGGTCCAAATTCATCCCAAACTTCTTTATAAAAGGATCTGCAAACCCTACATTTAGTTCATTCGTGGTCAACAACAGATAAATGCTGCGCCGCCACTTATTCTTCCTCTAACCCAAAGAATTTGATCCTCTAAAAATCGAATTAAATTCCATCAATCTAAATAGGGACATATTCGAAATCTTTATCAGTAGCTCTTCATTTGCTGTGGCGGTTTTACTGGGAACGATTCCCTGTCTGTCGAAGTCGGTGTTCACAGCAGCAGGATTGACCGTCGAGTTGGAGTTTGAATGTGATGAGGCTATCGCAGGGAGGTGGAGGGTGTAGGGTAGGGTCGAGATCTCGATGAGGGTCAGCTATGTATAAAGAGGATGAGTGAAGTGCACTGTTTGGACAGTGCGTGTACATATGTTGAGGTGTATGTGTTATGCCAAGGAGGAGAACCGACACATGCGAACAGGAAGTGGTGTACAGAAGTTTGAAGGTGGCACCTGCATGAGTTTTAACGTTTCTAGAGTATTTGGATGTAAATGAAGAAATAAGGGATGCTGCTGTGAAGTTTTTGGTAGCAAGGGATGTACGGCTTGTATGTGAAAAGGGATGGGAGTGTTTTTGTATTTGTAAAGTGGAAAGGCACAGCAAGGTGGTAGGTGTTCACGTGTGGGTGTAGTGGCGAGGAAGTGGGATGGACATCTCAAGGACGGTAATGTTGGATTTAACAGCAGGCTACAGGAGTGTTCTTTGTTGAGGGAGAAACACAAGTATGCGGTATGATTTCCATTTTTCAAATGGGCCGAATCAATTTAGTGTAAACCCAATATATTAGAGTAAATAAAATAAAAATGAATGAAAAGAATAGGGTTGAACCATTTGTAGACTATTTAAATAGTAAAACACGACAAGTGCTATAGTATGGTATGGGATCAAGACAAGAGTTAAGGCCCATTAAAATAAAATCTATGTTTTATTTTATTTAAATATATATATAAACTTCGAACTTGAATAACTCGTCCATATATTATCGGAATTCAGCGAAACAAGATCCGACAGGACCGTACGGACGAGAGCTTCACAATGAAGCTGACTAGAGTGGAATGGAGCTCGTTTGAATTTATGGAGAAATAAATTGTTTGATTCAAATCATACAACAGTTTATCGTTCTTTAACAATGAACTGCCAAAGTGAGTAAATCTCACTAACTCTGAACAGTTTATATTGTTATGTTGTATTTCTAGAACTGTTAATTATCTGTTGACTGTTGTGTGTTGATTTGGTTGATTGAACTGCTAGTCAGTTAGTTGAAATTTTATATATATATAAAAACCGTTATATATATATATATTGATTCTGTTTATTAGGATAATTCGTACTGAACTGAGATTGATGTTGATTTTATTGTATAACATCTGTGATGCAGGGAAACAGGTTGGAGGAATCCAGCTGGATTCCTCAACATTTATTTTACTGTTATTCACATATTTTGATATATGGTGTGATATTTATCATTGTTATATGGTATGTAAAATACCATAAGAAATACCAGGATGTAGAAAGGAGATTTTCAAAAGATAATTTGAAAATAATTTATTTATATAAAATCACTGGATTTTATATACATAAAAGGAAAAAGGATTATTTATTAAGGGAATAAATAAATAAAATAAAGGATTATTTATTTAGAAAATAAATAGAGAAAAGGATTATTTATTTAGAAAATAAATAGGATTATAAAGGAAATATTTATTTAGAAAATAAATACGATATTATAAAAGGAAATAGAGTTAATTAATTAGAGTCTATCAAAGAGAGTTAATTAATCAGTTAGAGTTAACCAGTTAGAGTTAATCATTTAGAGTTAACCAGTTAGGGTTAACCCGTTAGAATAAATCAGTTAGAATTAATCAGTTAGAGTTAACCAGTTAGAGTTAATCAAATAAAGTTAACCGATTAGAGTTAAAAACAAACTAGAGTTATTCAAACTAAGTTAATCAAATAGAGTTAAAGATATAGAGTTAAACCAAAATTAGAAACTGACTAGAGATTAATAAGTTAAATGGTTTCCTGAGTATCGATCTGATGTTGGTTTCGGCCTTCGGGGTTTATACTTAGGAAGTTGTTCTCTAGTTAGTTCATAGTTAGAGTCTGATAGATGTGGAAGAGTAGTGATACGAAATCAAGCCATGGAAATGTTTTCCAGTGTTAATAACGTATATTTTCTAATCATAGAAAATAAGGAAATATGAATATATATATATATATATGTTGGATGATTTGATCGAAAAATCCATTTGGAATTAAGATCGTTGTGTGAACACCGACATGTTTTCATTTGATAAATAAATCACAGACTATCAAAGTTTTGACCATTTTAACGTTGTTAATATGGAGAGAACGGTTGGATTCTTATCCAAAGAACCACTCTGTATTGGCATAAGCGTTGCGAATATGCCAAAGAAAATTGAAGACATTGTAAAGTGCAAGGGATGTTGTATAAGTCTTAGATAACAGTGACTAAGACGGATGTACTGAATAGTGCCTTCGGTTTCGTTCTGTCCTAGAACGAACGTATATGGACGAGTGTCTGACAGAGTATTTCCAATGATGGAATATGATTGGACTGTACAAATATATATGGTGGCAACGGATTTATTCCCTTAGCATAACATCCAGAATATTTGTGCAAATCAATTAGTGATTAACGGATCTGACAATGTGGCATTCAAAGTGATCGTGTTATCAATGAATGGAAAGTAGTCGTAGCCTCTGGCCTCAACAACCAGGAAATGACAAAAATCGGGCAAGCAGCATGGCTAAGTCGGTCGCTCCGAAGTAGGGTGTATAATCACCTATCTAGAGAATATTCATTTGCTTCTTAAATCAATCAATGTTGTCCCATTTATATGGGAAACGGTTGCTGATCCCAACCGTTGGTGATATACATTCAATAAACTCAAGCGAAATGAGTGGTCGGTCATGTGTGGCCGAGTTGCAAGATGTTCTTGTTGAACCCAGTGTATTCCTTTCTAGAGGTACACTAGCGAAAGGTGGTTCCATACCTTGTCATAGTTGGAAATCCATTACCCAATACGTGCTTGCGGTTTTGATTGTATACTATATATGTAGAACGTTAGATGAAAGCGTTTCTGCTAGATTATTATTATATTGTGGTTGATAGACATTATTATAATATCAAAAGGTTTTTGATATAAAGATAATTTGGATTCTCATAAGGAAAAAACCCGTTCCGTTATACGGCGTGGTCTTATGGGATATCATTTACCTGCTTGAACTGTTTTAAACTGTTTTACTCACACCAGTCCCATGACTGACCCGGAGTTTATTTTGTTTTGTTTTCCCTAAACTCTTGGGTGCCCCATTTTGTATGGGCAGTCAAGTAGTCGGGATTTACAGATACTTGAAGAGCTGGAGCAGGAGGCTTCAGGATCATATAGTTATAGTTTATTTCCGCTGTGTTGTAAGTGTTGCACTTGATGATGATATGTATATTCAAGTACAATCTTTTATTTCAAGGATATGTTATCTATTATATGTTATTCGTTCCGCTGTGAGGTTCGTGTTACTCTGATGTTGTGTTCTTCTTCTTCATCTATTCTAAGTTTCTATCTTATCTTTCCTCACCCTCTAATTTCTTTCTATTAGTTTCCTGGTTTCCAGTGCAATTTGGGGTTGGACTTGTGTTATTTAGTCAGCTTAAATTGGACTGGATTTTCGGGTCATTACAAATCTGCTATCGATATGGACGACTGATAGTGAAGTATAAGTCCAAAATCGCCAAGTACTTGTTTTGATTACAGAACAGGAGGCATGAAGTTTACAATTTCAAAGACATGACTTGTCGTAGCAAAAAAAAAAAAAGCTACGATTGAATCTCAGCACAAATTGTATTCATTTCGAAGCCGCATTTCTCACAAGAAAAAAAATACAAGTTTCGAGGTGCAAATGTTAACATCGTTATAATAACACAGTTCAAAAAATTGATGCCAAAGGGCTCTGGACTGATTACAGCCTAAGCGGTAAGCCGTCAAAGCAACATGGTATGTCGCGCCAATTCAAATCGTTAAAATTGAACTGAGTCGCTTCCACGACATGAATCTAAGTCATTAAACACGACATGAAGCCATATCGACCGAGTCGTCCGCACCAAACTGTTGAGGGCGCAAACTCCATGTCGCGCGGACTCAAGTCACAGGATGATGGATTCAGTCCACAAAAAACCAAGTCGTTAACACGACTAAGAATCAACTCATGCTGGTTATTTTAATCATGTCGTGGCTCATATGTTATAGAACATTGTTTCCCAAACACATGTAATGACACATGGTATTAAAACCTTCACAGTATTTGAATGTTCATCACGTAAGGGAACAGCTATAGTATTTTATAGGAATAATGTATTTTGTATGTGACGAAGCTGGATGGGCACGTGAATGAACATCTGATTGCTCCTCACCATGTCGTTGGTGCTATGTGACCAAGCCACATACCAATTGAAACGTGCCATACTGATTCCATTATCTCATCGGTACAAATGCCACGTGTCTAAAAACATGGGAGGATCATATTATAAAAGGGCAAACGGCACGCAGGTCTAGAGGGTCATCTATAATCCATATGAAGATGAGAGTGTGGGGACTACATGCAATCTGATAGTTAAATAAGATGGCAACTATGCAGTTTGGTTCTTCAACCATGTTGTTAATGTATATATAATATTCCAGTTTAGTCATACCGCCTAGTAGAAGGCTATGTCGAATTGCTTCATATCGTTAGAGCAATTTTTCCACACGCGACATGCTGTCATGTCGGTCAGGGATCGTTGTAGAAGGGGGCAGTTGTATCATTATCAAGACACGTAATGGTTGTCACATAGGTCTAAGTACAGGTGGGCCAGGCGAAAACGTTTAAGGCATTGCTACCGCACAAACGAAAATCATGTCGCGAGTATGTGAATAGTCATGCCGCTCTGAATAATCAATCCGTACTGATTCATGTTGTATGGGAGGGAGTTGATTCATTCCTCCATGAATCATGTCATGATTCCTTATGCCGTAAGCCGCATGCCACCTGATGCTACGCGCCAATTGTTAAGGAGAATTTCTAACCGTAGACGTTTTAAGCCATGTCGCATGGTTAACCATGGTGCCAGAAGTGCATCCTTATTTACCAAAGTGCCACTGAAAGTTATGCCACATCTCACCATGTTGAAATAGAGTCATGGCGAAGATGAGTCATGTCGTTTTCTGCATAATTACAGAATTGCCACCTGGGCTAAAATCACCTATAAATACCCCTCATAATTAATTTGAGAGGGGGACCAAAAAATCATTCCTACAAGGAGACTTCGTCAAATTCAAAGCTCATCTACAACTTCTCTAATGGCTTCCATGGATTCAACAACACTTTTCTAACTTCATGAAGATCAAATCCAAATCAATGATCATGAGAGCTTTCTACAATTGAATCTAAGCACCTTCAATCTTATTCAAGCTACATAATAAATCTCTCAAGCAATTTCATATATCCTCTAATCCTCTCCAAAGCCTAAATCAATTGCTAATTCACTATGAAATCTATGAAGATCATGAGAAAGGATCAAAGCATACAAGTGGTTGAATATTCATCACAAAGCTAAAAGATCTCTTCATTTTCTTCACCAAATTCAAGTGTAATTAGATCATAAGGAAGTTTAAAAGAGAGAAATGATATTAATGAGGGAAAATTCATATGTTGTAAGCTTGAATATCATAATGAGAATGGATTGAAAGTGGATGTAGATTCATAGAGAATCGAACCACTATAAAAATTCTTTTGTGTTCTTACTTGCTTTTATTCGTTTATTTTGCAATTTTGAGGTTCCATATTCTTACCGAATAGGTGAAGTGTAGCTTTTACACCAAAGGTGTTTGATCCCAAATTTGGAGAAAATAGTCTTTAATGAACTTTCGGTAAAAGCCCGCTAGCCCGAGAAAGCTTCGAACTTCGGTTGCATTCTGTGGAACCTTCCAATCTTGCACCGCAACTGCTTTTGCGGGGTCCACGGCTAACCCCTCTTTGGACACCACATGTCCAACAGACCTCACCTCTTCTCTCCAGAAATGGCATTTGGAGAATTTGGCCTTCAGTTGATGTGTACGAAGAGTATCCATGACTTCCCTTAAATGCAAAGCATGCTCTTCTTCATTCTTCGAGAAGATCAAAATGTCGTCTACGTAGACCACCACAAACTTATTAAGGAATTCTCTAAACACCCTACTCATCAAGTCAATGAAGTAAGCGGGTGCGTTTGTCAAACCGAAAGGCATGACAAGCCATTCGAAGAAACCATCTGGGGTTCTGAACGCGGTCTAATCAATGTAGTCCTCAGCCACTCTTAGCTGATGGACCCCGATAGCCAAATCTAGTTGGGAGAAAACAGACCCACCTACAAGATGATCAAACAAGTCATCTATTCTAGGAAGTGGGTGCCTATTCTTCTTAGTCAGCTTGTTTAGCTCCCTATAATCAACGCATAGGTGAAGTGAACCATCCGCTTTGGTTGCGAATACTACTGGAGCACCCCATTCATAAATACTCCGCCTTATAAACCCCTTTTCGAGCAGCTCTTTGACTTGCTTACTGAGCTCTTTTCTCTCCCTAGGAGCCATGTGTCTAACGGGCAGAGCTACGGGTTTTGCATTATCAACAAGGTATATGCGGAAGTCTATCTCCCGCTTTGGAGGTAAGCCCTTCACCTCTTCAAATACATCTGAGTATTCACGGACTACTCTAACAGACTGCAAGTTTTCAACAGACGCATCAAGAGATTCTAGGTAACTAAGCATAACAGAATGTATGGGGTTACAAGAGATTTCGAGAGTGTTGCCAAGGCGAGTCATAAGTCTAACCACTCTCTTTTCACAATCGAGGATGGAACCATTACTGGATAACCAATCCATGCCTAGAATCAATCCATAGCCCGTGAATCCAAGAACGAAGGCGTTGCATTCAAACTCAACGCTCAAAATAGACACTCTCAAATCTCGATAAATCATTGAAAGATGAGTCGAACCACCAATAGGATTTGAGACTACTATGAGATCCGTAACTAGACTAGTATTTAGGTGCAGTGTTTCAACTAACAAAGCAGACACAAACGAGTGTGAAGCGCCAGAATCAAATAAAGTACGAAAAGGATGATCAAACAGAAAAACCAAACTTTTAACAGAAATGTTTCTACCTCTCTCCTGTCCTGGTGCCATGAGAACCTGAATATGCCCTTTTGCCTGCCCTGGCTCTATGAGAGCCTGAATCTTCCCTCCTGAAGTGGACCCTGTTCTTTTCCCTTGCCCCTGTTTCCTCGGGCAGTCTTTAATTAGATGTCCTGCCTCTACACAGTGGAAACAACCAGTCTTCTTCTTCTTCCTACAGTCCTTGCCCAGATGGCCTGGTGTTCCACAATTAAAGCGCCTTTTCTTTCCTTTGCTATTATTGTCCTTACCACCTTTCTTAGGTTGTTGTTGTGACTTCTTTTGATCCTCTTTCTTTTCTGGTGCCTTATTAGCGTTAGCGCCTTTCTCCTCTTCATGCATAAGCGCCATGTCAACTAGTTTCTCAAAGGTAGCCCCCATAGGATTGTGGGTCATAGCTAACCCATGTAGGGGCTCATTCAAACCTTTAACGAACCTCCGGGCCTTCTTTTCAGGTGTGTTTACCAAGTCTAAGCCAAACCTTGCCAACTGATTGAACTTGTTGACGCACTCCTTTACTGATAAATTCCCCTGCTTCAATGCCAAGAATCTTTCTATGTATAAATTCTCTTTTGCTCGTGAGAGAAATTTCATCTCGAACCTATGTTTGAAATCCATCCACGTCTCTACTGGACGCTTTCCATTCGTGACCTCCCACCAAAACGAGGCTTCGTCCTTCATTAACCAAGCAGCCAATTGGACCTTCCTTCCATCTTCTACCTCGAAGATACCAAACAAGTCTTCTACCTCCTTAAGCCAATTTCGAGCTTCAACAAACGTCTCTAATCCATGAAAAGGTTTTCCGCCCATTGCTCGAAAGTCTTTGCATATCTTTGAAAAAGTATCAACATGGGGAGGGGGAAGGGGAGGAGCGGCTGCAGCTGGGGGAGGAGGGATGTCTGCTGGGCCTGCGGTGGTGGCCCTAGCCTCTAGATACCTTCTGAACCAGGTTGGTATCGGTATTCCCTCGGCTATCTCGGGTAACCCAGACATGATGAAAAGAAAATGAAGAGATTCAAAACGGAGAATTCGAAAGAAAGATATATGGCTCTTGGGGGTTATGTTTTTAAAACAAACTTTTCACTTGAAAATACTCTCCTTAAAATATACTTTTGAAAGTATTTCATTATAAAACGCTTTTGAAAAACAGTTTTTCAAAATCTCTTATCTGTTCTGTTAACCTTCGGCTCTGATACCACGTGTAACACCCCACGTCCATTAGTGTCACTCTCAAAGGGAATGAATTAACTTTCATGGAGCATTATTAGTGTATAGAACAGAATATAACAAGACAGATACATGTATTGGTACTTGAAAAATTAAAAACAACTTTTATTGCAGCGGAGAAATAGTTTGATTACAACAACTTCATAAACCAACAGTAAAACCAAGTACACTTAATATCCATCTTGACAAATTGTTTTCTGAGTACATAAAGTAAAAAAGCATAACCCCAACACAAGTAGCCATAAAAGAGATGAGCTGAACTTTACTTTCAGCAATCCAAGCATTTCCAAAAGAAGGAGAAAGAGATCCAAGATCAAGCTCCACTAGTACTAGTCCCACCCTGAGAACCTGGGGGGGAAAGGGAAGAAAAGAGGCGAAAACAAGGGGGTCAGACATAAAGTCTGGCGAGTACAATAACTTTAACAATATAATTATTAAAGTAATTAGGATAAGGCATAAACTGGTAAAACAAGGTATGACCGTGAAACAAGTGGGCATGAAAAAGCAAACAAAAGGAATATTCTGGCGTTAATCTCGTTCCTAATCACTACAGAATAATTACTATACTGCACCCTTACTAGTCACCCTAAAAGTTGATCCCGCCTACTGAACATAATAATGATAATGGTAGTTTTGTGTACCCCTAATTGTCTTCAGAGATGTCGCCTTCCCCTATCTCCACTAGTTGTACCCACTACCCCCATGTGATCGGCTCCCTAACTCGTAGATACCCGTGTTGGTCCCACAGTGGCGTGTATCACTTCCCAAAGTGGCAGCCCGATACCACTAAAGATGCACGGCTTATATCTACACGATGCAACAACGTCTTACCTACCAGCCCGGGCCCACGCACGCACATGACCCCGTTGAACTTGCGTTGCCACCGTAACCTGTTTTGACCTCTTACAATCAAACCCAGTAAGCGTGTCCCATCCTCGATCTAACTCAAGCTCACAAAGATACTTAATGGGTTACTGGTTTGAAAATGGTCCCCATGTTTGACACAAGCTTTCCACCTATGCTCTGTCCCCACTAGAACTTCCCACTTAACCCCTTCTTATTCATGTCTTCTTGCATGTTTTCAACTTGGTTAAGTGTTTCTAATCGTATTTCACATGCCACCCAGGCCACCCACTTAACCCTCATGTCCCACCACATGTTTATCTAGTTAAATGTTACTTAATTCATTAGAACCGTAACCTTGTAAAGACCTCCCACATTAGACTACTGTTTGCGGTTGCTGGATTTGCAGGGCGGGTCCGGGCAATCTTAAACCGCAAACGAGCCTAACCTCGTGTCTTTAAAATTGTTACGCATTTAATTTGTGCCTTTGACCTCTCACATTAGACTACCATTTGTGGTTGCTGGATTTGCCGGGTGGGTCCGGGCAGTCTTATACCACAAACGAGTCTAACCTCGTGTCTTAGGCGGTTAATTATTACACATAATTATTTAACCCCAAATTGGATTAATATCCCTATTCAAATTTGTCAATAAATTCCAAATTAATTTATGTCCATAATTGTCACCTAAATTATGTCCATAATTTCAGGTATATAAATTTATACCAATTAATGTCTCAAATTAACTATAAGCCCTTTTAAGCCATTTTATGCCAATTCACAATATTAATATTTAATATTATCCCATCGTCCCCATGTTATTCGTGCATTTTAATATGACATGTAACACCCCATTCCCGCTATGATCACTCACTAAGGGAATGCCATAGCATCGGTGGAGTATTTTAGTGAATATAGAACAGAAAAATTACAACAAGACAGATATAAATAGTACTTGAAATTTTAAAACATCATCTCATAACAGCGGAAGTAAAACATGTCTGGTTACATCATAAAACCACAATAAAGGTCAAGTACAATATCCATCAAAATAAAGAAGTACATAATCCCACTCTCATACAATAGCCAAACAAAAGAAAAGATAACTGGATAACTGGAGCTTTACATCTATCCAAGCTCCTAAAGACTGGAACAGCAATCCGATCAAGCTCCACTACTGCTAGGATTCACCGTAGGACCTGAGGGTTGGGAAAAAGATAAAAACAACGGGGTCAGACATAAGTCTGAGCGAGTCCTATAACTTTAACAATACAATCGTTAAAGTAACCAGAGAAGACATAAACTGATATACGGTAACATATAGGGATGAATGGCTACCCTAAGCAGTCAACTAAACGAAGATAAAGGAAAAAGACGCATCTACCCTCCCTAAGGTAAATTACTAAACTGCACCACACCAGTCGTTCCTAACTTAAAGGTTGATCCCACCCAAGGACTTATAAAATTTACTAATTAGTACCTGCGTACCCCTAGGTGACCAAGTAGGCGCCACGGGGCCCTACAATCCACTAGGTGTACACACTACTTCCCATTCGATCGGCTCCCTAACGTAGATACCCGTGCTGGCCCCACCGTGGGATATATCATTCCCCAATGTGGCAACCTGATGGAACTAAAGGTGCACGGCTTATATCTACTCGATGCAACAACGGCTTACCTACCAGCCCGGGCCCACTCACGCATATGAAGCCCGTTGGACTTGCGTTGCCACCGCTAACCCGTTTGCCTCTTACAGTCAAGCCCAGTATGCGTGTCCCGTCCTCGACATGGGTCGAGCCCACAAAGATACGTATGGGTTACTGGTTGAAATGGGCCTCCACAAGCTACCCACCTAAGCTTGTCCCTTTTTCTAGTATATCCCACTTAACCCTTTAATCATGTTTTAATTACATGTTCCATTTTGGTTAAGTATTCTAATCGTATTTTCTATTGCCACCCAAGGCAACCACTAGATTTTCTCATGCCACCCGAGGCACCCACTTAACCCCTCATGTCCCACTACATGCTAATGTGGTTAAGTGTTTCTTAATTAATTAATTAAGAACGTAACCTTTGTAAAGACCTCTCACATTAGACTGTCTTTTATGACCGCTGGTTAAGCCGGTTGGGTCCGGGCAGCCTTATGTCATAACAGAGTCTAACCTCGTGTCTTTACATTAATTACGTATTTAGTTTGTGCCTAAGACCTCTCACATTGGGCTAACATTTGTAGCAACTGGTTAAGCCGGTTGGGTCCGGGCAGTTTTACGCTACAACTGAGTCCAACCTCGTGTCTTAGTCAATTAATTACACCTAATTAATCACCCTCATAATTTTATATTAATTATCCCTAATTAATCAAGTTTTCTTAACATGGGTAGACCTAACTTAATAGGTAAATTCCCATGGGGTAGACCTAACTCAATAGGTAAATTCCCAACACATAGTATGGGTACACCTAACCAAATAGGCAAATTCCCATACTATGTTTATTTATTTTGTGTTATGCATAATTATATTAATTTCACACAATCTTATTAACTTATGCATTTAATTACCCCATCGTTCCCACGTGATTTCGTTCATGATATAACACATATAAAAGGTGTCAACTTGCATATGAATGAACATGTTTCAAAGGTGCCATCTTGCATATTAACAAACACATAACTTGCATATGAACTTGCATAACATGTCACATAACTTGCATATAATATGTCACATAACTTACATATTCATTTTGCATAACAAACTTGCATATTAGCTTATAGACTTGCATAATGTGTCATCATGAACTTGCATATTAATAAACATGTAACTTGCATATTTACATACATGTAACTCGCATATTAACAAACATGTAACTTGCATATAAAGAAACATGTAACTTGCATATTTACATACATGTAACTTGCATATTAACAAACATGTAACTTGCATATTAACAAACATGTAACTTGCATATTTACATACATGTAACTTGCATATTAACAAACATGTAACTTGCATATTTACATACATGTAACTTGCATAGCATATTACCATGAACTTGCATAACATGCATATGATTACATAGCCCACAACTTGCATATTTAGCATCATGCAAACATAACATACATCATATTAAACTTGCATAAGCTTACATACTCAACATGCATAAACATAAGATTAATGCTAACATCATATCATATGATTCAAAGCTCATTAACCCACATACAAAACCATAAATCTCATCACATCTCATCTAATTAGTTTACCAAAAGATCATCAAAGTGATAGAAACTCACAACTAGCAACTTTGAACACCAAATGAAGAAGATTAAGATGCTAAGAAGGGATTAGAAGTTGATTAGAGAGTGATTAGTATGCAACCCTCTTCATAAAATTAGTGGAGGCCATGAGAGCTAGCATTTTGCCATAGTTTAGTCACTAGGTTTAATTATGAATGAATTAGGGTAGGTTAGGGTCTTATTTATAGATTAGGCAAGTGTTTTAGGCCATAGGATTAACCCTAGATTCAATCCAAGCCATCAAAGCATGTCTTGGGGAAGAAGTCAAGTGTAGGAACCATCTAGGGCCTTTAGATTAAAGATGGACCATGAGAACCATTCAAATGCAAAATCTGCACTTGAGCGAATCGGCCCACGGGTTGACAGCCAAACACCCTGGATTAACCCCTAGTCGACCCAGCGGGCTCGGGTCGACTTCAAAAATCGGCCGGTTCGGTTATTCCCCTCTCCCAATTCGCTGTTTTGAGCATTTTTGCATATTTATTTATTAAATTTTCAATTATATATATATATATATATCAATATATATATATATATATATCTACACAACCCATTTCACTTAATTAAGTATACTTTAATTTGGGAATTTTCGTGAAACTTCGCGAGGCCATATCTTGGTCATACGGACTCCGATTTTCGAAAACTCGGACTCTATTTCGCGTATTTTTCCGAGACGAACGCAATGGCATAGCCCGTTCCCCTTGATTCCCATTTTAGAATTAAATTCTGCCTCGATTTATGTTATTACAGGTTATTGAAAATACGGGTTGTTACATTCTCCCCTCCTTAAAGGATTTCGTCCCCGAAATCTTCAAGTTAGGAAGAACGTATCCTACCATCCAATCATCCATCTACTCAAAGCATCATCCACGAGCAATCATTGTCCTTACAAGATTCTAAATGCTGGATGGATATATGCAAAAGTGTGTGTATATGTACTTACCTAATGCGAAAATCAGGCGGTTACTGATACAGTAAACCTCCTTAATGCAAACCATGATAGTGCCATGCATCCAATATGTATGCGAAACCCTATTGACACATACAAATTTCTACATGCGTGCACAACCATACACAAAAATGCATCATCCATATGATAACACAGCCATGATACATCCATCAATCTAACTACCACATCCATTTATGCAATATGCAACATGAAGTGACTGAGCCGATCTAGTGCCTAATGTGTGTGTATATGCATCCACGAGCAACCACTAGCAAACAATTGCATCCATATGCATCCATCAACCATAACATGTTTCAAACACATGTTTCAACCATAGGTTTTACCCTATCTAAAGGTCATAGGTATTAGCGAGAGGATATACTAAAGATAAGATAAGTACTAGACAAGCAATAAAGGAGAAGTTAAAAGACATACTCTCAAAAAGAAATGGATACAAAGAACGCATCTTTGCTTCCGTCTCCCAAGTAGCATTGCTTTCGTCATCTCCCCATTGCACTTTAACTAGCTGAACTTCTCTGTTCCTCAACTTCCTAGTTTCTGACCCAAGGATGCGAGTAGGAGCTCGTCGAATCGTCGCATCACGCTCTACCTCTACATCTCTAAGCAAGCTCGGCTCTACCACCTCCGCGGTCTCATGTAAGCACTTCCTCAAATGTGATACATGGAATACATCATGAACACCACTAAGTCTGTCGGGCAACTCCACCCTATATGCCATCCGTCCAATCCTTTCCTTAATAGGAAACGGCCCAACAAATCTCGGTGCTAACTTCCCTACGGACCCAAAGCGAACAACATTTCTCAATGGAGATACTTTGACAAAAACCATGTCCCCAACCTCAAACTCAAGATCCGTCCTTCTCCGATCCGCATAAGATTTCTGTCTATCTTGCGCTGCTTTCATCCTTTTTCGAATTAAATCAATCTTCTCTGAAGTCTCTCTAACCATATCCGGCCCAAGCAAGATCTTATCCGTAGATTCCCACCAACATGTAGGAGATCGACAAGGCCTTCCATAAAGAGCTTCGAAAGGAGCCATACCAATACTGGACTGAAAGCTGTTATTATATGCGAACTCCACCAAAGGAAGATGTTCTTCCCATGTACCTCCAAAATCCAAGATACAAAGCCTCAAAAGATCTTCTAAGATACGGTTCACCCTCTCAGTCTGACCGTCCGTCTGAGGATGATATGCGGTGCTCAAACACAACTGAGTCCCTACCGCCTCTTGCAAACTTCTCCAAAACTCACTAGTGAAAATAGGATCTCGATCACTCACAATGTTGGATGGTACGCCATGCAATCTAACAATCTCTCTAACATAGACTGAAGCAAGCCATGGAGCGGTCCTCTTACTCTTTACGGGTATAAAATGGGCACTCTTGGTAAGTCTGTCTACCACAACCCAAATTCCCGTATTGCCCTTCCTCGATCTCGGTAACCCGTCGATGAAATCCATCGAGACACTATCCCACTTCCACTGTGGAACTTCCAATGGGTGTAGCAACCCACCGGGTTTCCTTTGCTCCACTTTAACTTGTTGGCACACTAAGCATCTAGCCACATACTCGGCCACATCTTTCTTCATACCGGCCCAGAAGAAAACTCTCTTCATGTCTTGGTACATTTTGTCTCCACCGGGATGAATAGTCATTCTTGAACGATGTGCATCATCCAAAATAGCCTTCTTCAAACCCTCATCTTGCGGTACACAAAGTCTACCGTCTCTATGCAACCATCCCTTATCATCTATGGTGTATCTACCCAAATGGCTGGATGACTCCCCTCTTATAAGCTTCTCTACCAACACAACCAACTGTGGGTCGTCTCGCTGAGCCTCGCCAATCCGTCTCAAAAGAGTAGGTCTAACCTCCAAGGATGCCAACAAACCAGGTACAAAATCAACAGAAGGTCTGAAGTCAAACAAAGAAAGAAACTCCAAGCTTCGTCGTTCCACGAACAATGGACTCAAAGATAGCCTTTTTCTACTTAAGGCGTCTGCCACCACGTTACCCTTACCAGGGGTATACGCTATCTCGAAATCATAGGATGCTAAGAACTCCATCCACCTTTGCTGTCTTAAGTTTAAATCCTTCTGAGAGAATAAGTACTTCAATGATTTATGGTCGGTGAACAACTCGAATCTCTCACCAAGAAGATAATGGCGCCAAGACTTAAGTGCGAAAACAATCGCGGCCAACTCTAGATCATGGGTAGGGTAATTCTTCTCATGCACTCTCAATTGTCTCCCTCCATAGGCTATTACCCTTCCCTCCTGCATCAAGACTGCGCCTAATCCTGTTCCACAAGCATCGGTATAAACAACAAACGGCTTACTCCCATCCGGGAGCACTAAAACTGGAGCGGTGGTCAAAGCTCTCTTTAACCGTCGGAAAGCATCATCACAATCTACATCCCACGAGAAAACCAGATTCTTTTTCGTCAAGCGGGTTAATGGGGCTGATATCTTCGCGAAGTCTTTGATGAACTTCCTATAATATCCTGCCAACCCCAAGAAACTTCTTACCTCGGTAGCATTTCTAGGAACTTTCCAATCCTGGATAGATACTATCTTTGCGGGATCCACAGCTATCCCTTCCTTAGAGACCACATGCCCTAAGAATCGCACTTCTCTTCTCCAAAAATGGCATTTAGAGAATTTAGCTTTAAGACTATGCGCTCGAAGAGTCTCCAACACTTCCTTGAGATGTAAGGCATGCTCTTCTTCATTCTTGGAAAAGACCAAGATGTCATCCACAAAAACTACTACAAACTTATTCAGATACTCTCTGAACACTCTACTCATGAGATCAACAAAGTATGCGGGGGCGTTTGTCAACCCAAATGGCATCACTAGCCACTCATAAAAACCATCCGGAGTCCGGAAAGCAGTCTTCTCTATACTGTCCTCCGCCACTCTTAACTGATGAAACCCTGTAGCTAAGTCCATCTGCGAAAATACTGACGCGCCAACCAACTGATCAAAGAGATCATCTATCCTCGGTAATGGGTGTCTATTCTTCTTCGTGAGCTTATTAAGTTCTCTATAATCCACACAAAGTCTGAGGGACCCATCCGCCTTCGTGGCAAACACTACTGGAGCTCCCCACTCCGATATACTTCGCCTTATGAACCCCTTCTCAAGCAACTCCCCTACTTGCTTATGAAGTTCTCTTCTCTCACGAGGAGCCATGTGGCGTACTGGCAAAGACACTGGTTTGGCATTATCCACCAAATAAATTCGGAAATCTATCTCCCGCTTCGGAGGCAAACCCTTTACTTCTTCAAACACATCCGGATATTCCCGGACTACTCTGACAGAACACAAACTCTCGACCGAAGCATCGAGCGATTCAAGATAACTTAGCAAAACAGATTCCATGGGATTGCAAGAGATCTCGAGAGTGTTACCCAAGCGGGTCATGAGCCTGACAACTCTCCTTTCGCAATCAAGAACGGCACCATTACTGGATAACCAGTCCATGCCCAAGATCAACCCATAGCCCGTGAAGCCCAATACAAAAGCATCACATCTAAACTCAACGCTAAGTATAGAAATCTTCAAACCCAAACATATCATAGACAGATATATGGAGCCCCCAATTGGGTTTGAGACAACCAAGGGATCATCAACTAGACTGGTGTCTAAGTGCAGTGACTCAACTAACGATGATGAGATAAAAGAATGCGATGCGCCAGAGTCAAACAAAGTACGAACTGGATGATCAAACAGAAAAACCAGACTTTCAACGGAAATAGTTCTACCTCTCTGCTGAATCGGTGGAACTGAGAGAACCTGAACTTGCCCCCCTGACTGAGGTGGTGCTATAAGAGCTTGCACCTGGCCTCCTGAGGTAGACCCCGTCTTCTGCCCCTTCTTTGGGCAGTTTTTCACAAGATGCCCTGCTTCACCACAATGAAAGCAACCGGTCTTCTTCTTTTTGCGACAATCCTTACTAAGGTGTCCTGGTGTTCCACAATTGAAGCACTTCTTCTTCGTCTTCTTTTTGTCACCATTGCCTTTTCCGCCCTTGCCTTGTTGTTGCTGTTGCGGTTTCTTCTGATCCCCCTTTTTCTCTGGTGCCTTAGAATTCTTATCATCCTCATGCATAAGTGCCATGTAGACAAGCTTCTCAAAAGTGGCCCCCATAGGAATGTGAGTCATAGCTATTCCTTGCAATGGTTCGTTCAAGCCTCTAACGAACCTCAAAGCCTTCTTCTCCGGTGTATTCACCAACTCTATGCCAAACCTTGCTAATTGATTGAATTTGTTGACATATTCTTTCACCGTGAGATTCCCTTGCTTCAAATTCAAGAACTTCTCCATAAACAGATTCTCTTCCGCCCTTGAGAGAAACTTAGCCCCAAACCTTTGCTTAAAATCTGCCCAAGAGTCAACAGGGCGTTCTCCATTAGTGACCTCCCACCAGAATGAGGCCTCTCCCTTCATTAACCAAGCCGCCAACTTGACTTTCTTTCCCTCTTCCACTTCAAAGATATCTAGCAACTCTTCCACTTCCTTAAGCCAATCTCTAGCCTCTATGAAAGTCTCTGAACCAAGAAAAGGTTTTCCTCCTATAGCCTTGAACTCCTTGCAAACCTTAGCAAAATTATCCACTCTAGGCTGAGGAGGAGGAGCGGTTGTCTCTGGTGTAGTAGCATTGGCCGGACCCGCAGCCGCGGCCCTAGCCTCTTGCAACCTCCTATACCATAGTGGTATAACTAAACCCTCCGGGATGTTAAGATCTTCAGCCATGCTGAAACGAAAGAGGAAAGATTCAAAAAGGAGATTCCGAAAGATAAAGATATGGCTATTGGGGATTATGCTTTTCTTTTTCAAAAACTTTTTCTCTTAGAAGACATGCTTTTAAAAATACTTTCTTCGAAAATACTCTTAGAAAGTAGTTTTTCTCAAAAATTTTATCTGTTCTGGTAACCTTAAGCTCTGATACCACGTGTAACACCCCATTCCCGCTATGATCACTCACTAAGGGAATGCCATAGCATCGGTGGAGTATTTTAGTGAATATAGAACAGAAAAATTACAACAAGACAGATATAAATAGTACTTGAAATTTTAAAACATCATCTCATAACAGCGGAAGTAAAACATGTCTGGTTACATCATAAAACCACAATAAAGGTCAAGTACAATATCCATCAAAATAAAGAAGTACATAATCCCACTCTCATACAATAGCCAAACAAAAGAAAAGATAACTGGATAACTGGAGCTTTACATCTATCCAAGCTCCTAAAGACTGGAACAGCAATCCGATCAAGCTCCACTACTGCTAGGATTCACCGTAGGACCTGAGGGTTGGGAAAAAGATAAAAACAACGGGGTCAGACATAAGTCTGAGCGAGTCCTATAACTTTAACAATACAATCGTTAAAGTAACCAGAGAAGACATAAACTGATATACGGTAACATATAGGGATGAATGGCTACCCTAAGCAGTCAACTAAACGAAGATAAAGGATAAAGACGCATCTACCCTCCCTAAGGTAAATTACTAAACTGCACCACACCAGTCGTTCCTAACTTAAAGGTTGATCCCACCCAAGGACTTATAAAATTTACTAATTAGTACCTGCGTACCCCTAGGTGACCAAGTAGGCGCCACGGGGCCCTACAATCCACTAGGTGTACACACTACTTCCCATTCGATCGGCTCCCTAACGTAGATACCCGTGCTGGCCCCACCGTGGGATATATCATTCCCCAATGTGGCAACCTGATGGAACTAAAGGTGCACGGCTTATATCTACTCGATGCAACAACGGCTTACCTACCAGCCCGGGCCCACTCACGCATATGAAGCCCGTTGGACTTGCGTTGCCACCGCTAACCCGTTTGCCTCTTACAGTCAAGCCCAGTATGCGTGTCCCGTCCTCGACATGGGTCGAGCCCACAAAGATACGTATGGGTTACTGGTTGAAATGGGCCTCCACAAGCTACCCACCTAAGCTTGTCCCTTTTTCTAGTATATCCCACTTAACCCTTTAATCATGTTTTAATTACATGTTCCATTTTGGTTAAGTATTCTAATCGTATTTTCTATTGCCACCCAAGGCAACCACTAGATTTTCTCATGCCACCCGAGGCACCCACTTAACCCCTCATGTCCCACTACATGCTAATGTGGTTAAGTGTTTCTTAATTAATTAATTAAGAACGTAACCTTTGTAAAGACCTCTCACATTAGACTGTCTTTTATGACCGCTGGTTAAGCCGGTTGGGTCCGGGCAGCCTTATGTCATAACAGAGTCTAACCTCGTGTCTTTACATTAATTACGTATTTAGTTTGTGCCTAAGACCTCTCACATTGGGCTAACATTTGTAGCAACTGGTTAAGCCGGTTGGGTCCGGGCAGTTTTACGCTACAACTGAGTCCAACCTCGTGTCTTAGTCAATTAATTACACCTAATTAATCACCCTCATAATTTTATATTAATTATCCCTAATTAATCAAGTTTTCTTAACATGGGTAGACCTAACTTAATAGGTAAATTCCCATGGGGTAGACCTAACTCAATAGGTAAATTCCCAACACATAGTATGGGTACACCTAACCAAATAGGCAAATTCCCATACTATGTTTATTTATTTTGTGTTATGCATAATTATATTAATTTCACACAATCTTATTAACTTATGCATTTAATTACCCCATCGTTCCCACGTGATTTCGTTCATGATATAACACATATAAAAGGTGTCAACTTGCATATGAATGAACATGTTTCAAAGGTGCCATCTTGCATATTAACAAACACATAACTTGCATATGAACTTGCATAACATGTCACATAACTTGCATATAATATGTCACATAACTTACATATTCATTTTGCATAACAAACTTGCATATTAGCTTATAGACTTGCATAATGTGTCATCATGAACTTGCATATTAATAAACATGTAACTTGCATATTTACATACATGTAACTCGCATATTAACAAACATGTAACTTGCATATAAAGAAACATGTAACTTGCATATTTACATACATGTAACTTGCATATTAACAAACATGTAACTTGCATATTAACAAACATGTAACTTGCATATTTACATACATGTAACTTGCATATTAACAAACATGTAACTTGCATATTTACATACATGTAACTTGCATAGCATATTACCATGAACTTGCATAACATGCATATGATTACATAGCCCACAACTTGCATATTTAGCATCATGCAAACATAACATACATCATATTAAACTTGCATAAGCTTACATACTCAACATGCATAAACATAAGATTAATGCTAACATCATATCATATGATTCAAAGCTCATTAACCCACATACAAAACCATAAATCTCATCACATCTCATCTAATTAGTTTACCAAAAGATCATCAAAGTGATAGAAACTCACAACTAGCAACTTTGAACACCAAATGAAGAAGATTAAGATGCTAAGAAGGGATTAGAAGTTGATTAGAGAGTGATTAGTATGCAACCCTCTTCATAAAATTAGTGGAGGCCATGAGAGCTAGCATTTTGCCATAGTTTAGTCACTAGGTTTAATTATGAATGAATTAGGGTAGGTTAGGGTCTTATTTATAGATTAGGCAAGTGTTTTAGGCCATAGGATTAACCCTAGATTCAATCCAAGCCATCAAAGCATGTCTTGGGGAAGAAGTCAAGTGTAGGAACCATCTAGGGCCTTTAGATTAAAGATGGACCATGAGAACCATTCAAATGCAAAATCTGCACTTGAGCGAATCGGCCCACGGGTTGACAGCCAAACACCCTGGATTAACCCCTAGTCGACCCAGCGGGCTCGGGTCGACTTCAAAAATCGGCCGGTTCGGTTATTCCCCTCTCCCAATTCGCTGTTTTGAGCATTTTTGCATATTTATTTATTAAATTTTCAATTATATATATATATATATATATATATCAATATATATATATATATATATCTACACAACCCATTTCACTTAATTAAGTATACTTTAATTTGGGAATTTTCGTGAAACTTCGCGAGGCCATATCTTGGTCATACGGACTCCGATTTTCGAAAACTCGGACTCTATTTCGCGTATTTTTCCGAGACGAACGCAATGGCATAGCCCGTTCCCCTTGATTCCCATTTTAGAATTAAATTCTGCCTCGATTTATGTTATTACAGGTTATTGAAAATACGGGTTGTTACATGACATATGTTAGACTCGCAAATAGTTTAACTTATAAAAAGAAAAGCAACATCACATCTTAGATAACACATAAAATAGATCTAAGAATCATGACATAAGTTTGCATAGCCAATAACTTGCATAGGCAATGGGTGTACATAAATTTGTATAAACTATCATGGATCTAAATATAGATCTAAACATACAGATGTGAACTTGCACATATGGATATGGTTTTCCTATAACTTGCATATGAATTTCATTCAAACTAGCATATGATTCACATACAAAACTAGCATAGGCAATGGGCATATAGAATATAAATTTGCATAACTATGTACTGCCATGGATCTAAATATAGACATAAACAAAAAGATGTGAACTTGCATATGGATCTAAACATGTAAATTAATGTCACATGTTTGTATATAAACTAGCATATGTATCTACACATTCACATATGAACTTGTGTATAATCCACCTACAGACTTGCATAAGATTCATAAACTAGCATATGATTTAACATCCCAAACTTGCATAAGATTCATATACATATGATTTAACATCCCAAACTTGCATAAGATGAATCAAGTTAAAAATGTACAATTCCACATATGAAATAGATCCACAATACCAAAACTGTCAACGATAACATCACATGATTCGAAGTCATATTCTCATAATCCCAATTATAACTTATCACGATTAAATTAATTAATTATTTTGTGAAAGAAATTATACTCACAAACAAAAGAACAGTCTTGTTTTTCTGGGATCTGTGTTCTGAAACTGAATTGCTCGCCTTTGATGTAGACTAATTGTTATTCTGATTTAGATTTGATTTTGATTCTTGCTTCTATCTTGTTTTTTGAGTTAAAAGAGAACGGCGACTACTCTAGGTTCTCCATTGACGGCTTGGCGGCTCTTGGTATGAATTAGTGTGATTTTAGGTTGAGAGTTAGGTTGCTTATATAGAATTTTAATTAATTTAGAGCGTTAGATTAACCCTAGAAGCAATCAAGACCATTCAGTCAAGATAGAATAACACCTCAGCCCTAATGACTCAGCAATGACTCATTATTCGGATCAGAACACTCTAGAAATCTGTGTAGGTTTTTAGCCCGACATGGGCGCACTTGGCAGGTGCACCAATGCATTTTTGTACTGGCGCACTTCACAAGTGCGCCAGTGCATTCTGGTCTATTTCCGGTTTTTCTGCCAAACTTCGTTCGTCCATATCTCCTTCATATAGTGTCCGTTTTATGCAAACTCAGACTCTTTCTCAAGCAGAATTCTTAGAGGAACTTAACGGCATGACCCGTTACCCTTAATTCTCACATTTGAAATTAAGTATTCTTTAATTCATTAATTTTAATATTTAAAATCATGGGGTGTTACAATGATTGCATTCTTTTTAGAAAAGAAAATAAAGATTTAGAAACTTGTCCAAAATGTGGCTCTTCAAGATGGAAGATAAATCAAGATACCTAGGAGGTTATAAAAGGTGTTCCAATTAAAGTGTTGATATATTTTCCAATAATTCCAAAATTTAGCAGAATGTTTAGATCTCAAAAGATGGCGGAAGATTTAAGATGGCATTTCAATAATAGAAGTAATGGTGGAAAAATGTGTCATCTGGTGGATTCTATGGCATGGAACATGGTGGATGAACGATGGAAATATTTTTCAGCGGATCCACACAATCTTAGACTCGGCCTTATTACAGATGGAATCAATCCATTTTCTATGTTGAGTAACAAATATAGTTGTTCGCCGGTAATGCTTGTGATATATAATCTCTCACCTCTGTTGTGTATGAAGAAGGAAAATATTTTGTTAACATTACTTATTCCTAGTCCAAAGTAGCCCGGAAACGATATCGATGTATATTTGGAACCTTTGATTGAAGACTTGCATTATTTATACAGGAGTGGAGTTGATGCTTATGATGCATTTAGTAAAACACTATTTAAAATTAAAGCAATTTTGCTACGGACAATTAATTATTTTCCTACTTATGGAAACCTTGCCAGATGTTGTGTGAAAGGAGAAAAAGCTTGTCCGTTGTGCGGTGTTAATACTCATCACTGTTGGTTGAATTATAGTCGAAAGAATGTCTATATGCGTCATAGAAGATATCTACCTATGTCAGATTCACGGCGGAAACAGAAGGCTCGGTTTGATAGTGGAGTTAGGTAATGCTCCTAGAATTTTAACTGGAAGAAATATTTCTGTATTGTTAAAAGATTTTATGAAGAATTTTAGGAAAGAGAAAGAGAAGAAAACAAGCAGAGGAGAAACAATAAAAAAAATCCTTTAACATGAACCTATTAAGCTGAAAAAGGAAGAGTACGCATGGTATGAACAATGGAGGCGATAAAAATAACGATCTTACATAGTTGGAGCTATCAAGATGGAAAAAGAGATTAATTTTTTTGACTTGCCATATTGGGAGGTGAGTGTTTTTTAAAAATGTTTTAACAATTAAATATACAAAAAATTATGTGTTACATTTTTTTATAGGAACTTCCATTACGTCATAATTTAGATGTAATTCATATAGAGAAAAACATTGGTGAAAGCATTTTCGGCACAATATTTGTAGTAACCCGTAACTTCCCCGTGAAGGAAAGACCGGATACTTTGAGAACAACACACAAAAGGACGCAGACGGAAGAACATTTCATTGTTATTACAACAATTCCAATCAGATACAAGAATATACAGAATATAAATAAATATACATTCGATAAATATCAGAGATTACAATAAATTACATAGCAGCGGAAAAACAATACAAAACACAACTGAAAGTAATACACGGATACAGAGCTTTCCAAGCATCGTTCTAGCTGTAAATCAGGATCCTGTGAATATAAATATGCAAAACCAAAACTACTAGCTGCCCGTGTCGAAAATAGGGGCACCCAGAGTTTAGGTTAAACAATAAACTCCAGGTCAGTCATGTGACTGGTGTGAGAACTAAAATAGTTATTTAAAACTTTACTTTAAAAGAGAGTAATTCAAGGGACCACGCCGTATAACACGGAACGGGTTTCCTCCCAAGAATATCAATGCTTAGAATAAACAACGAAATGCTTTTTGGAAAAATGAAGCTATTGTAAGTCCCAGGTCCCATCACATAATGCAACGCAAGCCGGAGGATAGGGGTTTTACCTTATAATAGCCAAGAATGCTTGATACGTTTAAAACAAATCATTTGATACTATTATAAGTGCATAGTGTATAAAACAACTTCAAATCATAAGTATCAATCATAGACGGCATAAGTGCCCCATCCCACTATGTCGCCATACTAGGCTCTACAAACAAAACCGAAAAACATGTATTGGAAATTGGATTTCCGTCATGAGTCGAGCCAAGGGGCAAGCTCCTCTCCGATTCGAGACACTCTAGCAAATGCCTCAGGACTACACACTCTAGGTAACCCCTGGGATCCTCCAAGACCGGTCCTCCCTAATGTTTGAGGATTAGTTATTCCTGAACACACGTTTCCCGGCCCTATAGGACCTATAATCGAGGCGCCTCGCATCCAAACCACAAAGGTAAAAAGTATATAAATGTCAGGGTTGGTAGGTCACTGACACCACCCATAGCTAGAAAGAAACGTCGTTCACTCCTTGGGTCCTCATCCCGTTTTTGACTCATACCGAGGTGTGAGGCTCGCGAATCCACGCTATACACAAAGCTGCCACGTAGGCCGTGCTTTGATTATCAACCACAAGACTTTGCTTTTCAACAGAAGCCTTGATCAATTGCCACTTAGGCATGCCACACTGGCAATTCATGCCATGCAACTGATGTCCATCGATATACAACCTCTGAGCTCGTACGTCTCAGAGAAGGGCGTTAAGCAAAAGAATAAATTCTCCGCCGCCAAACAGATATATATTTAATAGAGATCAATCAACATAGAATAAAATCCAATGTCAGACAAACAGTCCATTTACAAGTTCGTTCTGGGTCTGAACGAAACCGGAGGCACTTTTCTCGCATATCCATCGATCTCCAAGTATGTCTGGATGATCACCAACTGATTCCCACATCTTGGGTGTACAACCCAATCAAGATCATCGGTAATCCACCAAACGATGTGAAGACTTCCGGTCTTTAACCACCGTCTTCATCTTCAACTTATCGTTGAATCGGTTATTCAGAATGGGTATAAACCCGGCCTTTCCGAACAACCCGCGTATATAATAAACAAATGTTACACAAACACAACATACGCCTCATTCCAATTCATCGGTCACTAACCATAAATTAGCAAGAGAACAATTCCCCAAATATTAACCCCGAAGGCCGAAACCAACATCAGATCAATACCCAGAAAACCATCCTTCTTAGCTAACCTACAATTAGTTTCTAAATTTCACATTCTTAGGGAAAGGTTCCCATTAATTTTATCAAAGATAAATTCTTTAAAATTTATTCTTTAATCTTCCTTTGGATATCATTTCAAACTAAATTATGGTTTTCCAAACTAGTCGGGATTAGCGAACCACACCGAAGTAATTATTTATTTTATTTCCCAATCCCAACTGATGAAGCAAAACTGGTAATACTCCATATCTAATACCACGGTGTTATCGGTAAAATTAATTGCCATTTCACGTTCAAATCTAATTAAAGATTTAATTATCGCTTGGAGAAAAATTGGTGATACTCCATCCTCGCTCACTTTCCAAATTTGATAATTTAAATTATCAATTCACATTTCAATCTAATTGCAGATTCATTAAAACTCCTTTTACTGGGTTAAAGAACTAATGTCATTTAAAACACAGTTCATGGTAAACCCAAATCACATTCTATTTATTTTCGGGTTAAAGAACAAGTGTTATTTAAAGCACTGCTCACGATAAAACCCCCAAATCAATTCTAATTCAATTCCAATCAAATATATTAGAAATTATGATTATTTAAAACCCCTTTCAAATCCAATTTATTTGTTTAAAAATAATTGGGTTTTAAATTTAGTTCAAAACTAGTTCATTTCGATAAAAATCTATTTTTATCTTTACAAATGTGGGATTTTTCATCCTAGTTCTTCACAAATCATTTCTTATGATTTTACACAAATTATTGATATTTTTGATAATTTTATCAAGGCCCGTACAGTCGATTTTCAACAACGGCCATCGAACTGCACTTACAGCGACCTTTTCTGAGATTGATTTGGACTTATCTCCAAATCCAACTGTTAGATTTCAAATTTCTTATATTCGTTAGAAAGCTCTTTTCGACACAAACCCAATGGTTCCGGTTTTAGGAGAATCCGACGGTCGGATCTCCCGTAATGTCCGTTCGAAGTCGATGGTCGAAATTCACGAACTACCGCGGCGCGGCTCGTTCTATTCAGGCCATTATATTATATACATATAATATATATTTCATCGATTTCTATTTAAAACGAATTTTATAAATAGTTTTAAATTCGTTTCAAAAACAATTTCAACTTCCATTTCCAATTCAAATCAAAATAGAATTTTTCCTTATAAATTCGTTTTAAAATTCATTTTAATTCAATTCAAATTTCAATTCAATTTGAATTCATTTCAAATTGATTTTTCTTCTATTTCAATTCATTTTCAATTCAATTTGAATTCATTTTCTATTCGAATTCATTTTATATTCAATTCAATTCGAATTCGTTTTATATTCAATTCATTTCGAATTCGTTTTATATTAAATTCATTTCGAATTTCTTTTATATTCAATTCAATTCGAATTCGTTTTATATTCAATTCATTTCGAATTCGTTTTATATTCAATTCATTTCGAATTTCTTTTATATTCAATTCAATTCGAATTTCTTGTTATAAATATTCGAATTTTATCTCTTTTCAATATTCATTGTAAAAACGAATATAATCGATATAAATATCGTTCGCGTCAAAATAGCGCATCTCTAATCAACACGGGTTTATATTTTTCAATAACATCGTTATTCTATTCAACAAATGAATCTATATTTCTTTCAATACATGACTAATCTCAACAAATGAGTACTTTCAACATGCGACTATTTTTGTTATTTAATATATTTTATAAAAATTATGGTATCTATCGTTTGATTTCAAATCAGACTCCAACCGTAAATTAGTAAGAGAACGATTCCCTAAATATTAACCCCGAAGGTCGAAACCAACATCAGATCAATATCCAGGAGACCACTCATCTTATCTATTTTCCAGTTAGTTTCTAATTTTATATATTGTAAAGATGTAAATTTTGTTGTTAAAATATTTCGTTCAACACATGACTAATCTCAACGGATGAGTACTGTCAACACATGAACCTTTATTTTATAATATTCTTTATTTTCTAAATTGGAATGAGGCCCAATCAATCACCATATAGCGTTAACTATATGGATTCCATACAACACATGTATATAATAGCAACGATAAATAATCAACCATCATCCAAAGTGCACTACACTGTATAAGCATCAAATATAGATATCTAACGCTTATAACAGCATGTCAATCAATCGATCGACATACAACTAATTATTGGGATTAGTTTATGCCATATTTTATCTCAATACCCGTGTGGGGTTTCAAATCAACAAAAACAGATTTTTATTTGTGCAGTTGGGTGATGTGTAAAATTTATCGATCCAATCAATGTCCTTCAAATAGGTGTACATGAACAAACCGTCCGGTTTGTAGATGAATATTTATTTATTCACATTCACTATATTCATATTCATGTTAAAAATTATATTTTTAACGATAGTTAATTTATTTAAACACATTAATTTATATTATCGATTTCATATCTACATCACAAACAAATTCACAAGACAACAAACAAGCATACAAGCCGTCCATGGTCTGTGGACGACGGGTGTCGGATGGTGCTAAGCACCGTCTGCATCCTAGTATATATATATAACTAGAAAGAGAAATTTAGAGTGAGAAGTTCTCACCAAAGCTATCCAATACCACGTCTCTTCTGATGTAGAAGTCATTGCTGTTCTCGCCTTTTGTCACTTTCGTTGCTCGCTTTCACTACATAAATAAAAATTGATTTTTTATCGTTACTTCATATTTGTAAAAATTGAATTTTTACCTTGTTAACTTCTATATAAAAATTGAATTTTTACCTTGTTAACTTCTATATAAAAATTGAATTTTTACCTTGTTAACTTCTATATAAAAATTGAATTTTTGTACAATGCAACTTCATGATGAAAATCAAACCTTTATCGCTATGAAAACATTATAAAAATCAAATTTTTATAACTCATTATCCTATATAAAAACCGTATTTTTATGAATAAAAATTATAGCTTTTAAATAAATAAAAATTAAATCTTTACTGTGTTTAATATAAAAACTGAAAGGAAATTGAATCATAAAATAAATAAAAAGACTCACATCGCAATAGGGAGAAAGGGGGTTCTACTGTCGCTGGTGTCCACTGTAGGGAGGCGCAACAGTTGCCGGAGGTTGGGGGGAATCCGCATCTAGCGCGAGGTGAAAGGGGGGAGAGGGAATCGAGCGGGAGGCGAGTGGCGCGAGGGGGAGGGGCTTGATCGGAGGGGCCCGCCTGAAGGCCGACAGCGGCGACGATGGGGTAATCGATCCCCTGGATCGATCGGTCTTCGGTGTTTTTCTTTCTTCTTTTTTTTTCCTTTTTCGATTTCTGTTTTGAAATGATACGAGGGGGCTGAGAGGAGAGAGGGAAGAGAGTTTTATTTTTAATTTATTTAATTTCAAAAAGTTGACTTTTTCATTTGACCTCTAAACGAGGCCCACCGCCTGTCGTCCATAGCTAATTACCCCCATTCCGAACACAATGGGATATGTATCGTAAGCTGATTCGATCGTTTCGATCAGTTTTCGTCAAAATGAAAATATAACTCTATATATTGAATTTGAACGCGCATTCCAATTTACTGGGGTCACATACTAACTAGAAAAATTCCAAAAAAATATTTTCTTGCTTCGTATTGACCATATGGTCCTAACAAAACTAGTTTCGTCGAATTCTGAGACCGTTGGAAAAATGCCCATTTTCCAATCGATTAAAATCAACTAAAACTGGTCAAACACGTTTTCCTTTGCCACACTCACAAATTGATTCGAAAAATTACGAAATTTGAAACCTAGCAATAACTTGACATCACGGATCCAACAAAAGCGGTTTCGTCGAAATCCGAGGTCGTTTGCAAAATGGCTATTTTTAAGGGCTTGAATTCCATAGCGACGATTCTAAAATTT